>JAGTTD010000001.1:21349437-21949437 GCA_018398585.1 Simmondsia chinensis
AAAACTAGTGGCACATTTTTAAAATTAACTCGAAATGGGTCCAAACTATGTTAGGATACATCTAAGACCATTATAGTCACTTAATAAAGCCATTAGTGTAACATAATCCCATAATTTGTGGGAAAGTGGTGCAAAAATTAAAGATTCTTACGTGTATAACTATGCGGTACAAGTTAGTGGGATCTTGTGGTACATTTAATTAAAATTCGTGGTACATTTAGTTAAAAGTAGTGGTTCATTTCTAAACTAACTCGAAATGGGTCCTTAGGCTATATTTAGGACCATTATAGTTGCTTAATGAAGTCATTAGTGTAGCATAATCCCATAATTAGTGGAAAATGGCATAAAAATTTAATGATTCCTTCATGTATAACTATGTGGTACAACCTAGTAGAATCTTATGGTACATTTAGTTAAAAGTGGTGGCACATTTTGTTAAAACTCATCGTACTATTCTAAAACTAATTCCAAATTGGTCCAAACTAAGTTGGGATACCTTTCGGACCATTAGATATTCTTAATAAAGTCATTAGTGTAACATAATCCTATAATTAGTGGAAAAAGGCATAAAAATGGATGATTCTTTCATGTATAGCTATATGGTAAAAGTTAGTAAAACCTTATGGTACATTCAGTTAAAAGTCGTAGTATATTTGATTAAAAATCATGGTACATTTAGTTAAAACTAGTAGTACATTTTTCAAACTAACTCCAAATGGGTCCAAAATAAATTGGGTTACATTTAGGTCCATTATAGACACTTAACGAATTCATTAGTGTAAACATTCCCATAATTAGTGGAAAATGGCATCAAATTCAAAGATTTCTTTATATATATTATGTGGTATAAGCTAGTAGGATCTTGTAATACATGTAGTTGAAAGTCGCAGTACATTTAGTTAAATCAAGAGGTACATTTCTAAAACCAACTCCAAATGAGTCCAAAATAAGTTGGGTTACATTTAAGACTATTATAAAAGCTTAATGAAGTCATTAGTATAACATATTCCCATAATTAGTGGATGCGGTTTAAGTAGCTTTTAGCACAAGGTCATGCATGTATAAAGGAATCATTCATTTGGACACCATTTTTTCACATATCATGGGATTATGGTACAATAATGATCTCTAAGGGCCGAATTACACTACACTTTACTGGGGAGCAAAATTAAGATAGTTTTAGAATTGTATCACGAGTTTTAATTAAATATGTCGCAAGTTTTTACTAAACATACTACACTATTTAACTAAATTGTAACACAAGGTTATACATGAAGGAATTTCTAATTTGGATGCAATTTTACAAATTATTGGATCATGGTATACTAATGATGTCTCTAAGGATCCTAATTGCACCACACTATAGATTGGAGCTAAATGAAGATTGTTTTAAAATTTTACCACAAGTTTTAACTAAATATATCACATCATTCAACTAGCTTGTACCAAAAGGTTATACATAAAGAAATCTTTCATCTGTACGCCATCTTCTCATATATTACGGGGATTATGGTACACTAATGATGTTCATAAGTATCTTAGATGGTCCTGCTTGCACCACACTTTAGTTTGGAGCTAAATGAAGATCGTTTTAGAATTGGACCACAAGTTTTAACTTCCCACTACCTTTAACTAAATGTACCACAAGTTTTTACTTATTTGTACCACATGATTATACATGAAGAAATCATTATTTTTACACCATTTGTCCACTAATTATGGAATTATGTAACACTAAGGACTTCATTAAGTGACTATAATTGTCCTAAATGTATCCCCACTTAGTTTAGACCCATTTCGAGTTAGTTTTAAAAATGTACTACTGATTTTAATTAAATGTACCAAAACTTTTAACTAAATGTACTACATGATCCTAATAGCTTGTACTACATAGTTATACATGAAGGAATCTTTAAATTTTACGCCATTTTTTCACTATGAGATTATGTTACACTAATGATTTCATTAAGCGTCTATAATGGTTCTAAATGTATCCCAACTTAATTTGGACCTAAATAGAGTTAGTTTTAGAAATGTACCATGACTTTTAACTAAATGTACTATAAGATTCTATTAACTTGTACCGTATAGTTATATATGAAGGAATCTCTTATTCGTACACCATTGTTTCACTAATTATGGGATTATATTACACTAATGGCTTCATTAAGAAGATGTAATAGTCCTAAATGTACCCCAACTTAGTTTGGAGCCATTTGTAATTAATTTTAGAAATGTACCATGAGTTTTAACAAAATGTACCTCTAATTTAAATTAAATGTACCACAAGGTTCAACTAGCTTGTACCACATAGTTATAAATGAAGTAATCTTTAATTTTGATACCATTCTTCCACTAATTAAGGGGTTACTTTGCATTAACGACTTTATTAAAAATCTCTAATGGTCCAAAAGGTACCCCAACTTAATTTGGAATTAGTTTTAAAAATGTATCACGAGTTCCAACTAAATGTACCATAAGATTCTACTAGCTTGTACCACATAGTTATACTTGAAGGATTCTTTAACTCTAACGCCATTTTTCCACTAATTAAGGGATTATGCTATACTGATGATTTCATTAAGCATCTATAAGGTCCTAAATGTACCCCAACTTATGTTAGACCCATTTGGAGTTAGTTCTAGAAATGTATCGCAAGTTTTAACTAAATATACCTCTACTTTAAACTAAATATACTGCAAGGTTCTACTACTTTATATCACATAGTTATAAATGAAGGAATCTTTAGTTTTGATGCCATTTTTTCACTAATTATGGGATTATGTTACACTAATGACTTTATTAAGGATCTCTAATGGTCCTAAAGTCACCCCGACTTAGTTTGGACACGTTTGAAGTCAGTTTTAGAAATGTACCACAAATTTTAAGTAAATATACCACGATTTTTAACTAAGTGTACCATAAGATTCTACGAGCTTATACCACATAGTTACACATGAAGAAATCTTTAATTTTTACAATATTTTTTCAATAATTATTGGATCATGTAACACTAATGATTTCATTATGCGTCTATAATAATTTTTTCATAAAATAATTGTATTTTTAATAGTCTAAATATTTATTTTTATTTTTATGGTGTTCAAAAATATTTATTTCATTTTTATATAACATATAAACTTTGATATATTACAATAACAATAATAATAATAATAATAATAATAATAATAATAATAATAATAATAATAATAATAAATATACTTTTTTGGATAATACTTTTTTAAAAATTTGATAAATTTATGTCTATCAAATAATAATATTTATATAATACAATAAAAAATTTAGACAATTACTTTTTTTACATTTTAGTGAAAAGTTAGGGGGGAAAAAAAACTTTTCCCCTTTCCTAATTTTCAAAAATGTAAAATGACCAAAATATTTCTGCTAATATGGCACGCTGACTGGGCATGTTATTTTAATAATTTTGAATTTTCTTGTGTTATTTAGTTAATTTAAAATTTTTGTATGCTATTTTAAAAATAAAAATTATTAAAGTTGCTATTTTGGAAAGAGCTCGGGCGGGGGGGGGGGGGGGGGGGGGGGGGGGGGGGGGGGGTGGTGAGCTCTTGGAGGCTCTGCTCACCCCTTTTACATTGGGGTGTGCAAAATATGGTTAAAATCATAATTCAAACTAGACCAAACTATATTTTGCTGTTTAGTCTGGTTTATGGTTTAAAAAAATGGTTTGGTTTTATAATTTTGAAAAATATAATTTACGATTTCGGTCTGGTTTTAAATTTAGATCGAAACCGTAAACCATTTAAATCATAATCATTTTTTAAAATTTATGTAACTCAATGAGTATCTATACAAATAAGTATAATCTTAATTTTATAGAATCTTATGATTCTATTAATATCAAATGAAACTAACAGATAGATTTATAATGCGATTTACCATTGTATTGATCCTACCTTGATGTTACCAACACTAACAAATAAAAAGTTAAATAGTATAAAATTAAATATATATGAATAAACTTACTTTTTTATTATAAAGTAGAAAGTTAAATTTAGCGTTTATAGACTCTCACAAAACTTAAATTAAGGTTAATTTTAAGTTGCAACCTTAGTATATAGTTTGATTAGCAAGTTAAACTAACCATTTATATATTCTCACCATACTTAAATTAAGCTTAATTTTAAGTTGCAACCTTAACATATAGTTTTATTAGCAGTTGAAAGCTCTCACGTTCATTTGAGCATAGAATAAGATATCTATTTTACATGATAATGTATTATTATTTGATTGTATTTTTTATAATACCCTTATATGTTGAGGTCTTAAAAAAACCTTTGTGAACTATATAATTAATTTTAAATACCGAAAAAATTATACTATACAGTTAGTAGAATTTAACGATTCTCGATTCAATTCTACGATTTTGATCATAAGAACCCCTAATGATCCTAAGTAGAATCCGATTTTAACAACCTCTTCACCACTTTAATTGAAAGGTGTAAATATGTAAATTAGGAATAGAAACACAAGCATATTATTGTGGTAAAAACCATAAACTGGATCAGACCACTCCATAATACGGTTTGGTTTGTAAGACAAAACAGTTCGGTTTTGACTTGTAAGATTTTCAAACTATATGTTTACAGTTTGGTCCAATTTGAGTAACCAAAGTCCACCAAATTGGACCGTGTACCTTTACATAAGAAAATCACCTTGACGGTCGAGCATTACTTGGGGGCCAAGGTCACTAGTTTGGTAATTAATTTAGGTCCAGTATTTTAGTATTCGGTTTCATACAATAACAACCTATGACTACCCAGTTTTATACAATAATAGTCTAGTTATATGTTTTTCTTTATAGATACTATGTCGCCTACCACATTTTGCCCATACATATCCCACAACGCCTGTTTCACAAAGGAACCATGCTCAAAGCTTGCAATGGGGTATGCATAGGAAAAAATTTCCTTTAGAATTTTACTGCAACCTTAAATAAATAAAGTATTACTAGTGGGATCCCGTACGATGCACGGCTGGTATTTACAGTTTTAATGGAAATGCGGTATATAGTTGTTGGAGAAACGACAATATTAAATATCTCGTGTTTCGCATGGCTAGTATTTGCCCATCTAATGAAAATATGGTATAGATTTGTAGGACAAACAAAATATTAATTAAATCGCAATCATTATGTTTAAAAATTCCTACTTTCATTAGCAGTGTCATATTTTTGTTTGCATTGCAATGTTGGCATCTCAGTTGTAGCATTGGCTTCTATCTCCTGCATTAAAGAAGATTTGTTAGTAGACATTACTTCCATATGTTTTGTACATTATAAGTTTTATTTTGTTGCCTATTTTGATGTTGGCCATATTTATGTTGATTATTTGTTATTTTAAAAGTATTGTAAAGCATACATTGTGTTATTGTTCAAGGTATAAAGTTTTAAGTGATAAAATGTAGCCTATTATATTTATGTTTTGTTTCATTTTGTTAGTTTTGTGGTACAATTTAGTTTGATAGCTGCGCCCTTGTCCTTGCCTAGTTCTTGATGTAGTATAGCTCTTCTTCCCATTTGATTGGTGTAATGAGAGATACTATTGGAATGTTGGTTGTTGTATCAAAGTCTGGAGCATTTATTACAAATATCCAACTTCGTTCCACAAAGTCTTGTAAATATGCAGTAAGCAAATTGTCTCCGTTGACCTGTATATTTGCAGAATGTTGTTCGTTGTATTTGATTACTTGTTTCTTGGTTTTGTTTTTTTTTTTTTTTTTTGGAATTGTATTTTGGTCATACCTTTGATTTTATTTGCAGTAACTTGTTAGGCGTGCTTTGTGTTATAATAGCCACTTGTTGTCCCATAACTTGTACCGTCATTCGTGAGTGCTTGATATCTTCAATAATCACGTTGAATCGAAATCTGCATTTTAGATGTTAAAAGAAATAAAATATATAATTGTAAGTAATACTGAGTATTATATGGAGTCTAAAATTTAATAATATGCGTACCTATTCTCTGTTGCTGCATCTTTGAAGTTGCATAATTTGCATAGATGTCCTGACTCCAATTGTTCGACCTCCGTTTTACATTTTGTGCATGCAATGTATGTCAAACCGTCTGTCATGTCAAAGCCTATAATTTTGGCGAACATTCTGAAATGTTTAATCTGGAGAATATAGTGGATGTGTGTTAAATGCTTGAGTTTGCGTTTAAATTGTAAATGAAATTGCTTTGTCATGGGTACGGCTTACATTTATAGTCGCACAATACTGGTCAGCATAAATGTTCTTTACCTGAAAAAGTATTTGTGACTGAATAACTTCGAAGTTTTTTTCAAGCATCCATTTCACTTTTTGTTGTGCTTCTTTAGTTTCTGCATACCTATTTTAAGAAAGAATATGAAGTTAATTTGAAATAGGTGCATTTACTGGTTTGTAATTCATAAAAAGGGTTTATGTTAGGCTTACCAAGCTTTTAATTCCTTTGTTTTCGGATGGATAGGATTGATTAACAGCCATGTTTGTGGGGTCGTAGATAGCGACGTCCCTAATTTATGTTTTGATGTAAGTCTTATTAGTTTTCCATAGATGTGAATTGTACCTTTTGAGAAGTTGTTAGAAGTTTGTGTATCTCTTACCGTGGTAGTCCACTACAACTACTTGGAATGCTATAAGAATGTTGCTTGCTTCCAAATTTGTGAGGAAATAGTTGCCTTCTTTGATTGCAAATTCCTTCCATAATGTTAAATGTATGGTACGCATCCTGTCCTTGATTCAATTACAAATAGTTAATTCTTGCAACTATTAATAATAGATTATCATTAAATAGATAATCTAATTAAAACCATATGACTTACTTCGTATTGCATAAGAGAATTTCACGTCTGATAGGCGTTGTGGAAGACAAATGAGAAACAGATATTACTATGCCAAATGGTGGGGTGCGTGATGAGTAGTTATTAAAATTTCATATTTTATTTTTAAAATTAAAATTAGGGCAAATCATTTAGATTTTTGGGGATGGGTTAATGGAAATTTTTGAGGAGATGAGGACGGTTTTCAACTTGTAATTAATATATAGAATAGATTTAAATGTTTAAAAAAATAATAGTAGATCTCATTAATATTTTTGACCAATTGTTTCATCAAATTATATTAGAATAAAAGTTCAAAGATGATCCAAATTTCGGACTATTGATTAGTCAAATAAAGCAAAGTATGTGAAGTTATAGATTGTTTGGTATTCAATAAAAGATATTAAATAACTTTGTATGAAATCTTAGGTTGTACCTAAAATTTCATAAATCAACATTAATGCTAAATCCGGCGTTCCCCTCAATGAACTTAACAACTTGTTCCTCAATATTGTGTTGAGTTAATCAATTATGATATTTTCCAATGTTAATGAATTGTTTTGTTCCTTATATATATATATTCTACAAAGCAAAAGTTCCCCATCCAAAAATGAAATTTATAATGATTAAAACAAAATAAACTGACCTCCATTTCCCCATGCATTTGCCCTCGCCTAATTTGACACCAAGTTTTATTATTTATCCACAAAATTATCTACTCCCCCTTCAAAACTTAAGCAACCTCACATTATCAACCTTCAAAAATCACATAGAAATCTCATTAAACCACTCACCAAAAGACTTCATTATTCGCAATCCATTTTACTCTATTTTCGTACTTCCATTTCTCAAAATACCCACCAAATTTTCTACAACTCCATCCCTTCCATCTTATCACTTTGCCAACAAACCCAATACCTCCATAGCCCTTTTCCCTAAATAAGCCAATTTCAACAAAATTGGCACAGCCCCGGAATCCGCTGTCTTGTGGAAATTCTTCGGGAAGGAACATATATCAAACAGGGTGGTCGGCTGTTTCCCTCCAAATAAGTTTAATTTGAGTTTTATAACAAATAAGTTTGGTGGTTGATGGGTATGTGAGAAATAACCGGAGCAACCCATGCAATGAAAACTGTAGAACATTTCAATTTGTTTAAAATTTTTGAGAAATTCCACTCAACCCACATTTGGCAGTTATTTAATTGGAGTTTGTTAAAAAATTCTGAGAAATTCTGCTCAGCCTATGTTCGATAGTTATTTAATTGCAGTTATATACCCCTTCTAATATTCAAGGGATTGTGAGATGGAGTGCTATGGTGAGTTCAGCAACTTAGAAATAAAGTATTAGATTAGTATCATAATAAAAAAATAGTATTATGATAATAATAATGTAATATTAGATAAATTGCCCCAACATTAATATTATTGTCCTAACAAGTGACAATAACATCACCCAATAAATTTTGAGCATTTTCTTTCTTTATATATGGATATTTTTATTATCCCTCGAATTGTATCCCCATTTTGTAGCAAAAATATATATGAAAATAAAAAAGGGAAAAAAGAAGAAAATGATTCGGAGAAAAAAAAAAAAAAAAAAAGAACTACGAAAACAATTTCGTCGAACATCCATTCACCCGTGTAAACACAAAATTTCATAAATTTGCAAGGAAAATCC
This sequence comes from Simmondsia chinensis, assembly GCA_018398585.1. Classification (NCBI taxonomy): domain Eukaryota; kingdom Viridiplantae; phylum Streptophyta; class Magnoliopsida; order Caryophyllales; family Simmondsiaceae; genus Simmondsia; species Simmondsia chinensis. The sequence continues at coordinate 21,357,956 of JAGTTD010000001.1, forward strand.
CCCATTTTTCACTCACTCACATCGTCGGATTTGTTTGGCATTATCATTTAAATATCTTCTGATCTGATATTCACGGCGAGAAAATCCCTTCCAAATTTGTTTGGCACTATTATCAATCAGAATCGTGACGTAAATGTGCATAAGAACAAGGGGTATAAAAATTGAATGGTTGGCTGTGAAAAATTTGAATGGGGAACACGTGCGTAGGCCCAACCCCGGGTAAAACCGGCTTCCTTCAATCCGTATCCGCCGCCGTGTGGCGCACCCACCCACCACCGCAGAACACTCTTCCTCCGCCTGAACCCGACGCCACCGCCTCCGATTCCTCCGCATCCAGCTCCACCACCACGTCCAACCCCACGACCCCTAATGCCATTCAGAATACACCTCCTGCGCAAATAACCATTCCTACGTCCCCCAAATCTGAATCCGACCCCAACAAACCCCTCCACAAGCCCCCTGCCCATGTCCGTCGCATGTCAAGCTGCGGCCTTCAAATTGACTCCGTTCTGGGGCGCAAAACTGGGAGTTTGAAGGATGTTTACAGTTTGGGTCGGAAATTAGGACAAGGGCAATTCGGGACTACTTTCCTTGCTGTGGAAAAGGAGACGGGTAAGGAGTTTGCATGCAAAACGATTGCCAAAAGGAAGTTGACGACAGCGGAGGATGTGGAGGATCTGAGAAGAGAGATTCAGATAATGCATCATCTTGCGGGGCATCCGAATGTGATACAGATTGTAGGGGCGTATGAAGATGCAGTTGCAGTGCATGTGGTGATGGAGCTGTGCGCAGGTGGGGAGTTGTTTGATAGGATTATACAGAGAGGGCATTACACAGAGAGGAAGGCAGCAGAGTTGGCAAGGATTATTGTTGGGGTGGTGGAGGCTTGTCATTCTTTAGGGGTGATGCATAGGGATTTGAAGCCTGAGAACTTCTTGTTTGTTAACCATGAGGAGGATTCTTTGCTTAAGACCATTGATTTTGGGCTCTCTATCTTCTTCAAGCCAGGTACTGCATATGGTTTTTTTCTAGTGTATTTAATGTTACAGTTGGTGCTTAACACGGTTGTCTATGGGCTGTTGTAGCATAAAGGGTACTATTACATCACGTGACAGATGTTATTTTTGTTTCATGGATGCCTTTAGTGCTGGGGGGTAGCTGCTGCTTTTTATTTTTTACTTTAACAACAAGGAATACAATCATAACTTTTCGTAGACAAGGAAACCAACATTACCTGGAAGGGGGTGATGAGTCAAGCAAGGAGACAAACCACTACATAAAAACTTAATTCTGAGCAACAACTTGTGTAGCCTATATAGGACTGGAATAATCTAATATAACAAGATATCATGACACAATTGTGACATGAAAATAGAGGATTTGTGACAGGGATTTTATGTTGGGTTAAATTTTGTTTAATATGTTTAACTTATTTAAGTATTTAGGTTGAATTTCGTCCTGAGTCGGGTTAAACATTTCTAACGTGTTTAAATGTAGTTTTAAAGTGGAGGTGTTTATGTCATGTTAAAACATTTTACCGATTTAATAAGGTTAGTTATGTTAGCTATTCAAGCTATGTACTAGTACGATATGTTTTTGTTGTTTGTAACTTATATTGACATGAGATGATTCAAAATACGTTTGATTTTGTTAATTTGGTATTTTATTTTGCCCAAGTTGTAAATATATCATATATTGTTAGCGGTAAAGGCATATTGTTGGGATGTTATTAGGCTGGATTTTAGCATGTAATAAAGGTCACACATATAATTAAATAGGTAACTCATAAGTTACTCACGTTACTCATTTGACTGGGTTGTCTTAATAAATGGGTCAAGTTGGTGTTGACTTTTTGTTGGAACCTCTCGTATAACACAACATGGATATGACACATTTGCCACCTTAAAGCATATTTTTCAGATAAAACCACAGCGGGTCAAATTAAATTTGCTTAGGATTTTGGATGAATTTTCACCTTCTATCTCGAATAAAAGGGATTATGACTTTGTGAATCAAAAGCTGGATGTTTTAGTGGATAACGTGGCTTTTTATATTATTTGGTATTATGCTGAATTCTTCTCAGGGCACGTGAATGACGTTGACTTAAGATTTATAAATAAAATAAGGAATGTTTGCAAAAGAGCCTGAAGACAATACTCAAACTATAGTACTATTTAAATACACAGTGGAGGCATTTAAATATTTAGATTATATGCCTTGTTTGGCAGGTATTTAGAATATATGCAAATTAATATAGCCGCAATATCAAAATGGGAAGAGAAATGTTATTCCAATCATTGTGCAGACTTCTAAGCTGCTTTCTGAACCCTGGAAGTAAGAAGGTAGGCAGGGATGAGTTGTGTGCGCTTAAGAATGGACTTCTATTCATCAGAAGCTCTTTTAGATATCTTTTTGTTGGGGGTTTTGCTTCCTTTTTCTTCCCCATTGTCCTTGAACAAATCTGTTATCCAAGCACTTTGCTGGGTACTTTTCTTGCGGAAGGGAGCACTGACTTAACTCCAGTGTGTGATAAACCTCAAAGCCTAAGGCCTAGTGTTTTGACACCCAACTTCTGCATAAGCTGCCACTGACAGTCTCTTCTTTCGAGGAAACATTCAACCATATCTGAAAGGATGAAAATAGAACTCCCCTCATGATAATAATATTTGTGATTCAATGAAGTGAGGAAAGAATATAAATCTATTCTATCAACTTTAGAGGGAGATTGTAGACTTCATCTCGGGTGAACATGTTAACTAACACTTATGTTGGCTCTAGAAGAAGGTCGTCCTTGAAAATCTACCACTTTCCTGCGTAGTCATATTTGGTGTGTCTCCCATGTCTTCAATGTTGGCTAGAGAGGGTTGAATGCTCCTGGAGGCATTCGAGGAAATCAATTATATCCTCTTTGTTCTTACATCCATAATGAAAAGGGCCACTGCACCCCCAGAGAGGAGAGGAGGGGGGGGGGGGGGGGTAATTCTTGTTTCTCGTGACATTCTACTGGCATAAAAACAATTGTCTGTCAAGGGCTTCACTGGGAGAAAACAGCTATGTTTCTTGCATGTTCTCTTTGAGATAATAGTCTTATGAGTCTCTGTGGCACTGTATAATACTGCACTCTCTCTAGATTTGCCTCTCTTGCTTTTTGCGGTGCCTTAAGTTGCAGTCTATAAGATTTAGTTTTTTATAGTCGGTGGTGATACGTAGGGTCATGATTAGCAAATCTTTTTTTGAGGCTCCTTTGTGGTTCTTGAACCATTGGGCTTTTGAGCTTATCTCTCAGATGGGAATCTGGGGATATAGAACTATGGGATCCTGTTCTTGGAGAAATTTGACACCAGATTTGCTCATGGTGGGAGGGTCACTGTCACAGAGTTTCTTTTGTAGTTTCTCCCTCTTTAATTTCTCTATATCCTGGTCCTATTATTGTGGGTAGAACCCTCAACACTATATAAATGGCTTTTCTTTATGTTTGTTCTGATGACTTTCTTAACAAAATTGGTGAGATTGGGTATGCTCTGATTGTGTGCTAAAAATTGTGGGTCTGGTCATGATAGGTTCTATGAAGTTTATTTACTGTTGTCCTCTCCTGGATTCTTAATTTTGGAAGATTAGGGAGTAAAACAGTGAAAGTATTTGAGAATTTCTTTGGGGCTTTTGGTGTTTCTATAGGATATGCTGACTGAATGGTGTCAAAGGTTGTAAAAGGAATGTCTATGAAGAGCCTGTATCTATGAAGCTTTTGTGGGTGTGGGAAACTTAGTCTCCATGGAAGATAATATGGATGGAAGAAGTCCTTAAAATGGGCTTTATTTCTCTGGTAGTGCAAGGCGAATGTTGATAATTGTTTCCATCAAATTAAAAGAGGAGCTAATTGTGCTTATTTTTTTGGTGTTGCTAACCCTTCATCTTATAATTGTTTTCCTACTAATTAAAACCATCTTCAAAAGTTGTTATTTTTCACTTAGCCACCACAACTTTTTAATTTTCAGAAAAGCACCTCAAAAATCTAAAATTTTTCAATCAATCACCTTAAATAATGTTATTTACTATTCATTTAATATTAAGTGACTTCTATTTGAATTTTAGCTGTCTTTTTTTATTTTCTGAGTGCCCATAAACATGTGTTGAAGCTACTCAAGGTGGCAATGGATTTACGTGTCCTCCCTCAACTATGTTTGATCTCGAGGGTGTTTAAAAGAGGAGGGATTCGAACCTTGGTGGGGGAAGGGTTGGAAAATGCTTTTCCAGTTTAGATACTTTAAATCATGCTTAGTAAGAACTCTAAAATCTATATAAAAGCCACACGCAGGTGACGAACAATTAACAATATGGTTTAAGGTGGTTGATTTAAAAATTTTAGACTTTTGGAGTCGGTTTTTTGAAAATTAAAAAGTTGTGGTGGTTAAATAAAAAATGACAACTTTTCAAGCCGGGTTTGTAAAAAGGATACTAAAATAATGGTCTTTTTTTAAAATTTGTATTGGACTTGGTTTTTAATGGGTCAAACCGGGATGGAGGCAGATCTCTGAACTTAACTTTCTTTCTTATTTTTGCTGGATTGGGTTTTTAATGGGTCAGATATGGGTGGAGGCAAATCCAATCTAAACTTAATCCATTCCGACCCTTACCTGCTTATGGGAAGATGAAGGTCATGTATTTGGGGTAGCCCCACAGAGCAATTTTGCTTGTTTAAATTTTAGGTATTCTTGTCTATAGTTACGTGGTATGAGCTTTGCTTTGGGTCAAGGGGTGGGTGTATATGGTGTATGCTATTTAGCTTAAAAGAGCAAATCCAATTTAGAGATGTCCATTGCTCATGGTACAGGTGATTTGGTCTACTAGTTAAAACACTACTAAAGTTGGCTCTGCGACAAGAGATAGGATGCATGGTATGCATCACACATGAATACAAACGATATACTATGTTTTTCTTGGGGGGAATTGACATAATGTGCGGGCAGGTTCTTATGTAGGAAAACAGGATGGGCCCTTCAGGGGAAGTTGTTGGATAATCATTAGGCTATATTTTGCATAATCATTTTTGTCTTACTGAAGAAATCATAAAAAAGGGGTTCAGTGGCAAGGAGAAAACTTCCCATATGAATTTGATACCCTTCAAGCCCGAATCCTCGTATCTTCCCATCTGAACTTCTGATCTTTTCACGTTATTAGTTGTACTCAATACGTTTGCTGAAAATGGAAGTGCTCTGAATCTGTTAACAAAATATTATGGGCAACCAATATGCGCCGAGGCAGATATCTTGAATTTCATAGTTACTTACTCGTTAACAGGGACGAAGGGACCTAAACTAATTTTTGGAGGAATTCTGGTGCTATCAAGAGAGCATCAGTTAGTGTTCCCTCCGTGCTTTCTTGCACATATCAGCGCTGCATCAGACATATCCTTTCTGATCCTTGCTCGCCACTATCTAGCGTAGAGCTTCTTTAGGAAATGCATCACCATGATTCTAATCAAATGCATCCAGCACTGGAGGAGTTTGCAATCAAATTCTGATAGAGTTGGTCTATATTTGGTTAGACTTGTATCTAGGTCCGACTTATGTAGGAGAGTATGAGTTTGGAAATTGTGGAATGTTTTAGGAACTCATGAATCCCTTTTTATTGTTTGTATGGGGAACACATTCAAATCAACAACAACAACAAACCCAGTGCCACAAGGGCTCCCGTCAAAGTAGGGTTGGGGGTGAGATGTATGCAGCCTTACCTATTTAGGGTGCTATCCTAAAGGGAGGCTGTCTGAGGGCCCCAACCCGAAAAAGCAAGAACGAAACAATGAAGCAACAATAAAGGGGAACACATTCAAATCCTTGTACATATAAAGTATACTTTCGTGCATTCATAGTATTTCATTATTATAGATAGTAAGTAGGTAACTATTGGTTTGGGATTCATTGTTTAGAATTTGACTATTAAAATTTGATTTGGATCCGTGGAACAAGTGGGTATGCAATGTACATTCTTGCCGATCTTTCCATTTAGAAACTACAAGTCCATAGCATTATTTGATTTGATTGGATTCATATACAGCCCCACCTATCCTTGGCCCTCTTCTAGGTCTATATGCAGCATTTGTCCTTTCAGGCTCTTCAACTGCTTTTTATGGAAGTTCTTAATACAATAGTTTGTGTGGTTGCCATTCATGGCATAAGGCCCTTTAGACTCAGGCCCCCTTAATGCGTGCGTATTGTTAGTCTTGTTTGCTATGTTATATTCTAATCACACAGCTTAAAATATTGAAACATTTTTCTTCTGTAGAAACTGTATCCTGGGAATGTTGCTAAGTTATAACCGCATTCAATTTTGTATGTTGTAAAGATTCTGGGTATTCTCCAAGTACGGAATTATGCATGAGCTGTGTTCAATGTCCACTTATTAGTGTCCTGAAGCAGCAGAAGACTTGCATTTTAACCCCTCCAAAATTTAGGATTAAGCTAATCTTTTGATAAGCTTGTGTTCCAATGACGAAGTCTTTGGTAATGGTGCATAGTGCCAACATTATCTAACAATCAATCGAAGGAAGTACAGAATTCATGCTGCAAATAGTAATTTCTGGTCCAGATTTACTTTCTGTTTATTTACTCCAGTCTTGTACTAACAACTGTAGCAGGCCAAAGGTTGACAGATTAAATTTGCTTTGTTTTCATAACTAGGACTTTTTATAGGTGAAAATTGCTTAATAGTTCTAGCTCCACTTGCTTGCTAGCTACCTTACCTAGGTAGAGTTCATAAAGACCCACAAAGAAATGGAGACTTAGAGCTTTACCCATTTGACAACATCAAATAGACCTGCCCTTCAAAGCTCATCTCTAAATTGCTTGATGCTTAAGTTATGATTGCCATCAAATTGAACCTGTTTTTCATCCTGCTTGCTTACGTATGGCGCAATTGATTGTTTGCTAGTTTCTTTTGTTTTTCTAAATGCATACGATGAATGTCATGTCAGTTGGAACTTGTAATTGCGCTCATCAGTATCTGACAAGTTCTTGTCTTGACCATTGTATTTGCTGCAATAGATATACATTATGTGTTGTTTTCAATGGCAAGATCTTGATGATGTATACAACATACCCTAGTTGTTGCATACCTTCTTGCCACAGATGCCTGCTACACCCCCTTTTTTTATGCTTGCGCATTTTTTCTTTATTTTCTTTCTTGGACATTAACAAAAAGTTATCTTTCAGGTGAAATGTTCACGGATGTGGTAGGGAGCCCATATTATGTAGCCCCTGAAGTGTTGCGGAAGTATTATGGTCAAGAATGTGATGTTTGGAGTGCAGGGGTAATCATCTATATATTACTAAGTGGCGTGCCACCATTCTGGGATGGTTAGTACTTAACGACATCCTTGTTAAATTTGTTTATTCTTACATGCATCTCAATTACATAATCAACCTAATCATATGTCTTACTGGTACATCATATCATATTTTGATCTAGAAACGGAGCAAGGAATATTTGAGCAAGTCTTGAAAGGAGATCTTGATTTTATGTCGGAACCATGGCCTAGTATATCAGACAGTGCAAAGGACCTTGTCAGAAGAATGCTTGTAAGGGACCCGAAGAGGCGGCTGACAGCTCATGAAGTTCTTTGTGAGTTTTTTGCTTTGCCGGTCATACAACTTTTTACTTTCACGTGATTATTGGTTTGATGTGAGTGTGTGACCCTATATTACACTTTCTTTGTACTTTCCTGAATAATGTGCGTTTTCAGGTTCTGTAATTTAAGAAATGAAATGGTAAATGTCAGAGCACTTCAAATCCTGGTTGATAAGAAAAAACATAAAATATCATCTTTAAGTTAAAAAGGTCGTTACGTATAAGTGTCAACAATATAGTAAAATATACGCTTTTTTGTGCTAACTGTGTAATATGCGTCTTAAAATACATGTCCTTGTGTTTTACGTTTAAGAAAGAACTAATGTTTAATTGAGAATAAACAAACTTATACCTAAATAAGATATTCTATAATATGCATCTTAAAATGCATATCTGTATGCTTTCCATTTTAGAAAGATAATGTCTAATTGAAAATAAACAAACTTATACCTTAACTAAGATATTTATGCTTTGTTAAATTTGTTGCCTCAACTCCTAGACTGTGGATTTGTACTATATCCTAACTACATGTTATGCTTCTTGTTATTGCTATTGAAGCTAACACAATCAAATAGAACTAGTTGAAGTACATCCTTCCAGTCTATATGTATTTTAGGAAGAAATTGTTTTAGGCACTATTGAATCTATTTACATTCTTTTGATTGACTAACGAACTGAATTTGGCATGTATAAAACCGAATAATACGTGTACATATTAAACCATAAAGTCATAGAATGTAAAAGAAAGTCTCTAAGCTTGCAATGAACTTCAACAATATAGAAGGTAAATTCCTTGAACTTCTCCAATCGACTTGCTATGCTTTATCTAAAATTGGTAAACAATAGGCCGAGCATTAAGCTTAGTAACAAATCTACCAACCAAAAATAAGGATCAAGCATATTTTTTGCAGAAATGACAGGACATCAAGATCAAAAGTAAAGGACTTACTAGAAATTATGTAGGAAAACTTCGGAAGAATATTAAATAAACACGTAAGCTAGACGCTCTTAGGTTGTGGTCGCACATAATCCTTGCAATTGGGCGTAGAATTAGCTATACGTAAGCTAGATGCTCTTAGGTTGTGGTCGCATATAATCCTTGCAATTGGGCTTAGAATTAGCTATCTTAAAAAGGTCTTCGACCAACTTTAGGTTCAAAGGATCTTTCCAAACATTGCACTGTTAACAAAGATGGTATAACTCCCATTGTAGGCTAAAATTGTCTTTCGCCACAACTAGCAAAATAAAGCATAGAAGGTGAATTATACAAAATGCATGGCATATTGCATATCATTAAGCATAAATCAAATCATAGTTCCAAAGTACCAAAAACTAAAGAAATGTAACATAACCGGTGTTAAATTCCACATATTCAAAACCATAGAAAATCATGCTTGACCCCATTTTAGTTTTTAACACATAGAGGGGTATTAATAAATAGTGTCCCAAAAGGAAATATTTGAAATAAATTTGAGAGAATCATAAAACATAGTTAACTAAATTAAAATAATAAGCAATTTTTGCCAAAAGGGTAGAATGGTTGACAAACAAGTCACTTACTTGAAGAAGTCAAGCTCCCTTGAAATCCTGAGCTATAGTGTAGCCTTCCTAGTAGGAACGACAATGGGTCGGGTTTGCCTCTATCTAGATCCAACCCAATAAAAACCTGACCCAACCCGAATCTAGGAAAAAAAAAAAAACCCATTTATTCTATAAAAATTCAACTCAAATCCAAATCCATCGGGTGGAACAGATACCCAACCAAAATCTATAACCCATTTAAACCCTAGAAAAAATTATAATATTATAATTCTATTATTAATATATATAATAATAGTGTAATAATTGTACCTTAAAAGTCAATATTTGGATTAATCATTGCATCGTTTTCTTTTTTTTTTTCCATTTAATATGTATATTATAGTAATATAATATTAGACAATCGTTTAAAAAACTCTTAACCAATAATCCTTATACACTAAATACAATTTCGAGTTGGATTTGATGTCATGCAAATCCAACCCGACCAAAACCCATTTATCAACATCGAAATCCATTTAAAGCCTATTTTTCACATCCAAATCCATCATAAATGGATCGGGTTGGATGGATATCTGATGGATACGGGTCCAATTGCAATCCCTATTTCCTAGACTTTGGCTCCTAATGTAAAATGTGGATGATCAGAGTTGGCGCCGGGGCTGTTTTACTATAGCGTGCCTTGGCTATAGCTCATAAACTTCCCCTTCGAGCTTGGCAATTTTTCTTGAGATCCTCAATCTAAGGTTTCGTTGCCTAGATCTGAGCAGTGTGTTGATCTCTGTCTTTGTTCTGGTCTCCGTGGTTTTTCTTGGTTGCCTTGGGAACCTTCTTAGGTAAGGACTGGGCTGGAAGGTCTTAGTGATCATAGAGCCTCTACTTGGGCTTATTGCTCTTGAAGAAGTCTGGGGCCTGGGTAGATTCTTGAGCAACTATTGTCTCTATTTCTTGAAGCTCCAACGAGATGGATTGAGCCGGCTTAGGGTTTTTCATTAGCTGCCTTACTATTAAGAGAGCTGTCATGAGCTGAGTGTATAACGCCCATGCGGCACCCAGGCCCCTTGAGACTAGGGCCGGGCCAGCCTACCCCTTATGATCAACAAGCATCAATATACCCCAAATAGAGACAAAATACACGGTATACTAAGGAACGTACCTGCATTCAACACATGCGCATTAGTACCAAACAGGTTATAGAGACCCCATATGGCATATGGCTGCTTATTGAGCAACGGGGACGATGTCGGCCAAAGCCGACCCGTGACATCCTCCCCCACCCAATTTTGCAAACGTCCTCGTTGCGGGTGATGGGATAGCCCATCTTTGCTTCCCTGCATCTCTAGCAGCCTTGATTGGTCACTGGACGACCACATCGACATCCGCTCCCGCTTGGCACCTATGACATGCCATCAATGCTCGGCCAGTGATAAGCAACGTGCTCCACGCGCCACCTGCCAACTCCACGCGCCATAGTGCACCACGTACACGTCTCACGTGAACAATGCTTGTTGACTCTTCACTTTATAAACTTAGCACTACACCCCATGGGATCGGCTCAATCTCCATGCAGCAAGCCGTCCCAACGGTCAGCAACCCTGACCAACACCATAACACAGTGTGCCTTCGTCACACCTGGAACGCAAGCCACTCCGTTCCCCAAAGATTGCTCCCATCACAAGAGGAGTGTCCATCCCCACAGACAAACCTGCTTGACGCACCTGGGATGCGAGCAACTCCCACACCCAAGGAGTATCCAACACAACGGACAAGCCTACTCCCACGATGGCTGCTGACTCGCGTATCATGAGCCCTGCTCTGATAACATTTGTCACGAGTTGAGTGTATAATGCTTGTGCGGCGCCCAGGTCCCCCCTGAGGCTAAGCCAGGCCAGATTACCCCTTATGGTCAACAAGCAGCAATATACCCCAAATAGAGACAAAATACACAGTATACTAAGGAACGTACCTGCATTTAACACATGCGCATTAGTACCAAACAAGTTACGGATACCCCATATGGCATATGGCTGCTTATTGAGCACTAGAGACAATGTTGGCCAAAGGCGGCTTGTGACAGAGCGCTCTACAAGTGTTTTGTTCAGTCAACTTCTGGAGTGACAACAGGAGTAGCTCCCTGTTAAAGCTCTTGGAGAGGGTTGAGAATCCAATGTTTGTAATAGTAGCTTCTTAGCTGCTCCTAAATGCCTCAGCCTTATAAGCATCGTTAGTGAGAGTATAGAGGTGGACATCACCCGAAGATCTAAGGGAGGCAAGTTAGTTCTACTCTCTAGAGCGTATCAAAAAAGAGTGCTATTCTACCCTAAGAGCATGGTGCTGGATGGTGCAGAAGGCATTGAGTATCTCAAGGACTGGGCACTTCTGGCATCATCTGTCGAATATCCCCATCTTCCTTAGTGTCAACCTTCTGAGGTTCCAACATTTAGATCCTCTCCGGCCATCAACGAAAATGCTAATGATTAGTTAAGGTATGTTTTGAAGGAGGAAAGAATAGGTGTTGAGAGTGAAATAAAGCTTACCAATCAGCTCTTCGATTTGAACTTCCTGTATACTTTTAGAAGCTTGAGTGACCTCAGACACATGCGAAACCAGCAAACCAGAGCTTGCATGATGGCTCTAGCAAGGGTCATAGTTCTGGTAACCACCTTTTTTTTTTTTTTTCTTTTGGAGAATGGTAAAGACCAAGGGATCAGCTTCAGATCCCCCCTCTAAGCACAGGGCGGCTTAAAGCTTCAGAACGGGAAATAAGGATGAGGATGCTAGAAGGATCCAAATTTCCGACTAGGAAATCCGATCGCTTATAGCCCTCACTTGCCACAAAGTCCGCAGACCTGTTACCTCTTCAAGAACTAAGCAAATGAACTCCTTAGGGTTGAACCTCCATTGGATTAAGAATCTGGGTGGAGGTTTGAGAGCGGGTCTTCCTTGGTGAGTCTTCCAATTGTAGATGTTCGAAAGATCTTGATTTTTGTTATGATTCAAGATTACTCTTGGACCATAACATAGGATAGGTGAAGAATTAGAGTGAAGATGAGAAGAGAATTATAGAATTAGATGAGAAATTGAGAGAGAGTTAGGTTTGAGAGAAGAACACTTAGATCATATCATTTAACAATGAATCTTACAAGAGAAGATAACCACCTATTTAAGCTAACTTCCAGCTATGGCGGCTAACTAAAAAAAAATATCTCTAGGTACATTGCATCTAGTCTTCACTTAACCACCAACCGACATTCCCCTTACTCTTCACTTAGACATAACTAAACTATCACATAACGGACACTTAGCCAACCCACCTAACACTTACGTCTGGTTATTCCCTAAGGAGTACTAATTTGATAATTCTAAGGACTTCAACCACTTTATTACAAAATTGATTACGATTTCGACTTATTAGTACTTAATTTCATATGCCCCATTTTCTAGAATCATGACTATATTTCCCTCTTTAAAGATTCTTGTCCTCGAGAATCGTAGTAGTTATTGATTGATGCAGCAACAACTTGCACTGGTCACACTTTCAAGCTCAACTTCAGTGACGCATGTATTTACAACCTCAAACTCTGATCGATGCAGCAACAACTTGCATTGATCACACTTTCAAGCTCAACTTCAGTGACGCTTTCCCTCCAACAGCAAAGTACGAGAAGAGCTTGCAACTCCCAGTTGAGATGTTTCACTATGAAATCTATAGCTTGCGTGTTGCCAACATGTACTCTTTTGATCATGACATTGATGTTGTTGGAGCTGTGATGACTTGCACTATCTTGATCACCATTCTCCATTTTCCTTTCCAAGCCGTTACACCCTGCTGTAGTAATGACTGCATGTCCTTGATGCCACTGGAACAATGAAACAGCCTTGAAACTTTCTAAATCAACAACTGATCTGTTCCTATCTCCCTTGCTGCAATTTGCTTGAACTCTTGGAAAATGCCCGAAACTTTTAGCGCTTCTAACACTAACACTGAGCTCCGGATCGAAAGTACTTGCTGTTACAGAGTCAGGAACACTCCCAAACAGCTTGGATTGACAAGTATGCCCCCACGTATCATTGCTTCCAACATCAGATTGAACCAGCTGAATGAGATTGGCAACGCAATTCCTTTTCTTGTCCAGCCTATACTTCCACAACCTGCTGCAGATGAATTTCCAGATAATATCATGCTTTTAATGCCTATATCTCCAAATGTCCTCTTCTTGAGTGGTGCCAATTCTACATAGCTAGATCTACTATCGCAGTCTTTCCTTGCAGCATATGTAAATCTGCAGCTTCACACTGGACTGAATTTGCACTTGCTGCAATTAACCCCCAAACTGCTGCTGCTATCAAGTATTCATATAGATTGCTTTCCAAAAGAGAACCAACTTCAATTATACACCAAGGTGCAGATATTTGGAAATGAATTAACCTTCTTCCAAGCTGTCTCGATGTTGTCCTCTTGCAAGTGCTCAATCCTCCCAAGCCAATTACTACCATTGCACTCAGGTTTGTTGTTGAATCTGCATCTGTCAAGGTACCATGTTTCTCTGAATTTTCCCACCAAGGCCTTTGCCCAATCCCCTTGGTGAACTTCTCGTCATTCCTAATTTTCCAACGCTGCGCTTGTTCCTGAGTTACACCCAATAACACCTCAAAATATCTGATCTCTGAATTCATGGAATTGGGCCTTTGAACTTCTTGCACTTCCCAAGCCTGACGAAGCACTAAAACATTGTCCAAGCCAGCAGCTTTCACAATTGGTTCAGCATTGCGGCTTCCAAAATCCAAGATGACATGTTCCCTCAGCTTGTTGCTGCAATGGTGAAGAATCAACTCTGCTGTACCGCTCCAACTCCAACTGGAAAAGATATTTTACCTTCATGTTTTCCTTCTTGAACAAAACACCTTGATGCTTACATTCGAATTGTTCGATCACCCCTCCAAATCGCTTGTATACTCTCACAAAATCAGCTATTAGATCATCAAACACAAGCTTAAGGAGTTGCTTCCAATGAAAGCTTAAATTCACTGAAGTTTGATCTTCCTTATGCCCCAAAATTTCAGGGGGGTCCTACATTGCCCTTAACTGAATAAACTCTAATCCCACTCAATGGAGCTTGCAAATCAATCCTTCCCTGCACTCTTCTCAGCAGAATTCGAAGCTCTAATAGCTGCTTTGCTGATTTTGACTGGCTGTGTTCATTACCCAGCTGAACTTGATCCCTTGGATGCACGGCAGTAGTGTCAACTTGCTTCCTTGCTAGAATTGATTGTGCTGCAGAGCTAACATCCCGAGTAATAGCGTTTTTTGTATCCTCACTGCTAGAAGTCTTTACTTTCCTTACTAACTTAATTGTCCTTGTGATCCATGAATAGGCCCCACGTCTATCAATTGACATAAACACCACCTTGGGCTGCTCCAATTTCCTATTCTTGAGCATGTAAAGCTTGTCAAGAACCCCTTTGTTGGACTCAAGGAGAAGAAAATCTGGTGGTCTTCCATGGTAAACCAAGATTGACTTTCCTTTTGCTCTTAATCTCTTGCTTGAGTAACATTTCTTTCTATTTAGATGGATAACCAAACTAATTGCATAACCTAGCTGCCATGTGAACCTTAATCGCAACTTCCTTAGACTAAGAACTTCAATGGATACTTGCAACTTCCTTGTAGCAATTTCCAGTGACTCTAAACCTTGTTTAACCGTATGCAACGACTCAATTCACCCTGAGATGAAGCTTCACTTGCTGTAATAAACGCCTCATCAGCTATTGAATCCAATTTATGAGGATTCTCATTGCCTTGTTTGATTTTAGTGTTCTGCTCTTCCGTAGTTACTGCTGAAAACTTCATATTCAATTCAAGAACTTGTATTTTCTTCATCGCATCCAGCTCAAGCTCAATTCCTGCATCATCAACCTGTTTTGCTGCAGAAGATTCCATATTCAAACTGACTTCATCATCACCAGATCCCTTTTGCTTGTTAGCTTGCTCACATTTTTGATGCAAGTGTTGATTAACTTCCAATGTAGCACTAAACTCCTCTTTCCCTTGATGTGCACTACCATCTACCAACTCCAAAGGCCCATTTGGAGAAGGATTTTCTTTTGTTTCTCCAATTTCCTTACAAGGATTGAGAAATTGAATATCTAACACACAACAATAGTCATATATATTTCTTCCATGAAGCTGAAGAAATGCTGATGTAGCTTGTTTTCTTAAGGAAAAAGTCACATGAGCTTCAACTTCTAAGGTTGATATTGAATTGACTTCAATTCTTTCAACATAACCATGGGGCCCAAAAACTTGGTAAAGGATATTTTCTTTGATAGGATAAAGGACATTCCGAATTTTTACCAAGAGTGTAGTATCATTGGAGACTTTTCTTTGGACGAAGCCGACCTTGTTTGTATCTTTAATTTCCTGATTTACAGCTGCAGCTCCCGGTTTCCAACTGAATCCTGCACTGCCTGATGAGTTTTGCTCAATTCCTGCTCCGTTTTCGGCTGCAAGTGCTGATGCAATGCTTGAAGGGTTTGTAATATCTTCGGAATAAGGTGCTCTGAAATTTCTTGAGTCTCCTGCATCCTCTTATCGTTTAAATCTATCACGTTCTGAAGCGATTCTGCCACAACCTTCACATCCATTTCGATCTCAATTTTAAGCAATCAATTCAGCGTTCAATGTAGATCCTAAGCTCAGAAGCTATGCTAGTGTGCAATTCCAGTGAAATCTATTACAATTTCAGCAAAAAAAATGAAGCACCGAAGCTTGATTCAGAACCTTTTGCTTTCGTGAGTAGAATCCAGTAACTGAATTCAACTTCAACTAAAATCGAATTAGTGAAATTGCTCCAATGCTAATTTAGCAAGTTCACTTTGAAATCAGCTGAGTCAAATGCAATTCAGCTTGATCGTTGTTTTAAGACCACAAGAACCAAGTGTGTGAGTGTACTGCAGCTAACTTGATCAGAAATCAGCTACAACTCACAATACCAGCAACCGAAGACTGAAATCTTGATCCCGCGCAGCTGAACAACACAACTCTGACCTTGTTTAACACGATCAAGTATAAGAACCGCTGCAAAGGAACAAATTTAATGATATTGCAGCTGGATTGAATTCAATTTCTGCTAGTTAACTCAAGTTCATTGAATTAAGTGCAACTGCAGTCAATAACCAATCAAATCTGAACACTAAAGTGCAATACTTTGATCAAGTAGAGATTGATCAAGAACTAGACATCAAACACTTGATCTAATGCTTATACAATCAAATTGAACTTAATCAACTTAATTGGAAGCAAATTCACAAGCTCTGTTACCTATTGTTATGATTCAAGATTACTCTTGGATCATAACATAGGATAGGTGAAGAATTAGAGTGAAGATGAGAAGAGAATTAGATGAGAAATTGAGAGATTTAGGGTTGAGGGAAGAACAATTAGATCATATCATTTAACAATGAATCTTACAAGAGAAGATAACCACCTATTTAAACTAACTTCCAACTATGGCGGCTAACTAAAAAAAAATATCTCTAGGTACATTGCATCTAGTCTTCACTTAACCACCAACCGACATTTCCCTTACTCTTCACTTAAGACATAACTAAAATATCACATAACCAACACCTAGCCAACCCATTTGACACTTACAGCTTGTTATTTCCTAAGGAGTACTAATTTGACAATTCTAAGGACTTAAACTACTTTATTACAACATTGATTACAATTTCTACTTATTAGTACTTAATTCCATATGCCCCATTTTCTAGAATCATGACAATTTCCCTCATTGGTCCGGAATGATGCTTGAATCAGGCAAAGAAGGCTTGAGAGTTAGTATTAGAGGAGAATGAAACGAAAGCATCATGTCCTCAAAGCCTCTTCCTAATTAGAGAAGAGAAAATCTCGGATTCCTCCTCTATCTCCTAGGACGCTTCTTGAGCTGGCGTTTCTGAAGTTGGTTGAGGTAAGTGCGATAGCTATTGACCTCTTCTTTGAGCTGTAGAATGTTTGGCTGTTGCTCAGGGGCCTACTCGAGGTCAGAAGCAAAACCTAAAGTTAAAGGTTGACAGATCAGTGATTCATATCCTAGCCACTATATTGGCCAACAAAATACATTAGGAACAAAAAATAAAATCTAAACTAGGAACTGAAACAAACAAGAAAGTAAATAACTAGATACTATCCAATGAAAAGACAAGCAAGCTTGATGTAAAACAACAATAGGGCAAAGAAACAACTATCCCAAAAGCTTATACTAATGGAAAAAGGTTCATGATTGGTTTTATACTCTAACATGCCCCCTCATGCAAATGCCTACTGGATTTGAAGTGTGGATATTGCACAGGCTCACCTCATACTTTCTGCTTAAATTGTGTGATTACCAGAAGGGGGACTATTGGGGTTTGAACTGATGACCTCTTGGTCAACAAGGCTCTGATGGCATGTCGAGAAACCAAGTTTCCCAAAAGCTTAAGCTGGTGCGTGAATGCCCATGATTGGTTTTATACTTTAACACAATAAACAACATTATCCAAATTATTGTCTTCTAAACCAGATTCATTGTGCTCCATCTCCGAAAGCACAGGGAATATGAACGGAATACATTGATAGGAAGCGCGTATAAAACAAAGGTAAGGAGAGCTCCAAGATTAATTCAAAGTGCTCTGTCAAACCCCGTTTCGATAGATGCAACATTATTTTTAGGCCTTCTGCTGCAGCACAATTTTAATTGATTTAGTTTTTATCTTATCTTAGATTTAGGACAATAGTTTTCTATTAGATTTAGGATTTATCTTAATAATTTTCTATTAGATTTATGATTTATCTTAATAGTTTTCTATTAGGTTATGATTTATCTTATCTAATATCCTTTTAGGGTTTAGCTTTCTACAAATAGAGTTCTGTAATTCATTATTTTCAAGTTTTAATGAATAAAAATTGAGTTGTATTTTTGATTGGTAAGCTGTGTTACATCAATTTAAAATCAATTAATTTTTTTTTTTTTGGTAAGTCAGAAATATATAGATGAAAGAACTATAGTACAGCTACAAGAGGCATACCCCAGGACGCGGCTGAAGCCTACAAAGATGAAAAAACGTCAAACATAGTTCAAACAAGGTCCATACAAGAAGCAACCAAAGCAAAATTAAGAAAATAAAGAAGAACTAATATTCAAAACCCCATTGCCGAAGTAAGGAGGCATGGTAGTGAGCTCCTCTGAACGAAGGAGCAGCAAGTAAGCGGCTCCTGACCAAACGCGTAATCTCCTCTCGCACAGCCGCAACTGATCTGGATTGAGAACGCTGCACGAAGGTTGCGCTCGTACTAGAGAGTATACGCGGTCGCTGAAAGGCAGAGTCGAGCTATGATACTGCCAATCTCTCACCCCCTGAGGTGTTGAGCAGCCCAAGTAACGAGATCGTCCCAAGTAGGCCAAGCAATAGATGTACTCGGAATGATGGAGCTCTAGACTGAGGTAGAAAAGGCACAAGCAAAGAAAAGGTGCTTATGAGTCTCATTAGCAAGGCCACAGAGAACACAAACACTTCGAACTTCCTGGTGCTCCGAAGCGCAGAAGTTGGTCCCGAGTTCAAAGCCGCTTTGGAGAAGCGAGCCACAGAAGAAAGGAGTGCATCGGAATATGCATCTAAAACCACAGAAGGTGATGGATAGTGTCCTCCTCTCTTCTACTCCGCAACATCTCCCAAGCGGACTTGGTGGTGAATTTCCCCGAAGGGTCACCCAACCACCGGATGGAATCCGCCACACCAGCCCAAGGGCTGAAATCAGTCATGTCCTAGATGGGTCGGAGCTTTGAACAACCCTGTGGAAATCTCCACTGATCACCCTCACTAATGGCTGGGACCCAAGAATCCCACAGAAGCCCAGAAGAGGTGAGCAGTCGAGCAGGGAAGCGCTCTGAAAGATGGCCGCACGGCAGCTAATAATCAGTCCATAGGGCAGTGTCAATGCCATTGCCTATGATGTGAGAGATCGCACTAGAGCAAAGGTGATGAACTAACAGAATCTGACGCCAGTGCCACGAAGCCGAGCTCGTCACCCGAATCGTCCAGAAGCTCCTCCCTCAAAGCCGGTTCAGATACCAGTGCGGCCAGAGCGAGGAAGGGTCAGCAAGAAGAAACCAGATGTGCTTCATAATCGAAGCCTGGTTCCACTCAGCGAGACGACAGAGTCCTAGGCCTCCCTCCCATTTAGGATAACACAGATGCCTCTAAGCTACGTTCGCTCCCCCTAGGGTTAGCGAAGAGCCTCACTAAAGAAATGTCGCTAAAGTCGACTCAATCTTCCTGATCATCGTCTTCGGGAGCATGAAGACCTATGACCAGTAGACCTGAATAGCAAAAAATACCGACCGAATGAGCTGCAGGCGGCCAGCGTATGACAGAGAACGACAGGTCCATAGCCGAATACAGGAGAGGATGTGATCCAGAAGTGGCTTGCAGCCTACATACTGTAGCCGAGAAGTGATGAGTGGCACTCCCAAATACTGAACCAGGCACTGCCCAAGACTGAATCCCAGAACGCCCAAAATATCCCTCTGAGTTACGGAATCAGCACCTGCCAGAAAAACAAAACTCTTTGATGCATTCGAGGAAAGCCCCAAAAGAATAGCAAAGCGATCTAAAGCCTCACGAATAAATCTGACACTGCCCAAATCACCCCCGACAAAAGATCATCAGGTCTTCAGCTAAGCATAAGTGCGTTAAACCAGTGCGACTGCAGCATGGATGATAACGAAACCGTGGGTCATCGATAGCCTGGTGAAGTAAACCTCGAAGACCCTCCATAGCGTAACAAACAGATAAGGAGAGAGTGGGTCACCCTGATGAACACCTCGACTGGAGTGGAAGAAACCCTCAAGTTTGCCATTGATGGCGACAGAAAAGCGGGCTGTAGAAAGGCACTTTCGGACCCAACCAACCATGATCTCGGGAATCCCCATACTCCTCATACTGGCTAGAATAAAATCCGAACGGGCTGTGTCAAAAGCTTTGCTGATGTCAACCTTTAGTGCACAATGAGGCGAGACCTGAAACTGATAAACATGCATCAAGTCCTACATCAATAGGATGCTATCAGAAATACGACGGCCTGGGAAAAAAGCTATCTAAGCATCATCAATCAGCCCGGGAAGGACACCCTTCAGCTTGTTTGCAAGGATCTTTTATGTTTGTGAATTTTGTTGGTTTAATTGATTGTATCAAAGTACCATTGAAATACTTGTTGCTTGTATGGTTCAAATTGTTTTGTTAGCCATGGCGCCAAACTAGCTTTGAGTTAGTTAAAGTCGGTTACAGAGCATCAAATGGATGTTGTATCTAGTTCCAAGTATAAATAGCTTGCTAGAGTGTAATTGTGATTCATTCAATAAAAATCTAATCAATCTTGAGATATTTTCTCAATCTTCTCATCTAATTCTCTAATTCCTTTCTCCTTCATTTCTCTTTCTCATCTTACCTCTCTTCAAACCCTAACCCTCTAACATTTTGGCTCCAATTCGATTTGGAACCTTAACATTTGGTATCAGAGCCTCGTTTAGGCTATCATTTTGAATTGATTGTATTGCAGGAATGGAGAATTATGGCTAGTGGTGTTACAATGAGGTTTGGAATAGCAAGGGCTGCTGCAAAACCGTCCTATGCAAAGGTTGTTGGTGTTGATACTGCAACAGACCAAGGATTTGTTACTACAAATCAGCTGAACTTGTAGATGAAAGAAATGTTTGCACAGTGGCAGCAATCACATAGTGAAATGACGCGACAATCACATAGTGAATTGATGAGAAATCTGGATCAAAAGTTTAATGAACGATTTATTCGGCATGCTCAGCGAGTTGAAGTGAAGATTGATGATCGGGTTAATCAGCAAGCACAGGAGTTCAAGGAAAAAATGGCAAATCGGTAGAATCAGCAAATGCAAAGGTTCGAAGAAAAGATGGCTGAAATCAGTAATCAATTCAGGAGGCAGAATGTGGCTCCTATTCCAGAACCTTTGCTACCTGCCACTCAGTTGTTTTCCCGCCATCAGACAAGGTTACATGATGAGTTTAATCCTCAAATGCAAAATGTGGCTGCAGGACCTCAAGATTGAACCCAAGCAACTGATGTTAGAACTTAAGAACGAGATGCAGATGTTGATGTAACAGCAGGAGCACACATCCAGCTGATCGGGGTTAATTTCGATCCATTAGTATAAACTCAGGGCATTGTGATCGACCTCCAGATCATCAGCAACGATCAGGGAGTAATGAAGCTTCATCTGGCAACAGAAGTAATGGGTTTAGACAACCAAGGGTCCAGATTGAACCATTTGATGGGAAGCAGCCTCAGTCATGGCTGAGAAGATATGAGAGGTATTTCCACTTTTATCACATTGATGAGGTAGAAAAGCTTGAGATGGCAGCTATGTATCTCCTTGGAGATCATGAGGTATGGCCTTATAGTTTGCTCAAGAGTAATCTTGCACTGTCGTGGGATGAATTTGTAAATGAATTGTGTGAAAGACATAGTGATGAAGACTCGAGTGACATTGTTGATAATTTGAACAAAGTTAAGCAAGAAACGACTGTGAGGGAGTATATGACAAGGTTTGAGAACCTTAGGGCCAGCATGATAGCCACATATCAACACGCCACTGAGCCTTATTATGTTTCGAGTTTCATAAGTGGTTTAAAACCTAAGATTAAGAATCTTGTGAAAGCAGTTGGTCCAAAAACATTATCCAAGGCTTATGCTAAGGCTAAGCTTTTTGAGGCAGGTGAAGGGATCTGAAAAATCTTCCTACACTCGATCAAAAGAGGTGAAAGCTCAAAGGTTATGTTACAAATGTAATCAACCTTATCAGTTTGGGCATAAATGCAATCCCAAGTTCCTTATGTCTGCCAGGGGAAAGAGTGTTGCAGAGCAGTCACACTAGTGAAGAATCTGAGGCTGAGGGAGATAGTTCAGACCAGGAATCACAAGAGGAGCTTGTTGATGATGAAGTTGGCATTTCTATGAAAGCACTAACTGGTAATGGAACTCAGAATACAATCAGGATCAAAGGAAGGGTTGGAAAGAGGTCGATTATTGTGTTAATTGATAATGGCAGCGCCCATAGTTTCATTGATCCAAAAGTAGTTAAGAAAGTTGGGCATGAAGTGATCAAGCCACATCCATTAGCAGTGACTGTGGCTGATGGCAATTCAGTCTTAACTCAGAACAAGTGGCAGAGATTTCAGTGGTTGATGTAGGACCATAAATTCGAGTATGACTTGAGAATATTGTCCTTGGGTGGCTGTGACATGATTCTAGGAGTGGATTGGATGAGAACTTTCAGTCCTGTGCTCTTCGATTTCGCTAAGCTGACAGTGTCTTTTGAGGTACAAGGATCCAAGATCACTCTGCAAGGTATGGTAGATCAAGCTCAGCTACAATTGATGAAAGGCAAGAACTTGAAGAAAGGATTGTGCTATTCAGTGGGTAGGACAATTGTTTGCAATATCCTCCACTGAAGTGAACAGCATTGCTCAACCGGAGATTAAGACATTGATTGAGGAGTTTGAAGATTTGTTTGAACAGCCCAAGGCATTACCTCCCAAAAGAAGTCTGGATCATGCAATTCCCCTTAAGTCTAACTCTGAGCCAGTGAAGTTAAGGCCCTACAAGTATCCTCATGCGCAGAAAATAGAAATTGAGAGGCAGGTTGATGAATTGCTTAGGACAAGCTTCGTAAGGCAAAGTCACAGCCCTTTTGTCTCCCCTGTCATATTAGTGAAGAAAAAAGATGGCTCAACAAGCATGTGTATAGACTATAGACAGCTCAACTCAATGATTACGAAAGACAAGTTCCCCATTCCGGTCATTGATGATCTGTTGGATGAGTTAATGGTGCACAAGTCTTTTCCAAGTTGGACCTAAGGCAAGGCTACCATCAGATAACGGCGTTAGAGCAAGATGTGTATAAGACAGCTTTCAGAACTCACCATGGGCACTTTGAGTTTGTGGTTATGCCTTTTGGTTTGACCAATGCTCCAGCCACATTTCAAGCTTTGATGAATGAAGTGTTCAAGCAGTTCTTGAGGAGGTTTGTCTTGGTATTTTTCGATGACATTTTGGTTTATAGCTCATCTCTTGATGATCATCTGAAGCATTTGAGAGAAGTCTTCTTGGTCATGCGCAATCATCAGTTGTATGCAAAGCTATCTAAGTGCTCTTTTGCTCGGACTCAGCTGGAGTATTTGGGCCATGTGATCTCTTATAGAGGAGTCTCTACCGATCCTTCTAAGATACAAGCTATGAGGGAGTGGCTTGTACCCGTGACATTGAAGCAGTTAAGGGGTTTCTTGGGATTGACTGGGTATTACCGCAAGTTTGTGGCTGGATATGGGACAATTGCCAAGCCCTTAACTGATCTGTTAAAGAAGGATGCATTCCATTGGTTAGATAAAGCTCGGGGAGCATTTGAAGCCTTAAAGACTGTTATGAGTGAAGCACCAGTCCTTGCAATGCCTGATTTTGTTGTGGAGTTTGTCTTGGAGACTGATGCATGTGGGAATGGTATTGGGGCAATCTTGTCTCAAAATGGAAGGCCAATAGCATACCTTAGTCAAGCCTTAAGTCCTAAACATCAAGAACTATCCACCTATGAGAAAGAGTATCTTGCCATTCTCTTAGCAGTGGATAAATGGAGACATTATTTGGACGGGCATCATTTTGTCATCAAAACAGACCATCAGAGTCTGAAATATCTGCTTGAGCAAAGGATTGTCACTAGAATTCAGAGAAAAGGACTGCTAAAGATGTTGGGGCTTAACTATGTGATTGAGTATAGGAAAGGCAAAGTGAATTTGGCTGCAGATGTATTATCACGCAGGTTGGAGGACTGTGAGCAAGGTTCTTGTGGTGCGATTTCAGTTATTTTTCCAGCCTGGATTGATGAAGTGTATAAGTCATATGAGGAGGACACTTTTGCACAAGAATGTATGGCTGCATTCAGCATTGGCAAGATAAGTAATCTGGCTTCTGATGCATATGTGTCAGTTTTTAAAGGAATCATCAGATTGAAAGGCAAGTGTTACATTGGGACTTCCACTGATCTCAGGCAACAAATCATCTCTGCTTCACATGATTCTGCTTGGGGTGGACATTCAGGGGTGGATGGTACCTATTAGAGGCTCAAAGCCTATTTTAGTTGGCCTGGAATGAAGAAGGCAGTAAAGGACTTCGTTCAAACTTGTGAGACTTGTCAACGGACCAAATTGGGTGATAGCAGGTATCAAGGCCTCCTCCAGCCTTTGCCTATTACTGATGGTATTTGGCAAAATATAAGCATGGACTTCATTGAAGGCTTGCCAAGATCAGAGGGCAAGGAAGTCATATGGGTAGTTGTTGATCGATTCACTAAGTTTAGCCACTTTGTAGCCTTGGCTAGACCAGTGACAGTTGAGAAATTGGCAAGAAGCTTCCTTGACAACATTTACAAACTTCATGGATTGCCTCAATCCGTCATTTCAGATCGAGATAAGCTCTTTACAAGTCAATTTTGGAAATAATTGTTCAACTTGCTGGGGACTACTTTGGCTCTTAGTTCTTCTTACCATCCTTAAACTGATGGGCAAACTGAAAGAGTCAACCAATTGGAACAATACCTCAGAAGCATGGTGTTTAATCACCCCAAGGTATGGGTCAGGTGGTTATCTCTGGCTGAATACTAGTATAACAGTCATGCTCATGTCTCAATTGGGACTACTCGTTTCAAGGCCTTGTATGGTTATGATCCTCCTACACCTTTGATGCTTTAAGGAATGGTTTCATTAGTTTCGAAGGGCACTGAATTAGTGCAGCAGAGGCAGCAGTTGATACAGTCATTAAAAGATAACCTCCACCAAGCTCAGGCCAAAATGAAACTTTATGTAGATAAGAAGAGGGTGGATAGGAACTTTGAGGTGGGATGTATGGTATGCTTAAAGCTTCAACCATATAGACAGTCCACTGTGGCTGTAAGGAGAAATGTGAAGCTGTGTGCGAGGTTCTTTAGGCCATTTAAGATTCTAGAAAAGATTGGCAAGGTTGCTTATAAGCTGAAATTGCCTCCAAATTCTTATATTGACCCTGTTTTACATGTGTCACTTCTGAAAAAAACAGGTGAAGAAAGGTCATACGAGCTCTTCTCAACCACCTGAAGCTGGTTCCAATAGATCATTACTGCTACAGCCTGCTGCAGTGTTGGAATCCAGGACAAGGCAACTTAAGGGGACGAGATTCAATGAAATTCTAGTGCAATGGGAAAACCTGAGCCAGAAGGATGCAACGTGGGAAGAACCACATTTCTTAAAGAGCCAATTTCCTAGCTTCCATTTTTGAGGACAAGAATGTTCTCAAGAGGAAGGGATTGTTATGTTTGTGAATTGTGTTGGTTTAATTGATTGTATCAAAGTACAACAACAACAGCAACAACACGCCCAGTGCTATAAGGGGGCTCCCGCATGAGCAGGGTCTGGGAGGGGTAGGATGTACGCAGCCTTACCCCATCAAGGTGATACCCTAATGAGAGGTTTTTCCGAGGACCCCCAACCTGAAAAGGGAGGGCATGAGAAGCCCGGAGGGCATGACAAGCATGGAAGCATCTAAGCAAGAGCAAAATGCAAAAGCAAGCAAGCAAGCAACTATGGAAGAGAGCCTACCTACCGACAACATGCAAGTAAATAAATGGTGTAAGTAGCAAGAAGCAAGGCAGAAATGCGTAACACTGACAGGCATGCAAGAAGCCTGATGGCGCTAGTACTAGCCTAGAAGTGCTGTTCGATCCTACCCTGCTATATCTGTTACACCTATACTAATCCTCCACTGAGCTCTATCTAGGGCCATTTCTTCACTGAGGTTGAGACAGGCAAGTTCCTGTCGAATTGCTTCCATCCAACTCTTCTTTGGCGGCCCCTTCGTCTCTTCCCTTCTGTAATATGGAGTTGTTCGCATATCCTGACAGGTGCAGTGCTCAGTCTCCTCCTAACATGCCCAAACCACCTCAAATGTTGCTCCCGCAGCTTATCCTTGATTGGGGCCACTCCTAATTTACTTCTTATGACTTCATTCCTGATCCTGTCCTTCTTTGTGTGCCCGCACATCCATCTCAACATCCTCATTTCTGCTACCTTCATCTTCTGCGTGTGATGGTGCTTAATCGGCCAGCACTCTGCCCTGTAAGACATAGCCGGTCTCACTGCAGTCTTATAGTATTTCCCCTTTAACTTAAGCCGGAACTTCCTATCACACAGTACCGCTGAGGCCATCCTCCATTTATGTCAACCCACTTTAATCCTGTTGTTCACATCTGCGTCCACTTCGCTGTCTTGTTGCACCATGGAGCCCAAGTATTTAAAGCCCGCTTTTTGCGGTATGCAATCTGATCCAATCTTGACATCTTCTGTACTTGGCATGGTAGATACACAGAACTTGAGTTCCATATGCTCGATTTTAGATCTACTAAGTCTTAAACCTTTCGATTTTAAGGCCAATCTCCATAGTTCTAGCTTCTCATTCACCTCCTCCCTGGACTCTCCCACCAAGACTATGTCGGCCGCGAAAAGCATGCACCAAGGCACATCTCCTTGGATGTGCCCAGTGAGCTCGTCCATAATCAGGATGAACAGAAAGGGACTCAAGGCTGATTCTTGGTGTGTCCCAATTGTAATGGGGAAAGCGTCTGTCTCCCCTTCCGTTGTGCGTACATTGGTTTATGCATCTTCGTACATGTCTTTAATGGCTCGTATATAGGGCTGGGGGGTGCCTTCCCTCTCCAAGACCCTCCATAGGACCTCTCTCGGCACTTTGTCATATGCTTCTCAAGGTCAATGAAAACCATGTGGAGGTCTTTTTGTCTATCTCTGTAATACTCTATTGACCTCCTTATCAGGTGGATGGCTTCTATGGTCGACCTGCCAGGCATAAATCCAAATTGGTTCTCTGATACCCCTGTTCGTTGATGAAGCCTTCTTTCTATGACCCGCTCCCAATGCTTCAGAGTGTGGCTTATTAGTTTGATTCCTCTGTAGTTGGTACAACTCTGGATGTCGCCTTTGTTCTTATAGACAGGAACTAATGAACTTTTCAGCCACTCATTTGGCATCTTCTTCCCTTGAAGAATTTGGTTGAATAATTTGGTCAGCCATCTGATACCCATTTCTCCAGTGCACTTCCATGCTTCAATGGGTATTCCATCTGGGCCTACTGCTTTACACCTACCCATCTTCTTCAAGGCTTCCCTAACTTCCTCGGTTCTAATCCTCGTGCAGTAATAGTAGGTGTGGGGCTCCTCGGGTGCTTGTAGTTCTCCTGGGGATCCCTCTCTAACTCCCTGTTCATTGAACATATCCTGAAAGTAGGATTTTCATCTAGTTTTAATTTGTTGCTCATCCACAAGCACTTGACCTTCTGCTCCCTTTATGCACCTTATTTGGTCAAGGTCTCTAGTCCTTCTCTCCCTCGCTTTTGCAATTCTATAGAGGGCCCTAGCTCCCTCGTCGGTATCCAACCTGTTTTTTAAAAATCCTCATAGGCTGTAGCTTGTGCATCTCTTATTGCCATCTTAGCTTCCTTCTTGGCTTGTTTATACTATTGCCTCTTGTCCTCGTCTCCACTTCGGTCCCATTCCTTGAAGCAATTGATTGTATCAAAGTACCATTGAAATACTTATTGCTTGTATGGTTCAAATTGTTTTGTTGGCCGTGGCGCCAAACTAGGTTTGAGTTATTTAAAGTCGGTTATAGAGCATCAAATGGATGTTGTATCTAGTTCAAGTATAAATAGCTTGCTAGAGTGTAATTGTGATTCATTCAGTAAAAATCTAATCAATCTTGAGATATTTTCTCAATCTTCTCATCTAATTCTCTAATTCCTTTCTCCTTCATTTCTCTTTCTCATCTTACCTCTCTTCAAACCCTAACCCTCTCATGTTTTGGCTCCGATTCGATTTGGAACCTTAACAGGATCTTAGTGATGCACTTGTAGGCCACATTGCAACAGGAGATAGGGCGGAAATCGCCGAAATCGCCGAAAGTGGAGGGAGTCTCCCCTTTAGGCACGAGACAGATCCTAGTGGCGTTCAGGGCACCCAACATGTGCCTTGAAATGAAGAAAAACTGCACGGCCCTGATAACTGCTCCACTCACCCCCTCCCAAGCCGTCTTAAAAAAGAGGGAAGTGTAATCATCAGGCCCCGAGGCCTTATCGTCACAAATAGAAAAGAGAGCATCACGAACCTCAACAACAGAGATCGGGTATATCAGCGGGCGAGCTTGATCCTCAGAAATGCATGCCTCAAAGAGGTCTGAAACATCCTCAGTCAACGGACCACTAGGCTCGGTCAACAGCTCCTGGAAGAAAGTAACCCCAATACTGGAGACCAACTGTGGATCATATGTCCTCACACCATCCGGACCAACAATCGACGAAATTTGGTTCTGGGCCTGCCGATGAAGAACAGACCGATATAAGAACTGAGTCCTCTGATCTCCGAGTGAAAGCTACTGAATACACGACTTCTTACGATAGAATGCCTCCTCATCCTAGCATAAGTGTGAGTACTCATGGAATAGGTGGCGCTCCTCTAAACGAAGGGTAGGACTCTCCGGGTCCTCGTCTAAAGCTCTTTGACCCATGGCCCATGCATCACGAGCCACCTCAACTATGGCCAAAATATGGCTAAAATGTCGAGCATTGAGGGCGTTCAACTCACTCTTCAGCAACTTCTGCTTCTGATGAGCTGATACATCGGAGTACCCTCAACATAAGTGTCCCAGACTCGTCTAACGGTGGGAAGGAAGTCCTCATGATCGACCTAGAAGTTGAAGAACTTGAATGGAAGTCGCTGGGCACGACGTCCCCAAGCGCCCTCACGACAAAAGCGCTATTATTCAAAATAAGATGTCGAGCAAGGATCTCAGCAGATGCAACAGGGAAGTCACGAAGCCAGCCCTCACTGACAAGGCGCCAATCAAGCTGCTTGAGGATCAATCTATCATCCTCTACATAGTTGGACCATGTAAAATGAAGTCCAGAAGAAGGAATAGGTGTAAGCTCGGCCTCAATAACACACTCATGAAAACCATCCATATGACCAGGCCATCCCTCTTGGTCGCCGCATCTATCAGTTGGACTAAGGATGGCATTGAAATCCCTGAGAAGGATCCAAGGCTCACCCAAAAGATTGGAGCTAACACTCCGAAGGTAGTCCCATAATACCCGACGGGGCCCATGCTTGCTAAAGCCATAAATAAATGTGGCGAGGATGCCCACAGCTCCAGATGGATCAGAAACATGACAAGTAAGGAACTGATCGCCTCTTCGAATCAGGTCAACACGGTAGACTCCTGGGTCCTAAGCAACAATAATGCGACACCAAGACGGACATACCCCATTGTAGAGAAACATCCACCCATCAACACAACGAGCAATCGCAGCCTCTACATTAGCAGGTTTGGTTTTGGTCTTAACCAAACCAATAACAGATTACCGATTGGAGGAAATCCAATTGCGAACAACATGGGAAGAATTGGGGTTGTTGAGCCCCCTAATGTTCCAACACCCAACCACCATGAGGAAACAATCTATGAGGCAAGGCGACCTTCACGACAGGAGGCAACATGGTCACGCGGCCCAATATAAGGAGCCAACACAAGAGCCTCAACACAACGGGTAGTGGAAGCATCCGACAAACTCTCGAACCAGTTCGACAAGGCAAGGCTCGGCACACTAGCCTCTCGGTTTAAAGCACAAGTGATAGGAGTAGAGATCCCGATAATGGCATCCTGGGCGTCTTCCACCTAGGGAGGGACATCAGAAAAACATGAATCACGAAGAGTGGAGAGGGGCTCAAGATAATCAGTAATGTTTCTCGGAGGGAGAGAAACAGATGCAGAAGCAGAGAGGACAGTACGAGTGGTTGAAGCAATCGATGAAACAATAAGAGGATCCGAGGCATCCCGACTCAAGACATTCGAATCAGCACCAGGGTGGTACTGAGTAATGGTCCCAAAGGAACCAAGGAAAGTGGGCCATATTAAGACCAGCAGGAGCTGAAGTGTTCGTTCCTGGGTAAAAAACCACGTGTGGTCCACGAGAAGGCCCAATGTCTCCCGCTACATGACACTTCCAGCCCCTTTCTTGCTCTACCGAATATGGCCCAACGTGCCCATCAATGCCCGCCTCCCTAAAGCATGGCCCGGAAGGCCCATTAGCAGATATCTCTGCCCCAACACCAACATCCACCCTATCAATTCCATCAACATCCATCCTTGCACAACCTAACAGTCTAAGCCTTGGCCCAAGAGTAATTTCATCATTAAGCTCATTGCTTCTAGAAGAAAGCCCCTCCAAATTGGGCCCATTTCTCTTAGAGTTAAAACTAGAAGACCCACTAGAAGAAAGCCCTTCCAAATTGGGCCCATTCCCCTAGGGTTAGCACTAGGGAAAGCCTCTCCAAATTAGGCCCATTTCCCCTTAAGTCAAGTGGTGTATGTGAGGGAAGCCCCTCCAAGGTGGGCCCATGCCCTCTAGAGCAAGAAGGCTCGCTTGAGGAAAGCCCCTCCAAATTGAGCCCATTTCCTCCGACCGATCCATAAAGAGAAAGCCTCACCAAATTAGGCCCATTTCCTCTTGAGGTAGAAATTTTCTCACTTGAGGAAAGCCTCTCCAAAATAGGCCCATTTCCCCTTGTAGTAGAGGAAAGCCCCTCTAAAATGGGTCCATTTCCCCTGGTAGACAAAGCCAAGTCTAGCGGCCCAACAGTCCGGCCAACAATCGTAGCAAGCTGATTCGGCCCTTCCACAGCAGCAGGCCCACTACTTCCCTAGGGCCCATTAAGATTGGGTCCACTAGTGGTGTGATCCACTATATATGGCCCATTAGAATTATTTTGAGACCCATTTGATATGGGCCTAACAACAGCCCCTTCAACTTGAGCAACAGTAGCACCTGCCACCCCTTACTTGCGTTGACGGTTGCGTCGGGGGCAGCGTTTCCCAGCCCTTGCGACCGGATCCTCTACCATATCAGCAGCAATGCCGACAATATTGGGAATTTGACATGTATGCCCAAAAACACAACATTTCCGACATACTTTCGACATCCCCTCAATATTGACCGTTACCGGAATAAGCCGGTCATTGTACTCAACCATCAACCGCTTCAGGGGGTCAACCTAAGAATCAATTTGAACACAAACTGTGCTACATCATTCTCCCCATCTTGAAAAAGAACAGTTCGTCCTCGAACTAGAAGAAGGGCTGCATGAGCGACGCGGTGAATTGGATCTGTGTATGTCTTGGAGCAACTGAGGCTTCAAAGTATGATAAGCTCCATCGATAAGAATCGTCACAGAGTTGTCAAATTCATTCTAGGTTGTGCGATGATCAAGCTGCTAAGGACGCCCAAAAATGATATCACAATCAGGAGGGTCGCACATGAAAAAGGGGGTGGGAATGAGCAAATTCTTAAGTCTCAAACCAATCTTCACTGTAGGGCGCACTGTCTTCTCAACATCGTCATGTTGGAAACCAAAGAGTCGAAAACGTTCCTGTGGTTACCCCAACTCTAGTACTATTCGTCAAGAGATCAAATTAAAGCAGCTCCCGTGTTAACAATAGGGTGTATGGGAGTTTCATGTCCACACCAAGTGGCTACCCCAACATGTTTAGAAATGATAGTGCGTGACATAGGAGGTCCATGATCCCAATTCTTGCACTTAGGGTGATGAGGAACAGCAACACAAATAATCAACTTCTCACCTTTGCTAGTCTCATCTTCCAATCCTGGATACTCAACTGCCTCAACTATCTGTCCTTAGTTCACCTGTTTCTTCTCTGTTAGCTTTTACTGATGCCTTATCATTAGATGAGATAGGCTCTACGAGAGTCACCATCTTTTTAAACTTTAAAGGGCAATATCGGTCTGGATGTCCTTTTACTCCACACCCGTAACACATGATAGAACTTCTAGGAACCATATATGACCGAGAACCTAAAGCTTCTCATTGCATCTTCCATTTATGTTATGCATTTATGGCATAAGAAGCAGCTATGTCCACAGACTCAAATGTCATACCATACAACTCTATCTAAATATGAGATTTAAGACCATCAATGTATATTATGACACGTTGATGCTCATAATCCTCAAATGAGCAATGAGTGACAAGTTTCTGAAACTCAAGTGTGTATGAATTGTCATCTTTATCTGTCATCTTCAAAGAACATAGTTTGGAATGTAATTCTCGAGCATAATTAAAAGGAGACTCCTTAATATTTGCTGAAAATTGCTCAAGATGCTCATCAACTTGACTACGCCATGAAACAAGATCAGCTACTTGTCGTTGCAGCTGCACAAAATTTTCGTTTTTCACCATGGTTGGAATTTTATGAATTAGGGTCCGATTAGGGTTGAGGTCGAATTGTGGTTCAAATTTTGAGAATTTCGACTCAGGGTTTTAGAAATAGGGTTCTATAAATAGGGGCATTAGGGTTTTATTGATGATCATGATATGAAAGTTAATGGAATTCTCCCTCTCCCTTACTTTTCTCCCTCTCCTCCAATTTCTACTATCTAACCTTAGTTTAGCTTCGATGAGGGCAATCTAGCCTGATACAGTTAAAACCAGGAAGAGTGGCTAGATTGCCCTCTTGAAAGCTTAACTAAGGTTAGTAGAAATTGGGGAAGAGAGAAGAAGAAATTCACGGGGAGAGAGAGAATAGGAAGGGAGAGGAAGAATTTTATTAACTTTCATATCATGATCATCAATACGACCCTAATGACCCTATTTATAGAAATTGGGGAGGGAGATAACTAACTAATAGTATCTTAATTACATAATAGAAAGAAAACTTACCTATATTATCATTAATATAAAGCTACTTAATGAATACACACTTACCACAAAAAAAAAAAGAAATACTTAATAAATACTATTTAGACATGCGATTAATTTATTTTTCCTGTAATGGGGGGTTAGGGTTATGGTCGAATTTAGGGTTTGAAGGAAGGGTATAGGTTCAATTAGTGGTTTGAAGGATGAATTGAAGGTAATTCGTGGACTTAAGTTTCTACCAGTTTCGAGTCTAGGTGTTGTAGCACAACTTGCTAATCAAAACACAACTCAATTTTTATTCGTCCAAACTTCCAAATAATGAATTAGAAAGCTCTAGTTATAGAAAGCTAAATATTAAAATAACATTGTACAAGATAAATCCTAAATTTAATAGAAAACTATTAAGATAAATCCTAAATCTAATAGGAAACTAAACTCCTAAATATAAAATAAGATAAGAAACTAAATTAAATAAAACTGTGTTACATCATTCTCCCCGTCTTGAAAAAGAATAGTTCGTCCTTGAATGAGAAGAAGGGTTGCACAAATGACGTGGTGAAGTGGACCTGCGTAAGTCTTTTAGCAACTGAGGCTTCAGAGAATGATAAGCTTTGTCAACAGGAATCGTCATAGGGTTGTCAAATTCATTATAGGTTATGCGAACTGCCAAGGACGCCCTAGAATGATATCACAATCAAGAAGGTCGCACACAAAAAAGTTTGTTGGAAAAAGCAAATTCCAAAGTCTCGAATCAATCTTCACTGTAGAGCACACGGTCTTGCCAATATCATCATGCTGAAAACCAAATAGTCGAT
Organism: Simmondsia chinensis; assembly: GCA_018398585.1. Classification (NCBI taxonomy): domain Eukaryota; kingdom Viridiplantae; phylum Streptophyta; class Magnoliopsida; order Caryophyllales; family Simmondsiaceae; genus Simmondsia; species Simmondsia chinensis. Next base: position 21,391,799 of record JAGTTD010000001.1, read on the forward strand.
TAGGGCGGGAATGTTCCTGTGGTACCCTCAATTCTGGTACTACTCGTCTGAAGATTAAATTAAAAGGAGCTCTCGTGTCAACAATAGCATGTACGTGTTTTTCATGTCCACACCAAGCGGCTACCCCAACATGTTTAAAAGTAATAGTACGCGGTCTAGGAGGTCTACGATCCCTATTCTTGGACGGCGGTGAGGAGCAGCAACAAAAATAATCAAATTCTCATCTTTGCTAGTCTCATCTTCCCATCTTGAATACTGAATTGCCTCAACTATCTGTCCTTAATTCACTTGTTTCTTCTCTGTTAGCTTTTACTGATGCCTTATCATTAGATGAGTTAGGCTCTACTAGGGTCACCATCTTTTTAAACTTTAAAAGGCAATATCAGGTTGGATGTCCTTTTACTCCACACCCATAACACATGATAGAACTTCTAGGAACCATATATGATCGAGAACCTAAAGCTTCTCATTGCATCTTCCATTTATGTTATGCATTCATGGCATAAGAAGCAGCCATGTCCCCAGACTGAAATGTCATACCATACAACTCTATCTAAATATGAGATTTAAGACCATCAATATATCTTATGACATGTTGATGCTCATAATCCTCAAATGAGCAATGAGTGACAAGTTTCTGAAACTCAAGTGTGTATGAATTGTCATCTTTATCTGTCATCTTCAGAGAACATAGTTTGGAATGTAATTCTCGAGCATAATTAAAAGGAACAAATTTTTGAGTCATGGCTTCCTTTAAATGGTTCCAAGTCAAAATCGGACCTTAGAGACCACGGTGAGTCTTAGTATAAATCCACCAACTCTGAGCATATCCCTTGAAACAAGTTACAGCAAAATTAACCCGATCTTCTTGTTAACCCCTTTACAAGTAAAAATATTCTCCATGTTACCAATCCAGTCATAAAGTTCTTAGGGGACCCCATCCCCCTCAAACTTCCCAATTCTAATTCCAACCCATATCTGACTTGTGAGTAGAATTAAGATCACCTAAATTAAAGTATGAGAGCCTTACTATTTGGAGTCGTGTGTCCAACTTGCCATGAGACTCCTCAATATATGCTGAAAATTGCTCAAGACGCTCATCAACTTGACTACGCCATGAAACAAGATCAGCTACTTGTCGTTGCAACTGCACACAATTTTCGTTTTTCACCATGGTTGGGATGTTATGAATTAGGGTCCGATTAGGGTTCAGGTCGAATTGTGGTTCGAATTTTAAGAATTTCAACTCAAGGTTTTAGAAATAGGGTTCTAGGTTTAGGTTTTTCGAAATCTAGGGTTTTCGAAGCAAGGTTTGAATGGGGGTTAGGGTTTTGGTCATGTTAGGCGTGTGGTTAAATATATTTTAGTCGGTAGCTTTATATTAATTATAATAGAGGTAAGTTTTCCTTTTATTATGCAATTAAGATACTATTAGCTAGTTATCTTTCTCCGCAATTTCTATAAATAGGGGCATTAGGGTTTTATTGATGATCATGATATGAAAGTTAATGGAATTCTCCCTTTCCCTTACTATTCTCCCTCTCCCCCAATTTCCACTATCTAACCTTAGTTCAGTTTTGAAGAGGGCAATCTAGCCTGATACAGTTAAAACCAGGAAGAGTGGCTAGATTGCCCTCTTCGAAGCTTAACTAAGGTTAATAGAAACTGGGGAAGAGAGAAGAAGAAATTCAAGGGGAGCGAGAGAATAGGAAGGGAGACGAAGAATTTTATTAACTTTCATATCATGATCATCAATACAACCCTAATGACCCTATTCATAGAAATTGGGAAGGGGGATAACTAACTAATAGTATCTTAATTACGTAATAAAAAGAAAATTTACCTATATTATCATTAATATAAAGCTACTAATAAATACTATTTAGACATGTGATTAATTTACTTTTCCTGTAACAGGGGGTTAGGGTTTTGGTCGAATTTAGGGTTTTGAGGAAGGGAATAGGTTCAATTAGTCGTTTGAAGGATGAATTGAAGGTAATTCGTGGGCTTAAGTTTCTACTAGTTTCAAGTCTAGGTGATGTAGCACAGCTTGCTAATCAAAACACAACTCAATTTTTATTCGTCCAAACTTCCAAATAATGAATTAGAAAGCTCTAGTTATAGAAAGCTAGACATTAAAATAACATTGTACAAGATAAATCCTAAATTTAATAGAAAACTATTAAGATAAATCCCAAATCTAATAGGAAACTAAACTCCTAAATATAAGATAAGATAAGAAACTAAATTAAATAAAATTGTGTTACATCATTCTACCCGTCTTGAAAAAGAATAGTTCATCCTCGAATGAGAAGAAGGGCTGCACAAATGACATGGTGAAGTGGACCTGGGTAAGTCTTTTAGCAACTGAGGCTTCAGCGTATGATAAGCTCTATCAACAGGAATCGTCATAGGGTTGTCAAATCCATTATAAGTTATGCGAACTGCCAAGGAAGCCCTAGTCGCACACGAAAAAGTTTGTTGGAAAGAGAAAATTCCAAAGTCTCGAATCAATCTTCACTGTAGAGCACACGGTCTTGCCAATATCATCATGTTGAAAACCAAATAGTCGAATGGGGCTGGAACGTTCCTGTGATACCCCATTCTTGTACTACTCGTCTGAAGATCAAATTAAAAGCAGCTCCCATGTCAACAATAGCATGTACGCGTGTTTCATGTCCACACCAAGCGGCTATCCCAACATGTTTAAAAATAATAGTACGCAGTCTATGAGGTCTACGATCCCTATTCTTGGACGGCGGTGAGGAGTAGCAACAGAAATAATCAACTTCTCATCTTTGCTAGTCTCATCTTCCAATCTTGAATACTCAACTGCCTCAACTATCTGTTCCTTTAATTCACCTGTTTCTTCTCCGTTAGCTTCAGTTGATGCAGTATCATTAGACGAGTTAGGCTTTACTGGAGACACCATCTTTTTAAACTTGAAAGGGCAATCTCGAGCTGGATGTCCTTTTACTCCACACTCATAACACACGATTAAACTTTTAGGAACCATCTCTGAATGAGGACCTAAAGCTTCTCGTTGCATCTTCCATTTACGTTCTGCATTCATGGCATAAGAAGCAGCCATGTCCACATACTTAAATGTCATACCATTCAACTCTACCTGAATATGAGATTTAAGACCACCAATATCTTATGACACGTTGGTGCTCAGACTCCTTAAATGAGCAACGAGTGACAAGTTTTTGAAACTCACGTCTATATGAGTTGACATCTTTATTTGTCATCTTCAAAGAACATAGTTTGGAATGTAATTCTCAAGCATAATTGAAAGGAACAAATTTTCGAGTCATGGCTTCCTTTAATCGGTTCCAAGTCAAAATCGGACCTTGGAGACCTAGTGAGTCTCAATATAAATCTACCAACTAAGAGCATATCCCTTGAAACAAGTTATAGCAAAATTAACCCGATCTTCTTGTTTAACTCCTTTCCGAGTAAAAATGTTCTCCACGTAACTAATCCAATCACAAAGTTCTTTAGGGTCCCCTTCCCCCTCAAACCTTGGCAATTCTAGTTTCAACCCATAATCTGACTTGTGAGTGGAATTAAAATTACCAGAATTAAAGTCCAAGAGTCTTACCATTTGCAAAGTCGTGTGTGTAATCACACTTAAAGTGCCATCAAGTTCCTCGGGGACAACTTGGTTCTCATAATGAGTTATGGTCTTCTTAAGTTCTTGAAGTTCTGCTAGATTGACTGAGACTCTTTTATATTTGCTGAAAGTTGCTCAAAATGCTCATCAACTTGACTATGCCATGAAGCAAGTTCAGCTACTTTTTGCAACTGCACAAAATCGTCGTTTTTCACCATGTTTGGGATATGAGAAATTAGGGTTCAATTCAAATTAGCGTTCGAATTTGAGGAAGTTCGACTTAGGATTTTCGAACTAGGGTTTCGGGTTAGAGTTTTGAATTAGGGTTTTCGGAATCTAGGTTTAGGGTTTCGTAGAGATATAAAAATTCGAAGATTATAGTTCGACTTAGGGTTTTTGGGTGAAGAATGGGATCGATTTTAGGGCTTGGAGGATAGGTCGAAGGTTAGAGTGTTTCCAAATTAGGGTTCTCGAAATTCTAGGCTTAGGGCTTTTGAAATCTAGGATTAGGGTTTTCTAAATCTAGGATTTTCAAAGCTTGGTTCGACTATGGATTAGGGTTTCCTTGTGCTCAAAGCCGTTGAATGTGGAATACGGCTCGAACCTATGTTCGAATGTGGTTAGGGTTTGTGTGGCGATGATGGTGGCGGAGATCTGGTGGTGAAATGGCAGCGGCAGGAGCGGCGAGGAGGTGGCGGAGGTGATTGTAGCTCACTGCTTGGGGTTTTTTTTTTCTCTTTTTTTTTTTTTTGGGGGGGGGGGGGGGGGGGGGGGGGGGGGGGCGGGCTAGGGGCCTTTTTTTGTTTTAAAGGGATAGGTATCACCATGGTTATTAAAATCCCAATTCGAATCTTAGAATCTTACGATTCTACGATTCCACAATTGCCAACCGATCTGAATCTTAATTTTGTAGAATCTTACGATTCATAGATATTACATGAAACTAATGGATAGAATCGCAATACGATTTTACGATTCTATCAATTCGACCTTGATTCTACCAACTTATTCAAATAAAAAGTTAAAATATGAAAAAAAATAAGCATTTATTATAAAAGAACTTACTTTATTAGTTCGAAGTAAAAGAAAGTTAATTAAACATTATATACTTTCAAGAAACTTAAATTTAGTTTTATGTTTAAACCTTAGTACAGAGTTTGATTAGCAGCATCTATCTTAAAAGCTATCATGATTATTGTAACATAAAATGACACATACATGTTACATGAAACTATTTATCATATTTGATTGTATTTTTTATATATACCAATGTAAGTAAAGGTCTTATTAATAATTTTTTATATTATGTAATTGATATTAATACAAAAATTAGTATAATATGCATTTAGTAGAATCTTACGATTCTCGATTCAATTTTACGATTCCGATTCTAAAAGGCCCTATCGATTCTAAGTGGAATCCCCATTTTAACAACCTTGGGTACCACTACACCGTGACGGGGGGATACTACTCAGCGGTGGTATCGCGCTCATGCGCCAGCGGCAGCCCTACGGCAGAGGTTCAGAACAAGAGCTCTAATACCAAATTGATATAGCACAACGTGCTAATCAAAATACAACTCAATTTTTATTCATCCAAACTTTAGATAATGAATTACAAAGGTCTATTTATAGAAAGCTAAACCCTAAAATAACATTAGATAAGATAAATCCTAAATCTAATAGAAAACTATTAAGATAAATTCTAAATCTAATAGGAAACTAATCTCCTAAATATAAGATAAGATAAAAAAAAACTAAAGTAAATAAAACTATGCGGCATCACTAGGGTTTTGAAGCTAGGTTCGAATATAGTTTAGGTTTTTGTGGGCAAAAAGATGGCAGTGGTGTTTCGCAGATAGTGGTGGCGAAACAGCGGTGGTGGGGAGCGGTGACGAGGAGGAGCAGAGATTTTTGCAGCTTGGGCTAGGGTTTTTTTTTTTTTTTTTTTGGTTTTATTTTCTTTTTTTTTGGGGGGGGGGGGACTAAGGTTTTTTTAGGGGTTCAATTTAGGAGGTAGGGATAGATACCACTACATAGCTGTAGTGACGGGGAACAAATACTACTTTGTGGTAGTATGGCTCACAAGCGGCAGCATTGGGGCGGGGGCGGCGGTGGCTACGGTGGCTTTGCAGCAAAGGTCCAGAACTGGAGCTTTGATACCAAATTGCTGTAGCACAACTTGTTAATAAAAAACACAACTCAATTTTTATTCATCAAAACTTGAAAATAATGAATTACAAAACTTTATTTATACAAAGTTAAACCCTAAAAGGATATTAGGTAAGATAAATCCTAAACCTAATAGAAAACAATTAAGATAAATCATAAATCTAATGGAAAACTATTAAGATAAATCCTAAATCTAATAGAAAACTATTATCCTAAATATAAGATAAGATATAAACTAAATCAATTAAAACTGTGCTGCTTCACCTTCGCTGCGTTCTTGATATCTGAGTGGGAAGTCATTTTCCCCCCCACTTTTATATAATATTATTTATGAGTATTTCTACTTATATTCACAAATAAACTTCTTCTCGGATAAACCTCTCTGGTGTTGACACATTGTTACAATTCTTAGTGATTAGCTATTTATCCCCACAATCTGTTTCATTATTGCATTTTTTTGTAATGCTGCTCATAATTTTGAGTATTTGATGGGTCTAATAATTTATATAGGTCCTCATCATTGTGAGTTTGAATCAAAACTAGCGTTGGATCCAAAAGAAATAACTTAAATTTGTAGTTTATCAAGGGAAATTGTATATGCGAATCCAGGGCAGGAGAAGACATTAGGCTTTCTAGTTAAGAAAAGAGGAAGTTCCACTAGGAACTTAATCTGCTCTCAACTTAGCCATGCTTGACAAGGAAGATGAATTTGCTTTGTTTCTGTGCTGCGTGCAATGAAGCGCTGAACTTTGGCATTATCAATCTCACAGGCATTAATTTGTGTTTTGGTTTTTTCATAGGCCACCCTTGGGTTCAGGTTGAAGGTGTGGCTCCTGACAAGCCTCTCGATTCTGCTGTTCTATCTCGCTTGAAACAATTTTCTGCCATGAACAAGCTCAAGAAGATAGCCATCAGGGTATTATTTTTTTAATTTTGTAGTATGCAGTGCTGCATGACATAGCGGACTTAGATTATTCTAGTTGTCTGTTCGCATCTTTTTCTAGATTATTCTAGTTGTCTGTTGGCATCTTTTTCATTTCTCTGTTGCATATTATCAACACAGGAATTCCATTGATTTGCCCAAAAAATCTTTGTTCATTTGTTGGACACCACAATGTGGCCTTAATCCGTTGCATATAATGCCACCTTCTTTCATGATAATTCCCTTGTAGGAATTCCGTTAGATGTCTTCCTTTTCTTTCAGCAGCAAACAATGATACCACCAGTGTAATTACTGACAAGTATGATATTATGATCATCTGCTGCTGAACTAGATAGCATTACCTTTCTCTAGTAAGAAGCTCATATACAAATCTTTACGCCATGAACCTACTACTAAGCATGCAGAAACAGGACTTTGCATTTTTAACTTGCTTTGCTTGCACTCATGTTCAGCTGGCTGTTATCATTTTTTGGTCCACTTTTCTCAATTTAATACACTATATTGAAACCATGGAATCAATGTCACTATGATTGTCGGCAGCTGAACTAGATAATGTTTGCTTTCTCTAGTAAGAAGCTAGCAGATAGGGGTGTTCATGGGTTGGGTAATACCCAAGACCCACCCAACCTATATCAATTGGGTTGGGTATATTTTCAACATTAGGTCTAGTGGGTCGAATATACTTTGTACCCATGGGTATCGGGTATGGTTCTAGGTTACCCATGGGTCAGTATTCATTATCTTGGAGCATTTCCAAATGAGCCTAAATCAAGATTAAATGAGCCTAAATGAGGCGAACATATCATGAATATTTAAGAGTTTGACTATTTATTATTTAGGTACTCCAGACATTTCAATATATAAGTGGGATACTTTGATGTTTGACTATTACTAAGGTAAGACGTTTCAATAGATAAGTAGGATACCTCGAGGTTTGATTATTTATTACTTAAATACCTGACTTTTCAATGTAGAAGTGGGATACCTGAGCTTTGACTATTTATTACTTAGGTATCCTAAAGTTTTAATATATAAGTGGGATATCTTAAGGTTTAAACTTCTATCAATTAGGTACCTGGATATTTTAAAATTTTATCAATCTGGTATCCTTATTCTGAAATTCGATGTATTTTCATTACAATTGGTTATTTTGACAAAAGATGTTGACACGACATATGAATTCGGCAATATGTGTAAGTAGTTTACATGAAAATTTGGTGAATATTTGATCATAATTCGTTAAATTTTTGTCAAAAATATTGATATAACTTTTATATATTATCTTTGCATAAATTCGTTATATTTCTAAAAAATTTCATCAAATTCCAGCATAAGGTACATCGGTGATAAAATAGTTAAACTTAGTCTTCTTCAATTGTATTGTATATAACTAAAATAGAGTACTTAGATAATAAATGTTAAAATCTCAGGCTACTAAATGATTATATGTATATACATGCATGCAGATGATCTGAAATAGAACAATCCTAAGATATTATCATTCGGATCAATAAATGATAATTGGATCCCCTTCTTGTTATCGATTTTTTTACCTTAAACTCAAAATTAAAATTAGTTAAAATCGGAACTTAGATAAACATTTATGCATTAACCAAACACTGTCCGACCCGACCCAACCCAACCTGACCCAACCCAAAACCATCATTCTATCATTTGGCAGGTATGGGTTGGGCATGGGTCAAATGTTGGAGGGTCATGTGAACCCAACCCACGTGTAGTGGCAGACAAATCTTTATGCCATGAGCTAAATAGTGAACATTGCAAAAATATTCACAAGACTTTGCATTTTAACTTTTTATTGTGCTACTTGCTTGCATGTTTACCTGGCTTTTATGATTGTTTGGTCCACTTTTAGCAATGTAATGCATTGTGTCACGAGCTTAGGTCCGTGACTTAAGTTCAAGACCGGATTGATCAATGAACTTAGGGTTTAGAAGTTTTAGAGTTAAGATGAGAGAGAGAAGGTGAAAGTTAGATGAGAAGTAGAGATAGAATTAAGACGAGAAAGAGAGGTATTTCATTGATATTTGTTTGGATGATCAATGCAAGTATAAACTCCCTTATTTGTACTACTTACATCAATTCAAAAATAGGCGGGAAATAACTAACTACAATTCAAAACAAATGGCGGGAATTAACCGTCCAAGGAAAAGGCAGGAAGGGGAGGAGCGTGTTGGCTATAACCGCTTCTAGTGTGTTCTAGATTCTTCTACTACATTCCGTGTTCCCATGTGGCTAATTAATTGAATTAATACCCAATTTATATTTATTGTTATTGGGCTTTAATCCAACTAAGTATGGGCTCAAACAAGAAAAGATAACGGGCCTTGAAAATGTCTTGACTAGGCTGGAGCGCGTCCTGGGCCGAGCCCAAGACAATGTCATGACATCCCTGGCAGCGAACTGGAGCGATCCTGGACAAGCGAGCTGGGACGAGCCTGGACATTCCTCTGGACGGACCTTGACAAGCATCAGGCTCGTCCTAGTGCAGCCCCGTCAGCGACCTAGACTAAGCCCGTGACAGTGTCGCCCCCATAAAACGATCCTTGTCCTCAAGGATTGAATTGGGGAAACTGCTTGCATATGAAAGCCCAGTCTTCCCAAGTCTCTTCTGCTACGTTCTTCCACTTGATCAGCACTTGTGCGATCTTCTTTTTGTCCCTTGTCACGGTTCGGTGTTGGAGCACCTCTTGAGGCATGACTTCCAGGTCCCCGTCTGAGTCACATTGTGGAAGTTCATTACTAATTTGAGCCCGTTGCCCAATCTTCTTCTTGAGTCTAGACACATGAAAGACGGGATGAATTTGGGCCCCTTCTGGAAGGCCCAACTAATAAGCAACTGATCCGATCTTGGCTATGACTGGGTATGGCCCATAGTAGCGAGCTGCCAGCTTTAAGTTCCTCCTTAGAGCCAAAGAAGTTTGACGGTATGGCTGTAGCTTGAGGTAGACCAAGTCACCTACCTCAAACGTGCGTTCCGTCCTTTTCAAATCTGCCATTTGTTTGTAACGGTGCTGAGCTGCTTTCAAATTTTCTTTGAGGACGTTGATCATGATGCCTCGTTCTGTGACAAAGTCCTCTACATCAGGAGAAGTTGAGTGGCCGGGCACATCCCAAGCCAAGAGGCGTGGTTCATACCCGTATAAGGCCTTGAACGGTGAAGTCTTCAATGATGAGTGATAATTGGTGTTGTACCAAAATTCTACAAGAGGCATCCATTGGGCCCATAGCTTGGGCTTGAGGAGGGCCATAGCACGGAGGTAATTCTCTAGGCACTGGTTGACTCTCTCGGTCTGCCCATCAGATTGTGGGTGGTACGAGCTGCTCATAAGCAAATTCACTCCAGCAAGACGCATAAGTTCCTTCCAGAATAGACTCAAGAAGGAAGAGTCCCTGTCTGAAACTATGTCCTTTGGTAAGCCATGTAAACGGTAAATGTGGTCCAAGAAGAGCTGGGCCACGTGTGCTGCTGTATAAGGATGTGCCAACATAAAAAAATGGGCGTATTTGGTGAAGCGATCCACCACAACCAAGATCACGTCCTTCCCTTGAGACCTAGGGAGGCCTTCAATAAAATCCAGGCTGACGCTAGACTAGGCCTGGTCTGGAATTGGCAGAGGATGAAGAAGGCCTGGGTAGGGCACATGCTCGCCCTTAGTTCGTTGACAAACGTCACAGCTGCACACCCACTCCTTGATACTGTCTCTGAGCTTGGGCCAGTAGAACATGCTCTTGACTCTCATTAGCGTGCCGGTCTCCCCTGAATGCCCACCCACTGGTGAATCATGAAGGGCATGCAAGACTTTGTCCCTCACGGTTTCTCCCACATAGATGCGCCCTTTATAGCGGATGATCCCTTGCTCAAGAGAAAATGGGGGTTGGCCTTTAGGATCAAGGATCAGCTGGGCTAAGAGCTGGGAGGCTTGGGGGTTATCAATGTAGCTGTCGCTAACCTCCTTCACCCAAGTTGGGGTGACAAGAGTTAGTTGGAACAGCGTGCCTTGGTCCGGTCCTTCACTGCTTCTGGACAGTGCGTCCGTGGCTCGGTTCTCGGCCCCTTTTCGGTACTGAATGCCATAACTGAGGCCCATAAGCTTGGAGACCCCTTTTTGTTGAAGCCTTATGCTGATGCGCTGGTCCAGGAGGTGGCGCAAGCTGGAGTGGTCTGTTTTGATGATGAAATGGCTGTCGAGGAGGTAATGCCTCCATTTTTGGACGGCCATAATCACGGCCATGAGCTCTTTCTCGTATACGGATAGGCCCAAGTGTCTCGGACTGAGGGCCTGACTGAGATAGGCCAAGGGCCTACCCTTTTGGGTCAATACGGCTCCAATCCCCACATCACAAGTGTCTGTTTCGAAGACAAAGGGTTCGTTAAAGTCTGGCAGGGCCAGTACGGGTGCGAACATCATAGCAGCCTTTGGGGACTCAAAGGCGTCTTGAGCGGCATCGTTCCAAAGGAAGGCCCCTTTCTTAAGGAGGCTTGTCAGGGGCTTGCTTAACGTTCCATAACCTTGGATGAACTTCTGGTAATATCCAGTGAGACCAAGGAACCCACGGAGGCTTTTGACACTCGTAGACACGGGCCAATCTCTCATAGCTTCAATCTTGGCTGCGTCGGTGGCCACTCCTTCTTGTGAGATAATATGCCCCAAATACTCAACATGGTCTTGTCCAAACATGCATTTGCTGCGTTTGCCGTACAACTTATGGGCACGGAGCGTGTCCAAGACCAATGCTAAGTGTTGCAAGTGTGCGCCCATACCCGAGCTGTAAATTAATATGTCATCAAAGAAGACCAAGACGAGCTTCCTCAAGAATGGGGCAAACACCTCGTTCATTAGTGCCTGGAACGTTGCTGGAGCGTTGGTCAAACCAAAGGGCATGACACGAAACTCGTAATGCCCTTGGTGTGTACGGAAGGCTGCCTTGTGACGGTCTTCGTCTCTGACTCGAATCTGATGGTACCCGGCCCGGAGGTCTATTTTTGAAAAAACCGCAGCCCCTTGGAGTTCATCCAAGAGATCATCAATGACCGGAATGGGAAACTTGTCTTTAACCGTGATCTGATTGAGCTGGCGATAATCTACACAGAAGCGGTAAGTCCCATCCTTCTTTTTGACTAGGAGGACTGGTGAGGCAAATGGGCTTCTGCTTGGCTGTATGATTGAGGTCGTGAGCATCTCCTTGACTTGCTTCTCTATCTCATCTTTTTGATGATGAGGGTACCGGTAGGGCCTAATGTTAACAGGCTTGGCCCCTAGCTAGGTAGGAATGCCATGGTCATGAGTACGAGGTGGAGGCAACCCCTTTGGAATGTCAAACACATCCCCATACTGATTTAACAGGCGTGCCAGATCAGGATGCAACTCATCTTCATGTGATTCTGTTCTCGTGGCCATAAAGAGGTGGCCTAGCACACAGCTGGCCTGTTTCTTCAAGAATCTTGTGATGCCACGCTCGGATATGGAATGTAAGGTGGCTTGTTCAGCCATGCCTTGTAACTGGATTGCTTTTCCCTCCTTATAGCAAGAGAAGTGGAGGTTTGTGAAGTCAATGGTTACGGGTCCATAGTGTTGTAACCAATCAACTCCCAAAACCATGTCACTCCCACGTAGCTCAAGTACTCGTAGGTCATCAGTGAAGGTAGTGCCTTGGACCCTCCATTTGACACTCGTGCATTTTTGATAACTCATGAGGCTCTCCCCATTGGCAACGGTGACGGTCATAACAAGTGTGGGCACTGTTTCCAGCCTGAGTTCACAGACTACAGCAGCGTCAAGGAAGCTATTGGTGCTTCCTCTATCAATAAGGACGGTAATGGCCCTCTTCTTGATAGAACCCCTCAAACGCATTGTGTTATGAGTAATGCGTCCAGAGAGAGCGTTAAGGGAGATCTCCATCACCCCGGTTTCCTCCTCTTGAGCCTCTTCTTCTTCTTGTATTTCCTCCTCACGTTCTTCTTCCACTTCCTCTTGTCCCTCCATACTTTGGAGCTGCTTTGACTTACATACGTGCCCAGGAAAATAGCGCTCCTGACATTTATAACACTGGCCGGGTTCGCGCCTTGGGGCGCTGGAGCCTGAGGAGGACGCTGGGCCAGACCGTGCCCCCTGGGACCTTGACATGGACCCGTATGAGGACCCTGGGCCTGAGAAAGACACATGCGACCCTGGGCGCACACTGGACAGGGGCTTGACATGGGATCCAGGCCTAGCGACACCCGATCCGGTCCCTTTGATGCCACGGATTGCAGCGATAGCCAAATCTTGGAGTTTGGCTTGTTCAAATGCCAAACTTAGGTCCTGTGGTCGTGCTGCTTTGACTGAGGCTCTGAGTACAGGCTTGAGGCCGCTTATGAAGCTAGAAACGAAGTAATCTTCTGTCAAGGCTGGGTGATAAATCAGCATCCAACTCTTGAGTTCTTCAAAACGCATGATATAGTCCTCCACAGTATTGTTTTGGACGATTTTGCTGAATTCCTTCACTATGTCATGAAGGGATCAATCTCCAAATCTCTTGCAAAGCTCATCAATAAAGAACTGCCAGGTAATCACGGGATTTTTGAGCTCCAAGGCTTGGTACCAAGCTTCTCCATGGTCAGGCAAGTGATTGGAGGAAAACTCCACCCATTCTTCAGTTGGCACGTGATACCAACGGAAATACTTGAGCAATCTCCTGATCCAACCCCTAGGATTCGATCCATCAAAGCGAGGAGGATCTAATTTGGCAGTATGATATGAGCTCCAGGTACGGTTCCTTCCATTGTTGCCACTGTTGGGACCCTCATCACCCATACGTGAAGGAGCACGTTCGTTTCTGACCTCCGGAGGTGGAGGTGGTGGAGGAATCAAGCCACTTCCTCTAATTGGAACATAATTGCCAGAGCCTCCAGCAGTAACTTGAGTAGGAGCAGCCGGCATTGCCACCTCAGGTCGTTTCTCTTGGCTAATTGTGAACCTCTGCATTGTAGCGTTCAAAGTCTCCATGGTCATCCTAAGATTCTCGGTAATCTGAGCTTGAGAATCAATGGAAGTCTTTAGTTCGTTGCTTATCTGAACTTGATTTTCAGAAATTCTCTCCAATCTCTCCAATCGCCGTTCAACAGATTCAAATTGTTGTTGAACTTGTGAATCAGCGGTTTCCTCTGATGAAGACATTGTGGCAGCGGATCGAGTGCTTCTAGTAATGGCCAGTTTGGTGATCGTAAGATGGCTCTGATACCACCTTGTCACGAGCCTAGGTCCGTGACTTAAGTTTAAGATCGGATTGATCAATGAACTTAGGGTTTAGAAGTTTTAGAGTTAAGATGAGAGAGAGAAGGTGAAAGTTAGATGAGAAGTAGAGATAGAATTAAGACGAGAAAGAGAAGTATTTCATTGATATTTGTTTGGATGATCAATACAAGTATAAGCTCCCTTATTTGTACTACTTACATCAATTCAAAAATAGGCGGGAAATAACTAACTACAATTCAAAACAAATGGCGGGAATTAACCGTCCAAGGAAAAGGCGCGAAGGGGAGGAGCGTGTTGGCTATAACCGCTTCTAGTGTGTTCTAGATTCTTCTACTACATTCCGTGTTCCCATGTGGCTAATTAATTGAATTAATACCCAATTTATATTTATTGTTATTGGGCTTTAATCCAACTAAGTATGGGCTAAAACAAGAAAAGATAACGGGCCTTGAAAATGTCTTGACTAGGCTGGAGCGCGTCCTGGGCCGGGCCCAAGACAATGTCATGACATCCCTGGCAGCGAACTGGAGCGATCCTGGACAAGCGAGCTGGGACGGGCCTGGACATTCCTCTGGACGGACCTTGACAAGCCTCTGGCGCGTCCTAGTGCGGCCCCGTCAGCGACCTAGACTGAGCCCGTGACACATTGTATCCAAACAATGGAATCAAATAAAAGCCATTATGTTACATAATTTGAGTTAGCCATTATGGATTGGCCATTTTGTGAAGATACTTCAGTAATGGCTTTCATCATGCAGATATTGTACAACAACAGCAACAACAAAAAAAATCCCAGTGCCACAAGGGATCCCACTAGAGCAGGGTCACGGGGGGTGGGATATACACAGCCTTACCCATTCAAGGTGTTGCCCACTAAAGGGAGTTTGTGTCTGAGGGCCCCCAACAACAATCACCCATATTTGCATTTATTGAAACATATTTATAAATGTATTTTTGTGTTGAGAGACTATCAAAGGGGCATAAAATTGAGTGATTTTATGGCTATTCATTCAAAGTTCTGCACATGTATGGCTTCCAAGTGATTTATTCTTAAAAGACCACAAAGTAATCACTGCAAACCTGTGACATAATGTTCATAAATTGGACTGCAAAGTGCAGTTTGATTCCTTGATTCACACAATTCTTCCTTCTATCAAATTGCACTGTCTTCCACTCCTTTAAAAAGCAATGACAAAGGCATTCTGTATATTAGAAAATCTAATATTTCTGTTTGAGTTTGGGCCCGTTGGGGGCAAGAGAGGCAAACTTGTATGCCTTTCATTTTTCCAGGGCTTTTGAGGATTAATATTTAGCTGAGAGTATGAACCTAGGACTTGCAGTGCATTTCTATCTTCTTATTCAAATTTTTAGAGCTTCATTGTCTTCATTTTTGTCCACAGGTAATTGCCGAGAGCATGTCTGAAGAGGAGATTGCAGGCCTGAAACAAATGTTTAAAATGATAGACACTGATAGTAGTGGGCAAATCACACTTCAGGAGCTAAAGAAAGGATTGGAAAAAGTTGGTGCCAATCTTAAGGATTCTGAAATTGTTGGGCTGATGCAAGCGGTGAGTGCTACCATTGCATCCTTTTGGGGGCTTATTATACATAGGTCTCTTATAATCGTCCCTTGATCACTCCTTAGTGTTGTTTTACGTTGAATGTGAATTTCCCAGTTTTCAAGGCAATTCTAATCTTGACATTGTTTGAGCTAGGTGGATCAAAACTGTGTGTCTGGGCAAATCAAGTTTAGCTGAAGTATCATTATTGTCTAACATGTTTGATTTAGCAAGTATTGCTGTTCCAGTTAGGATGACGTCAGTTAGGACATTTGCGAAAGCATGATGTAAGAGATCAAGTGTCAACCATACTCGTGGAATCTAAGTAAAGACCGCTAAATAACCAATTTTGTACCCACCACTACATAAATTGGTCATTATGAGATAATAATTTTATTGTATAGTGACCTTTGTAATACACATATATGGTATTCACTTTAAGAAAATGTATTTGTAAATTTATTTACATGTTAAAGAATAATCAGAGGTATTGAAGTAACTATTCATTAATTTTTCAAACAAAAGGCTTAAACCCTTATTGTCCCTAAATAATTCAGCATGATTGTTGCAACTTGTTACATAATTCTATGACAGCCTACTATTGCCTTTATGCAGAAATAATCCTTTGATTCTTTCCTTATTCAATTATACCATGGGCAGGGTAGTGTCTGGAGGTAGCTCAAACTGTTCATAAATCTAATTGATAGCCTATGTGGCTAAAGGAAAACATGTTGCTGATGTAGGTATTGATGGAGCTATCATGAGAAAGAGAACAAAGTAACTGATAATTGATTGAGCAGCCTCGTGCCCAACCCTACTAAGCAACCCCGTTCTTAGGTTTAGTAGCCCCGTGCTAGAAAGGGAAACTAAAGTGTTTGATTTTCAAATTATAATTCTTGAATTCAATGATGGGAGCTGACTAGAACAAGACTACCACCCAAGTATTTATAGATTAACTAGGACTTGAGCTCCAAGCAGCATAAAAATAAAAATACATAGGCTAACTAGGACTTAGGCTTCAAGGAACACATAAAATAAAAATAAAAAATATTAAATGTAGTAATAATAAAATGTTCCTAATTTTTAAATCTTTTCCTAGAATAACTTTTCTGGCCTTGTCCATCTGCATTATGTATTTTTTGCAGATGCTGAATAAATTCTTTAAGTCATTTTTTTACATTGGAATCATCTATGATATTTCATTAAACACCATAGTTAGCCCAGCCTTTTTAGTATAATCTCTGGGTGATGTAATGCATTTTGTCTCATAAATAAACTAAACGACTGTACATTATCGGAGGATCAAGTCCAACTCCTATTAGGCTGAGAATGTGGGTTAATTCCTATGCCAAAAATACTTTTTTTCGATTAATGAAGTGGTAATTTGGTGGAAATTAGGCCAAAACAGCATGTGAGAGCAGTAGGAAGTTTTCATCACAGAGATATATATTCTGTAATTTAGAACACTTTGATGAGTGCAAAGAATACCTTGTGGAAAACATACTTGCTCTTTGACCATTTAGCTGCTCTTCTTAATCCCTGTTTGATTAAGTACGTCAAATTCAATGGGATCACTGATCTGATGCTTGCTTTGCTAAGGCCTCCATACATGTACCAGTTCTTATAGATCTGAGGGATGTTGGACTGGGACTGGAATGGAAACGGCAATCCATAGTGCAGGGTTAATGCAGATAGAAGGAACTGACAGATTAAACAAATATATGCCCAAAAAATCATGACAAAACCATGGGATACAGTTAGGAAATTTAGTAGATTAATAATAAGGCTATTGATATGAATGTAAATTAGAAAAAGAGTTTCTATGAACTGGTTTTTAGCTAATTCTTTTCGCAAATGACTATTATCTGACAGTTGCTTTTATAATGACATCCCTAATTTATATGTATTGTATTTTATTTTATAAACTCACTTGTAAAATGTCGTTACTTGCTTAAAACTATCGCAAGTGTATTAAATTTGTGATAAGTGCAAGCTCATTTTTCTGTGAACATATAACTTGAAAGCAACCTATTATCTCTAAAGGAAACCAACATAATTTCCATCCTTTTACTTAATGTCTGCGGCACCCTGCTTGAACAACTTCCAACTACTATCATAATGCCACTGTAGACTGCAATTTGATTCTATGAAAATATGTGCTAATACAACTAAGCAGCAAGATAAGAAGTAGATTTCATGATCAATAAGAGGCGTCAAGATCCTACAAAATTCTTCAAGATTATCTTGAGTTTTATGGTACCAGATTATCTGAAAGTACCTGCTTTTCCTATTCCCCTGCACAGTCATCAGTGGATTGGTGGTCATTGATGACTCAAACCCTTATAGCTCTTTGAAACCTTTCTTAGGGGTATCAACTGTCTTGTAACTCTTCAACGATTGATGTAAAAGTTGCTATCATTCTTTTACAGTGGTTTTAACTCATGCCGAGGAAGGTAAATCCCTGTACAACCTTCAAAGAAAAGTAATGCAAAAAGATTGTTATAAGTGTTATATAGAGCAAAAGAGAGCTCTAACCCTCAACATGACTTAGGCCATTTTATTGGAAATAAGACATTTTCTTCCTGAAAATATTTCTCCCAAAGAACTTTTAACTAGAGTATTTGTTTCTTCAAAATTATCTTTTATGTCTGGTTCATACAATCAATCTTATTATACAAAACTGGGTTTGCATTTGGTCTATTTTAAGTTAGGTGAGATAAAGGATGTAAGACAATATGGAAGAGATTTGTCCCCTTGTAAAGGAAAATATCTTTCCTTCTTCCATAGAAGAGGTCAATTTCATCTCCATAGAGGAAAAGATTTTCTCCTAGGTTATTGTTACTAATCATTCTGTAGGAAAATAATAATAGTCAGATGAAAGAGGCCTTTTGATGCGGCACAGAAGAAGAGGATTACTCATTATAGAAGATTTGATATTTATTAGATTTGGATAGAGTAATTGATAGGATCATGTGAGAATATATCTTGTAAGTTAATAAGATATTTTAGTGATGTTTTAATTCATAGAATAATTTAGTTCTTTTTTTATTATTTATCTCTGTTAAGGCTCCATACATGAGCCTAGTAATTAGAATCCCACATTGGAGTTGTGAGAGAGAAGATATCACCTTAAAAGCTTAGTGGGTTACTCTACCTATTGTCAATTGGTTTTGGGATGGAACCCCACTTGGGCTTATATGTGGATCTTATGTGTTCTTATGTGTTCCATTTCCGTGTGCTGGGCCAAAGGCTCGGTGAAATTTAACAATATCTTGTTATCCAATAGGGTTTAGCTTTTTGGAAAAAGGGATAGGTACCACTACACCATGGCAGTGGCGGGGAAAAGATACTACTCAGCGATAGCATCGCGCATAAGCGGTGGCATATTCCAATCCGATTGGATACTGGAAAAATAAACGGCCCTCCATCTTCCAGCTCTGGGAGAGCGTCTTTGAGCTCGGAAACCTCTTTGGGGGTAAGGGTGGTGACTAATGGCAGCTCTGTGGCATGGGTCCAGAACTAAAGCTCTAATACTAAATTGATGCAGCACAACTTGCTAATCAAAATTACTATTCAATTTTATGTGAACCAAACTTCAAACTAATGAATTACAGCGCTCTATTTATAGAAAAAAGCTAACCCTTATTGGATAATTAAAGAAACAAGTAATAAAAAGAACTAACTTATCCTACTAATTAAAACGACACTAAAATATCTTATTGACGTAAAAGATATATTCTAACTAATTCTATCAATTACTCTATCCAAATATAATAAAATATCAAATTTTCTATAATTAGTAACCCTCTTCTTTCGTGCTGCATCACCCTTCCCTACACCTAGCTGAGCCTTGATAAGCTGCATAAACTTAATCTTGGAAGACTTTACTAAACCAGTGTTAAAATTTGAAATTTTAAGTAATCTGCCATCAAGTGACGTTGAAGTTCCTGGTCACAACCACGGGAATGAGGTGTGGATTATGCTAAGGGTCCTGACAATCGTATTGAGTTTTTTTTTAGGAATATAAGTTTCTTATGAGCCTTATGCTTATGAAAGATTGAATAAAAAACCATGCTATCATTAATTTTAATATTCTTTGATCATTTTTTTAACATCTGAAGACATTTTTAAGTATATTTTGGTAAATTAAATACAATGTGTCTGCAATTATACAGGCAGTCACAAATGTGCCATTGCATAACAATCAATTGCATTAGGGTAAGTTCAAAATCAGTCCCGTAACAACTTTTTCTACTTTTTGTTGATTATATGCTAGACTTCTTTTATGGATCAAAAATACACATTTTTTTTTTCTACATCGATGTCAATTTACCCTACCTTGGCAGGAGCCTTTTAGGCACTAGGTTTGTTGTTGTTGTTGATGTCAATTTAGTTTTTTTTTTGTAAACTCTCATGCAAGTTGTGTTCTGTAAGGTGTTAATATATAAGAATTTAAACACCACCTGATGATATTGTTAGGAGCTTTTTAAAGCTTTGAGTCATAGCATGGCTTTTTGTTTATTGCGTTTCCATATGTGCAAAGTGTAAATACAAACGATCCTAAAAGTTATAGTATACTGGTCTCCAGTAATAGCACTCTTCTTCTGAGGAAGCCTATATAAACAGCAATGAGTGTCATTTAGGTTTCTTGAAGTTCTCACAACTCTAGGCAGTCCATGATATGATGATTCTATATAATTAAACATATCATAAAGCATTAGAAAGTTTCCTTACTATAAATTAAGCTGATTCCTTTAGTACAAGCTACCAGGAAGTGGCATATCTTTCTTCAACCAAAAGATATAAAGATCGAGGGTAGTAACCACCAATTATAAGAGATTAATCCACGGCTGTGATGCTACGTTGTTCCTTTTTTTTTTCTTTTTTTTTTTGGGGGTAAGTTAGCGGCTGTTCTATGTTCTATCCTTTTTGTTTCTGCTTTTCAATTCTTAATGACTGGAGGACAGTGACATTTCAATTTGTTTGTTTAGATTATTAGTACATCCAGCATTTGCATGGTCTAGATTATGTGTATAAAGTTTGAGTAGTTCTTTTTGAAAGGCTACTTGGGTTTTCGTTTGACATTTAAGTAAAAACAAATTACCCATATGTTATCCGTCCCATTGAACTTGGAATTTGACCCAATTGTGGCCTAAAATTTTTCAAAACTCGATGGACACGAACTTGAAATAGCTTGTGGTGTTACCTGTGACTTGACTTGAAATGACCTAATCCTTGTGACAAACTGCTAGTGAATTAGACTCAAGATGATCCGAGGCTAGTCTTGACATTTTATGTGCTCCAAGCAAAAGTTTTAAATGGGGCCCTTCATATGCAACAAATTATAAAAATTATGATCACAAAACTTAGTAATGTTAATAGTTGATACTTTAAAAATCACAACTTCGAAAATTTCGGGGCCACTGAAATTCGGGGGCCTCAAGCGGTTGCATGGATCGCTTGGATTTATGTCCAGTCCTGAGATGATCCTAACTTGAAGACCAAAGTGATCTAAACCTAGACTGAAATGCTAATTTGTGAAAAGAGATGTTAAAATGGAACAGAAAACTTGGCCTAGTTCCATAACCCAAGTGACATAGTTTGACCGAGGACTCAAAGGACTCAAATAAAACTGCATTAATCCCAAATTGTATATTCTGACAGATACTATAACTTCGGTGCAATATATTGCTGCATTAATTTATTTTTTAAAATGATTTGCTTCATCTTTTTGTACTTTGGGTGCTGCAGGCTGATATTGACAACAGTGGAACTATAGATTATGGTGAGTTCATAGCTGCAATGCTCCATCTAAACAAAATACAGAAGGAAGATCACCTCTTTGCCGCGTTCTCATACTTCGATAAAGACGGTAGTGGGTACATCACCCCGGATGAACTCCAACAGGTCTGCGAGCAATTTGGTTTAGCAGATGTGCAACTTGATGAAATCATCCGCGAAGTTGATCAGGATAATGTAACTTCCATGAAGCTTGACATTTTCTTTTTTCAAGGCGGGGGCTGGGGTTGGAATACCCCGTAAAGGGTAGCCACAACGTCCCTAGTGGGGATCAAACCACAGTGGCGTGGTTGGTCGCCGATGTTCTCCACTACTAGGTTATGTCCCTAGTGGACATGAAACTTAACATAAGATGTCATTTTTTCTGTTCTTTTGTGATGAGAAGCCGATGTTTACCACTACTAGGTTATGTCCCTAGTGGACATGAAACTTAACATAAGATGTCATTTTCTCTGTTCTTTTGTGATGAGAAGGTACCGTATTGGGATGATTTCTTACTGAACTCGTGATGCATATGCAGGATGGACGCATTGATTATAGTGAATTTGTGGATATGATGCAAGATGCTAGACTTCAGGATTGCAAATCACGACTCCAATAAACAAGCATATGCCTAAGCCGGGTAAACATGAGTCCACTTTGTGATCCCAGTTTTCAAAGAGCACTTTCCAAACCCTTTGGATTTTTGAGAAACACGCTTTCAACATACTCAGTTTTCTAAATTTTCTAGGAAATACAATTTTCGTTTTTTCCCCCCATTATATTAAAAAGTAGGAAAACACATTCTCCTTGGTCTCCGAGTCTTCCTATTAATCAAGGGGATCATTTTCCCATGTTTTCTAAATTATCCGAGATTTTTCCAATTTCCCATTTTTCCATAGAAGATACAGAGAAAAAAGGGAAATTTTTCATTGATTGAATGCACCCTAGATTAATTGTTTTTGCCATGTATCTTTCTATTGTTTGTCCTTATTTTGAATTCTACGTGCCTGCTGTTGTAAAAATCAGTCCAGAAACTTATAGGGAGGGATATGAGGGAGGTAGCTTCACGTACACTTAGGTTTCTCTTGTAATTACCTTTGGTGGAGTTAGATTGTGGCTTTCCATTTTTTTTTTTTTTTTTTTTTTTTGTTGGGTTACTTGCCTTTAAGCCCAATGTCTTCAGTCTTTTTGTTTCTTTGGGCCAATTGATAATTGCCCTTAACTTTTTCCATAATGATTTGCAAGGCGCAGCTAATGAGTTTTTCATGTAGGGCCAACTTCATGTAGTTCGAAAAAGGGTTTTTACATTTGCTCAAAAAAAAAGGAGAAGGGGGGGGGGGGGGGGGGGGGGGGGGGGGGGGGGGGGGGGGGTGGGGCGCCGCCGTTTTACAAAAAAACTTACTTCAAAAGTAATCTTTATTTGCTTAACCACCACAACTTTTTAATTTTTTAGAAAACCATCTTGAAAAGTTTTAGAATATTCAAACAACAATCTACATTAACACCGTTAGTATTACGTTTGGGTTAAACATGTAACTTTTCTTAGGTTATATATATAAAATTTGGGAAAACATAACATGTCAGTTTTAGCTAAATCGGTAAAGCATTAAAGTCCTAAAGTGTCTCTATGAACAGTTTTGCATCTCTATGCACACCATTTAAGGGTATACTGCTTTACTAAGTGACTTTCACACCAACATGCGTATTTATTTATTTCTTGTATGAGAAAATGTAAAAGTGTGGCCTCAACAAAAAGCTAATGGTGTTAATTTAGGTGGTTGATTGAAAAAATTTGAACTTTTGAAAATGGTTCTATAAAAAATTTTAAAGTTACGAGTGAAAAATGATTGTCATTGAATGTGGCTTTTTATTTAAAAAAAAATAAAAAACACCCTTAAGTTCAAACTCGATGGGGCAAAACGATAATGTCCTGGCTTAATCAAGGGCAAATTGAAGTTTGTCTTGCATTCTCTGTTAGAGAAAATTCAGAAAATACTTGCAAAAACCTTGCAACCGGGTATCCAAACGATCTCAGGTGTTGAGGCGTGTGATCACTATCCTTAAGGTTTATTTCGGTATACGAAATATCCTCGGGGATACAACAACTACCAAAATATGGAGTGAAGAAGTGTATGGGAAGAGATTGATGAAGATGTCTAGAGATTGGTTAATTTAGAGAACTCACCCTTTGATAAACTCACATAGAACACAAGAACCAAGAAGATGTTTTTCAAATTTTTTTTCTTGTGAAATTCCACTACCATTTCATATGTTTTCTTCTTCTTAATGAGAGGGGAGAATATCTGGTATTATTCTCTTCTGTCAACGTCCCAAAACCAAGAGCATCAATATATAAAAGAACTGGGAAGAAACCGCGCAGAAAACCGTCAAAACCGACCTGTGTGTCGAAGTTGTGTGTCGACACACAGCTTTCTGTAAGCCTGTGTGTCGATACTGTCGACACACAGGTCGACACACAGGTTTCCTCCGTGCGCACCTGAAACGGGCTGTGTGTCGACACACGGGCCATGTGTGTCGACACACAGCTATCTCCCCTGCGTTCTATAGGATTTTGTGTCGACACATATGACCCATGTGTCGACACATACTCCCAATAATGCTCTAATCACTCATACAAGTATCGGGACAATCTCAAATACATCTTATATACATATAAACAATATTTAACACACATATATACATTTTATACAACGAATATTTTGAAAATACATCAACAATCCCCCACCATTTTCAAAATACAACCAATCTCAAAGTGACATCTCGTTTAAAGGAGGCCTTATTGTGCATCAACGAGGGTGTCTCACGATTGAACCCCCAGCTAGTGAAAAAACCATACAGTTAATCGGATCGAAAATGGTAGTCCAAGCTTTGAACCATACAACCCATTTGACTAACCGACTATCTAATCACGCACAAGGCGTACTCCCCGTACACTCCCTACACCTCCCAGATCGACACATTTATGGCCTTGTGTCCTGTACCCTTCGTGAGTGTTTCAGGGCCAAACCCTTGTCAAAAATCACCCCTTTGAAGCGGCCAAACTTCAACACTCACTAAGGTGGACCTCATTGATCATGCCCCTGCGATACGACATTCAATAAGTTCTAAAACCAGGTCCATTAAGAGCATTTGCTCATCCTTTTATAATCACTAACGTAGGTATCAAGCACTTCACACTCGGGATGGAAACTAACTCATTTAGTGCTTGCAGTCACACAGATGACAAGTCTCTCTCATTGAACCCGAGACCTAGTGTCATACTAGACGTCGAGTTGAGGGCCTATCATGGGCGACTAATTATGACAGGTTTCAACCCCATCCATTCATTTGTTTTCAAAACCAAATCTCTAGCCAGGCCTTTAGTAAACGGACCCGCTAGATTCTGACAGGTTCTCACGAAGTCCACAGTGATAACACCTTCCCGAATAAGGTGTCTCACCATACTATGTCTCACACCAATGTGTCTGGACTTCCCATTATACACTTCACTGTATGCTTTAGAAAGCGTAGCCTGACTATCACAATGGATAGAAATAGGAGAAATCGGCTTCGGCCACAAAGGTATCTCATACAAGAGATCCTTTAACCACTAGGCTTCTTTAGCCGTAGAAGCAAGAGCTATAAACTCCGCCGCCATTGTAGAGTCAGATATGCAAGTTTGTTTCTTGGAACCCCAAGAAACCGCACCCCCACCAAACAGGAATACCCATCCACTCGTGGATGCATGATCCTCCACATCGGAGATCCAACTTGCATCAGTATATCCTTCCAAAATAGGAGGATACCCAACATAATTGAGACCATAATCCATAGTCTTCTTTAGGTACTTCAGTACCCGGTGCACTGCATTCCAGTGCAACTTACTCGGTTTGCTGGTATACCTACTCAGCTTTCCAACAACAAGGGCAATATCAGGCCTAGTGCTTGTCATGGCATCCATGAGACAGCCAATAGCTCGAGCGTACTCCAATTGTGCCACTGGAGCACCCTCATTTGGTACTAATTTCACATTAGGATCCATCGGTGTGGATATCGGTGCATAGTCAAAGAAATGGAACATTTTCAACACCTTTTCGATATAGTGAGATTGTGTCAAGGAAATGGAATTACCATTCCTTACAATTCTGATACCGAGGATCACCTCCGCCTCACCCATGTCTTTCATAGCAAAGTTTTCAGAGAGAAACAGTTTAGTTCTCTCTACTTGCTCCATATCAGAACCGAAAATCAGCATGTCATCGACATACAAACATATAATGACCCCTTTGCCATTATCAAACTTGCTATAGACACATTTATCTGATTCGTTTATAACGAATCCGTTGTTCAATACAACCTGATCAAATTTTTGGTGCCATTGCTTCGGAGCTTATTTCAGTCCATACAGAGAACGTATGAGTTTACACACTTTTCTCTCTTGGCCCGAAACAACAAACCCTTCTGGTTGTTCCATGTATACTTCCTCCTCTAGCTCACCATTCAGGAATGCCGTTTTGACATCCATTTGGTGTATCACTAGTTTAAAAATGGAGGCAAGAGCAATAAGTACCCTTATCGTCGATATCCTTGCCATTGGGGCATAGGTATCAAAGTAATCCAGTCCATGTCTTTGGGTGAATCCTTTAGCCACCAATCGGGCTTTAAATTTGTCAATCGATCCATCGACTTTCATCTTCTTTTTGAAGATCCATTTGCACCCGATGGGTTTACTTCCTCGTGGAAGATCCTCAAGAATCCAGGTATTATTACCTAAAATGGAATCCATTTCGTCGTTTATAGCCTCTTTCCAAAACGAGACATCATGAGACCTCATCGCCTCATCAAACGTCATGGGATCAGCTTCCATGACACAACAATATGGAACCACTTGGTCCACATCGTTCCTCGAACCTTCTACCAAATACGTGTAGAAGTCCGAACCGAAGGATTTCTCCTTCCTTGCTCTCTTACTCCTTCGGAGTTCTAGAGCCCTATCAGGGACATTCTCCCTCTCATGACGAACAACGTCATTAGACACTTGCGTGTCAATCTCAACCGGTACATAATCCCTCGGTCTAGGGATAGAAGTAAACCGATTCTCATCAAATATTGCATCTCTCGATTCTATTATCGTATTCACGTTGATATAATCATTAGGTTCAACAATATAGAACCGATATGCTTTACTATGAGACGCATAACCCACAAAGATGCAATCAATGCCTCTTTCACCTAATTTTTTCCGTTTAGGTTCAGGGATTCTAACAACTGCCCTACACCCCCACACTTTTAGGTAATCTAAATTAGGGGCTCGTTTGTTCCACAACTCATATGGAGTTATTTTATTTTTCTTGTTTGGAACTCTATTTAATATGTGACAGGCCGTTAACATAGACTCACCCCAAAATCCATCACTGAGACCGGAATAAGATAACATGGAGTTAACCATCTCAGTTAGAGTCCGGTTTTTCCTCTCAGCCACGCCATTTTGTTGTGGCGTATAAGGTGCAGTTATTTCATGTATTATTCCTGTGGATTCAAAATATTTAGGATCGTAGTATTCGCCACCACGATCCGACCTTAAACGCTTGAGGAAGGTTTCACAGTGTAATTCAGATTCTGCTTTATATGCTTTAAACCTATCAAGCGAGTCGTCTTTGTTACTTATCAAATAAACATAACAAAATCTTGAATAATCATCGATAAATGTAACAAAGTAATTCTTTCCACCCAAACTCGGTGTTCGCTTGAAGTCACATAAGTCACTATGGACTAGATCAAGTAGATTAGTCTCTCTTTGCACAGAAGGAATTGGAGATTTCGTTATTTTTGTTAGCATACAAGTCTTGCACTTGTCAACAACTTTATCTATGTGAGGAATCAACGAAGAATTATCCATTTCATGTAATCTACGAAAATTCACATGACCTAGTCTATAATGCCATAAAAACGACGAATCAAGCATATAAACAGAATCAACGTTCTTATTATTAACATTTAGTTTAAACGTACCATTACATAGGTATCCTTTCCCAACAAATACACCACCCTTTGACAAAATAAACTTGTCGGCCTCGAAGACCAACTTGAACCCAAACCTATTCAACAGGCCACCCGATACAAGATTCTTCTTAACATCAGGAGCGAAGCATACATCGGTTAAAGTAAGGGTTTTTCCGGATGTAAAAAGTAAGTTAATTTTTCCCTTCCCTTTAACCGGTACCGACGCCCCATTTCCCATGAACAACTCAGTTCCGTTGTCCATGGGCTCAAAAGTGGAGAAGAACCCCCTATCCTTACATACATGCTTCGTGGCCCCCGAGTCAATCCACCAAGAATTATCACTCTCGATTAGATTGACTTCCGAAATCATCGCCACGAACCTCTCGTTCGAATTTTTAATGCGATGATCAAGCCCCTTGCCTTTGTTCTTTTTAAGGCGATAACAGTCTTTTCGCATATGACCGGGCTTCTGACACTCCCAACAAACAACTTTCGGCCTCTTGTGCTTATTGTTCTTTTGGAAGTGTCCGGTTCTCGTTGGTCCCTTACTAGATTGGCCTTCCTCTGCGACATTGATTTTACCAACATCACTCGGGTGTTCTTTGTTGTCATCTTGCACCCTGTAACCTTCCTCAATACGTAAATGGTTAGCGAGTTCCTCAATTGACATATCCTCCTTATGTTTTAAATTTTTCCTTACATCTTTCCAAGAGGGAGGAAGTTTGTCAATTAAGGAAGAAAAAACGATTGTGTCGTCCATATTCATGTTATGTTGTTTAAAATTATTTAATATACGTTCTATTTCATGGAATTGCTCCATGACAGGACGACCATCAATCATCTTATAATTATTAAATTGACTAACCAGGAATTTTTTGCTTGTTGCATCCTCGGCCATGTAACGAGCCTCAAGTGCGTCCCATAGTTCCTTCGCGGTTGACATGTTAGAGTAAATGTCAAACAAGGCATCGGTCATCCCATTCAAGATGTGCCCTCTACAAATGTAATCATCGTTTTCCCACTTCAGTCTTGCCCTTTGCTCGGCCAGCGTTTCTTCCTCCTCAGAAATGGGGGATGGAGACGGTGTATTCAGGACATACACCACATTCAGCGTTGTTATGAGAAAATGCATCTTCCTCTGCCACCGTCGAAAATTTCCCCCATCAAACCGGTCCAATTTCACAAAATTGGATGTCATTTCCATTAGTGATGAAGCCATAACCCAAACCAGAATATTAAACCTTAAGATTGTTATAGAAAATTCAGAAAATACTTGCAAAAACCTTGCAACCGGGTATCCAAACGATCTCAGGTGTTGAGGCGTGTGATCACTATCCTTAAGATTTATTTCGGTATACGAAATATCCTCGGGGATACAACAACTACCAAAATATGGAGTGAAGAAGTGTATGGGAAGAGATTGATGAAGATGTCTAGAGATAGGTTGATTTAGAGAACTCACCCTTTGATAAACTCACATAGAACACAAGAACCAAGAAGATGTTCTTCAAATTTTTTTTTCTTGTGAAATTCCACTACCATTTCATATGTTTTCTTCTTCTTAATGAGAGGGGAGAATATCTGGTATTATTCTCTTCTGTCAACGTCCCAAAACCAAGAGCATCAATATATAAAAGAACTGGGAAGAAACCGCGCAGAAAACCGTCAAAACCGACCTATGTGTCGAAGTTGTGTGTCGACACACAGCTTTCTGTAAGCCTGTGTGTCGATACTGTCGACACACAGGTCGACAGACTGGCTAACTGTAAGCCTGTGTGTCGACACACAATTTCTGTGTGTTGACACACAGGTTTCCTCCGTGCGCCCCTGAAACGGGCTGTGTGTCGACACACGGGCCATGTGTGTCGACACACAGCTATCTCCCCTGCGTTCTATAGGATTTTGTGTCGACACATATGACCCATGTGTCGACACATACTCCCAATAATGCTCTAATCACTCATACAAGTATCGGGACAATCTCAAATACATCTTATATACATATAAACAATATTTAACACACATATATACATTTTATACAACGAATATTTTGAAAATACATCAACAATCCCCCACCATTTTCAAAATACAACCAATCTCAAAGTGACATCTCGTTTAAAGGAGGCCTTATTGTGCATCAACGAGGGTGTCTCACGATTGAACCCCCAGCTAGTGAAAAAACCATACAGTTAATCGGATCGAAAATGGTAGTCCAAGCTTTGAACCATACAACCCATTTGACTAACCGACTATCTAATCACGCACAAGGCGTACTCCCCGTACACTCCCTACACCTCCCAGATCGACACATTTATGGCCTTGTGTCCTGTACCCTTCGTGAGTGTTTCAGGGCCAAACCCTTGTCAAAAATCACCCCTTTGAAGCGGCCAAACTTCAACACTCACTAAGGTGGACCTCATTGATCATGCCCCTGCGATACGACATTCAATAAGTTCTAAAACCAGGTCCATTAAGAGCATTTGCTCATCCTTTTATAATCACTAACGTAGGTATCAAGCACTTCACACTCGGGATGGAAACTAACTCATTTAGTGCTTGCAGTCACACAGATGACAAGTCTCTCTCATTGAACCCGAGACCTAGTGTCATACTAGACGTCGAGTTGAGGGCCTATCATGGGCGACTAATTATGACAGGTTTCAACCCCATCCATTCATTTGTTTTCAAAACCAAATCTCTAGCCAGGCCTTTAGTAAACGGACCCGCTAGATTCTGACAGGTTCTCACGAAGTCCACAGTGATAACACCTTCCCGAATAAGGTGTCTCACCATACTATGTCTCACACCAATGTGTCTGGACTTCCCATTATACACTTCACTGTATGCTTTAGAAAGCGTAGCCTGACTATCACAATGGATAGAAATAGGAGAAATCGGCTTCGGCCACAAAGGTATCTCATACAAGAGATCCTTTAACCACTAGGCTTCTTTAGCCGTAGAAGCAAGAGCTATAAACTCCGCCGCCATTGTAGAGTCAGATATGCAAGTTTGTTTCTTGGAACCCCAAGAAACCGCACCCCCACCAAACAGGAATACCCATCCACTCGTGGATGCATGATCCTCCACATCGGAGATCCAACTTGCATCAGTATATCCTTCCAAAATAGGAGGATACCCAACATAATTGAGACCATAATCCATAGTCTTCTTTAGGTACTTCAGTCCCCGGTGCACTGCATTCCAGTGCAACTTACTCGGTTTGCTGGTATACCTACTCAGCTTTCCAACAGCAAAGGCAATATCAGGCCTAGTGCTTGTCATGGCATACATGAGACAGCCAATAGCTCGAGCGTACTCCAATTGTGCCACTGGAGCACCCTCATTTGGTACTAATTTCACACTAGGATCCATCGGTGTGGATATCGGTGCATAGTCAAAGAAATGGAACATTTTCAACACCTTTTCGATATAGTGAGATTGTGTCAAGGAAATGGAATTACCATTCCTTACAATTCTGATACCGAGGATCACCTCCGCCTCACCCATGTCTTTCATAGCAAAGTTTTCAGAGAGAAACAGTTTAGTTCTCTCTACTTGCTCCATATCAGAACCGAAAATCAGCATGTCATCGACATACAAACATATAATGACCCCTTTGCCATTATCAAACTTGCTATAGACACATTTATCTGATTCGTTTATAACGAATCCGTTGTTCAATACAACCTGATCAAATTTTTGGTGCCATTGCTTCGGAGCTTATTTCAGTCCATACAGAGAACGTATGAGTTTACACACTTTTCTCTCTTGGCCCGAAACAACAAACCCTTCTGGTTGTTCCATGTATACTTCCTCCTCTAGCTCACCATTCAGGAATGCCGTTTTGACATCCATTTGGTGTATCACTAGTTTAAAAATGGAGGCAAGAGCAATAAGTACCCTTATCGTCGATATCCTTGCCATTGGGGCATAGGTATCAAAGTAATCCAGTCCATGTCTTTGGGTGAATCCTTTAGCCACCAATCGGGCTTTAAATTTGTCAATCGATCCATCGACTTTCATCTTCTTTTTGAAGATCCATTTGCACCCGATGGGTTTACTTCCTCGTGGAAGATCCTCAAGAATCCAGGTATTATTACCTAAAATGGAATCCATTTCGTCGTTTATAGCCTCTTTCCAAAACGAGACATCATGAGACCTCATCGCCTCATCAAACGTCATGGGATCAGCTTCCATGACACAACAATATGGAACCACTTGGTCCACATCGTTCCTCGAACCTTCTACCAAATACGTGTAGAAGTCCGAACCGAAGGATTTCTCCTTCCTTGCTCTCTTACTCCTTCGGAGTTCTAGAGCCCTATCAGGGACATTCTCCCTCTCATGACGAACAACGTCATTAGACACTTGCGTGTCAATCTCAACCGGTACATAATCCCTCGGTCTAGGGATAGAAGTAAACCGATTCTCATCAAATATTGCATCTCTCGATTCTATTATCG
This sequence comes from Simmondsia chinensis, assembly GCA_018398585.1. Taxonomy (NCBI): domain Eukaryota; kingdom Viridiplantae; phylum Streptophyta; class Magnoliopsida; order Caryophyllales; family Simmondsiaceae; genus Simmondsia; species Simmondsia chinensis. Next base: position 21,423,594 of record JAGTTD010000001.1, read on the forward strand.
TATTCACGTTGATATAATCATTAGGTTCAACAATATAGAACCGATATGCTTTACTATGAGACGCATAACCCACAAAGATGCAATCAATGCCTCTTTCACCTAATTTTTTCCATTTAGGTTCAGGGATTCTAACAACTGCCCTACACCCCCACACTTTTAGGTAATCTAAATTAGGGGCTCGTTTGTTCCACAACTCATATGGAGTTATTTTATTTTTCTTGTTTGGAACTCTATTTAATATGTGACAGGCCGTTAACATAGCCTCACCCCAAAATCCATCACTGAGACCGGAATAAGATAACATGGAGTTAACCATCTCAGTTAGAGTCCGGTTTTTCCTCTCAGCCACGCCATTTTGTTGTGGCGTATAAGGTGCAGTTATTTCATGTATTATTCCTGTGGATTCAAAATATTTAGGATCGTAGTATTCGCCACCACGATCCGACCTTAAACGCTTAAGGAAGGTTTCACAGTGTAATTCAGATTCTGCTTTATATGCTTTAAACCTATCAAGCGAGTCGTCTTTGTTACTTATCAAATAAACATAACAAAATCTTGAATAATCATCGATAAATGTAACAAAGTAATTCTTTCCACCCAAACTCGGTGTTCGCTTGAAGTCACATAAGTCACTATGGACTAGATCAAGTAGATTAGTCTCTCTTTGCACAGAAGGAATTGGAGATTTCGTTATTTTTGTTAGCATACAAGTCTTGCACTTGTCAACAACTTTATCTATGTGAGGAATCAACGAAGAATTATCCATTTCATGTAATCTACGAAAATTCACATGACCTAGTCTATAATGCCATAAAAACGACGAATCAAGCATATAAACAGAATCAACATTCTTATTATTAACATTTAGTTTAAACGTACCATTACATAGGTATCCTTTCCCAACAAATACACCACCCTTTGACAAAATAAACTTGTCGGCCTCGAAGACCAACTTGAACCCAAACCTATTCAACAGGCCACCCGATACAAGATTCTTCTTAACATCAGGAGCGAAGCATACATCGGTTAAAGTAAGGGTTTTTCTGGATGTAAAAAGTAAGTTAATTTTTCCCTTCCCTTTAACCGGTACCGACGCCCCATTTCCCATGAACAACTCAGTTCCGTTGTCCATGGGCTCAAAAGTGGAGAAGAACCCCCTATCCTTACATACATGCTTCGTGGCCCCCGAGTCAATCCACCAAGAATTATCACTCTCGATTAGATTGACTTCCGAAATCATCGCCACGAACCTCTCGTTCGAATTTTTAATGCGATGATCAAGCCCCTTGCCTTTGTTCTTTTTAAGGCGATAACAGTCTTTTCGCATATGACCGGGCTTCTGACACTCCCAACAAACAACTTTCGGCCTCTTGTGCTTATTGTTCTTTTGGAAGTGTCCGGTTCTCTTTGGTCCCTTACTAGATTGGCCTTCCTCTGCGACATTGATTTTACCAACATCACTCGGGTGTTCTTTGTTGTCATCTTGCACCCTGTAACCTTCCTCAATACGTAAATGGTTAGCGAGTTCCTCAATTGACATATCCTCCTTATGTTTTAAATTTTTCCTTACATCTTTCCAAGAGGGAGGAAGTTTGTCAATTAAGGAAGAAAAAACGATTGTGTCGTCCATATTCATGTTATGTTGTTTAAAATTATTTAATATACGTTCTATTTCATGGAATTGCTCCATGACAGGACGACCATCAATCATCTTATAATTATTAAATTGACTAACCAGGAATTTTTTGCTTGTTGCATCCTCGGCCATGTAAGGAGCCTCAAGTGCGTCCCATAGTTCCTTCGCGGTTGACATGTTAGAGTAAATGTCAAACAAGGCATCGGTCATCCCATTCAAGATGTGCCCTCTACAAATGTAATCATCGTTTTCCCACTTCAGTCTTGCCCTTTGCTCGGCCAGCGTTTCTTCCTCCTCAGAAATGGGGGATGGAGACGGTGTATTCAGGACATACACCACATTCAGCGTTGTTATGAGAAAATGCATCTTCCTCTGCCACCGTCGAAAATTTCCCCCATCAAACCGGTCCAATTTCACAAAATTGGATGTCATTTCCATTAGTGATGAAGCCATAACCCAAACCAGAATATTAAACCTTAAGATTGTTAGAGAAAATTCAGAAAATACTTGCAAAAACCTTGCAACCGGGTATCCAAACGATCTCAGGTGTTGAGGCGTGTGATCACTATCCTTAAGGTTTATTTCGGTATACGAAATATCCTCGGGGATACAACAACTACCAAAATATGGAGTGAAGAAGTGTATGGGAAGAGATTGATGAAGATGTCTAGAGATTGGTTGATTTAGAGAACTCACCCTTTGATAAACTCACATAGAACACAAGAACCAAGAAGATGTTCTTCAAATTTTTTTTTCTTGTGAAATTCCACTACCATTTCATATGTTTTCTTCTTCTTAATGAGAGGGGAGAATATCTGGTATTATTCTCTTCTGTCAACGTCCCAAAACCAAGAGCATTAATATATAAAAGAACTGGGAAGAAACCGCGCAGAAAACCGTCAAAACCGACCTATGTGTCGAAGTTGTGTGTCGACACACAGCTTTCTGTAAGCCTGTGTGTCGATACTGTCGACACACAGGTCGACACACTGGCTCACTGTAAGCCTGTGTGTCGACACACAATTTCTGTGTGTCGACACACAGGTTTCCTCCGTGCGCACCTGAAACGGGCTGTGTGTCGACACACGGGCCATGTGTGTCGACACACAGCTATCTCCCCTGCGTTCTATAGGATTTTGTGTCGACACATATGACCCATGTGTCGACACATACTCCCAATAATGCTCTAATCACTCATACAAGTATCGGGACAATCTCAAATACATCTTATATACATATAAACAATATTTAACACACATATATACATTTTATAGAACGAATATTTTGAAAATACATCAACATTCTCTGCTATGGGAATAATATGTAGAGAGCTATATTTTCCTTCTAACGATTCAATTTTTAAAATTTTTTTTGGGCAAGAAAGCAGGAGGTATATTACATTTTCTGGCATGGAAATTTATTGTAATTCTTCATCTTTGGCCTGGAAATATGTAGTCCCAGTTCTGTATGTTTATTTCACTTCACTGTGTGATCCCAGATCAAATTTTTGATGCTTTTCAAATCAAATAGTTAACCGGCGTATGGTGTTTGAGATTTGGAGATTGGATCTCTTTTCGGAAGGTTTTAACCGGACTAAGTTGTACAATTGCAAACTCTGAATGCAAATTGTTTTCCTTTAATGTTCTTGATTGTGTCACGACCCAATTGAGTTGTGGGTCAAAACCTAATATTTCTTGAAATGAAATTGAGAGAAAGGGGAAGAAGAAGAAGGAAACAGCAGCACAGCATTAGGAAAGGGGGGGAGAGATAGAGAGGGAGGGGGAGAGAGATAGAGAGGGAGGGGGAGAGAGAAAGAGAATTTCTATTGAATTAACAAGAGAATTTTTATTAATCATCAAAATGGAATGAATGTATGACTTTTACATCTTTAGTATTTATAGAAGATACCAAGATCAGCAACCAACTGGAAAAAAATTAGATATTGACACACCTAAACCTAACTGCTATAACCACCTTTGGCGCCAAAAATGAATTTCGAAATTTAGTTAGTGAAGTTGACTCATTTGACCTAATATTACTAATTTAAGCTGATTTATATAGATTTTCAAGTAATTTTTAAAGAAATTCAGCTTAGCTCAACAATATTTGGGGTTATGACAGATTGATCCCTGGAATTAAATAAAGTTATGACTGGGGGTGTAAATGAGTTGAGCCAGTTTGCGAGTAATAAAGCTCGAAAAGCTCGACTTGCTTTGAGCTCGAGCCGAGCCCAAGCCTAATGAAGCTCGAGCTTGTAGGCTTGCGAGCCTAAACGACCCTAGGCGAACCTTTTTATTATAGTATATTTGCTTAAATATTAGTCAATAAAGCCATATTGGAGCCTAAATGAGCCGGGCCCGAGCTTAAACGAGCTCAGACGAGCCTATATCGAGCTTAAATGAGTCCGAATATTGCAAGCTTAATGCAAAGCTTGCCGAACTTAAATCGAGTCAAGCCGAGTCAGAATATTTTATTCACTTATAAAATTATAATTATTTAATATTATTTTTTATATATTAATATCACTACATTTTTATTAATATTTCTTATCATTTTATTTTAATAATTATATATGGAATCTAAGGTTTTTCTCATATGATGCGTGGATTGTTTTATTTTATACGTTATCTTATGAAAGTCAATTTGTATATATATATATATGAATCAAATTCACTTTATATTGTTGAAAATATGATTTGTCATACATGTATAATATTCGAACAAATAGTAAGAGTATAAGGTAATTCAAATGTTTTCATGTTACTTCCATATATTCTTCTGTATGATTGGTCCGATTTGTTGGCCGGCAATGAATATAATTTTTCATCAAGGATTGCTTTCCAAAATCAATAATATATTAAGGATAACGTTCTTATAAGAGGGTGAGCGTAAGAGGGGTGAATCCTGGCCCTCTATTATAATGGACGGCCAAGATTTGTTGGACTTTAAAAAAAAAAAATAACAATTTATGGCTCATATTTCTTCATGGGGTAGAAAGAAAAAAGTGGTAAAAGAAATTTTTTTATTTTTGTAATACTCAACAAATTTTGACCGTAAAATATTTTTATTTTTTAATATCCAACAAATCTTGGCTATCCATTATAATAGAGGGCCAAGATTCGCCCCTTTCGCGGTCTCACTCTCTTATAACAACGTCACATATATATATATATATATATCTAATAGGGGTAATGTATCCTATTTTATTGTCAGATTTTTTCAAGAGTTATATAAATTGTTCTTGTTTTGCATAATTTTTAATTGTAATTTAAATTTATTAATACTTAATAATATATTAATATTTCTCATATAATTGGTATATCATATACTTCTCACACAAATATTAGTTCGAAATATAACACATAAATATTAGTTAAATTTCATAATTTCTTGTTATTTGTATTCGGATTTGAATTTTTAGTATTATTGTGAATCAATTTCTACTATAGCCTCCTATAATTTTAGCTTCCTTTTTTCCTTTAAAATTTGTGTCATTAATTCAAATTTTAGTTTTTCATTTTAAATTTGTTTTTAATTTAGAATGTGAAGAATTTATCGAATTTTGATGAAGTTGAATATGATCTAATAAGAATGCTTAAATTAATGATTGAAGGCTTTTGGGGGCAGGGGACTTCACTATAATATAAACAGATGAGTATTATACAATAACTAATATATTTAAGACGAAATATGACAATGCCACCAATCACTGCCTTCTCATCCTATCTCTATCTTACTTTCTACCCTCCATTTTTTGTTGGGAACACTAAAAGGCCCCAAGGGCTGGTCACATTAATACACGATCGGCAGATACAATGAATGAAAGAAATGGGGGACCAAACATGAGAACATGACCCACCTTGGGCAACCCAATTACAGGATTGAGGGACCCAGCAAAAATGAACAACATCAAAAACAACTAGAAGAAGCTAATAAGATAATGTCATCAATGACTGCACTACATTCCCACGTAGGGGAAGAAACATGAGAAGTAAAATTAATAGCTAATTGACAAATCCGACTCGACAATAACATTAGTCCACCCAAGGGACGAAGCAAGTGACACAGCCACGCGAATAGCAAGAGCCTCAGCAACCAACGGAGAAGATGCCGGGGCATTACTGCACCAACCTCCAACGATGGACCCAGAACATGACCGTGCAACAAGCGCTAGAGCTGAGGAAGAGGGAGATGAAAAAGTTGCATCCGTGTTAATCTTAATCCAACCGGGGGGAGGAGCTTCCCATCTTGAAGAGCGGGGAACCTGAGTGGATGGACTTTCAGCCCTAGATAGGTCGGTTGGGGATAGAGACACAGGGGGAAGGGTGGAAGCTTTCGCAACATGATGAGCAACCTTTGACACCACTTGAACTGGGTTGAGGAACAACTTTTTGAAGATGAGCTCACATCTAGCCTTCCAAATTTCTCAACAAAGAAAAGAAGCCCTGGAAAGGTCATCACGGGAGAATGCTCGGTTAGAACATAAAGAATCCCACCAATGATGGAATCCTTGGAAACCTTGCTAGGAAGGTTTAAAGCCGAAGGAAGACGTTAACCAACACGCATGTGCCCAAGGACAAAGGAAAAGGGTGTGTTCAACTGATTCAATAACATCATTACAACGAGGACAAAAGGGACTGGTTTTGAGCTTTCTTTTCCATAAATTTTCAGAGGTGACAAGTGCATTGGATATGGCTCTCCAAATAAAGTGTTTGATCTTTAGGGGGGCAGGAAGGGACCATAATGAGTGGAGGCTATTTGAGGAGCAAGGAGAGGTAGAAGAGGCGCCTTCATTGGCAAGGGTATTAGTGCTAGTAAGCCACACACGATACTCAGATTTCTCCGTGTACGACCCTTGATTCGTGAAATGCCAAACAAGCTCATCATTTCAATAAGGATTTCCCACTGGAATTGAAAGAAAGGCTCTAGTTTCCACCATTGAAAAGCAACGAGAGAGGGCGTCGGTGTTCCAACGACGAGCTCCCGGGAGAATAAGCTCAAAAACCTTGGAGAAGGGAGGTTCTCTATCATACAGGGATCAACCGAGAATGAAGGAAGTTGGGGGAACCGCCGATCTTCCCAAATATTGATACAAGAATCACTATTAACATTCCACCTAAGACCCCCTAACAATGAAATCCCTACCCTCAATGAAACTTCTTCATCCCCATGAGGGGTTGGAACTGAGAGACATTTTAAGAATGGAAGTGCCACTAAAGTAAATTCCTCTGAGAATTTGGACCCAAAAAAGCGTTGGGGTTTGGATGGCTCTCCAAACTTGTTTAGCAAGAAGAGAAATGTTAACCCGTGAAGGTCTCCAAAGTTGAGACCCCCCCTCAAGTTTTGGACGTGTAATAAGGTGCCAACTTCTCCAATGAACCCCTTTATCCTCGATCGACCCCCCTTTCCACCAGAAACGGGCTATGACACTATTGAGTTTTTTTTGTAAGGGTGAGTGTTTATAGCAAGACATAACAAAATTGGGGATCGCAGAAACGACTGACTTGAGAAGGATTTCCCTTCCCGCATGAGAGAGAAGTTTGGACTTCCAACCCTGCATTTTTCCTCTAATTTTATCAAATAGAAAATTAAGTGCAATTTTCTTTGACCTTCCCCATAAAATTTGAGTTCCTAGATATTTTTCCTCCTTACAAAAATGATTCACTTCGAAAATTCTTAGGCATTCTTCTGTAATCCACGAGGGGGTTATAGGAAGAGAAGAAAGCATGAGATTTTTGGAAGTTGATCTCCTAACCCAACGCCTCGCAAAACAGGTTAAGAACTAACTTGACATGGTTAAACGTCCTAGCTGACACTTCGAAGAACATGAAACAATCATCAGCAAAGAAAAGATGGGACAATGAGGGGCATTGGGGTTTAATATTGAAACAAGTCCACTCCCCTTTCCTTTCCGCCTCATTAATAAGGGAGGTAAGGGCCTCCATAACGAGAAGGAATAGGAATGGGGAGAAGGGATCCCATTGTCTAAGACCTCTAGTGATGGAGAAATTATCAATTGTCTCTCCATTGAGGATGGGACTAACTTTGACCGTTGAGATGCATTCCATAATCCACCGTGCAAAAGTTTCGTAAAAACCTAATTTTCTAAAGATTTTTTCAAGGAAAGACCACTGTACTTGGTCACAAGCTTTGGAGAGGTCAGTTTTAAGAGCAACAAAATGGTTTCTACCTTTTCTTTTGTTTTTAAGTGCATGGAAGGCTCCGTGAGCCACTATAATGTTGTCTTGAATTTGTCTCCCCTTTACAAAGGCGGACTGAAAAGGGGAGATAATTTGGTTCATAAAGGGTTTGAACCGATTTGAAATTATTTTGAGATAATTTTGTAGCAAAAATTGCAAAGACTGATTGAACGAAAGTGATTTAGCTTTTGAGGTTTTCGAACTTTTGGAACGAGGACGATATTGGTATTATTAAAAAATTTTAACAGCTTACTGTTTTCAAAAAAAACGCTGGACCGCCTCGTAGACGTCGTTAGCAACAACCTCCCAAAAAGAAGTGAAAAAGATACCTAGGAAGCCGTCCAGACCCGGGACTTTGAGCCCCCCGCGCTGCTTAACTGCTTGCCAATTTCTTCTCTCGTGACTGGTTTTGTGAGTTCCTGGTTTGTGAAGTTCCCGACCCTTGTCTCCATGGTGCTGGCTACTTCCTCCATCCTAGTGCTTCCTTTCGATTGAAAAAGGTTTCTAAAGTGTGGGGAGATCAACTGCTTTATCTGGTTTTTGTCTTCGATCCACTCCCCATCTTCTCCCTTAAGGTGTCTGATTTCATTTTTCTTATTTGTTTGTATCATAGTAGCATGGAAAAAAATGAGAGTTTCTATCACCCAAAGAAAGCTAATTGAGCCAGGATTGTTGGTGCCAATGATGTTATTCTTCCTTCTCCACTTTTATAACTCCTTGTTCATGATTCTTTCTTCCTCCATGCCCCCGCATTTTATCCCTCTACTTTGGACCTTAGTCAGTCTGTTGTAGATGAAGTCAACCCTGGATTTTCTCTCCCTCCTTCTATTCATGCTCCAATCCTTCAAGCTCTTTTGACATGATCGTATTTTTTTTTCTAAAGCGGAACATTCTCGAACCCCTCCCATTGAACAACCAGCCTCTTTGAACAGTGGAACGGCACTCCTCATCAAGCAACCGTTTTTACTCAAATTTAAAATCACCGGGCTTACGTGTGGTTTGTCCTTCAAGCTGAACATAAAGTGGAGAATGATTGGACTCAATGGCTGGAAAAAGAGTCACCATGACTTTCAAGAATAGCGGTTGCCAGCTGTAGTTGATAGCCACTTTATCAATGCATTGCTTCACATTTCTTGTTCCCTCTTGTTTGTTCGACCATGAAAACCTACAACCCTTAGCCCGAAGCTCGACCAAACCACACGAATCATAAAAATCAAGAAGCCACGCAAGTTAAGAGTCAGGGACCGGGTTACCTTGCAATTTGTCATGCGGGGAAGAGATTGTATTGAAGTCTCCCGAGAAGATCACTGGTTGTTGCAGGGTACTCAATTCTTTAATCAAGTCGCTCCAGAAAGCATTCTTTGTCCGGTTCCCCGTAGAGGAATATATGAGACCACTTTTTATCGGATTTTTCGTCTATAATTTCGGTGGTGATGAATCTGCCCGTGGCATTCCTGATCCCCACACTAAATTTTTTGTTCCAGAACAAGGCCATTCCTCCAGATAAACTCCTCGGTTCAAACAGAAAGGAGTTGTCAAACTTCAGTCTTCTATCAATCTTTTCTATGTGCATCTTTTTCTTTTTCGTTTCCATCAGGAAAATGATATCGGGCCTAACCTTATTTGAAGCTCCGTCAGAGCTTATACTGTCAAGGACCGGCCCAACCCTTGACAGTTCCTACATATGAGGCTCATGGGAGGTGAGGCAGTTGTTCAGGGGCAATTGCCGTAAACCCGTGGAGGAGGAGGAGGCATCAAGATCCGGCCTAACTATGTCAAGGGCAAGGGTTGAAGATCGGATCCTCTCAGGAAATGAGAGCATGTACTTCTTTTTTTGACTTCTCCAGTTCCGCCTTGCATTGCCGCGTTCTTAATGCTTCTTAATTTGCCCTCACTGTTTTTACCAAGGATACCTTCCATAGTTGTTCGAGACGATTCTGCTCTTGAGATCTGTCCTTCTTCTTCGTAGATGTTGCTTAACACCCCGGCACCGTCCCATAACACAATTGGATCAAGTGACCAATTTCCCATCTTATCCATCTGAACCATATTAGCGACCATTTCCCTAAATGCCACCCTTGACCGTTTCCTAATAGCGAAGTCCTCAAATTCATTGTTCCTTCTTTTACCTTTTAAGGTTGCCAAGGTTGCGTGCATAACCTCGGGCTCTTCTTGAAAGGATAGTTGAATGGTGTGAACTGTATTTGAAGACCAATCCCTCGATTCTTTTACTTCATCTCTATTGTTCCCCTCTGCTTTTTCACGCACCTTGGCCTCCATTTCCATAAGATGAACCGTTAGTTCCTACCCCCTGGCCGCGATGAACAGCCTCATTTTGTCGGATGAGCACTCTTTGGCTCTCAAGTAGCCATCGAAAATGGGATCATCATGAGGAGCTTCCTCATCACGGCATTGGCTCTTAACATGACCTAGTTTTTCGCAGACATAACAAAAGTCCCCGAGTCTCTCATATTTAATACGAACCCGCAAATCATGCCTTTCTTTCCTCTTCAAATAAAATCCACAGATGAGAGGATTGTTAACATTTACCTCAACTTTCATTCGAATGAAGTGTGACCACAACATATTTACTTCTTCTTCCATGTCCAACTTGATAATCCTGGGGAAAAGGCCTCCAATTGTGATTGCATTAGTGCATGAAATCATGCTGATCGGTAGTCCATGGACGTGAACCCAGAACTAGGATGTTGAGAAGTCGATTTCTTCAAACGGGGTATCGCCCTCCCATTCCTTTATCACAATGTGGGCATCGTTTATAGACCATGGGGTGCCCTCCTTGGCCTTAGTCTTATCTTTTTGGAATTGAAAGGCAAATAAGAACAGGTTAACAAAGATCTCATGAACTTCAAGTTTTCCTTTTGGTTTTCAAGCCTTGTCCAGTACTGTCTTCATGGGTCCAGCTCTAACTGGCTTGCCGAAAATTACTTTCCCCATCAAGGTTTGTCTTTTCACGGCTTTGTAGAACCCTTCGTCTTCATACAACTCAAGATTTCTGAATCTCGAGTTTAGGGATTCAGGGTTTGGGTCCAGAGGGCTTTTTTTTCCATCTTATGCTGTAAATTTGGTGGAGGAGGGGGTTCGGGTGTTGATTGTGGGTCTTTTTGGAAGGTTAGGAAGTCTATTTTGTGGTGTGAGGTTTTGTTGCTGGGCTTCTTCCTCTTATACTGTGATTTGAGACCTGGGGGGTGAAGAAGGGATGTAAATGCATCTGATTTTGTATGGGTTGAGGATTAAATGAGGGACGGGTTGGTGAATCAGTGGGTTTGGTGATGGGATTAAATGAGGATTCCTAAATGAGGGAGGAAACAAACAAGTTTTTGGGAGAAGGAAACTTATTCAGACTGTGATTTACATGCCATTGGAAGTCTGATTCGACTTATCCTTTGGCGATTTGGGCTATGAAGTTGGAACAGCCGAGGTTCTGCTGTCACCCGGATAACTCGATTGTACGAACCTTCAATGGGAAGGTAGAAGTGCATTAACTGAACTCGAAGGGACGATAAAGATGGAGTAATGGCACCGACAGCTGCAAATTTTTTTAGGGTTAGGGCACAGAGCCCAGAGATCTCCACCAGGAGAGGAGAAGCATGACTTGATTCAAAGGAAAAATGATGATGAAACTATTAATCATTATATTGTAAGTGAGCATATATAAAAAAAAAATTATATCTTTCTTTGGGGACATTAGCGGATTTATCAAAAAATATAGTTGTTTTTTAACTGAGTTATATATATCTCATCACTTTGGTGTTTATGCAATTATATGAATTATTTTTGTGATTTTTGGGATATTTTTAAAACTTTTGACATTAAAAACTCTCAATTTTGTCCTCATTTATGAATAATAGTTTAAATCTCAAATTTTGTAAATTTTCGTTCACTATGACCTCCTATATATACCCTCAGTGAAAAATTTTTTTGGATCCGCTACTGACCCTGACCCCTATTTCCTCATTGCCAAACAAGGAGTAAAAGAAAAGAACATAACAAAAAGAAGAACAAGAAACAATATTTAAAAATTAAACAAAGTAATATCAGACATGTAAGCAGCAAAACAACAATAATAGACATGCGTGCTTAGGGGTAAATTAAACTAGCATCGAATTTGAATAGAGGCCCAAAATTTCACTAAGGATTTGGTGACTTAAGTCCCCTTTTGGTTATTACAGCGGCAAAAAATGGAGTTTTTGGATTCCAAATTATTAGCATTTATCTACGAGCTTGTAGCCTAGATCATAACATAACTATTTTTCACGCACGGTCAGGGTTAAGGTTTTACCTGATGTGATTTTAAAGGTATTTTAAAATCGTGTACTTACAAGCGTATGAGATCGTCGTAGCTAAATCGGGTATACGGGTCGTATTCACTGGGAATCGGAGTTAAGTTGGATTTGGTTATTAATGAGCGGTTGGAAATTCGATTTTTGTTTGGTTTCAAAGATTTGTTTACTAAATATAAATAAAGTTGTCAAACTAATTAAGGTAGTTTAGGGAATGAGCTTGGGGCAGCTTAACTCGAATCCTATTATGATACTTTTATTATAACAATGATTTATAGGGCTTAAGCTACAAGCACTAAGCATGGGTCAACACTTAAACTAGGGCTTAGGGTAATGAACTAGTCTAAAGCCATAACCTATCTTATCACCTTAGATATAGCATAGGTTATCTCAATAGTACTACTTAGTTCCTTTCCAGCTCCTAATTTCATGTTAAACCTGGATTAATACTTAAGTTAAGGTTTAGGGTAATGAACTAGTTTAAGGGCATAACCCATCTGATCACTCTAGGTGTGGCACGGATTATCTCAATAGTACTGGCAATTCCTTTGTCACTCCTAATTAAGCGTTAGTATGTATAAAAGATTGGGTACAACCTCAATCCTGACCACGTGTGAAAACCTGTTCTGTTAAATTCTAGGCTACAAGCATGAAGATGGGACAAAAATAAATAGGAAATCTAAACATGGCTACAAGCTCATCCATAGAAAACCAATCACTAATATAAGTTCCCCACAGGGGTGCGATTATTGTTGGAATAGGTGTTCTAAAGAAACCCAATTAGTCAGTTTTTAGAAGTGGACGCAGATGTCAACATGATTAAAGTGGGTTGGAATAAAATGGAGAATGGCCTCTACGATATTGTGTGATAGGAAGTTCCCGCTAAGATTAAAGGGTAAATACTATAAGACGATAGTGAGGCCAGCTATGTTATACTAAGCAGAGTGCTGGCCAGTAAAGTGTCATCAAACACAAAAGATGAGGGTGGCGGAGATGGGGATGCTGAGGTGGATGTGTGGACAAACAAGGAGGGACAGGATCAGAAATGATATCATAAGAAGTAAATTAGGCATTTCCCTAATAGAAGATAAGTTGAGTGAGTAACGACTGCGGTAATTTGGGCATGTTAGAAATAAACCCACCACTGCCTCTGTCAGGCGATGCGAACAACTCTACATAACAGGCGGGAAGAGAGGGAGAGGACGGCCAAAGAAGAGCTGGATGGAGACAATTCGATAGGATCTCACTTATCTCAATCTAAATGATGAGATGGCTCTAGACAGAGCTCTGTGGAGGACTAGGATAGGTGTATCTGATGTGGCAGGGTAGGAGCATTCGACAACTCGCAAGCTCGATCTAGTGCCACGACTTTACTTGTATGCCTGTTTGTGTATCCACAATTTGGGCATATTGACCAGTGTTCCCAGGGGCGGTCGTCTAGATGTTATAAGAGGCATAGTGGGGCGTGGCCTTGATAGTGGAAAAAAGTAAAGGAGTAATGTTTGAAGTGGCTCGGGCATGTTAAAATGAGACCAACTACTACTCCAGTCACGAGATTGCGATCAGCTCCATACCACACTAGGCAGGAGAGAATGAAGCAGGCGAAAGAAGGGATGATTACAGTCAATACGACAGGACCTCACCCACCGTAACCTACGGGAGGAGATGGCCTTAGATAGAGCTCGATGGTGAACCAGCATAGGGGTAGCAGATGTAGCGGCCGAATATTGCTGCTTATTCCGCTTTACTAGTGTTTCTAGGCGTATAGGATCTATTATAGTGCACCTATCCGCCTATCCGCCTATCTGTTTACTAGCTGTTTACTATTTGTTTACGTTCTTATTTTGCTTGCCTTATGGTGCATGGTATTACCTTGAAGTCTCCTCTAGGGCATTATGCTTCGTATTACTCACTTTATGCTATGTCTTGTTCTTATTCATTGCTGCCCCTATTGCTCACAAGTTGCCATGATGCGATGACGACATGTCTCTCAGGTTGGAGGTCCTCGGAAACAGTCTCTTTTCAGGTTAACACCCTGAAGGGAAAAGGCTGTGTACATCTACCCCCCCCCCCCCCCCCCCCCCCCCCGACCCGCTTTTGCGGGATCCTTGAGGCATTGGGATTGTTGTTGTTGTAGTTAGTTTTTAAATATTAAATAAATAAAATTATTTTATTTATTTATTGTCTGATTATGTTTTATAAGTCAAATATGCATGATTGTTTTTTCTAAAACATTCCATGAGATGGACGTTGTCCAAGATGACGTGTCGGGTTTGGTTTATGTGGTCAATGTGATTGAACCGCGGAAAGACTCAGATCAAACTAGTGGCATGTTGTCAAAGTATATTCGTAGTCGGTGATAAATTTGGACAACTTGTCTGATAAGACTATAATATGGTACTTTCGATGACTTCTCTTGGTCATACGGATAGGGAACCAAGAGTGTTATATTGGTATTTTCAATAAGATTGGAATATTAAGCAGGACCACCTGAATTAATTATTTCTTTATTGCTATCAGAAATAATTAATTCTATAAAGTGATAACACTAAATCTGAAAAATAGTTGAAACTCATGCATGGAATGTTAATTGCTTTGATGCCCAAAATGATGAGGTTAAAATTTAATAACCAGGATCTTACATCATTGGACAATTGCATGAAGTGTGGCGGGAATGGTTATTTTACTAGGAATCTACAATAAAAGATGTCCCCTTAGTTGATTCGCAAATACATGAACATATTCTAAAATCTTTGGCCAGAGTATTCCACATGTTTGACATTTGAAATTAATACAAAAATTGTTTGTGTATTATGATTTGTTCGAGAAGGGCGAGTTGAGAACTACGGTGATAAAGGTAAAAAAATACCGATAGTAGTTGAGGTTATTTTACTCATGAATATCTAATAGAGGGGCTAACTATTGCAATAATAATAATAAAATTATTTGGAAGATTCTTAAGTGAATATATTTAATTCTAGAATGCAGTAAAACTTATTTAGTAGAATTAAGTTTTATTAAATGGTAGTCAATTATTGTCATGAGATGATAATCAGATTTGGCCCATTTGGAGTTAGAGTTAGATTGCTCCTCAGGTCTTTCCGCAAGCCTTAACTTGAGTATTGTTTGAAAATATTTAAATTAAATTCATGAGATGAGTTTTTTGTTCATGAGATAAATAAATTAATTTTAAACATAATTCATGAGATGAATGAACTAATTTTATAAAATAATATTCATAAGATAAATTTATACATGTGAGAATTTATACAAAATAAAATAAATTAAAAAAAGGAAAAGCCAGCGCAGCCGCATGCGTGCGTTACACACACGGGGTACAGTGCAGGCGGGGCGTGTACGGCACTCGCCCAGCCACATAATTAAAAAAAAGGTAAATGCGTCGCCGACGTCATCAATGCGAATAACAAAGTTTCACCATGCGTGAAACACTGTGTGAATTTCTTTTTATATATATATATATATATATATATATATATATATATATATATATAAATAGCTGCATTGTACCGTAAATATTTATTTATTTATTTATTTTTTAAGGTTTTGAGTTTGGGAACCTAGTTTTCTCTCGCAACGAAAAATCTAAAATTATTTTAAGGTTTTTCTTAATTAATATTTGGCATAATATTTCTGAAAAATTATTTTTCAAAAAGATTAAAAATAAAAATTTTATTCCAAAATTTTTTCTAAATTAAATATTTTGAGAGCCCACACTCTGGTGCTAATAGAGGTCATTGTAGAGAAGATATTGAGGTATCAAGAAGTTTCTTCTTTCAATTTCAGATCTACAAACTTGAAGTCTGGATTTGCGCTTATAGTATGTCTAAATTAAATATTTGATACTTAATTTGTGTTTTCCTTTATTTCGTTTATTTTTTATACTATTGGGATATACATGTTTATACATATTTTATTCGATATTTTGTTTGTTATATTATGAACCTATTAGAGTAAGATCTAAGTCTAATTAAATAGTTTAATTAGATCAGGGCATTAGATTTAAAATTAAGAATTTTAAATTAATTTTTTGCTGCGCCTGTTCTAAATTTTTTGAAATACCTTCCCAACAATACTAACAGAACATAAATCATTGTCTACCATAAAGTATAAATCCTAGCTCCGGACAGCTACCTATCCTTTACCCCTAAACTATGAATCTACTCCTCCATGGGATTTCTACACATTATTAAATTCAAAAGAAAGAAACAATGGAAAGAAAACTAAGAATTGAAGACTCCCCCAATTGACATTGACGTTGATCCCTGCTTTGAAACCCTTAGCACTCCAACCACCTATGTTTTGGAGTTTGAAAACCCTTTGGATCTCGTAGCGACTTCGGGAAGGAGAGGAGAAGGAGAGGCGTGGCCAAAGATCCCTCAAGAAAAAAATAGGTTTCGATATTTAAAAACGACGCGCATGTGTGGCGGTGCGGCATCCCTGCATTGCCCCCGTGTGTGCCCCCCTCTTTTCCATATATATATACACACACGTATAATATAATATATTAGCTATCTACGAGATTTATTTGAGTTACCGAATTATGACTCGATTGGTCCTTCCTTTTCCACATGTGGTCAGGTTTCTCATACTAGTCTTCAATTATGCCTCGATTATGCTTGATTCTGTCATTTCTCAACCTTTGTTTGCTCTGTTATACTCTAAGCCAAAATATACCTAGATTATAACAAAAAATACATGTAAAAGGTGAATATGTTGTAGGAATGAGAAATAAATATGTAAATATAAAGTACATCAACATCCCCAAATCCGCTCCTTACTTGTCCTCAAGCAAGATTCAATTCAAACTAGCTAAAGATGAAAAATTTTACTCAAGCATGCAATGGCAAGAATAACTTATGAAAACTATTTTCCAATCATATTTGAAGGTGTACCTGAGAGTAGAGAATTTTTATGTAATGTTATTATTATACGGGTCCTAACTCGAGTATTGTGATTTAAGTCTTTTTACTAGTATGTGAGTTTAGAACTTCTCTCCCATTCAACTTATTTCAAACCCTCCAAATTTAAGACAAATGAATAAAATAATAAAAGGAATCAGCTATCCTAACCATTCACCGCTAATCAACAGTGAAATCAAAAGGCTCATCTTTTCTCTCTTGTCTTCTCCCCTTTTTTCCTTCTCTTTCTACGGTCAAGCATGTCTCCCTCAGACCCATGTAGCGTGTTTTCGACCGGTGACTCCCGATCCAGTTGGCCCAAGGCACCAAGTGAAAAGCACTCCTCGGATCTAATGGCTCGAGTCAAAAGACTTCATAGCCTAAGCCGTGACTAGCACATACCCTTTTATTTTTCTTTTTTTTTTTTTTAGGTATTAGTGCTTACTACAATACATGCATACATACTTACATGTTTATTTGCTTATATGCCTTCATGCTTACATGTATATATGCTTTGCATGATCTCTATGTCTTACATGCTTTCCATAGAGACTCTTCATAACTATCATGTATCAGGTTGGGGGTCCTCGGAAACAGTCTCTTGTCAGGGTCTCAACCTGATGGGGTAAGGCTACGTACATCCTACCCCTCCCAAACCCTACGCAAGCAGGAGCTCTTGAAGTACTGGGACTGTTGTTGTTGTTGTGCTTACTACAATAACCTGAGCTGGTTGATCCTTCTTAAGCTTTCTCTGTGGTCCATATAGCGAGCTTTGGACCGGCAGCTTCGGACCCATTTGGCTCAAGGTACTAGGTGTTAAGACACCCCTATGGGCGTACTTGCTCGAGACATAGGGGCTACAAGAGCAAAAAAATCACAAGAACCTCTTTTTTTTTTTTTTTTTTTTGGAATCACTTAAGATAAAAAGATATGAAATTGATTTAAACATCGTTAGGAGTAAAATGGTGAATTCAAATTCCTAAAATTATTTCCACTATTTCAACCTAAAATAGTAGGATATGTCACAAGATCAAGGGTGAGAAATAATAATCTTTCTAACAAGTTAAAAGATAAAATACAGATTCAAAAGTCAGCTCTAGAAATAATTTTATTAAATAAATATTCTAATCATCATAGTACATCTCAAATTTGATTTTCAATAGAAGTCACAACGAATTCTATACTCATTCATGCCAAACCGTAGCTAATTTAAGCAAAATGAAGCTAAAAGGACAAACAAAAGTTAACATCATATATGCCATTCCCAAAAGTGAAAGTAAATACAAGCAAGGAAAGGAAAGAGACGACTGAGGTTCAGCATATTTAGCTATGCGTGGTGAGCAAATAAAAAAATGGAAGATAGAAATAGCAAGCTGCAATCGAAGACATAGAAGACGGAATACTAAACAGACTTGTTAGTAGTGTTACAAATAAGGATCGTACAAGTGTTTAGCAAAAGAGAAACAAAGTTAGCATGGTAGGGATAACAAAAGGATCTGCAATTGAAAGAGACTTCATGTGGACAAAACAAATTAAAACAAAATTAAAAGTAGGTTAGGTTGCCTCCCAAGAGCGCTAAGTTTAACATCTTCAGCCGGATACAGTTTAGAGTACAATGTCAACCAAAATCCGAGACAGTGTCTACCATAGAACTCTGGTTGACCCAATAGGGATGATCCCCAAACCCAACAGCGTTTCTACACCCGTGACTATCAAGGACGGAAACATTACTAGCATCGTGGTTGTGAATCTCTATCCTGCCAGGTGTAGTGATGAAGCACAGCTATCGACACAGATAGGGACACTAATACAATAAGCACTTTTAGTAGAATTGGGCTTGCCTGACTCTATCAAAGGGTCAATATCATTAACCCTATAGCATGCCAACTCATCCTCATTCTCAGGGTGACGAATAAAGTTCGAGACCTTCAATTTTCCTTTGAGGTTTTCAAAAGAAACTCCCGACACTCCCTTCCTACAGTGAATCACAGCATCGGCTATTGCTAGGAATGCTCGACCTAGAATAATAAGAGCGCTGCACTTCTGCCTAGGAGTAGGGTCTATATCTAAGATGACAAAATCAACAGGGAAGACGAACATGTCAACCTTGACAAGTACATCTTCCAGTACCCCAAGAGGTACCCATTCTGTCCTATCAGCCAACTAAAGTGTGACATTAGTTGGCTTAAGGTCTCCTATACCCAATTCCCAAAAAACTGAGTAAAGGATGAGGTTTACACTCGCTCCTAGATCCAGCAAGGGTCTACTGGTGTAACGCTTTCCTAAGACGTATGGAATTGTAAATGCCCTGGAGTCTCGAAACTTGGGTGGGGCACCCGATACTAAAATGTTGCTCACCTTATCTATGAGCCGGACCTTCTTTGGAACATGTGCTTACGCGCGCTTCTTTTTGGTGCAAAGGTCCTTGAGGAACTTGGCGTACATAGGAATGTGTTTAACGGCTTCGATCAATGGTAAGTTAATCTTCACATCCTTAAACACATCTATGAGCTCAGCCCTTTTTAGGTCATCCTTCTTCTTCTATCTTGTAAGGGCCAAAGGAAAAGGGACAACAGGTTCAAAAACCCTTTTTAATGATCCTTCTTCATCTGCAGCGGGAGAGGGGGTCATGTCCTTCTCGGTCTCAACCTCGACTTTCCTAAGGTTCTTTCCTGAAACCAACACAACCTGAGCTTGCTCATTAGAGTTAGAACTAGTTGGTCTTGTGGGATTTGTGAGTGGTTGGAAGGGTAGCCTCCCTTCTTCTCTTCTATTCAGTGCGTGGGTGAACTGTCTTATCTGGTTCTCCAATTTGGGGATAGATTGCGAGTGAGACTGAACCAGTTGTGTGGCATCCTCTATAAAGTGGAGCATACGCTCCTCGAACTGTGACGTATATCCTGGAGGTGGAGGGGGAGGGTCATCATGAGAAACATTAGAGTGAGGCCAAACATCATACCTGTGCCCTCTCTGAAAGACGGGAGGGTGCGCGTTCCCTACAAAGCTGCAATCTTATTGTCTCGTGGGTTGATTTTGATTGGCGTTTTGCTTCCACGAGAAGTTTGGATGATTGTGCCACCCGGGATTGTAGGTGTTGGAGAACGAGTCGCTATTCCTCGAATATCCTTGAGCTGCATAAACTTGTTCCTGCACGTATTCGGGAAGTTGAGACGCGTATAAACAATCAAGCACTAAAATAGTCCTTACCCAAACAAATGCCACACGGAGTAGTACCACTTAATGACTCAATTGTATTGACCAAGCGCACATTAGTAGGATTCACATGCAAATTCATTATCTGATCCATCTTCTTACTAAGGGCGTCCAGTCTAAGGTTGATGTCATCGTTGGGTGCTACTTCGTGGACACCACGTGTGCCCCCTCTAACCATCCTCATAGAAGAGGCTTGGTCGAGAGAGTGTTCGCTGAGGTGCTCAAATAGCATCCACGCCTCGTCCTCATCTTGTTGGTTAAATGCTCCCCCACATGAAGCATTAACCATTTGCTTGTTAAATGCACTAAGACTATCATAGAAACTTTGAACAAGGGCTCGCTTGGGTGACCCATGGTGGGCACAGCTTCTAAGGATTTCCTTGAATCTGTCCTAACTCTCAAGAAATTTTTCCTGGTCCATTTATTCAAAACTATTTATTGCGCACTTAATAGCCATCGTTCTAGCTTTAGGAAAAAATTTGACCAGAAAGTGTTTTTGAAGGTCATTCCGAGTGAAGATTTCACCCCTGGGTAAGGATTAAAACCACCTCTTAGCTATGTTTTTTAACGAAAATGGAAAATGACGTAGTCTAACAATATCAGTTGAGACGCTTTGATAGTGGCAAGTTTCACAAATTTCAAGGAATGCATCAAAGTACACATATGGGCTCTCCATTTGCTTCCCATAGAAAGGGGGAAGCATGTGATGATCTCAGGTTTAAGCTCGAAGTTGGAGTTACCCACGGTAGGTAACGTAACCCCAGCAGGTGCAACGTACGTTTGAGGGATGAAGTGGTATTCAATCGTACGCAGTGTGAAGTTAGCCATAATGAAAAACAAGAAATTAATTAATTAAAATAAATAAATAAATAAAAACAAATGAAAAAGAAAAATGAAACAGAAAAACAAACCAACAAAAAATAAGTAGGTTTTTTTTCTTTTCTTTTTTTGAAAACAAAGAAAATAAAAATAAAAATAGAAAATAACTCGTTAATTTCTAAATCAACTTAGTCTATCGAGTCTCTAGCAACAACGCCAAAATATGATTTTATTTTAATAATTATATATCTAATTTTAGTTAATAATTACGTAATAATAATCTACTAGGTTTTTCTCGTGTGATACATGGATTGCTTTATTTTATACATTATCTTATGAAAGTCAATTTGTAATATATATGAATCAAATTCGCTTTCTATTGTTGAAAATATGACTTGTCATACATGTATATTATTCGAACAAAAAATAAGAGTATAAGGTAATTCAAATGTTTTCATGTTACTTCCACATATTCTTCTGTATGTTTGGTCTAATTAATTGGCTGACAATGAATATAATTTTTCAACAAGGATTGCTTTCCAAAATCAATAATATATATAGGGCATCGCTCTTATAAGAGGGTGATATATATATATATATATACTCTATTATGGGTAATGTTTCCTATTTTATTGTCAGCTTTTTTCAAGAGTTATATAAGTTGTTCTTGTTTTTGGACAATTTTTAGTATGCACATACAAATTGTTATTATATGTATTTTATAAAATATTTAATCTAATTTAATTTTTTTAATATTGTAATTTAATTGTTAATTTAAAATTATTAATACTTAATAATATATTAATATTTCTCATATAATTAGTATATTATATACTTCTCACACAAATATTAGTTCGAAATATAATACATAGATATTAGTTAAATTTCATAATTTCTTGTTATTTGTATTCATATTTGATTTTTAGTATTATTGTATAGCCTCCTATAATTTTAGCTTCCTTTTTTCCTTTAAAATTTGTGTAATTAATTCAAATTTTAGTTTTTCATTTAAAATTTGTTTTTAATTTAGAATGTGAAGAAATTATCGAATTTTGATGAAGTTGAATATGATCTAATAAGAATGCTAAGATTAATGACCGAAGGCTTTTGGGGGCGGGGGACTTCACTATAATATAAAGAGATGAGTATTATACAATAACTAATATATTTGAGACGAAACATGACAATGCCACAAACCACTGCCTTCTCAGCCTATCTCCATCTTACTTTCTACCCTCCATTGATTGAAAGGAAAACTGATGATGAAACTATTAGTCATTATATTGTGAGTGAGCATATATCAAGAAAAATTATATATTTATTTGGGGACATTAGCAGATTTATCCATAAATATAATTATTTTTTAACTGTGTAATACGCACATACATACATACATACATACATATATATATATATATATAACAACGCTTTTGTGCTTATGCAGTTATATGATTTTTTTTGTGATATTTGGGATATTTTTAAATTTTTGGCATTAAAAACTCTCAATTTTGTCCTCATTTATGAATGATAATTTAAATCTCAAATTTTGTTAATTTTCGTTCACTTTGACCTCCTATATGTGCCCTCGGTGAAAAACTTTTTTGGATCCGCCACTGACCCTTACCCCTATTTCCTTATTGCCAAAAAAAGGGTAAAAAAAAAAAAAGAATAGAAAGAAGAACAAGAAACAATATTTAAAAAGAGTTAAACAAAGTAATATCAGACATGCAAGCAACAAAACAACTTTAATAGACATGCGTGCTTAGGGGTAAAATAAACTAGCATCGAATTTGAATAGAGGCCAAAATTTTCACTAAGGATTTGGAGACTAAAGTCCCCTTTTGGTCATCAAAGCGGCAAAAAATGGAGTTTTTGGATCTCCAAATTATTAGCGTTTGTCTAAGCACTTGCAGCCTAGACCATAACATAACCGTTTTTCACGCATGATTAGGGTTAAGGTTGTGCCTGATGTGATTTTAAAGGTATTTCTAACCATGTACTCGCAAGTGTACAAGATCGTCGCAGCTAAATCAGGTCTACGTGTCCTATCCTTAAGGAATCATAGTTAAGTCGAATTTAGTTATTAATAAGCGGTTTGAAATTCGATTTTTGTTTAGTTTCAAAGATTTGTTTACTAAAATAATAAGACTAAGTATAAATAAAGTTGTCAAACCAATTAAGGTAGTTTAGGCATGAGTTCGGGGCAGCTTAACTCAAATCCTATCATTATACTTTTATTATGACAAAGATTTAGAGGGCTTAGGTTACAAGCGCTAAGCCTGCATCAACACTTAAGCTAGGCTTAGGGTAATGAACTAGTCTAAGGGTATAACCTATCTTATCACCTTAGATATAGCATAGGTCATCTCAATAGCACTACTTAATTCCTTTCCAGCTCCTAATTTCATGTTTGTTGGTGTATTTTCAAAATAAGAATTGATAATAAAATATTTGAAATTTGTCCCAATGTTGTTTGAAGTGGTTTTTACTCATATGGGATGTGTGTCAACACACGGGGCTCGTGTGTCGACACATAATCCTAAAGAACGATGTTGCAGAGGTGTGTATCGACACACAGAGCCCATGTGTCGACACAAAACCTTACAGAACGCACGGCGCAGAGCTGTGTGTTGACACACATAATAGGTTTTTAACTGTTTTTCGTGCGATAACTTCCGGCTTTTGGTGCCTCTTTTAGGGGTGTGTTTTGGGACCTGTCTTTTCATACTTGTATTATAAATACTTCCCCTTGGTTATACTTAAAAGGATGGATTTGATGAAATTGAAATCATAAGAGACTTGGAAAAGGTTCTAAGAAATTGAAAGAACTTTGTTCAAGAGTTTGATAAAAAAAAAATATTGAAAGTTCTTTGACCAAACATTATTCTCATTCATCTCACTATGTCTCTCCCTTTACATATTCTCTTCTCATATTTGATTGTTGTTGTATCCCTGAGGATATTTCATATACCGAAATATGCCTTAAGGAAAGTGATTACATAGCCTCACCAACCTGAGATCTTTTGGTTACCTGATTCTCGATTTTTTGGGAAATTCTCTAACAATCTTAAGGCTTATATTAGTCAATTGAAACAGCATTGTCACTTTCCATGATTTGATGTCGAACCATGTGTGAGATTGGAGAAAATGATGAATGGACAAAATTGGGACATCTTCTTGGATCTTTCTCTTATATTAATTGCTAAAGATCAAGATATGTCTTCTGATTTAACTATATGTGAATTGATGTGTATTCATTGATGAGTAGACATGTAATATTAAAATGGAAGTTGTAGGCATTGATTGTGTGAATCATGAATTTTGATCGAGTGTTTACAATTACACTTAATTTGATCAAATGATGGTGTTTTATCATCATGCAATGTAAATATAAATATGGAATGACCTGAACTACTTAAACGCATGTAGTTCGAGAATAATGCGATTTGAGGCTTTGTTGATTAATTAAAAAAGTAGTGGTTGATGCATTGTTATTTATGCATGAAAGAACATCTACTTGTGGGGTTGAGATTCCAATGTTAAGAACTCCCAATTTTATATATTTGATTTGGGATAAAATCACAAAATTCATTTGAATTGATGTTCTTTGTTTGAAAAGTGGAATTTTACATGTAAAATCAAAGCCTAGGTTATAATTAGGCATTATTATGATAATTTGTATAATGTATTTATGATCAAGTGCCTTGAATCAAATGATAATTAATATCATATTAATAGATCGAGAGAGAAAATCGAAAGGATAAAAAAAAGGGAGTGAAATGTTGCATGAGTGGAGTTTCGAACCCCCGTCCCGCAAATGAGGTAAATCACTCTTGCCCACTTATCGACCTAGCTTTTTGCGCATAGAAAACAAAGAAAATACTATATTAGATATAGTTAAACCTGGCGGCTCTACCAAAAACCGCGAAGAGCATGGCGATTAAATTTTAGCAATATATAAATTTATGCAGACATGCTTGTTATTAATTAATATGTTTAATTTGAGTACTAAAGGAAAAGGAACATCTTGTTTTGGGTGGTTGTTGAAACCAGACGTCGGGGTGATGCTAAAAGGGAAAACCTTTAGCGTGGGTGTTGAAATCAGACATCAAGACGATGCAAAAACTAATAATAAGGCAATGATAATAAGGGAAAGTCCTTATTTAGCATGGTTGTTGAAACCAAGAGTTGAAACGATTCCAAAACTAGAAATAATAAGAATAAATTTGATGCATGCTCTGTTTTGAATTGGTGATATAAAGATTCATGCGCTTCGTGTAACCATGATTATAATTCATAAGAATTATGATGGTTGAAATTCAGAATAAATTGTACATTGTGAGTAGTAAATTCATGTTTGTATGAATTTGTAAAATGAACAATAAATATATTGAGAATTAATACACGTATGTTCATAATTATGTGAGATGAGCCCATAATAGAAAATAAATATGGGTATGTTGATTCGTTCCTATTTTCACGGTTATAAATCCAATCTCATATGTGTATTGTTCACTAACGGAATTTACATCAGGGCGTAATTAAGTGAACAATAGTGGATTTGGAAAGTCATGAAAAACAGTGTTTATATAATCATGATTATGAAAAAAGTTTGTGTATAATCACGTATACATGTTAATGATGTTAAAATGTCAATGCGTGTTAGTTAATATAACTAATACTTGCATGAAAGTATGAGTATGAACATTAATGTGGCTATATGATTAATACTTATATGCATGTTGATACAACTATGTATGTATGATTTCATTAAATTGAGGCTGATGCATAAATGAAGATGTGGTTATGAGGTCCACATGTCCATAGACATAAACGTGATCGTGATGCTTTACGGCTTTGTTATTTATGAAATAAATGCCGTTTGTTTGCTTGATAAATGAAAATGATGTGAATTTGAATGGTATTAGTGCATCATGAAATGTATGGTGTTTTTATATATGTTGATCCCTAGCATAACTGATATAAAGAAATTCACGTTAGAGTTCATGATTAAGAATGATGAGAGAAATTATATTAAAGCACTTGAAAATAATGATTTATTTATAATTTCATAACTGACCACATATCTTCGGTGGGTTTTCCAAAGTTATTGGATGTAATGTTCCAATGGAAACCGGCATGCGTGTGAAATACTTTATCATCATGATCAATACGGTTGAAGTAAAGCTTACTTACATATTAAGGACGTATGTATATAATGATTGAGTAGTGATAGATTCATGCAATAGTTGCATGGTAAATGAGAATTTTGTGTGATGATATGTTCACATGTTAGGATGTTGTTAGTCATTATCGTGACAAATTTAAAGAGTATGTAAATACTAATTTATGATGACTCTTTTATTACCCATGAGGTTTGATGCATATAAATGGCATAAATATTCATATGACTGAATTATGGGTGGAGTGAACATCCTAAAATATAAATGTATATGAGTACATAGTAAGTGATTTCGTGTCTTTCATTGATCATGTATGATGCATTATGATAATGTGAATTAAAATAAATTATGATGAAACTCATGTTTGAGGGTATATCCCTAGAAAGACTCTAGAAATTTAAAAGAGTAGAAGAGTGTGAAAAGAGAAGTCCTAGCGATTGGACTTGTATATTTCTAGAGGAATAAACTAGAAATAAAATGAATGTTAAACTTCAATATTATTGTGTCATAGATTGTGATACTATGATGAGACTATGTAGTCTAGCGATGTTCCCTTTTGAGAAGGTAGTTAATGAATCCGAAAAGTGCATATGGCAAATTTAACAAATAATAGGATTCATTGTATGTATTTATGTTGATTACATGTTGAAATTTGGTATGAAAACTTAGAACCAAATGAAAGTGTTCCAATGGTATCATTGGAAATTAAAAGGGTTAAATGTAGCCTTTGTTGTTGAGTAGCTGAGTATGTATAACTAGCCATGTAAGTAAAGGTAACTGGCATGTAGTACATAACGTACTGGAATGACCATGTGTTATGGTGTTAATAATGAGTACTCTTCAATATAGAAGAATATTTGGATGCCAGTTGTATATCCGATAAGGAGGACTACGCTTCTAAAAGCTAGTAAATGTTATAAGTGGTGGGGGTGTTGTTCCTTGAATTTCAAGAAACGAACACGTGTTATAAGTTTCACTGCGATAATAAAGTTTATTGCTCTGGTATATGTTTGTAAAGAAACATAATGATTAAAGGATCTCATATTTAAGATTCCTTTGTGGCGCAAGCCAAAGTTGTCTATTTCTATCCATTGTGATAGTGAGATGTATCACTAAAAGTCCGGACACAATAGTATCAAATATTGTGAAGTGAAATAACTCATGAAAGATTGAGTGATCACTGTGGATTTTGAAAATGTAAGTCTAAAACTAGTTGATCTCTTGTTTGAGAATATTGCTAGAGACTTGATAATTAAAGGGATGGTGTGAAACCTATCGTTATTAGTCACCTATGATAGGCTCTCAACTCGACGCCTAGTATAACGCAAGGTCTCGGCTTCAATGACAGAGACTTGTCATCCGTGTAACTGCAAGCACTAAAAGAGAATTTTTCCATCCCAAGTGCGTAGTGCTTGGTACCTGCATTAGAGATACTAAGAGGATGAGCTTATGCTCTTAATGGACCTAGTTTTTAAAAACTTATTGAATGTCACGTCGTAAGGACATGATCAATGAGGTCCACCTTAGTGAGTGTTGAAGTTTGGCCACTTCAAAGGGGTGATTTTTGACAAAGGGTTTGGCCCTGAAATACTCACGAAGGGTTCAGGACACAAGGCCACAGAATGTCTCGATCTAGGAGTCGTTGGGTATGTACGGGGAGTAGGTCTTTTGCGTGATTAGATAGTCGGTTAGTCAAATGGGTTGTATGGTTCAAAACTTGATCTGCCATTTTCAATCCGATTAACTACATGGTCTTTTCACTAGCTAGGGGTTCAATCGGGAGACACTCTCATTCATGCACAATAAGGCCTCCTTTAATTTGAGATGTTGATTATTTAAGAATGATGATATTTTGAAAATGGTGGAGGAATGTTGGTGTATTTTCAAAATAAGAATTGATAATAAAGTATTTGAAATTTGTTCCAATGTTGTTTGAAGTGGTTTTTACTCGTATGAGGTGTGTGCCGACACATAGGACTCGTGTGTCAACACATAATCCTAAAGAACAGTGCTACAGGGGTGTGTGTCGACACACATAGCCCGTGTGTCGACACGCAAACTTATAGAATGCACGGCGCAGAGCTGTGTGTTGACACACATGATAGGTTTTTAACTGTATTTCGCGCAATAACTTCCAACTTTTGGCTTCTATTTTATGGGTGTGTTTTGGGACACGTCTTTTCATACGTGTATTATAATTAAAAGGATGGATTTGATGAAATTGAAATAATAAGAGACTTGGAAAAGGTTCCAAGAAATTGAAAGAACTTTGTTCAAGAGTTTGATAAAAAAATATTGAAAGTTCTTTGACTAAACATCATTCTCATTCATCTCATTATGTCTCTCCCTTTACATATTCTCTTCTTCGTATTTGGTTGTTGTTGTATCCCCGAGGATATTTCGTATATCGAAATAAGCCTTAAGGAAAGTGATTACATAGCCTCACCAACCTGAGATCTTTTGGTTACCCAGTTCTCGGTTTTTTAGGAAATTCTCTAACAATGTTAGGCCTGGATTAATACTTAAGTTAAGATTTAGGGTCCTTAACTAGTCTAAAAGCATAGCCCATCTGACCACTCTAGGTGTACCATAGATTATCTCAGTAACACTAACAATTCCTTTGTCACTCCTAATTAAGTATTAGTTTGTATAAAAGATTGTGTTCAAGATTAGGTACAATCTCAACCCTGACCACGCGTGAAAACTTGTTATGTTAAAATTTAGGCTACAAGCACGTAGTGAGACATAAATAAGTAGGAAATATAAACATGGCTACAAGCTCATTTATAGAAAACCAATCACAAATATAAGTTCCCCATAGGGTGCGACAATAACATAACATAAATTATTGTCTATAATAAAGTATAAACCCTGGATCCGAATGGATACCTGTCCTTCACCCCTAAACTATGAATCTACTCCTCCATGGGATTTCTACCCATCATTAAATTCAAAAGAAAGAAACAATGGTAAGAAAACTAAGAATTGAAGACTCCCAATTGGTGTTGACGTTAATCCTTGCTTTGATACCCTTAGCACTCCGAGCACTTGCGCTTCAGTGTTTGAGAGCCCTTTGGATCTTGTAGCGGCTTCGAGAAGAAGAGGAGAAGGAGAGACGTGGCCAAAGATCCTTCAACAAAAATTAGGTTTCGATAGTTATAAACGACGGGCGTGTGTGGCGCCGTGACGGCCCTGCGTTT
This sequence comes from Simmondsia chinensis, assembly GCA_018398585.1. Taxonomy (NCBI): domain Eukaryota; kingdom Viridiplantae; phylum Streptophyta; class Magnoliopsida; order Caryophyllales; family Simmondsiaceae; genus Simmondsia; species Simmondsia chinensis. Next base: position 21,453,065 of record JAGTTD010000001.1, read on the forward strand.
CCCCCTTGTGCGCGTGCGCTCACATAGACACATACAATTATATATATATATATATATATATATATATATATATATATATATATATATATATATATATAAATATACTATTATATAATAAATAATATATTAACTATCTACGAGACCTATTTAAGTTACCGAATTATGACCCGATTGGTCCTTCCTTTCCGGACGTGGTCGGGTTCTCACAGTAGTCTTCAATTATGTCTCTATTACGCTTGATTCTGCCATTTCTCGATCTTTGTTTGCTCTGTTGCACTCTAAGCTAAAATATACCTAGATTACAACAAAACACACATGTAAAAGTTAATAATGTTGCAGAAATGAGAAATAAAATATGTAACTATGAAGTGCATCGGTATCCAACTTTGAACACAATCTCTTATACAAATTAATACTTAATTAGGAATGGCAAATAAATTTTTTAGTGCTATTGAGATAATCCATGCTATACCTAGAGTGATAAGATGAGATATGCCTTTAGACTAGTTCATTGCCCTAAATCTTAACTTAAGTATTAGATTAGGTTTAATATTGAATTAGGAGCTAGAAAGGAATTAAGTAGTACTAGAAATAACCTCTACTACATGTAGGGTGATATGATAGGTTATGTTTTTAGAGTAGTTGAGCACCCTAAGCCCTAGTTTTAGTATTAACCCAGGCTTAGTGCTTGTAACCTAAGCCTCGTAAATCGTTGTCATAGTATACTATAATAATAGGATACGAGTAAAGCTTCATTGAATTCATTCCCTAAGCTAACCTCAATTGAAATGACACCATAGTTTAGATTTTATTTCCTTTTTTAGTAATTATCCAAAAAAAAAAAACCCCCAAAAACCCAATCACTCATTTATAACGAAATTCAACTTAACTCTGATTCTCTATGGATACTACCCGTATACGCGATTTAGTTACGATGATCTCATATGCTTGTGAGTACATAGTTTTAAAACACATCAGTCACCCAAGCTAAATTGTGTAAGATTTAGTCATTCAACTCATAATAAAAGTATCATTCAGTCATTGAAGTGGTTTAAATTGGACAAGTTGGTCACACAAGTAATAATTTAGAAACTTTTGTAACTCAACTTTAAATAACAACTCATTTTTATCGTTAAATTGATTTAAAAATGATAAAAAAAAAATTATCATTCAAATGAAAAACAACTAATTTAATTATATTTTTGACTTATTTATTTCATTGATCCTCATATTTTCTTTTCAAAGTCTATGTTTTATTTGTAATAAGCTACTGCACATCTCGCTATTGACCTTAGGTAAAAATTAAAAGATTATAAACCAATTTTGACATTATTAAAACTTGATAAAATATTATAAGAAAATGAGTATTAAAATAATATTTTAAAAAAAAATCAATAAATGACAGGTGTATTAAAAATTATAAAGATTAATTTGGTTATAAAACAATTTTTTTAAATCTTTCGTTGTGTTCTATGTTTTTTAAAAAAATATTTTCCAATCTTTAAAGTACTTGGTATTCCTTGATTCTTATTTTTTATATTATTTTCTCATGTTTTATTTAGTGAAATTATAAGTAACTAAGGTTAAAAAAAAAAGGTACCTTGAGATTTAACGATTTATCACCTAAGTGCACTAACATTTCAATATATACAATGAAGTGTCTTAAGGTTTAAATATTTTATCACTCATGTACCCTAAAATTTTGAATTTTTATCATTCAAGCACCATTTTGTCAATTGCGATAGATTTTTGTTAAAAATGTTAAAATATAACATGATTTTGATAATATGGTACATTTACTAGAATTTGATATTTTTTGCCGAAAATACTAATATGGCACCTAATTTCGTAAACTTTTTTCCAAATTAATCTTCATAATTTTTAATGCACCAAGCATTTATTGATTCTTGTTTTTTTTTTTTAAATATTCTTAGAGTTCACATTTTTTAAAATATTTTATCTAGTTTTATATAAGTCACAATTAGTTTATAATCTTTTAATTCTTATCTAACGTCAATAGCCAGACGTACATCAGATTGTTACAAATATAACATAGACTTTGAAAAGAAAATATGAGGTCAAATGAAATAAATAGGTCAAAACATAATTAAATTAATTATTTTTCATTTGGATGATAAATATTTTACCATTTAGGGAAGAAAATGAATTGTTATTTAAAATGGGAAGACTAAATTTTCCAAATTATTACTTAGGTAATTAACTTGTCCATTTTAAACTACTTGAGTGACTGAATGAAACCTTTATTACGAGTTGGGTGACTAAATCTTCCAAAATTTAACTTTAATAACCAATTTGTCCTTTTTAATCACGTGGGTGACTACAAAAGACAAATAACATAACTAGACAACAATAATAAATTTTCACAGGGGTGCGTAAATAACATAACCAATTTGTCCTTTTTAAGAGTTTAGTGACTAAAGCTTTCTAAACATGGCTAGAAGCACACACAAAGAAAATAAACAACAATAATAAATTTTCACAGGGGTGCATAAATAACATAACCAAACCTTTGTCAAAAGCATAATATAAATCTGGGATACGGATAGCTACAAATCATTCATCCCTAGACTAAAAGGGTTGACTCCTCCATGGAAGTTTTACACATCATTCAAATCTAAAAAGAGAAAGAAATAATGAATAAAAACTAGAAGTGAAGATTCCCTCAATTGACTCTAACGTTGATCCTTGCTTTAATTCCCCCAGCACTCCGACCACCTGCACTTTGGCTTTTGAGAACCCCTTAGATCTCGTAATGGCTTCAGGAAGGAGAGAAGGAGAGGAAATGTGGCAAAAAATAGGAAAAATAGGTTCCCCCCCCCCCCCCCCCCCAATTTATAGGTTGGGTGTGGTTTAGGTTATGCTCCACTACTCCCCCGATCGATCGGCCAAATCAGCCAATTGATTGGCCATTGTTGACAATTTGTGCACTTAACTTAAAACATGCGTAACTTTTGATCCGTAAGGAGTTACGAGCCAAATTATCTACCAAATCAAAGCTCCCGAAGAGATCTACATGACCCTAGTGGTTTCCTTAGTGGAATGGCAAATTATTGGGTCATAAATACTCTTCTTTTGACCTTTTGCTCGCTTTAAGTTTGACCGATTGCCAAAAATGCATGGTTAATCGATCCATGCACTCAAGAAAAGACTCTTTTTGACCGAATCTTAACCCGATGGGTACTTATTTTTGACACTTGGTTGGGTTTCTTAGAATCGTCTTCAAATATGCCTCGATTACACTTAATTTTATAGCTTTTCGACCTTTGTTTGCTCCGTTGCACTTCAAGCCTAAATTTATGTAGATTAAAATAAAACGCACATGTTAAAGCCAAATATATTGCGGAAATGAGAAATAAAATATGTAAATATAAGGTACATTAGTGACCAATTTGTCCATTTGAAATTACTTAGGTAACTAAAACGGACTTTTATTAGAAGTTTGGTGATTAAATCTTCCAAAGTTTGACCTCGGTGACCAAAAGGTTAATTTTTGCCACTTTGATGACTAAAAGAGGGCTTAAATCAAAGATTTGGTTCAAATTTGAATTCAATAAAGGGGAATTTAAGATTACATAATGAAATGAGAGGCTCATCTTGAGTTCTTTGAAGTCCTAAGCAAGGTTATCAAAATCGGGATTCTAAATAGAATCGACGAAGGGTCATCAAAATCGGAATAGTAGAATCGAATCGTGAATCATAAGATTCTACTTTATTTGTACATAAATTATTTATAGCGACAAAATTAGTATAACAATTCTCAAATATATGATAAAGAACATCAAAAAGTCTAAAGCACATTAGTTTTACAATACATTGAAAACCCAAAGGTAGGAAAAATGTAACATTATTCTAATAGCATCATTAATAGTATGTTACATATAATAATACGTATAAGTGATTAGTAGTAGTTGTAGTAGGGTACATAATAGTACGATACTTTTATTAGGTAATTAGTATAAACAGCATATTAGGTTGTTAAGAAAATAACTAATACAATAACAAACTATTCTCTCTCTCATCTAACTCTCTCTCTCTCTCATCCCTTTCTTCTAACTCTTTCTCTCACCTCAACTCTAATTCCCAATCTCTATCAAGAGCCCTAACCCTAATCTAGGTTACAACCCCAATTGGTTGTAACATAGTCATATCCAAAATTGAAGTTACTGTTGTCAATATCATTTGTAGTACTAGTGTTCATATTTCCACCATCATTAAGAGACTCACCCACAATTGTAGCATCATCTCCCACCAAACCTTCCATACAAAAATACATACATACCAAAAACTAATAATTTTTCAAATTCAATTCACACTGAAGTTGGGATCTTATTGACATTTAGAATATTTTTATAAATTTTTTTGCTAAATGATATACTTTTTTGATACTCATAATAAAAGAAAGATAATTTGAAATGAAAATTCCAAATTTGCGACTCACGAGAGTTCAATAAACAATTTTAGAATCATTTAAGAAATTTTAACTATTACTTGTCAGATATTATACATTTTTCTTACAAGTAAAATATTACAAATAAACTTGAACAAAAATCAATGTATAAACATAGAAGTATAAATATACAGCTTATATGATCAAAGTATAGAGTTGAAAAATGTTAATAATTTGAAATAATTTGGATACAAACTAAAAATTTTGAACAGTGTATATGGGTAAATTATGTATATAAGTATATTTAAACAAAAATTAGTAAGACCATCGACATATAACAAAATTATTTATTTTTAATTTCCACCTAAAATATGTACTATTTATATTATATATACAAAAACTAGTGAGAAAAATGTTCCTCAATCAAAGTTACTTCAAGTATTGATAAAAAATAAAAATTATAAAAAACCCAAAAAAAAAACAAAAAATGGCTGCTTTAAGTGGGAATTAAAGCCGCACCCACTAGCTAAGCAAATGGCCATTGGGCCAAGGGTCCTAGAGTGAATAACTATTTGTTCATATTAAATTTATTTTAAGTCACAGTGTAGATCTGTGTTGAATCGGTAAAATTGTGTAAAATCGCTATTTTTGTGATTTTGATCCGATTTACCGATTTTGACCTGATTCTGACCCCTATTCTACTTGAGTACGGTTTTTTAAGTGATTTGAATTAATTGGTTAATGTAGAATTGTAGAATCGTGCGATTCTACGATCTGAATCGCGATTTTAACAACCATAGTCCTAAGAGATGGGCACAGGGCTGAATATCAAAGGTGTGATGATGCATGTCCACATCGTAGTACACTGTGGCACTAACTGATTTTGTGTGTGGGGTCCATGTCTCCCTCTAGCTCCTCCACCAATTTCATCTGGTTTGTCTCCTCGATGTTTGTGGATGCTACATGGCAAGCAAATGGACCCCACTTCTTGCTTTATTTTGAGTCATTTAACATATTAACATAATTTGAAAAAATAATTTAGAAAATATCACATTACCAAAAATATTTTGCAATCTAATGCAAGTATTAGGAAAAAAGTTAGAGGGACTAGCCATATAAATTAGAGGCGCCAATTAATAAAAAACACTTATAGGCGCCCGATTCAATAGGCGCCTGTAGTTCAACTAACAACTGGCGCCTATAGCACATTTACACTTTTTCCTTATTGAATACGTCTAAAATAAAATTATTATTTATTTTTCACACTAAATACAACTTGTAAAAATACAAAACTAAAGAAATAAATATTTTATAATAAATATCAAAATATGTAAAAATGATTAATATAAATGAATAATGTAAATTACGGTACCTATTTCAATGGGAACTTGAAGAGTCGATCCGCCTACGCGTCTTGCTTTTACTGCTATATCGGGAGTTACTCCACGTATTGCTTCACGTAAAACAAATAGTGGATTTGTTTCTGTAACATAGATCTACGACTAGGTTCACTATTATCTTCAGATAAGATTGTGAACTTTAATGAACCGAAAACTGCATTGTAGAGGACATTCACGTTGACTTCCATGTCTACTTCCTTCCACATGATTTAATAAATGGTAGTCAACACTTTCTTGTTGTAGAATCTGAAAAAATTGGTGTTCCTAAATGGCAAACATCCCGTATGCTACTATAGCCTATAAGTCAATCGGTGGAGATAAACTATACAGTGTGGCCAACACTGTTATATAGAGCTCTGACTACCATTCTAGTATGATTGACAACAATATTGACCTAGCGCATATTACTTATAAATATCAATAAAACGTAGTGTTGAATAAGTAAGAAAACAAATATTTTTAAAGTACATACTACTTGTTGAAGACGGTTGCCACTAGGATCAAAACCAAGCCAGGAGCAGTACGAAACATGCACCTCACGTGTGATAACACGCCTAGTGATAGATAGGTACCATTCCATGTATTCGCTAGGGAATGTCAAAGGATCATGCTCGCAGGCAATACGATGCATTCGTGTATTCCACACCTTGATCCAATTGGCATGGTAGACAGCCCCGTCTTCATCACACCTGCCCCAACGAGGCATATTATGCAGCGAGTCGAGTGTTTCAACCTGATCTGGAATACGCTACGTCAGTCCAAACCGACACAACACTCTGTGAGGATAATGTATTTTGACAATGCCAAAGCATATCAGAGGTCTTACTTATAGCCAGATGTGCTAACCCTCGAAATAAATCTAGGGCAAAGAGGCTAACCGGGATTGCTGGTACAGCATCCAATCGGCCTGGCAAACAGACAAATTAACTTGATCATTATATTAACTATTAAACGACAAGAAAAATATGTCTATTTTCACTTATATACCTGATGAGGTTCTTGGATATCAAGCCGGTCGCTGTAGAAGGACTGATAATACCTTGGGTTCTCGTGGAATGTAAAGGCGGCTGTCCATCTAATTAAATGTGTAGTGAATTATATTACAATATGTATATAATATTACATATACATTAAATTAAGATTTACGAAATATTTTCTCTTACCTAGTGCCCAATGGCAGCGACGGATCATTAGGCACAACTTTTTGAAGGCGGGTGGTGACAATTGATCGATCGATGTGTAAGTGCTTGCACGACCGTAGTTACATTTGATAAATTGTAAGAAATTAGGAATACAACACATTAAAAAATTAAACATGAATATTATTATGGTTCATACCTAGAGCAATAAAACACATCCGCCGAGTTGCTTGGCGCCCTTCATGCAACCTTAACACAATTGTTTGTAAAGGTTGGCCAGCACTGCTGACCCCCAGTTGTATGACCTACACTCCTCCATCGTCTCGAGCAATGGGAGGAAGATGAGCAATGTTCGATTACTAGTGTTGTTGGTGAACAACACAGAGCCAATCAAATGACTGATGTAGCCTCTAGCGTGCTGCAATAACACTTACTCCTCATCGTCCTTTGGGGGTCCATGTTCAAACTATTCCTTCAACCATTTATTTGAGACCGTGCCACCCTTCAACCTCTCAGAAGGGGGAGTTGCACCCAATAAATACTTGCACACGTACCCCAATCGTAAGTTGAGTCACCAGCAACTGCCATGCCGTCTATTGGTAAACCTAGCAAGATGACTACATCTTGCAATGTTGGCGTCATCTCACTAACCCATAGGTGGAATGTTTGAGTCTCTCGCCTCCTCCTTTCCAACAAAGCACCAATCAAACAGTCATCAATTTGGATATGACCTATCTAGGTCAATCCAATGAACTGGCGTGAATGATGTAAAGTACTCTATGGCGAAGGGGTAATGGATGATGTTGCCTCACTCTGATCTCATCGTCTCCCTATAACAAAAGACATCAAATACATCACTCAAATATTTGAATAATTAAAATACGAAATATTATGGCATTACATAAATTGTTAATATACAGCATAGCGCCAAACATCCTCTGACTAGTGTTGGTCTTGAAGATGCAGCACTGTACTGTCATATGGACCTGGATTCTGTTCAACCAAATCGGTACCACAGGATGTATGTCCTCCTTGTAACCTTACCATTTCTTTAGTAAAATTAAAAATAGTATCAAGTTTGACTGTAAAAAGACATAATCACCAAATATTTATGGTCTAAAATTAAAATTACATACATTATAAAATTTCAATCGATTACAGCACAAAAATAAAATTATATATATTATACCAATGTCACATTCATGTGTTCGTACAGCTGCTAATAATACATATTACAACATGTCACAATAAAGAATGAAACACATATCAAGCTATGAACCTAACTACAAAATCAAAATTTGTCTATTAGGACAAGGGGTTTTTTTTTTTATTTTTTATTATGGCCTCTCTGACCACAAATACTACATTTATTGTTGGATGAGCCCTCCCTAATGTCCATTTCATTATGTAATCAGGTTGATTTCTATCGTCCTCTGTCAAACTTCCACCTAGTATCATTTGCAACTACCGTAGGCCCGGTGTACTTCATTCATAAAAATTGATCAGGAAGAGGGTGAAATAATGGAGCGTACGAGCTTGCATACATGTCAAGGCTGTACAATAAACCAACAAACTGTCCGTAGTCAATCTTAAATGCGGCATAACATGGCATCACATGTGAACATGGACAATGGAACAATTTCCATGTATCACAAGTGCAGCTCCATTCATTCAATATTGCACTATGGCGAATCTCTCCTCTTAAGCCTGCTTCAATCTGACGCCTAGGAGTTATTACCTGAAAGCACATGGTATCTTGATCAAACAACATGGCCGTATGTTGTGTTGATTTTATGGTGGTATGCTCTAATTCATCGAAGATAGTAGGTTGCCATGGAGCACCTCGTGAAAAGAACTCTCGGGCAAGATCCCTGTGACTCACAAAGTATTTGTTGCATCTATAAAATGTTAGTTGCACAAGGGCGGTTACTGGGAGTGTTTGTCAAACTTTCAGAACACTGTTGAACACTTCAGATGAATTAGTGGTCATGTTACCATAACGATAACCACCATCGTATGAAAATGCTCAACGTTCTTACTGCTCTCTCAAAATCCACTCTTTCACCTCATCATTAACGTGGACAAAATGGTCATACCAAGCATCCAACTTCCTCCTGGAGGTTTCCTCGCCATCAAACTCAACCTTTTCTTTGGGGTAGGATTGTTGAATTTGTGGTTGAAGTTACTAACCAGGTGGCAAGTGTAATACCGATGATACCCTTTAAGCTCAGGCTATATTGCTGACATCTTATTCCTGATTCAAGCATGTTGATTAGAAATTATGCACATTGGGAAGCACTCCCTGTCACATAGGTCCGTAGACACTGCAGAAACCAAGTCAACTCCATGTGCTCTCCTCGTCCACCAAAGCAAAACACAATAGATATAGACCGTTGTTGGCATTAAATTCAACAGCAACTAGCAAATTCCCCATGTATTTCCCATGCAAATAGGTACCACCAACACTGTTCAATGGACGACAAAAATTGAATCCCTCTATGGATGCCCCAACTGCCTAAAAAACTATGCCAAACACTTCTTCATCGGCTGCTTGACTCTTAAACCACCAATCCACAATGGTGCCTAGATTTGACTGTTGCAATGCAATGAGTAGCCTAGGTAGCATAAAAAATGCTTCCTCCTAGGAGCCAAGCAATTGCTCAAGCACTTGTTGCTTAGCTTTCCATGCCTTGTAATACAAAACAGTGTATTTGTGTTGTTGTTTCACTGCTGCTCGGATTGCTTCAACATTTTTGAGATCAACAGTCATAATAGGTAACACCATATTCGCAACAAATTTTGAGGACATGTGTCGGCGGTCTTCTGCTAATACAGTGATTGAACATGTATGTGACCCCTTCAAAACTGATATTTGGAATAACCCTATCCTCTGTTTTAGCGCTCCACGTAGATACCACTCATATTCTGGTGCTTGTACACACTTTAGGGCTATGAATTGAGGTGTCTACCTGTACACCATAAATTGCAGCTTGTTCTTAATGTGCCACAAGCTTATTGCATTGACTAGCTCATTCGGAACAATAGCCCCTGCTCCAAGCCAGATCTTGCCTACCTCTGTCTTCTACTTGCCTTCCAGTCAGAACATACTGCCTGGCCTTTCCAACTAACATCTTCAAATTCAAGAATAGGGGCTTAGGCAATTGTAGGCCTGTCAGCATTATTTGGTACAACCTCATAAGTGTTAATACCCACATATGCATCATCATTAGATGCACCGGAATCATTGTTAGCATAAACCCCATCAAACATGCTTCTATTCTCATTTGCATTGATTCCATTTTTTAATGAAGCATCAACATCAAGACTTCTAGATGGGCTAGAAGCTCTTCTGGATGGGCTACAAGATTCAAATTGAAACTGTGATACATGGTGTTGAAATTTGCCTGCAACATCCACAATATTTAAATATAATTCTAAGCATGTTGGCCTACTTTCTAAGGCCATTTCGAATGTAGATCTCAAAGTCACTGGACAAGTGATCTCAACAGGTGCATAACGCATAGCATTTTGGGATACCAACATTCTCCATGTAATAACTATATCAATTGTGTTACTACCCCACCCAGTAGCTTCATGCATCATCCTCTTCAACTCCGCAAGTGAAATTCTTGTTCGTACTCTAAGTACAACTGTCTTCCACCCGTGTAATCAATACCATCAACATTTTGTATCATATTTCCATCATAATGACACAACAATGTCACTACAGTGCATGCCATAATTTCTAGTTTGATTAGCCAACAATAAAACAAACAAAATCAGTAAATATAATTAACCTAATTCATAATGACGCAACAATATATTACTAAATTAATTACCTCTATTTATATATTACACAACAAGAAAGTTACAACATTTATAATTTCGAGGTGTCGTAATGAATGTTGATAAAAAAGAAATGAATAGGAAATCATAGATCAGTGGTGGTCATAAGACGAAATTAGGATTAAACTAAATTCTTAAAATAAAAGATTTAACGGAAAATAAAAGATTAAAAAATATGGAAGCCTTAACTTTATTCAAATAGGATTGGTTCTTTCTCAAGTTATAACCAAAATTGGATTGGTAACACTATCACCCCTAATGTTTATTATTTTCTTGCCCTATTTTTAATTTAATGTAGTAATTAATGAAAATACAAGCTTAGAAAATATGGAAGCCTTAAATTTATTCAAATAGCAATATGCATATTTTAATTTGACTATGGAAACATGATATAATAATTCAATTCAAAATAACTAATTAAATTAGTTAATATTCGACTAATTTTATATATATTAGAAACGTTTATTAAAGTATCTAGCTTGTTAAAGAAAATTATTCCACATGCATTGATGATAATCCAAATAATAAAAAATTATGATTATAAACAGTCAAAAGTTCAATAATTTATTTGAGTATGAAAGATATAAATGTTGGTAGATATTTAAAATGTTTTATATTTTTAAAATTATTGCTAATATAAATTAAAATTTTAAATATTTTAGATATTTAAAATTATTGTTAATACAAATTTGAATTTTAAATATTTTAAAAATTCAAATTTTGCTTTAAAATGTTCTAATATATTTAATAAATATTTTAAATATCTAAAATATTTATAAATTTGAATTTTAAATTTCTTAAAATTTTGAAATTTACTTTAAAGTAATTCTAATAAATATTAACAATAATCTTAAATATCTAAAGCATTCATTAATTCAAAATTCAAATATCTAAAAATTTTGGATTTCACTTTAAAATAACTCTAATATATTTTAAAAATATTTTAAATATTTTTAAATATTTAAAATAAAATTTTATATTTCAAAAAAAAATTTAAGTGTCACGTCACCAAAAATTGATGGATGTTAACGGTGTTACACTAAAGAGTGATATTGGAAACATTAAAAATTAAAAGTTTAAATATGTCACACAATAGTTTTGTCTAATAATAACTTCGATATATTTACTAGCCCACTTGGTACATACTACTTTTTCAATATTACACTTCAATGTTAACAACATTAACATTCGTTAGCTTGCTGAAATACTTTTAAATGTCTAAAAGATTTATAAATCGAATTTTAAATATCTAAAAAATTCAAATTTTCTTTTAAAATAATTTTAATATTTCTAAAAAATAGTCTAAATATGCAAAATATTTTTAAGTATTTGAAAGATAATTATTATATTTGAGAAAATTGATTTTTTAAATGGCTCTTCAAAAAAAATTAACGGATATTAACGATGTTATATTAAAGTATAACATTGAAAAATTAAAAACTAATGGATATTAATGGATATCATACAATAATATAACATGACAATTTTTTTAACAATAATTTTGGTATATTAACTAACCCACTTTATAATACAATATTATATATAATAAATTTATAAAATGCATAAAAGTAATTTAGCAAAATCAACGTAGTACACGTGGTACATAAAAACATGAGGTTAGTATATGAAAGAAAGAAATATAATTGAAAAAATTAATACTAACTTACACGTGAGTGAAAATAAAAGGAAGAAAAAGAGTCTATAAAGAAGAAAAGATTTAGGGATGAATGAAAGTATAAGATATTAGTATATAAATATAAATAGGGTTATTAATATCGAAGATCCCTGTACTTTGTTAATTATGTCAATTTAGTCTTTGTATTTTAATTATGTCAATTTAGTTTCTGTACAATTTATATTGTGTCAATTTGCTCCCTGGAGTAAAATTTGTGTTAAATTTTTAATAAAATTTTAATGGTTTGACCATGAATTAGATTAAATTGAATCAATGGGTGGATTTGTAGTAGATTACTTGTATCTAACGTGATTGTCCCTTTAAAAATTATATCAATAATTGAACTTAAATTTTACCTAAGGATCAAATTGACATAATATAAATTATAGAGGGACTAAATTGACACAATTAAAACTACATGGACTAAATTAACACAATGAGAAAAATACGGGAACCCTTGGTGTAAATAACCCATATAAATATATGGGATGGGATTGGTACGAGCCAAAGTGGAATTAGGCGAACAGCAGGACGCCATCTCATTAGTTCCCGTTCTCCTGGGCAGCTGCCGCCAAGTATTCTGCCTACCTGATCGTCACCCAAGCTCACCTTAGGCTGACACTTATATGGCGGCTACCCCACTTTTGATACTCGAGGACGAGGATTCTCTTAAGGGGTAGGCATTGATACGAACCGAGTGTCTCCTGACCCACCAGGCTCTCCTTTCCTGTTATCGCCAACACTCCTTTCGCCAGCCTTGCCGCCAACGCTCATATAGCAACCCGATCTCCAACTGCCAACCTAATCTCTACCCGCCAACCAGCTTGACCAACAGCATCTACCAGCTTCTAGATCTTTCCATCACTTGCCATGTCATCATAGATATTTGTAGATATTTTCTAGATACTTTCTCTATATATCTGGACGGGCTAGCTAGGGTTAGAGTATGTGATGAATGTGTGTTATCTTCTACCTCTCCCCCAATTTTTCTCTATCCCCTTCTTCTATGTCTCCTTCCCTTTCTTAATCTTGTAAACCTGCATTTTGGAGCTTAAGGGTTATCTACATTTAGGATTTGGCTTGGTATCCATGACCCTTGGGGACAAGGGTCTTTGGAAGAAAAAGAATTGATACGAGCCAAAGTGGGATTAGGCATAAAGAAGGATGCCATTTCATTAGTCCCTATTCGCCTAGGTTGCTACCGCCAAATATCCTATCTACTTGTGATACGATCGCAGCTGAAGCCAAAGCCCAAAATTTAGAAACGAGCCCAAAAATGCTATATGGAGCTAATGAGGAAGAGGTTAGCCCAACTTCAGCCCATGAGCTGAATTTACAATTAATGGGCCCATTGGATAACTTAGACCATACCAGCTATTAGCAGGGCCTTAGTCGTACGCAGGTCCGGACAGGAAATATAGCTGATAGCCCAAGTTGCATATTTAGCCCATTCGACGCGGTGGGACAGGAGCGTGTGTGTTACACATTGACACCCTCAGCCAAAGAGGACGGAGACCGCGCGTAGAGTCACGCGCGGCACGCCACTGTGGATATAGCAGGAGATATATATCTCCCTAACTGAATTTTGTTAGATAAAATGCCAGCTCATCTTATCCTCCTAAGTTTGTTACAAGCATCATCTTTATCGTTGCTCATGTATATAAGTTAGTCATATGGGGAATAAAAGAATCAGAATGAATGCTTGCTTTTTTTTTTTTTTTTTTTAATTAGTTTTCTTTTCTCTTTCAATTTAAGCCACATAATTGGTATCAGAGCTCCGGCGAGGCTCTGACCTCCGGCTATGGCACCCACCCGCCGCAGCCAAGACACGGTACCACCTGACCTTGAAGGCATACGCAAATTTCTGGGTGAACTGAGTGAGAAACAGAACTCCAAAGAAGGACAAGTTGCCGAGGAAATCCAAAAGGCCCTTGACCGGCATGAACAACGCCACCAACAGACGATCTCCGAACTTTGAGAAATGATGAATGTAAATGCTAATCAGGTGAAATCCTTGGAACACTCCTCTTCTTCTGCTTCGGTTTTACCCTCGCTGCCGATGGGACAATCCCTCGGGGTACCGGCGATGGCGATTGCCTCTCCAACCCCATATTCGGCTGCCCTTCTAACCCATGGGGCTGGAAGACCTGCACCATTGGCACCTGGGATTAGGGGAGTGACCTCGACGGGTGCTAGAGTTCCGGTCAGCTCTGATGTATTGACGGTGGGGCTTCAGACGTCAGGGGAAGGTCCTGTGTTAGGAGCTTCAAACTCTCTAGGTTATACTTTAGGTGGCTTCAATCCCCTAAGTTTAACAATGGGCCTTCCTAATTCTCAGGCCCAACTTCCATTTGGACCAGCCCACCCAATGCACCCCCCTCCTTCCTTAGACCGAATCCCTTTTGGACCACCGTTCCCACCACACCGTCCCATTGCACTTGATCGGGCCCCATATCATTCGTATGGCCCATATGAGAGACCTCCTACATTGGGCTCTTTTGGGCCTGAGGTGTGGCCTCCATAGTCCCCACCGTTAAGACTCCGACCCTCACACTAATAACCCCTATAACCTTCAATTGTGCATGGGAAAAATCGAGTTTCCCCGTTTCTCGGGGCATGATGTACGTGCTTTGGTCTATAAATGTGAAACATTCTTTCAGTTAGATTGAGTTCTGAATGCTATGAAAGTGAAATTGGCCTCTATGAATGTGGATGGTCGTGCTCAAGCTTGGCATTATCATTATATTCATGATCATGGACTTTTAGTTCCATGGGATCAATATAAGGTGGCCTTACTCGAGCACTTTGGCAAAGCTTATGAAGACCCCATGGCTAACTTAGTTTCTTTAAAACAAATCAGCTTCGTCTAGGAATATCAAAGACGCTTTCAATGAACTCTACTACCGTTCACACCTTAGGGAAGACCTAGCCATAAGTTGTTATATTAGTGGACTTCGGGCTGACATAGGCACTGCCGTTCGCCTATTTCAACCATGTAACTTACACGACGCCATGTGTAAGGCCAAACTCCAAGAGGCGAGTCTTGAATCCCAACATTCACTATCATCACCAAAATTTCCCAGTGGCACTACTGGGCCACCTCGACCTTGATTCCAAAACAACCCCACACGGACCTTAGGTAATTCCAGTGACTGATCTCTTGAAACGTGATGCTTTCACATGGGGTCCTCACGCCGAGGATGCCTCAAGAATGCTCTTACTACAGCCCCCATCCTCGCCTTGCCAAATTTTGACAAACCTTTCACTATCGAGGCTGATGCTTCTGGCTTCGGCATTGGCGCCGTGCTACTATAGGACGGTCACCCACTCGCCTGTCTTAGTAAGGGTCTCTCCCCGCGAAACCAAACAAAATCGGTGTATGAACGCGAACTCCTAGCTATTGTCCATGTTGTTCGACAATGGTCTCAATATCTCACGGGACATCATTTCATTATCAAAACCGACCAACAAAGTCTCAAATATTTGTTAGAACAACGAGTCTCCATGCCATTTCAACACGATTGGTTGTCTAAATTAATGGGCCTTAGTTACGAAATTCATTATAAAAAGGGTAAGGACAATATTGCCGCAGACGCACTTTCTCGAACCACTGGTGGTGAACTTCTCACTCTTGCCCTCTCCGCCATTTCTATCGATTTACTCTCGTGGATTCAAGCCGGCTGGCCCCAGGACCCCTTCACTCAATCTTTAATTCAAGATCTCACCAAGAATCCCCAATCCCATCCCAAATATACTTGGAACAATCATCTCTTACTGCAGCCCGAGCGCAATGACATATTACGTTGGTTACACTCTTCTTTAGTAGGAGGTCACTTGGGTATTACTGTGACATACAACCGTTTGGCCAAGCTCTTTTACTGGAAAGGTCGTAAACGTGACATTACAAACTTCATCCGTTAGTGCGTTCCTAGCCAACGCTGTAAAACCGAAACTATGGCTTACCCGGGTCCCTTACAACCCCTTCCCATCCCCAACACTATTTGGTCTAGTATCTCCATGGATTTTATCGAGGGTCTCCCTAAATCCCATGGTAAGACTGTGATTCTTGTGGTCGTCGATCGCTTAAGTAAGTACACCCATTTTATTGCTATCTCTCGTCCTTATACTGCTGTTTCTATCGCTAACGTTTTTATGAGAGAAATTTACAATTTACATGGATTTCCACAAGAAATCATATCAGATCGTGATCCTACTTTTACTAGTCAATTTTGGGAGGAAATTTTTCGAATCCAAGGGGTCGACCTGCTTCAATCAACCTCTTATCACCCCCAAACAGACGGTCAAACCGAGGTTTTAAATCGTTGTTTAGAAGGATATCTTCGATGCATATGTTTTGAGTTTCCAAAACAATGGTTTGATTGGCTTCCTCTCGCTGAGTGGTGGTATAATACCAACTATCACTCGGCTACTCGTACCACTCCCTATGAAGTGGTCTATGGGCAACCCCCACTGATACACATTCCTTTTTTATCTAACATGAGTATTGTGGAACAGGTTAACCGTAGCCTTCAAGCTTGTGAGGCTGCCATACGTGTCCTTAAGCATTACCTTCATCGATCACAAAATCGTATGGAACAGCTCGCAGACAAACTGGTGTGCTGTCGTAGGCAACAAATATAAAACCTTTACTCCTAAAAATACATGTAGTGGTGCGAGTAAGGATCGTTCCCACGGAGAGTATCTAGCCTAGTTTTATGGAACAGGGGGGGGGGGGGGGGGTGTTGAGTATGACGAAAACAATTTTAAGAAAAACAATTGAGGAACAATACAAATTGAAGTATTGAAATCAATCAAAAGAACAAACCTTGGTCAAAGTCAACATCCACCATCAAAATATTATAATTGATCATCGATGCAAGTATATATCAATTCACACCTTGAATATTCACCGTTGGAATTATTTTCCTATCTCTCCTTAGTCGCAGTTAATTAGAAAAACAAGCGATCTAATTAATCCTAACTACTAAACAACCCAAGACAACCGCTAAAGGTTTAATCTAGTAGCAGCCTTAAGAATTAGAGAGATCTATGAAGCTAGACAACACAAGCACAAGCGGTTGCATTTAATTTAGTCGAACGTTCTTCCTTAAATCTAATAATTTCTGACGTAGCAAATCATTAAATCTTAGTTGCTTCACAAATTAGAGGGATCAAACAATTACTGATTTGATATCTAATCTAGTAGTAGATTGCAATGAATAATAAACTAGTAGGCCTCCTAGTAATTAAACGAGACAATCATGAAAATAGGCTCAGAAAAACATTCGATACTCAAAGCATAAATTGAACAATAAAAAAAATAAATTAGATCTCACAGTTTTATTGATTCCCAAGCTTCCGTTTCCTTCGACCAATTATAAAAGTTTAGCTGCGCAGAGCCATGATGAAAACTCGAAGGAGAAGTTACAGAAGAGGGGAGAAAAAAGGCGTAACAAGTCTGCTGATTCCCCCCCCTCTTTATACACGTTAATTCACCTATTAGAAGCCTACCAAATCTCCTAAAAATATGCTAAATATTATCCTAAAATAACAACTTTCAAATATGACTAATTAAGAATATGTACGGAAATAAACAATATACTCGGATCTCAATCAAATCAAATACCACGACAATAACGAGAAACAATCGGACTAAAAGAGAAACGAAACAATAGACACAATGATTTACGTGGAAACCCCTTTACAACCGAAAGGGGAGAAAACCACGGGCGAAGATTGGAGCTTTTATTATTGAAACAAAAGAAGAAGAAGAATTATAATATTCTCTCACACTCTTAATTTAATTGGTGCGGCGCCGCAATAGGGAAACCTATGTTTGACTTTGGATGAATAATATGACGTACCCTACGTCCATATTTATAGATGCTCGTAAACCCTGTTTCCCGATCAATCGGGGAGTCCCGATCAATCGGGGAGTCCCGATCAATCGGGGAGTCCCGATCGATCGGTCCTCATCGATCGATCGGCCTGCTCTCTGGATGCGTCTCTCTTGTACGTAACGTTCCCGATCGATCGAGCTCCACCTGATCGATCGGGCTCTCCACGGCCCTTCTCCTTAATGCGCCAAGTAATTTTGAGACATTTACCTAACAAATCTCCATCTTGGCTCAAAATCAACATCAACAATAAAACAAACTCCACCTTCTCCACAAACGCCCCCTCAACCGGGGCTAACATACATCAAACTGAAAGACCCACCAAATTCGAGCAATGCTCGAACTTGCTTCCTGGTAGAACTTTTGTGAACATGTCGGCTTGGTTATCTTCAGTTCCAATCTTCCTCAACTCCACCTTCCGCTCGTCAATCAGATCTTTGATAAAATGATGCTTCACATCAATATGTTTCGTTTGGTCATGATGAGTCATCTGATCTTTCGCTAGGTGAATAGCGGACTGACTATCACAGTATACTCTAACTGTTCCCTGCTCGACACTGATTTCACTGATCAATCCTCTCAACCAGAAGGCTTCTTTGAATGCTTCTGTTACTGCCATGTACTCGGCCTCGGTAGTAGATTGTGCTGTAACAGGCTGCAAACACGCTCTCCAACTGATAGCTGTGTCACCTAAACAAAACACATACCCTGAAGTAGACTTCCTCTTATCAAGGTCTCCACCATAGTCAGAATCTACATACCTAACCAAACAGCACTTACTTTTCCCATATTCCAAACACAAATCAGAGGTTCCACGAAGATACCTGAGAATCCACTTTACTGCATGCCAATGTTCTCTGCCCAGATTCGCCATGTACCTACTAACTCTGCTAACAGCAAAAGCAATATCTGGACGCGTGCAAACCATCGCATACAGAATACTGCCCACTGCACTAGAATAAGGAATCTGAGACATGTACCTGACGTCCTCCTCAGTCTGAGGCGAATCTACGCTGAGAGTCTGAAATGAGCTGCTAAGGGCGTGCTAACCGGGTTAGCATCCTTCATATGAAACCTGTCTAACACCTTCTCAATATACTTCTCCTGAGACAAGTATAATTTTTCAGCTTCTCGGTCTCTATGAATTTTCATGCCTAATATCTTCTTAGCTGCTCTAAGATCCTTCATCTCAAATTCACTCTTCAACATTGATTTCAAATCATCGACATCTTTCATATCTCGTGCTGCAATCAACATATCATCAACGTCCAAAAGCAAATAAACAAAGCCTGAATCTGTCTTTCTGAAGTACACACAACTGTCGTACTTACTCCTGATGTAATCATGACTTGTCATGAACTGATCAAAGCTCCTATACCACTGCCTAAAAGATTGCTTTAAACCATATAAAGACCTTTTAAGCAAGCACACATGATCTTCTTTTCCTTCAACAACAAAACCCTCAGGCTGATGCATAAAGATACTCTCTTCTAGTTCACCATGCAAGAATGCATTTTTTACATCCAATTGTTCAAGTTCAAAATCATGCATGGCAACCAAAGACAATAATGCATGAATCGAAGTGTGTCTAACTACAGGTGAGAAAATATCATGAAAATCAATACCTTGTACCTGACTGTAGCCTTTAGCTACCAAATGTGCCTTGTACCTCGCATCTTCCACTCCAGGAATGCCCTCTTTTCTCTTGAAGACCCATTTGCATCCAACCAGTCTTTTCCCTGTGGGAGGCTTCACCAGTTCCCAAGTCTGATTCTTATGAAGAGACTGCATCTCCTCATTCATAGCAACGAGCCACTTCTCAACATCTGATCTCGATACAACCTCTGTATACAAAGTCGGCTCACTGTCATCTAACGTTTTAGCAGTAGAGAGGGCATAGGCAATCATCACCTCATACCCATATCTCTCAGGAGGCCTAATCTGTCGCCTCGATCTACCACCAGCTATAGTAATATTCTCCACCTGCTGACCTGTTTCTGCATTATCAGTAACAACATTAGAAACCCGTACCTGAGGTGCTGGAATACTCTCTAGCTGAACAATCTGCTGATCTGACTGTATCTCTGTATCATCAGGTGTCTCAACTTGAACAGTATCTCTATCAATGGAGGATGTGTGTGGCGGTTTAAGTAGAGCAGACTCATCGAAAGTAACATCTCTATTAGTCAGAAACTTCTGAACACATGGATCCCACAATCTATATCCCTTCACACCTGACGTATAACCAAGAAAGATGCACTTCTTGGCCCTAGGCTCCAGCTTTCCATCATTAACATATGCATATGCAGGACAACCAAAAACTTTGATCTGAGAATAATCAGAAGTTGAACCAGACCATACCTCTTCAGGAGTCTTCCTCTGTAATGAAGAATGCGGTGTCTTGTTCACAAGGTAGCAAGCGATGCTAACTGCTTCTGCCCACCATTCTCTCTTTAAACCTGCATTTGAAAGCATACAACGAACCTTCTCAAGTAACGTCCTGTTTAACCTTTCAGCCACTCCATTTTGCTGAGGTCGACCTATACATGTCCTGTGTCTGACTATGCCCTGATCTTCACAAAATTTAGTGAAGTCCCCTTCGACAAACTCAAGACCATTATCAGTCCTCAACCTTTTGATCGGCTTCCCTGTCTGTTTTTCAAGCAGAATTTTCCACTTCTTGAAGATATCATACACTTCATTTTTCTGCTTAAGAAAATAGACCCAAACTTTACGTGAGTAGTCATCAGTGAACGTTAGAAGATACCTGGACCCACCTTTAGAAGCCACTCTAGAAGGTCCCCACAGATCAGAATGTATGTAATCTAACGTTCCCTTGGTCTGATGCACTGTTGCCTTGAAGCTGACTCTCTTCTGCTTCCCATAAATACAGTGCTCACAGAATTCCATCAGTCCTGTTGACTGACCACAAAGAAGTCCCCTCTTACTCAGCTCAGACAATGCTTTGTCACCAATATGACCCATTCTCATGTGCCATAGTCTTGTGATTTCTGCATTTGTCATAGCAAATGTGGAAACAGCAACTGCACCTGTCACGATTGTACCTGCAAGCTCATACAAAGTACCAACCCTATTTCCTTTCATCACAATTAACGCTCCCTTACTGACCCGCATGACTCCACCTTCAGCAGTGTACTTGTACCCATTAGACTCAAGGGTAACTAGAGAAATCAAGTTCTTTTTCAAATCCGGGACGTGACGAACATCACTTAAGGTTCTAATAGTTCCATCATACATTCTCACACAGACTGTTCCAACACCCACTACCTTACAAGCAGCATCATTACCCATCAAGACAACCCCACCCTGTATAGACTTATACGTGGAGAACCAGTCTCTGTTTGGAGTAACATGAAACGAACAACCCGAATCCATGACCCACTTATCTATGGACCTGGACTGAGAATCAGCAATTAATAGAAACTTCTCTTCACTATCCTCCTCTACAACATTAGCCTCAGCGGACTTGTCTTTACCCTAGTCACCCCTGTTACCCTCTTTTGATTTATTCTTATATCTGTAACACTCTTTCTTTATATGCCCTTTCTTGTGATAATAGTGACACGACAGGTTTTTATGTCTAGATTTGGACCTAGACTTGTTCCCACCATTGGATCCCCTATGTTCTGGTCTACCTCTCACATGTAAGCCACTACCCGAGTCATTCACCGAGTCAGATAATTCCTTATCTACCCGTTCTTTACTCACAAGGTTTCTTTTTACCTTATCAACAGTAATGGTTGGCCTACCCCCGTATATCATGCTTTCTACGAAGCCCTTATACGCATTAGAGAGCGAACACAATAATATCATAGCTTGATTCTCGTCCTTAGGGACATCATCCAAAGCCTTTAATTCATGTATAATTGAGGTAAATTCGCTAAGATGGTTTTTAAGAGATGTACCTTCTGACATACGAAAAGTGTACAACCATCGTTTCACTGCGAGTTTGTTGGAGACTGACTTGTGGCAAAACATGTCTAACAATTTCTCCCATAACTCCTTTGTGGTTTTAATCTCTAATACCTCTGACAAAACATCGTCAACCAAACACATCTGTATAGCCGTGAGAGCCTTCTCATCCAACTCTTCCCATTGTGCCTTGGTCAACGTTTCTGGTTTCTTCTCTTTCCCCTCCAGTGCTTTCTTCAAGCCGTTCTGAGTCAGGAGCCTTTCACACGGACTTGCCATAAGCTAAAGCTTCCCTGACCATTGAATTTCTCAACCTCGGTTTTGATATCTGATGTCATTGTATCAATTCGAAGAACCTGGCTCTGATACCAATTTGTGCGAAAATAAACAATATACTCGGATCTCAATCGAATCAAATACCACGACAATAACGAGAAACAATCGGACTAAAAGAGAAACGAAATAATAGACACAATGATTTACGTGGAAACCCCTTTACAATCGAAAGGGGAGAAAACCGCGGGCGAAGATCGGAGCTTTTATTATTGGAACAAAAGAAGAAGAAGAATTACAATATTCTCTCACACTCTCAATTTAATTGGTGCGGCGCCACAATAGGGAAACCTCTCTTTGACTTTGGATGAATAATATGACGTACCCTACGTCCATATTTATAGATGCGCGTAAACCCTGTTTCCCGATTGATCGGTGGATGCGTCCCTCTTTTACGTAACGTTCCCGATCGATCGAGCTCCACCCGATCGGTCGCGCTCTCCACGGGCCTTCTCCTTAATGCGCCAAGTAATTTTGAGACATGTACCTAACAGAATAAAATAAAATCTTAATATAAATGGGAAAGTGGTGATTTTAGCCGTAATTTTCATGCACCAGATCTGGAAACTTCCTGAAAATAAACCGCGTCAAATCCGCGTATTCGACTTGTATGCTAAGAAACGTTCCAGAACGTCAACAGTGCAGGTGCAGCAACTTCAAGCCCGATTTCGATCTTGATGCAACTAGTATCTTTCAAAACTCAAAACATGAAAGTTGTAGAGCTTTTTCTTGGCGTTCCATAGCATCTTGAATCATCTCATTCGGAGCTCGAACGAGAGGGTTATTTCCAGATTACGAACCAATGTCGAAACTGTCAAAAATCGCCCAATTAGCTTTGTTTTGCACTTAACGCCTCCATTTGCATCCTAAATCAAAATATAAGAATAATGAGTACATTTAGGCACCAAATGAGTATAAAAGACTAAACATTAAGGGAGAAAAATATGACATTTTGCATTCTCATCACAAACATCGTAGTGACCGCAGTTTCGACCATGATGACTGGGTGTACCTTAAGTTACACCCCTATAGTCAACCCTTGGTGGAACATCGGCCGGTCCAAAAGTTGGCCCCCAAGTACTTTGGTCCATTTAGAATTATCGAACGCATTGGTCCCGTTGCTTACTGACTTGGGTTACCAGAGGAAACAAGCATTCACCCCGTATTTCATGTTTCACTCCTAAAAAAATTTCATGGCCCCCAATCCGTCCCACACCATTCTCCCTGATGAGTGGCACTCATCCCAGAGGCCATATTGGAGCGTCGCCTAGCTAAAGTTTGACACCATGCAGTTACGAAAATCTTAGTCAAATGGCAAGGAAAACCGACTGAGGAAGCAACTTAGGAATTTTGGATGGATTTTTCGACCCGTTATCCTGATTTTGACCCTTGTGGTCAAGGGTCTCATGGGCCTAGGAGTATTGATACGATCACAGCTGAAGCCAAAGCCCAAAATTTAGAAATGGGCACAAAAATGCTATATGGAGCTAATGAGGAAGAGGTTAGCCCAACTTCAGCCCATGAGCTGAATTTACAATTAATGGGCCCATTGGATAACTTAGACCATACCAGCTATGAGTTGGCCTTAGTCCTGCGCAGGTCCAGACAGGAAATATGGGTGATAGCCCAAGTTGCATATTTAGCCCATCTGAGGTGGTAGGACAGGAGCGTGTGTGTTACACATCGACACCCTCAGCTGAAGAGGAGGAAGACCGCGCGTAGAGTCACGTGCGGCATGCCATTGTGGATATAGCAGGAGATATTTATCTCCCTAACTGAATTTTGTTAGAGAAAATGCCAGCTCATCTTATCCTCCTAAGTTTGTTACGAGCATCATCTTTATCCTTGCTCATGCTTATGTTCAGCTTGCTTTTTTTTTTTTTAATTAGTTTTCTTTTCTCTTTCAATTTAAGCCATATCAACCTGGTCATCACCCGCCAAGCTCACCTCAGGCTGACACTTATATGGAGGCTACCCTACCTTTGATCATCGAGGATGAGGATCCTCTCAAGGGGCAAGCATTGATACGAACTGAGTGTCTCCTGACCCGCCAGGCTCTTCTTTTCCGTTACCGCTAACACTCTTTCCGCCAGCCTTGCCGCCAACCCTCATACAGCAACCCGATCTCCACTCGCCAAACCGATCTCCACCCCTACCGACGGCATCTACCAGCTTCTAGATCCTTCCATCACTTGCCATGTCATCATAGATATTTGTAGATATTTTTTAGATACTTTCTCTATATATACAGAGGGGTTAGCTAGGGTTAGAGTATGTGATGAATGTGTGTTATCTTCTACCTCTCCCCCAATTTCTCCTGTTGTATTTCTCCCCTTTTTTTATGTATCCTTCCCTTTCTTAAGCTTGTAAATCTCCATTTTGAAGCTTTTACTATCTAAATATATCTATATGTGTTGACATTCTTATTGATTTGAGGTAGATTACATTTGATTTGTATAAGGGATATGGGGGGTGGGAAGGGTTTTATAGAGGGGGTGGATGAAATTGAATTGGGTAGGTGGGATGGGGTATCGCGGGTGCAGTAAATAAATTTCAATCGTGATTTAATTATGAGCAGTTGCAGGTGTCACGAACTGGGGCTTGTAATTGTTTTTTATATAGGCGCTAGTTGAACTAGCACCTGTAATTGGTGTCTCTAACTTTTTTATGACAATTGTATTAGATTGCAAAATATTTTTGGTGATGTGATATTTTTCAAATTATTTTTTCAAATTATGGTACTATGCTAAATGACTTCTTCATTTTTTTTCTTTTTTTTCCCTCGACCACCGTTGTGCTTTTTAAATTTGGAAATATATGAGAATTGAAAGACAATTCTGCCCCTGATGTCTTTTTTTTTTGGTCATGATTACTAGAAAAATAATTTAATCACGTGTTGCACATGCCATTAAATAGTATTTTTGTGGGTAACTTTATACTAATAATAATATATATAATTTTTTTATGCAATTATGATACTAGTTAGTTATCCCCCCTTGACAATTTTTATAAATAGGGGCATCAAAGCTATAATAGAAGTTAAGAATGAATGTTAACAAATATCTCTCTCTCCTTACTATTCTCTCTTCTCTGTCTCTCTCTCTCTCAATTTCTTCTCCCTTTTCCCCAATTTCTACTATCAAACATGAACTAATCTTTAAAGAGGGCAATCTAGCCACACTTTCAAGTTTTAACTGTATCAATGGTATCAGAGCTAAGTGAACCTCTTGACCTGTGAAAAGAGGTGCCATGGTTGATAATATGAGTTCAGAGCTAAGAAACCGAAAAGTAGAAGAATTGTGACGCCAATGATTTGAAATTGCTGAGCAATTTCGGGGAATGGGTCTCAAGGATCTGAAAATAGATCCATTGATGGAAAAATTGGCCAAATCATCAAGAAAAATTGACGAACTAGTCAGTAGAGGTAAATCCACATCCTCAGACACCAAAAAAGTCGAAAATATAGTAAATATTAGCCTTGAGGTTAACCAATCGGTTTCGGTGGTGATGGAAGTGCCAGTGGAGAAGATTGAGTCCATGAAAGGTTAAGTGGAGAATACAGAAGAGGTACCACCTAGGAATAGCTTGTTGGAACTGCCATTGTTGAGCGAGGGGAAGCCCCGATCGATATTGGGACTAAGAAACATTGAGATGAGCAGTAAGTCGATGGAGACTTCACCAGTGGTAACCGAGAAGATGGCAACCGGGAAAATGGCGAAAGAGTTGGTAGTGGAGGAAGAATTGATGCTATGAACGAAGAACCGAATGGAATCGGAGGTGGACGTTGGGTCAACGGTGGCGATGGTGGAGAAAAGCTCATTGGAACCAATGATGTATCTCCCAAACAAATTGCTTGATTTGTGAAGTAAACAAGATAAATTGCAGTAAGGAAAGCTAGGAAAGTTGCAAAAAAGAAATGATAAAGAAGAAGAAAAGCAAATGTCATTTTATGCCTCCCAAGCCACTATAACAAACAACAACAACAGACCAAGTGCTTCAAGCCACTACAACACAATTATTTATATATTAGGGCTAGGAAGGGGAAAAAAAAACATATGAAGCTAATTAGGGCAAAATCGATACAAAAATGTAATAAATATCCTCTCCTCACAGTATAACTGTCATCCGAGCCCTTGTAGAAATAATATTTTATCCTGGGCTAGCAAAAGACGCTCGAGCCTCATCAGACCACTCATCCTCTCCTACTAGGCCAAAGCTCGGGCCTAGTGATGTCCCTAGGAGCTAGGTCGCTCCAGTGCGATCCAGAATCACAAACCGAGTCTTGGCAACGTCGGCCTGACTGGGGAATGCATCAGCTGCCATTGTTGTCTGGATCGAAGCCACCAGCACAAGGGTTAATCGACAAAGTGGTAGGGCTAATGATGGTGGGGGATGGTCGACAGGAGTTGGCGTGGCTAAAGTCGTTGGCGTCGCTAGTGGTCGTTGGTGTGGCGTGGGTGGCAGTTCCGGAACAGTTGCTGTCATTGAGGAGCTGGGCAACCCACACACTAGGGTTCGATATGAGAATGGAAGGGTTAATAATGCCAAATGACCAATATACCCTTCACATATCAAACAATTACCATCAAGTCCCTCTAAATTTACCTATTTTTGTCCAACTTTAACTTTGGGCTAGATGTAGGGATAAAAATATTGTATTAGACCTAGTCCAATTTTTCCGTTTTACTTCGAATTTTTTTTTTTTCTTTTTTAGACTTACAATTAGTACCCATAATATTTGACCGAGAAGGAATAATGCTTCGACTTTCACCTTTGAGGACAAGGGTAATTTTCAGGAGAGAGATGTGTTATAGAAAAAATAAATTAATCACGTGTTATAAATGTGGTTAAATAGTATTTTAGTAGGTTGCCTTATATTAATGATAATATAAATACTTTTTTAGTTTATTACACAATTAGGATACCAGTTAATTATCCCTCTGCCCAATTTCTATAAATATGGGCATCAAGGCTTAACAGAAGTTATGAATGAATGTTAACAAATATCTCTCTCTCTCTCTCTAAATTTCTTTTTTCCCCAATTTCTACTATCAAACTTTAGTTAAGCTTCGAAAAGGGTAATCGAGCCACTCTTTCTAGGTTTAACTATATCAATGAGCCCCTTTTGTTGCATGGATATTTATGACTATATTTTATATTATACTGGTTTTTTCCCGTGCGATGCACTGGTGGTGTTTATTTCTTGCTTTACTTAATAGTTATGTGGCAAGCAATGTATAATGTGTATAGATAAATAAATGTTTTGTGGGAATTATTTTTTAAAAAATAGTGTTGGTTATTAGATTTAGTATTTTAAATCTTAACATAAAGTTGTATGAACTTAATTAGTTACGAAAGCTCTAAAGTTCGATTTTTTGCACTTTGCAATGCTGTATTGATGATGATATGCACAATATGAAAAAGTCCAAACTAATACGCAGGTGAGTGTTGCAGGGTTATTATTTTTTTGGATACAAATAATATGACACAAGTCAAAAAAATGATGTTTGGGAAAAATAGATGAATCCCACATTGGTGCGAGGGCTTATGAAATGCCATTTTATATACCTAAGAAGTTACTCCACCCATTGCCAATTAGTTTTGAGATGGAACCTCCTTTAGTATGTAATAATGGTATCTGAGCCGTCGATGCTCGGATCGATTCCAAGGAGCTTGGTTTGGTATGGGACGGACCCTGCTCTGAAGTCGTGCTCGAACTAGTATGGGACGGACCGTACTCGATGGCCATGTTTGACAAGCCACATGTAAATGGCCCAAATTTCGGAAAGAGCTGCCTAGGAGAGGGCTACCTAGAGTAGAGTAGATCCATCTACAAGAGAAAATGGCTACCTACTAAGAGTAAAGCTACCTACAGTGAAGCTGCCGAGGACAACGGTTGCGGAGCGTGGTGGTTTGATAGAAGTCAAAAATATTGAGCAAAAAGAAGTGAATCAAGCCACATGTGACGGGCCAAGTTTCGAAAAGGGTTACCTAGGAGCGGGCTACCTAGAGTAGAGTGAAGCCGACTAAGGAGAAAAGGGCTACCTACTCAGTATGAAATTGCCTATAATGAAACTATCTATGACGACTGCTGCAAAGTGTGGTGGTTTGATACAAGTAAAAAAAATGATAATAGATAAATACCACATTGGTGAGAGGGCTTATGTAATATCACTTTATATACCTAAGGAGCTATTCCACCTAGTGCCAATTAGTTTTGGAATGGAACCTTCTTTGGTATCTAACATAATATGTGCATATTATATTTGTAGACATGTATATTTATATTATATTTTTTCATATTTTTATATCTTGTTAATTATGGTTAGTTGGTCTGTATAGAATTAGATTATTAGTAATTTAGGAAAATCGAGAGTTTAATCTTCCTTATATTGTATACAAAGGCTTCATTGAATCATCGATTGATAATATACTTTAGCATTCATTTTTGGTGAAAGTTATATTCAGTCGAACTTAATGACTATAATTTTTATATTTCATTTTCTTGAATGTAATGATAATGGGTTTTTTTACATTTCCAGTTAAAATCTTGGATTGCATTCATTTTAGGGGGTTGAATGTGAGATTTATTATTTTATGTTCTCTTTCCCAATGAAAAATGAACAATTACCCCCATAGAGCTGGTTTAGCAGTGTTTGGAAGGGGAAAAAAAAATTGTGTATATGTAAATATAAATATATGGAAAAAGAGTAGAAAATTTTAAAAATTTATAGTTATATATGAAAACAAATATATATATATATTTGTGGCAGCAAATGATCGAAGCCGGCTCGCGAGCCAATTTGACTAGGCTTGTTAAGGGCTGGCCTCAGGTTCATCTAAGTTGACTCGAGCACCGAGTTGGCTCGTTTAAGGGCGGCTCATTTAAATAAATGAACCAAATCTAGCCGAGGCTGACTTTGCTCGAAAGGCTTGCGAGCTGGCTCATTTATCGGCTCACATGTCTAGATTACGCCATTGTGGCACTTCCTCCACTATTCGTTATGGGTATTTGTATGGGTATTTAAATATCTTTTACAATTTAACCTTTTAAATTTCGGCCTCACTAAAGGAGAGAGAAAAGGAGAGAGGAGAAATAATAAAGAAAAGGAAGAAGACAGAGCTCCGTTTTTTGGTAAATGAGCCCAAATGAACTGATATGTAAGATTATTAAGCTCAACGAGCTAGCTCCCAAATAATCAAATCTAAATGATACCGATATCGAGTCGGTCTCATTTAGTTAATGAGTCGAGCCTAGCCCATATATGCAATTTGATTAGATAAATGATGTGATATCGAGTCGGTCTCATTTAGTTAACGAGTAGAGTTGAGCTAGTCGTGGCTCGGCTCAGCTCGGCTCATTTGCAGACCTACCTATATATGAAAAAAAAAAAGATAGACATACAAGAAAAAAATATTTAACATATTTAAATATATGTATATATTTATATATATATATATATATCATTATTTTTGTACATATGTATATTGAAAACAAAAATACTTTTATCTTAAAAATGGAAAAAATTTATTCTTATATGTATGTAGTTATATACATATATATATATATATATGATGTGACTCATCAATTTATTAGAAGAGGATAGAGAAGGATTCAACAGCCTTTTCTAAATTTTATTGCTAAAGCTAATAAAAATAAGGAAAAAATTAATTCAATCAAGTTCTTTCTATCTAAAACACAATTAAAAAATAATTCTAAGCTATCCCTAAGAATGACCCTAAGAGCCTAATTTATAGATAGTTATTTCAAAAAAGTTCCTAGTATAATTTTAATTCTAATTATACTAAGGCTGTGTTTGGAGCTTTGTGTTTGCTCTATTTTGTTTGAAGTGATGTGTGTGTGGTCATCGCAAATGTAAAAACAAAATAAACGTGTAAAACGGACTCACCGCGATTAGAGAGTGAGCCTAATTACGAACCACACGTTTTTTACCTCAACCACTCACTATTTCCGAAGAAAAGGTTGTGATATGTTGGTATATTTGACTTTGGTTATACCATGAGTTCTGCTTGTGCTTCAATTAAGAAGACTTTGTTAAATATTTTTGTGGATTTTACATATTTTTATGACAGAAAATTAAAGATATCGACTTAACTCAAGTGGCAGTTATAGTGACAGAGCGGGGCCCATAGACACCTTTCCTTGTACACTTAAAAGTTAGGAACTGGGGTGGAAACAAACCCAAGAGCTCAACAGTCCACTAACAGGCCCGAGTCAATTAGGCTTTTAAGCCTAGCACTCTTGACTTATAATGACTCGAATGCATTTAGATTTGACAACATTAA
Source organism: Simmondsia chinensis (assembly GCA_018398585.1). Classification (NCBI taxonomy): domain Eukaryota; kingdom Viridiplantae; phylum Streptophyta; class Magnoliopsida; order Caryophyllales; family Simmondsiaceae; genus Simmondsia; species Simmondsia chinensis. The sequence continues at coordinate 21,484,003 of JAGTTD010000001.1, forward strand.
GGTGGAGTAAACCGTATTCAGATAACTGGATTAGGACTAATGCAATCAAGGGACAAGTCTTGGCTTTCAAAGCCCTAATCAATGGCCCAAACCTAAGTTCACTTGGCTTGCAGTGACAGTAGTGTTGAGACCAACGCAATCAAGGAACAAAGCCTTGGCCGTTAAAGCCTTAAACTAAAGCCTCTGATGTAATTTTAAAAGGTGTTTTAAAACCGTCACTACAAAAAAAGTGCTCTTTACCAACAGTAGCATTTCAAGTTCTGTTGGTAATGGTTATACATTACCAACAACAAACATTTACTGTTGCTAATGACTCAAAAGGGATAAAAGTGAAAATAAAAAGACCTAATCCCAACAAAAAATAATTTCTGTTAGTATTGATGAAGTCAATACCAACAGAAATAAATATTGTTGATATCGACCAAATCAATACCAACATAATTAAATGTTGTTGGTATCGACCAGATTAATACCAACAGAACTAAATGTTGTTGGTATCGACCAGATCAATACCAATAGAATTAAATGTTATTGGTATCGACCAGATTAACACCAACAGAACTAAATGTTGTTGGTATCGACCAGATCAATAGCATGTATTGACCTGATCAATACAAATAGAACTAAATGATGTTGGTATCAACTAGATCAATACCAACAGAAATAAACCAACATATTTATTAGCCAATAGACAAATTTGTTGGTGAAATTAAAACTTATACTTATAGATATTTTTGTTAGAGTAATTAAAATATTAAAACCATGAAGTTTGATATATTAATTTTATAGTCCCTAGAGTTTATGAAATAATTTTTTAATTAAACAGTCAAAATTACGATGTCTAAGCGTACAAAAGTTGTTATTCGTTAGTAAACTTACAATCCTCTTGCTATTGCCCTCATCACATACACGAACTGTAATATTGTGTCACTATTAATAAATTTTTTTTACATTCTTATATACCATTATTTAGATGACTTTGTTAAATATATTATATTTTGTACTAAAATAATATTTAATGCGGGAGCCGCGAGGCATTGGGACAGTTGTTGTTGTTGTTGTACTAAAATAATATTTAACAAAATTTATAGACCAAATAACTAAATTTTAAAACATGAATATGTAAGTTACCAAATTTTTATCAAAAAATGTAGTTTACCAAAAATTCATCACTTCCCGCTAAAATTTTCACTACCTCCCGCTTTAAACATTAGGGTTCCAAAATAAGTTCACACAAACACATGACCTCGCTCCTCCCTGCTCTCTGTCTCTCTCTCTCTCCGACTCCTTGCGCATCCCCCTCTCTCCCCGACTGTAACGTAGTCGGTCGCCGCTCGTCCACCGTCGCCGTCACCGTCGCCGCTTGTCCACTGTCGCCAGTCGCCGGTTCCCGCTCGTCACTGCTGGTTCACAACTCCTCTCTCTGTTTGCACCTCTCTCTTTCATTTTTCGTTCATTTTCTGTAAGTTTTTTCTTTGATTTTTGTTGATTTTTCATATTCTTGCTGGTTATCTCTAAAAATTGAACCCTAGACACTGTTTTGAGGTCAAAACCGAACCCTAAACCCTATTTTAGTTTATGTTTCGTGCCTCTCTTGCTCATATCTTGCCTTCATCTTTGGTAGTTCTCTCCTTTGATTTTTGTTGATTTTGCATGTCCGTGCTAATTATGTCTGAAAATTAAACCCTAGACATGATTTTGAGCTTCTATAGTCAACTGATTTCTTCTTTTTGTCAAAATTACTGAATTGTATTTTGTAAAGATAAACCCTAATTAACTGATTTCGTTATTTTAGTTGGTTCAACATACAAATCCTATTTAGTAGCATGTTAAGTTCATGATGTCTTACAAACTACTATCACTTTGCTCCTTTGTTAGTGAATAGATATTTTGTTGTTCATTTAATTCTTTTCCACTCTTCTAACACTCCATTAATAATAATCAACGAAAATGAAGATTACATTTGAATATAGTTGGCCCAAATATGACATAAGCAAATTATTTCCAAAGTGACAGTTGTATTGTATCAATGGCTAGAGGTGTGTAGTAACTTTTAAATATGGTTTGGCCTGTATATCAACTTTCAAATATCCATTCTACTTGCGATTCTTGCTTCAGAACATATCTTTTGAAGTGTTATATTGAATTTATGGTTAGAGAAGTCTAGGTTTCATACACTTGACAGAGAAAGGGGAAGGAGGAGTCTTGTTTGGCTTCTGGTTTCCTTTGTCAAAATAGCGTTACTGAAGAATATGTTATGATTCAAGATCAATCTTGGATCACAACATAGGAAAGAGAATAAGAGATGAGAAAGAAGTCAGAATTAGATGAGAAAATAGAGAAAATAAGATGAGAATTTGAGAGAATTTGAGTAGAGGGAAGAAGAAGATATTTTCATTATCATTGCATGAATGTAATTACATGAGAATCCAACTATTTTATACTAAGCCTAGTTTACATATTTGTAGTGTAGATGGACTTAGTAAGTATAGTTTACATGTTGTTGATTGTAAGTTCGGTTATGCGGTGTGGTTGAATGTTATAACACTTGTAAGTGATGTGTGGTTGGTTTGGAACTCCCTTAGTCTTTGTTATGATTCAAGCTCAGACTTGGATCATAACCTAGGGTTTCAAGAGATTTACACTAGAAAATGATAGATTGAGATGAAGAACACAAGAATTAGATGAGAAGAAGATAGATTTAGATGAGAATTAGATGAGATAATAGAAGAATTGAGATGAGAATCAAGAGAAGGAGAGCATTGAAGCTCAAAGAGAGAGAAAGATCATTTCATTCATTCAACACCCTTACATTACAATGAAAGACTCATCTTATACAACCTAACACTACTAATGGCAGTTAAATACTTTGGACATTGCATCTGGACACAAGTCATAACCGACTCTTCATCCACAGTTGCCAAACAAGACCAACGGACAATGCTAGCTTGATCAACAGCAACTACATAGCAACTAAACAGCAGCTAAACAGCAACTACCCAGCTAATACTCGACCTTATTTGACTTATACTCCTAGATTGTTATTTAGGACATATTACTCCTCAACATTTCTTATCCAATCATGACAATCTTTTCTCCCAAACCTTCTGTGTGAATACATGTTGATATATCTGTAACCATTCTATTGATTATTGTATTGGGATGGATGATGCAAATGAGAGAGAAATCTAGGAAACGAGATTGGTGATTGTGGTGGATGGTGATGTGAAATGTGGGGCGAGTATGGATATTTGTGTTCATCTTAGTGGGAGGCCTAGAGGACGCCCCTCGTGTCATGGTTAGATTGGGCCATTGAGACATCCATGCCTTAATGTTTGGGTTACTTGGGCTTGAGCTTGGCTTATTAGGGCCTTTTACTTGGCTCAAGAAGCTATGAGCTTGACCCATGATGAACAAAGTCTTGAAGCAATTGGTAGAGAATGAACAAAGTCTTGAAGCAATTGGAAGAGAATAGCCCTAGAAAAAGCTTTGTTTTGTACAGCCCCATGGAGATAAGAAGTGGGACATGTGAGTTTACCAATGGTTCACATGTATAGGCTTAAGATTCACATATTATCTTTCCTTTTTTCCCTTGATTCATTGCATTATTGTCATATCTTGTTTCATTTTCTTGAAAGATTGTTCTTTGTAATTAATTCATTATTTGTCATATATGGTTTACAAATGTAGGCATTCTCATGCAGAATTTGAAGGCCAAGATTTGTTGCAATTGCTAGGTGAGTTTCGTTCATCTAGGTACGTCCCTAGCCCCTCTTGTTGTAATTCAAATATGCTTTTTACAGTTAAGCTTGATGACATTACACATCAATTAGATCTCTTTTTTAGATGAGTGATGCTGTGATATCTTTTAATTGTGCAGGTACGCTATAAAGTTTGTCAGTTACAAGGAACTTGGTTGATGCTTTTAAATTGATCGCTTTTTTTTATTTTTTATTTTTTAAATATAGTTGGGATATTGGGATATGAACCTAGGTCAAAAATATTGTTCTGTTCTATCAACAAAGATTATAGTGTTCATTGTAGTCAATAAATCCAAGCCAACATTATTTCTAAATGTGCCTTTTTCTAGGATTTTATAACCTCATTTGTTTGGAAGTGCAATGTCTATTAGTTGGTTACATTAATGCATTTTATGCTATTTGCACATGTTAGATCTCCAAAGATTGTCATATTGCTCTATGGTTGTATGAACATTGCAGTGTCCTTTTTCGGATGAAAAATTTGGTCAGTGAAAAATTTGTTGAACCTTTCTTGCTTGGACTCAAAATTTCAAATATCAATCATAGGTATAAATGTTCTAGGGGCATGATTTGTTGGGGCATTAAATCTAATCGCCGGACCCTATCCGCCATAGGCTGAAACTCTACTCCAGAGGTCGAAAACCACCGAAGGGAAGCCCCCCGCTACTCCACCGTGGCGCGACGCCCACCACCGCTGTGCCGTCACATTGACGCCCACCATCGGCTACTCGTCATCCCTAACCCAAACAATCGACACTCACGGTACCCGAAGCTCGTTCCTTTGCGACTTCAACTCCGACTCTGACTCTGCTGCTCGATCTTCCATCATTGTCATTTGCTCTCTCTGACTCCAGTTTGAGTTGCTTTCGCTTCGCTCTGGTTCGCTCCGCTCCTCATTGGTTCGAACTCGCCCTTTCTCTTCTTTTTTGTTGAGTTAATGATGTTATTGTTGGTAAATCGGTTGTTGATATTGTTTCTCTTGACTGGTTTTTCTTTTAAATGTGTGTAAGACGACATTATTAGGTTATCTCGAGCTGAATTTACTGTTTGATTTATAGGAATTTGTGTTCTTTAGTGATTTGGAGCTCTAGATAATGTTTGATTCAAGTTCAAATTTAGAGCCCTAGGCTATGGATTATGGCCTTAAATGATTTAGAGCTCTAACATGTACTTAAATGGAGCCTATGTGTTCTGTCATTGTTTTTGCTCTGCTTACCTAGGGTTTCTTCACTGAAGCTTCTTCTTCCAAACTGTAAGCGTTTAAGACACAAGTATACCAATATGTTCTACCCTAAGCATATCTAGAATAATGTTATGATTCTTGGATGAATCATAAGCTAAACCTAGGGTTTTGATAAGGATTTACACTTAGAAAGTGAAATCAAGACGAGAACTAGGAGAATTTAGGTAGAGAACTTAGAATTAGATGAGATTAAGAAGAATTGAGATGAGATTGATAGAGATTCAAAGAGAATTGGGAGAGAGTTAAGAATTAGAGAGCATTGAGCTCAAAGAGAGAGAAGGATCACTTCATCATTCATCACCTTATGAGAATACAAGAGATGAACTAATACTTGTACTAGCTAAGATGCATTGTATATAGTTATGAGCTAATGGCGGTGAACATTGATGCATTGATTGAAAATGAGTCTCCAATGTTTGAGACATCTTCTGAAAACGTTGCTCGAGAACATCCTGATTCCTTTGCATCGCAACATGGATTATATCTCCATCCATAACTTCATTTCAATCTGGAACCTTAAGTGCACAGCTAGGATCACCTTAATGGTACTGATCAGTACTCAATGTTGTGTATTTGATCAAGTAACTGCCGTGCTATGCTATAATCAAGTTGGAACTTGTATAATTGAACAAAATATCTGCTTCGTGAGCTGATTCACCTCAATTTCAGCTGCTGAAATTTAACTTGTTACATATTCAGCACAATCAAAGAAAAATTCTTAGATCGCACTATCAAGAATTAAAATCCAGAACTTAAACTACAATAAGAAGCATTCAACCTGTTCAACACTTGATGAAATTAATTCTGATCAAAAAATTCAACACAGATTCAAAGGAATCTCATCAACTACTATGATCGTAGCTCAAATTCGGCACTTAACTTGAAGAATTCAGCTTATGTTCTCTGATAAGTAGCAAATCCAGTTGTATGCTAACAATTGAATCAAGTTCCGAGCAACTAACACAATTTCCAGCTCAATTTTGCTCTTGTTCAGTAACTTCAACCAATGTAACAGTAACAGAACAAAAAAAAAAACCAGATCAGATGTGATCCTGATGCTCACGATTTGCAGCTGTTGAATTTTTTTTTAATAATCAATTTGAACTAAATCTCTTCAATCGGAAGCAAACTCTTAGGCTCTGATACCACTGTTATGATTCTTGGATGAATCATAAGCTAAACCTAGGTTTTGATAAGGATTTACACTTAGAAAGTGAAATCAAGACAAGAACTAGGAGAATTTAGGTAGAGAACTTAGAATTAGATGAGATCAAGAAGAATTGAGATGAGATTGATAGAGATTCAAAGAGAATTGGGAGAGAGTTAAGAATTAGAGAGCATTGAGCTCAAAGAGAGAGAAGGATCACTTCATCATTCATCACCTTATGAGAATACAAGAGATGAACTAATACTTATACTAGCTAAGATGCATAGTACATAGTTATGAGCTAATGGCGGTGAACATTGCACCTAGACATATGCCAACCGACTTACTAATGCTCTAGCCGCCACAAATGACTACTACTAACTAACAACTTGACTTGCTTTGACTTACTTAACCAACATACTAAGACAATACTAGCTATTACACCACTAATACTAAATCATCCTATGTCTAATATAGCCGGATCATGACAAATAACAATCATTTTGGATACTTATTACACTATTGGCCTCGTAATTGGATGTGTCCTTGGTTCTCAAACTAGCTTAGGAATTGCGGGTATACGGTATGAGTTGATTTGGACATTAGACCCCTCAATATTTTAGTACCTTTTGTAGTTTTGTGAATATTGCTGAGATGGATGTATTTAAAAGTAAGGATTGGGTGAAGTTCCCAAGAGATTCAAGAGAATTTGACAATGGAATTCAAGCATTTGTTTCGTATGCTCTAGTGAAATTGGGTTGATACCATATCTATGTAAGTTATGCGCTAATCGATATAGTAAAGATAAACTAACTAATTTATGGGACACAAGTTTGAATCTTCATTTTATTTCTTTAATTATGTGGACCATGTGGGCACCTTTTCTGTTTGCGCATGGTCTTTTCTCTAATGATGTAGCAGTAGTTCAATACTGGTAGGTAATTTTTTACAATGGTAACTCTAGTAAACTAGCTGCACCTACTTGCTGTCTTTTATCATATCATATGTTCTTGTTCTTTTTAATATTGTTCTTATTCCAAATGATAATAGTGCAAATGTAACAACATAATTTCAGTATCTGATTGCTCATAACTATTACATTTTTTAGAACTCTATGCAAATTTTTAATTATGTATAATTTACCTATATGCTAAAAGAATGAGATTGAGCTTAAGTTGTAAATCTAACGTCTCTATTATTCATTGTCATAGGAAAATGGCGTGTCGTTGGATGGTGAGTTTAATCAGGAACATGAAGACGAGGAACTCTTAGATGGAGATGATTTGTAGGAAGATGTATGATGTTGATTAAATTTGTTGTGGACATATTACTTAAGAACTTTTGGGTAGATGATTGATTTGTCCTTTTAGCTATTTGAACTTTTAGGATTTGTTTTGGATGGTTTTCTTTTCTTGAGGATTAAAATAGACATGAATATTGAAGTTGTATTTTGGATACTATGATGGATTTGTTTTGTTTTGTATTAATCAAGAGAGTAGCTATAAGAAAATGTTGTTAGCAACTCCCTTGTCAATGTAAACTTCTTGTTGGTATTTATAGTCTTTGTTGGTACATCTTTTACTGTCATATAGTGTTTGTTGGTATAATCTCTATCAATAGAAATTTTTTTTTTGTTAGCAATGCCTTTTACCAACAGAGTTTTTATTAGTAAACCATTTGCCAATATAGAACTTGTTGTTGGTAAACTATTTACCCACATAAAACTTGTGTTGGTACTACCTTTTACCAATAGATAATTTTTGTTGGTATAACTTTTACCAATATAGAATTTATTGTTGGTATACTTGTTACCAACAGAGGATTGGTTGTTGGTAATACCTTTTACCAACAGAAAAATTTTATTGGCATAACTTTTACCAACAATTAACAACTGTGGCTATTAAGGAGTTATTACCAACAACTTTGAATTTCTGTTGGTCAAGCTTTTACCAACAGAGGCTATACCAACAGCCTACCAACAGGCCAATTTCTATTGGTAAAGCTTTTACCAACAGAAAAATTGCTATTGCCAACAACAATCCTGCTGTTGGCAATGGTCACTTTTTTTGTAGTGCGTCTACTCGCAAGCGTACGAGATCGTCGTAGCTTTGTCGGGTATACGGATCGTATCTATAGGGAATCAGTGTTAAGTCAGACTTAGTAATTAACGAGTAGTTGAAATCGTTTTTTGTGTGGTTTAAATGATTTATTTGCTAAATTAACAAAACTAACGATAAACTAAAAGTGTCAATTCAATTGAGTTTAGTTTAGGGAGTGAGTTTAGTGTGGCTTTACTTGTATCCTGTCATTATACTCGATTATGAGAATAATCTAGGAGGCTTAGGCTACTAGCACTAAGCCTTAGTTAATATTTAAACTAAGGCTTAAAGTCATGAGCTAGTCTAAAGGCATAACCTATCATATTAGCCTAAGTGTAGCATAGGTTATCTCATTAGCACTACTTAATTCCTTTCTTGCTCTTAATTCAATATTAAACTTGAATTAATATTTAAATTAGGGTTTAAGGTAATGAACTAATCTAAAGGTATAACCTATCTTATCACCCTAAGTGTAGCATAGGTTATCTCATTAGCATTACTTAATTCTTTTCTTACTCCTAATTCAATATTAATTATTATAAAAGATTGGTGAAGGTTTGGGTACAACCTCAACCCTAACCACGCGTGAAATCTATGTTAAGGCCTAGGCTACAAGCACAAGACCAATCGTTAAAAAGTTGGAGATCTAGACATGGCTACAAGCACACATACAAAAATACCCAACAAGCATGAAGAACTCCCCACAAAGGTGCGAATTTAACATAACGAAACCATTGTCAATAACATAATATAAATCTGGGGTACGGGCGGCTACCCACCCTTCATCCCTAAACTAAGAATGTTTACTCCTCCATGGGGGTTTTACACATCATGAAATCTAAAATAGAAACAATATTGTCTAAAACTAAGGACTAGAAGACTCCTCCAATTGATATTGACGTGATCCTTGCTTTGATCCTTCCAGTACTTCGACCACTTGCACTTGGCGTTTGAGAACCCTTTGGATCTCGTAGCGACTTCGGGAAAGAGAGGAGAAAGAGAAGCATGGCAAAAGATCCATAAAACAATTAGGTTTACGGTATTTAAAAGCGCGTCGTGCATGTTGGTCCTCGTCCGTCCATCCATCTGCCCTCCTCTCGTCAAATATATATATATATAATATAATATATTACATAAATATAATATAATATAATATATAATATTATATAAATATAATATAATGTATAATATTATGAAATATATATTAACTATCCACAAAACCTATTTGGGTTACCGAATTGCAATCCGATTGGTTATTCTTTTCCACATGTGATCGGATTTCTCAAAGTAGTCTTCAATTATGCCTCAATTATGCTTAATTTTTTCACTTTTCTACCTTTGTTTGCTCCATTTTACTTCAAGCCTAAATGTACCTAGATTATAAAAAACCACATGTAAAAGCCAAATATATCTCGGGAATGAATAATAAAATATGTAAATATAAGGCACATCAGCCTCAAATCTCAACTTGTCGATTTCTGGAAGCAGATTAAAATTGGAGAGTCATACCTGAAGCTCGAGAATTGTATTACTATGGAGGTAAGTACAGTAAAGATCTACATTACGCTATACCTAGCTATGTTACGCTACTCCTAAGGAAAAAGCTCAAGTGTGCTGTAACAAACTTGAAGAAGTTTTGTTTTGAGTCTGTGTGTCCTTTTAGACTCACGCAGAGTCCTTTATTTATAGAAAAACAAAATAACGACTGCTTATATCTTCACTACAACTCCACCCACATCTGGCCATTAAGCTTTTTTTTTATGCGCATTTATTCTTCACCAGCATGTCTTGAGTTTTGGAGGGAAATCCTTGATGCCCATGTTCAAAATTTTAGTAGAATTTCCCTCTAGAAGCTCCACGTTCCCCTGAATTAAGCTTAAGTCCCAAGCAATTGAAATTGCGCTCCAAGTAACTTCCTCAAGCTTGGAAACTACCATTATTGCAGCTTTCCTGGCAGCCCCCTCGAGCTCGAGCTTAGTTCACCCTTCAGCCATCTCGAGCCTCGAGTGGCAAATACCCTTTGCAAGGGTAATAATGTTTCCTAGGAACTGGGCTCAAGATGCCGTTATTGTAGTACTCAAAATCCTAATCTTTCCAAAGGATAACCTCACGTGATGACCACGTGGCACTTTATTCAAAAGCGGTGTCGTCCCATCCCTATTAAAATTAGGGCGTAAACAAATGGCCCCCTTTAGCCGTTGGTAAATTTAAATTTACAATAGGTAAAATCTGACCGATGTGACCTTTAACGGCTACAGAGACCTCTCGAGGGGACACGTATGTCGCTTTCTCTTCCTTCCTGCGTCTTTATAGGTATGACGATTAGGTTTGAACTCTTCACTTTCTTTTCTGTTCTCTCTTCATTGTCTTAAGGCGCACTTGCATTCTCTTGTCTTCGTTCTTGAATCACTGAATTCCTTAATTCAATCCGCTCTTCAATCTTCTGCTTCCCTTCAATCTAATAATAGCAAAACTCTCATTCGCCATCTCTACTACCGTTCCTCAGGCGAATAGCCCCATTGAGCAACTGACCCGATTTCCTCAATTTGATATTTTAATTATATCTAATGTTTTTCAGAGCCCAACCGATCTCAGTATCATCAAGGAGGATCTTTCTTGGTTATCAGAGAATGATCTTTCATCGAACCTGCCATCTTATGCCTTAGGGCCAATCTTTGCTCCATCTCACGACATTCCCATTCTTGATGGACTGTTTCCAGATACTGCCGAGTCTCCTCTTCCACGTGCAACATCCTTTGGCTTTTTTTGGGGAGGCAGGCACATTTGCAAGGAAGCGGCGCCCTTTATAGGGTGGAAATTTTTGACCAAACGATACCCTAAATGGGTAGATCAGCTGATGGTGACTTATGGCGAAAAATGCAATCAACTTCGCATCATGAAGCCATCAGACTCTCAACCATTACCCTTAGGTATGATTTCCCTATTGTAACAGCATTAACTTATTGCTGGAACACCTATTATAACGCTTTTGTCCTCTTTAAGGGGTTCTTAGGAATCACTTTAGAGGACATAATGACCCTAATGGGTCTTTCACCTGGGGAGAAGAGTTGCCCCTTGATTCTTTAGTTTCTTTAGAGGCTGACACCTTTGCCTCACCCTTCTCCATCACTGACTTGCCTGAAGGTTATGAGTCTTTCGTCAAAAATTTTGTAACAGAAGCTCATGACTTTGGGCAAGGTTCTATAGAAGAGAAGGTATGCTTCTACTTGTTTTGGTTGAACAAGTTTTTCTTTGCCAATGCTTACAACTTAGTTCTTAAGTTCCTTAAGACCATGACCATCAACCTAGCTTTCAGTAGTGGCCCTTTCTCCCTGGGTCCAGTGTTATGGGTTCAGGTGTATGGTTGTCTTAGAGACATTATAGCCAAAAACAATGGTGCTCATGTAGGTGGTTCCTATGGCTGGACCAATTATGGGTCCAGGCCTATTTCCCTGAGTTGTGTCCTAGAGGTCCCTATGCTCCCACAAGAGAGGGGGTTTCTAGCTTTGGCGAGCGATTTGCTTGCAATGAGGTCTAACTTCCTCTAGGATGGTCATTTGACTAATACCTTGAGGCTTTACTTTCCACTCAAAGCCGTCAAGGGACTCCCATCAAGAGGAGGAATCTTGGTCCTGAATGGTTCAAGAAACTTGACCTTCACAATGATGTCTCAGCAGACTTCAACTCCCAAATCTGGTAAGCAACCCTGTGCCCCTAAGATTTTTTTATTTTTTCACCAGACTCATCCTAGCGTAGAAACTTATGGACCTGGGTTGTTTGCCAGGAAATTTGGTATGGTCTAGGACGTTCCTTTCCCAAGCCTAAGGACCAAGAACCTCTAGTGGGCTCGGAGGATATCACTTTCACTTGCTTAGCTCCTAAAGCTTCGTGCAATGAATCAGGAAATTAGGTCCCTTTATGGGTATCCTATGGCTTGTACGTACATCCTATGTGCTACACCATGTTTTTCAGCTTGGTATCAAGCCTATTGGTCCTCCTTGGAGGCCAAAGACACCAGGAAACATTTATGCTTCCTCTTAAGATTAGAGGTCCTAGCTCTGGAAGAAGCCAGCCAATCCTTCCAAGGCCTAGCCTATAAAAGACGCAATCAAGTTGTACTCCATCCTGAAGTACGCCTTGATTATCAACAACTTGAACAAGATCTTATCCTTATTCTTTACAGTAGTTGTCGAGATGACTCCTAGGAGTGCCAGGACCAGGAGCTTTACTCACATGTTACTCGAGGAATCCTCGAGGAACCTCTTCAACATCATCTAGGGCTGGTAGCTCTAAGAGGAGGAAGAAGGATATTGCCCCTCCAACTTTCCCAGTTGCAACGAAGGAAGAAGAAGAAGAAGTGTAAGTACCCATATCACAACTAGTGAGAAGAAAAAGAAGAACCAGGCTCCCTACAACAGAGGTATTGGTTTTTCTTAATTGGAATCTTCATTTATTTTATTAAAGCATTCTTCCAATATGGCCTTCAATCAACTATAGGAAGATCCAACCCCCTATATTTTTGAGATTTTAGATTCTCCATCTCTAGAGACCGCTTCAGAGCCTCCTTGAGATACTGAATTAATAAGCTCTAGTGCTAGAGAAGAAGGAGACATGGCTACTTCAGTCATGGAGTCAATCGTTAGTTATTCTTCTGAAGAAATTTCTTCCCTAGTTCCCCTACAACAGGGCCTTGTCCTGGCTACTTTTCTCCTTCCTGGAGACTCAATCTCCATTGAAGAGGTCTCTCAAGGTTGAGCTCTATCTGAATTCTCCATCCCTTGATGTTTTAAACCATATTTGGTCTTAACATGTGAGTATTGTCTCCTAGACGCTCTCCTCAAAGAAGGCATAGTAGCGGTTGAGAGCCAACAGCAACCCCATTGATTGAGATGACCACTAAAACTCCAGTGACGGATGTATTACTAACGGCTCCCATGTCAGCCCTACTAACAGCAGTACCTTTCTTGCCTCAGATTGAGGCCTCAAAGGTAAAAGGCATTCCTTTTAAACCTTGGTTGTTTTCCAAAGTTAAAATTTTGCTAAATCTTGTCAATTCTTTTCCAGGTCAGTCCTCCCAGGACCATTCCCTCTTCAAGGCTATAGGAACTATCTTCTCCTCTAGAGAACTTTGGAGCAAGTGTTAGGCTGGCCTTTTAATAGCTCAATCAAGAATCTCTTAAATTTCAATGGCTATGGGAAATCACACATGTCCTTGTTCTGACTCTAGCAGAGGAAGTTATTTTTGCAGAAGCCATGTCACTCATGAAATATTTAAAAGAAGACGCAAAGGTAGCTCCAACCATTACCAAGGAACTCAAGTTCCTCAAGGAGGTGATCTTGAAGATCAAGCAAGAGGTCCCAACCCTTTATCGGAGAAAACGGTACTGCCAGGATGCCATCAGGAACCTAGGGGGTTTAGCTGGCCTAGGAGGCCTACAACTGTTGTTTGAGGAACTCCAAGTAGTGAGGAGAACTCGACATCAACAAGCTCAAGAGATTAGAGACTTGGAGGGCTAGATCCATCACCTAGAAGAGAGATTACAGCAGCTTAAGGAAGAGCTGCTTTCTTTGGCACAATAGCACACTTCTCAAGGTTTAGTAGTTGGTGGTCTTGAAGAGACCCTTATGGAGGCTCAGGGGAAGAGTCGAGCTCTTCAAGAGGAAGCTCTCTCCTTAAACTATGAGCTGAATGACGAAACCAACCAACTATCCTCAGTTGAGGAGTCCTTAGTGAGGATAGGACTCGACGTTTTTGAATTTCAATCTTTGTAAAAGGCTGTACAAATTACTTATTTGTTATGTGTATGTAGTAAGCCATGTTACTCCTTCTTTAATCAATAAAATTCGCATTTGCTTAATATGCCTCTCAAATTGGCGGTTCTTTTCTTCTCTTTTTGTCTCAATTCAAGGATCATGGGGTTGATCCTCAAGACATAGGTATCAAAATTGGGTCCACAACTCTGGGAATCTATAATTAAGGACTTCCTTATTAGAATCCCGAATTGATGGTAGATATTTCTTCAAAAACCTACCATTAATGGCCCTTGGGTGAGTCCTTCCATCTAGGTTTTGATAGACACCATCCTTCTAGCCCATGGGTAAAACCACCTTCCAGACGAGATCCCCCAAGTCAAAAGTCCTAGGCTTGGCCACTTTGGCAACACTCTTCTTTTGAGTCTCCATTTTATGAAGGGCGTTGATCCTTACTTGGTCTAGGCTAGTAAGTTCGTCCATCATGGACTGCTCATATTGAAGCTCAGAAAGTTTCACCTGATGAGCTAGTATAATAGGCTGAAGTGTTATCTCCATGGGGACGTTGCATCATGGCCATACATTAAATGAAAATGAGTCATCCCAACGGCATCACATTTAGAGCTTCCGTAGGCCCAAAGGGCATTCAGCAACAACTCATGCCACTTTCTGGGGTTGTCCTTAATAATCTTCTCAATGTCGGCTTTTAGAATCTTATTAGTTGATTCTACCTGGCCATTAGCTTGAGCATAATAGGGTGTTGAGTTCAAGATTTCTATATTAATACTCTTGGTAAACTCATGCAACTCAGCTCCATTAAACACTCTAGCTTGATCCACTATAATCGTTTCTAAAACACTAAACCTACATAGGATATATTCTTTGATAAAATCAATCACATCTTGCTGATTGATGTTCCTATATGATTTAGCTTCCACCCATTTTGTGAAGTAATTAGTGGCCACGAGAATGTAAGAATGTTGCTTACTATAAGGGGGAGTTAATCTCCCCTACAATATACATTGCCCAGCCTCTAAATGGCCATGGCTTAACAATGGCATGCATCTCAGCAGCAGGGACTGTAGGTACATGTCCATGTCTCTAGAATGCTCTGATCCCTTGGCATATTTTATGCAATCTTTCATCATGGATGGCCAATAGTAGGCATAATGGTTGATGAGCTAGTACATTTTATTGCCAGCTAGATGAGATCCACAAATACCCTCGTGGGCTCCTACCATTACTAGCATTGCTTTGTCCAAGTCAAGGCACTTGAGAAGCACTCCACTACATCCCTTTTGTATAACTCTCCAGACTCACCATCTAAGTAGAATTTGTAAGGTCTCATTTTCTTCTTTTTGTCCTTAACGTAATTTTGAGGGTTATTGAAGTAATCCATCAAAGGCTTGTTCCAATCCTTTTGTTGACTTAGGACAGTCTAATGTGCTTCATAGTACTCCAAACATTCATTTTGCTCACCTTCAAAGGACTCAGTATACCTGATCTCATGGTCCAAAATCTTAGTCTTAATGACCATAGTCTCTTTACACCAAGTTCTAGGTAATTTATGCCCAGATGCTAACTGTGCCAAGTCATTGGCTGCTTTATTTTGTTCCCTGGGGATGTGCTTGAATTGTATCTCATTGAATTTACTTAACAGCTTGCGTACAATTGCCAGATATCAATTTGAGATATCACTGAGACATTGGAACACCCCATTTACTTGGCAAATCACCAATTACAAATCCCCCTTGACAAGAACATTGAGGACTTGCATTCCAAGAGAGTCTGGGGGCCAATTATTAGAGCCTCATACTCAGCCATGTTATTGGAGCATCTGCCCACCATGGCGACAACCAACTTAGTGATGATTCACTCAGGAGATTCTATCACAATTCCTAATCCAACACTAGAGCTGGTCATTGATCCATCAAAGAATAGTTTCCAAGGAACTAGTTCTACCACTAGAAGGTGTTTTGGCTCATTACCTAAGCCAGTTTGAATATTTGTATGGTCAGCTAAAAAGTCAGCTAGGGCTTGCCCCTTTTAGCAGTGTAACCGAGCCGTGCCGAGTCGAGTATCTCAGTAAGACTTGAACTCGATTAACTACTTGGGTACTTGAACTCGTACTCGAACTTGATTTGAGTATTTAATTTTGCTCAAACTCGAACTTGATTAACTATACGAGTATTCGACTCGGCACAAGTACCCGTTTATTGTGCATATGAACGTGCAATATATTAGCTCCATTATAATACTATGTTATACAGTCAAACATCAGTTACACTCAATTTGGATACTCAATTATTGACCACAATATATTTTCACATATACAACCATAAGTCGTCGATATATTAATAGCAAATATACATCAAAACTAAGTTTCAAAAAATACAAGCAAACCAAATACAAATTCTTTCACTCCACAACAAATGTAACATGTCATTTTTTATAAGGAATTCAATCTTCTTTCTTTCATTCTACTTCATATGAGTCGAGTATCAAATCGAGTACCAATTTGAGTATCAAGTCGAGTATTTAATCGAGTATCGAGTCAAGTACCTAATCGAGTATCGAGTCGAGTATTTAATCGAGTATCGAGTTCACTACTCGACTTGTACTCGTTTATTAATCGAGTATATTTTGGTACTTGAACTTGAACTCTGTCAATTTGAGTTCTAGTAGAGTTTTATTCGAGCTACTCACGAGCTACTCGTGAGTGGCTCGGATCGTTTACACCCCTAGCCCCTTTACTAACTTTTGCCACACATATACCAACTTAAATTGAAGTAGAGCTACACTCCACTTGTTTAACCTTCCTCTCAAAAATGGAATATCAAGCATATATTTGAGGACATTTGTTTGGGCTACCACATATATAGTAAACGCCAAGAAGTAATGTCTTAATTTGTTGATGCATAAAATAAAGATAGACACAGTTTTTCAATTGTGGGGTACTTTATTTCACATTCATTTAGGCTATGGCTAAGGTAGAACACAACCTATTCAAAACCTTGCTCATTGTCTTGTACAAGCAAACAACTAATATATTCCTTTGAAATAGAGATATAGATCTTCAACGGCTTGCCCTACTTTGGTGGAATTAGTACTGGCGGGCTCATCAAGTACTCCTTGATGGCCTCGAATGCTGTTCAATGTGGCCCCTCCCACATGAAGTCCTTCTTAGACTTGAGCTTCAGCAGCGGAGAGAAGACCTTGGTTTTTTCTACGACATTCGAGATAAGACGTTTAGGAAGTTAACCTACCCCAAGAAGTGTTGAAGCTCCTTTTTTCTTGAAGGCAGCTTGGCCATTTGGATAGCCCTAGTGTTATTAAAATCCACCTTGATGCCTCTCTGGTGTACCAGAAATCCTAGAAAGTTTCCAGCTTGCACCCCAAAGCGAGTTCAATGGATTCATCTTAAGGTTGTGAGCCCTCATTCTAAGGAATGCATTCCTCAAGTCTTCCAATTGTTTAACTTGGATTTTGATTTGATCACGATGTCATCCATATAGACTTCCATGGTCGTGCCACTGAGGTCATGGAAAATCATGTTCATGGCTCTTTGGTAGGTGGCGCCAACATTCTTTAAACTAAAGGGCGTAGCCACCCATTCAAACATCCCTATTGACCCAAGACATTTAAATTCTATCTTATCATGACCTGGTACTACCCACAGTAGCCATCCATGAAGGACGAAACCTCATGCCTTGAGGCTGAGTCAATGAGCACATCAGCAATGGGCATAGGTTATTCATCTTGTGGGGTGGTTGCATTCAGATCTCTGAAATCAATACCGACCCTGATTTTTTCCATTCTTTTTTATGACAGGGACGAAATTAGCTAGCCACTCAACATACCTAGCAGTTCTAATGAGGTTGACCTTCAGGAGTTTTTCAATTTCTTCCTTGACCAAATCTATGACTTCTTAAGACATCCTTCTCTAGCCCTGAATGATGGGCTTCGAGCCTGACTTGATAAGAAGCCTATGCTCCACCATTTTTCTGTCTAGACCAGGCATCTCATGATGATCCCAAGGAAAGAAATCCCTAAATTCTCGAAGCAAATTCAAGTATTGCTCTTTTCGCTTCTTAGAATGCAAAGCACTTAGAATGGTAGGTCTTGGGTCCTTTGCCGAGCCCAAATTAACCTTGAAGAGGGGATCTTGGACTTCAGCTCTTAGATTCTCCATTTTGGCTAGTGTTGCTCTTATATCAGAGAGCTCTAATTCCTTTTCTTGTGCTGCATGGACTTGAAAACCATAAAATGGTTGCTCAGCCCAAAGTTGATCCTCAGCGTGCCAGGCCACAAACCTTGTTAATTATGAGGAAATGGCTTCTCAAGCCATTACAGGGAGGTCTTGGTGCCTCGGTATTAAGATTCTGGAGTGCCTTGAGACTCCTTTTTGTCAAGAAGGGCCCTCATGTATCCCAGAAGTCAGATTCCTCATACTTAACATCCGCTTGACCTACATCAGCTTTAGTTAGTAGGCTATCAAGGATGGCTATCATGTCTTGTTCTTGGGCTAATTGTGAAGCGGACCTCTTGATGTCTAGGGGTCCCACATCATCTTCATAAAATTTTGCCTCAATATAGTTGGAGCAAGCCATGAATGGCCTGTTATATGCCAAAACGACCTCATACTTGTCACGGTTCCAAAAGATTAACAACTAGTGAAGTGGGGATGGAATACAATAAATGGCATGTAGCCAATCCCTACCAAGTAAAGCATTATAGCTCAAGGTAGTTTTCACTACAAAGAAAGTTGTTAGCTTGCTTAGGCAACCAATAGTTAAGTCAATTGGGATGACTCTTTCAGATTTTGTGGTAGCTCCAGAAAAGCCACAAATCGCCACATCTGAAGCAATTAAGTCTTTTCGAGACTTACCGACGATCCCTAACATATATGAAGGTAAGACGTTGATAGCCACGCCATTATCCACTAAGACCTTTGACGTGATTATTGGCAGCATTGGGCATATCAGACATTATCTTCATTATGTCAAGTGGATCATCAAGCAATTTGGAAATTGTAGCATTAACTATAAAAGATAAAGGATCAAGTGTACCTTTAGTGGCTGTTGCTTCAGCCACGAGCTCGACTCGAGGCTCCTCATCTGATGCTATGACATCACCCTCGAGAATTTCTTGGGTATCGACTGCCATGCATTCAAGGGGAAGGAGTATGGTAGTGCTCACGTCCACCTTTTAAGGCAATGTCCCGGATTGAATCTAGATCCCTTGGTCTACCTCTTTTTAAGGGTTATCGACCATGGGTGTATCCTTTTGCAGTACACCGTTAGTTGGCATGTCCAATTCTTGAAGTTTTTTGCTGTGATCAACCTCTGAAGTTCGAGACTCCTCCATAGGCTGGGGGAAGTTTTCTTTAAGGAAGTCGTTTTCAATGTCAAACCACGTTGGGTTGAAGCAATCCAATGGTTCCACAAAGTTAATGTTGAGAGGAGAGTATTCCTCCTCATTGTCAGGCGATTCCTAAAGGGGTCATGGCTAAGGTGATCCCACAAAAATTCTCGCCCTTCTAAAGATAAGAGACTAGCCCACGTTTCAAGTTTCTTATGAGTTGGCCCCTTACTAGTTGTAGGGGGCTTGGACCCCGTCACTGGATCCTTGAGATCCGAATGCTCGACCTTTTTGCCCTTGCGGACACTGGCCTGTTCTTGAGAAGGCCTATTTAGGCAAGAACTAATCATGACTCTCTACTGAGTTGCCCTCTTGCATAGTTGCCTGCCGGTGGTTCCCAGCTGGTGTCCACATCCAATAAGGTGTACTTTGGGTTTTTCTTAGGGTGCCCTATCCTCATAATACTTGATTGCTCGAGGGAGATTCCTCAATTAGATCACTTCTTCTAGTTTTCTCAGATGGCACTTTTAGTCCCAACAGCGGATCAGTAGGGGAAATATACTAAGGAACCAACATGAATTTCCTCAATGCGACTTGTATTTTTTCACAGTATTGCTCACATGTCAGGAATGACATTCTTTCCAAATTGTGAGATATTTTTTTCCAGATTGGTTAGACTTTGGGATGTCCCATGACCACCACTGATCTCCATAGCCAATTCCTCTGCCATTGTTAATGTAATGGTAGAGTTATTGCGGAGTTTGATTAGAAAATTCTTGAAAACGGCGCACCTACTAGTAGGATGAAATTCAGTGATGTGCCAATGGCACATCCCATCATCCAAACCACGTACTAGTCTTTGGAATGCTAGTATTCCTTTAATGACTAACTGTTCAAATAGATGGTTAGCCCCCTGAGCCTTCTGATTGTCATTGAGACCCATTTTTCTCCCGTATAAAGAAAAAAGGGTTAGCTTGGACACAATAGGGTTTGTTTTTGTCAACCGTTTCAACAATGTTGACATGAAGCAGTTTAGGGAAAGGGTCTTCGTCGATGCCCATTTGTCCTTCTCCCGGGAAAATCAATTCTCTAGCCTCTATGCCATCTTGAACTATGTTTCTAAAGATCATGCAGTTCTTTGTTGAGTGAGTTAATGAATCGTGCCACTTACAGTATACCTTTCTCTTATTTGAGTTAGGACTTAGTTTTCTGTGTTTACCCCTCAACTTAATTTTATTATTTTCCTCAAGCCAATCAAATATTACATCGGCTCTAGAGAGGTCAAATGAATACTTCCTCAAGTCTTGGGACTAGTACGACTTCTTGGCTTTAATATCCTTCTTGATCAAAGGATTACAAACCACGGGAGGTCCTTTGACGTACTTGGCTACATTGATTTTGTATGGAGGATTGCCAAGTCCAATTTAGTATACAATTATTTATATCAGTTAGATTCATTTTCTAACCATTTTAAATCAATTTTTTATCTCTTTTGCTTGCTTTTGCTTTTTTCGCTCTTATTGTTCATTCCTTCCAAAAACACTCATTTTATGCTAATTCTTGCTAGGTTTTGTCATCAAAATCAACAAGTGAATGCAAGAAATATCAAACAAAAGCTAAAAATGGGTAAAACACATCAATTCTACACGGTTCAACAGGATGAATTAACAACATGTACAAATGGCTACAACTTGCAAAATTAAGGCGGAAATTCTAACATATTAAAACCAACATGCATTGTACACTTCAAGAACACTTACAAATTGATTCAAAAGCTGAGTTTGGGTGGTTGCAAGGCTGAAAAAATGAAAAAAAAAGAAGCAAATGGTAGCAACATGCAATGAGAGGCGACAAAGCTAGCTAGTTAGATTGAACTTGATATAATTTTTTATCTTATGAATTTGCAATCTCGTGTACTATAAATAGGAGTGCTTGGGAGTGTATTGGATCATCATTCAACCAGCAAAAAACAAAATACAAAGTAGAAAAACTTAGGAAAAACCAAGAGGAGGAGAAAGAGGTGAAGGAAGAAAAGTTTGGTTTTTAATTTCATATTTTCAAGTTCTTTTCTATCCTTTTCTTCATAAGTTCATAGATTTTGTTTTAGTTTTATTTTATTATTTCTACCATGAACTAGTTTTGTCTTTCCAAGGCTACGATGTTGCCTAAGTTGTAATATACGTTCTTTTCCAATTCGACGTATTCAAAGTTTGTTTATTGCGTTGTTCGAGTGTTTATCAATGTTTCTTCATGAGTTTTGAATACTGGATCATCATTCAAAGCCTGTAATAATTTATAATGAGTTGGAGAGGAGATTTATGATGATTGCTAAAATGATCAACACCAGAAATTAAGCAAATGTTAGCGATATATTAATGCGATTTGTGTGGTTTTAAGTGAAAATCATAGATCTTTAAAACTTTTTACTTATTTACATTCATGCAAGAGATTGATGAGTTAATATGTAAAAGAGCATGCTAAATATTGCTCGTGAGAGAATATTTAGTAAATTAGAGTTTTCGACCATCAACAAGTAAAAACAACTTGAGTACCAATGATAGAAAGGCATATTGATGCAGCTAGGTAAAATCGGATGCCTTGGATCTTATAAAATAAGAAAACTCTTCAAAAAAAAATAGTACACTTTTTGTAGAAATCGGTAACCATCTTTAGTTCTTTTTATTTTGTTTGTTATATATAAAAAAACCTACAAATTTTGGTTTTTCAAATAGCGTTGAAACTACTAATTTTGGTACTTACTCAATAAACAATCTTCATGGGACGATACTCTACTCACATCTTTATTACTTGATACGACTTAATATACTTGCTAAAAAACATATTAAACATCAAGTTTTTTGCGCCGTTGCCGACGATTGTTCTTATTTAAGTGATGTTAATACCACCCAATTTTAGTACTAATTTGAAGTTGTTTTGCTAAAATTTATAAATTTTGTTTAAGTTTGAAGAAGAAAATTCTTTTATTTCATTTATTTCATTCACTTGATTTTATTTGTGAAGTTATTTTTACTTGAAAAATTCGTATAAACCCCCCTCCCCCCCCCCCCCCCCCCCCCCCCCCCCCCCAAAAAAAAAGTGCTTTTATTAAGTTTTGTTAAATTTGTATTATTTTGTAGTTTTTCTTGTGTTTTCTCTCTATTTTCATCTTTTTTTACTTATAAGTTCACTTTGATAAAATTTTTTAAGTTAGAATTGTTATTTTTAAGATTTTCAAAACATTAGTGTTACTACCCTCTCCCCCCGTGTCCCTCCTTTAAAATTCAGTTTTTGTTAAGTTTTTGTATTAGATTGTTGTATTTTTAAGTTTCTTCTTAGTTTTGTCTTTTTTTTTAACTTTTAATACACCTAGATATGTTTTTCAAAGTTAAGTTTGTATTTTTATGTTTTTTAAAACATTAATATTACCATCCCCCTCCCCCAACAATTCGGTGTTTGTTAAGTCTTGTATTGGATTGTAGTATTTTGGTTCTTTCTCATTATTGTTATATTTATTTTGAATTTTAAGTTTGTGTTTCTTACTTTGTATGAAAAATCAAAACAAAAACGAAATAATCCCTTTGGATCCTGAAATTGAAGAAAAACTTCGACAAATTAGGAAAATAAAACGATTTGAAACAATGGCTAATGAAAATAATGATAACAAAAGAGCTTTAAAGGATTATGTTGTCCCAACAGTTGGTGGATACACTTTTAGCATTTGACGTCCACCTATACAAGCGAACAATTTTGAAATAAAACTGCCGATAATACAAATGATCCAACCGACTATTCAGTTTGGTAGTCTACCTAGTGAGGGCCTGAATTTACATATCACTAACTTTCCTGAGATATGTGATACATTTAAGCACAATGGCATCAGTGATAGTGCCATTCGCTTATGACTATTCCCGTTCTCACTAAGATACAAGGCCAATGTATGGTTAATGTCATTGCTGCCAGGTACTGTCACCACATAAGATGATTTGGCACAAAAATTTCTTTCTAAATATTTTTCACTGGCCAACTCAGCCAAAATGAGGAATGACATTACCTCTTTTACGCCATACGATATAGAATCATTGTATGAAGCGTGGGAACGCTATAAATAACTTTTATAAGGTGTCAGCACCATGGTTTACCAGTTTGGATGCAAGTCTAAATTTTTTGCAATGGTTTGGCACCTCATACCCAAACAATGGTGGATGCGGTTGCTGGAGGAGCCTTAACCAACAAGACACCAGATGAAGTATATGAGTTGCTAGAGGTAATGGCAAGCAACAACTATGTAAGAACGGCTGATCGAACAATGCAAAGGAAACCTGTAGGTATTCACGAAGTAGACGCATTAACCACATTATCCGCTCAAATTTCAATGATTCAGAAACAACAGGGTAACATAGGTGTTAATGCCATTCATTCGCCTATGCTAACATGCGAGTTCTGTGCAGGAAATCATGCGAGCATAGAATTTTAGATAAGGAACCCCTTTTCCACATCCAGTTATGAGCAAGCAAATTTTGTTTCAAATATTCAAAAATCACAACAGAATCCCTACTCCACCACTTACAATTATAGGTGGAGAAACCATCGAAATTTTTCATGGCATAATCCAGGGATTCAAAAACATCCCATTCACCCAAACTAAAAAAGAAAATTGATCTCAAAGCTATGTTCAATAAGTTTATGCAAGAAACCAAAAGTTTCATGCAACAAACACAAACAAATCTTCAATATCACGAAGCTTCTATTAGAAACCTCGAGACCCAAATTGGACAAATTTCAAACTAACTCTCTAAACGGTCTAGAGGTTTCTTGCCTAGTAACACAGCTGCTAACCCTAGAGAGCACGTAAATGCCATTACTTTTGAAAAAGCACCTAGAGAGGACAACCCCTAGCACAGAGGAGGTTAAGATCGAATCAGAAACCGTACCAAGTAAGGAGAGCTTCAAATATCTGGGATCCATGATACACCAGAATGGTGAAGTGGATGAGGATGTCAGCAACAGGATTAAAGTAGGCTGGCAGAAGTGGAGGATGGCATCAGGGGTGCTATGTGATAGAAAGTTCCCTCTAAAGTTAAAGGAAAAATACTATAGGACGGTAGTAAGACCGGCTATGCTATATGGGGTAGAGTGTCGACAAATGAAACAAAATCAAACACAGAGGATGAAGGTGGCAGAGATGAGGATGCTACGTTGGATGTGTGGTCACACAAGGAAGGATAGGATTAGGAATAATGTGATATGACGAAAGTTGGGTGTAGCCTCGATCGAGGATAAAATGAGGGAGCACCGCCTAAGATGGTTTGGACATATTAGAAGGAGACCGACTACAGCCCCAGTCAGAAGGTGTGAACAGCTTCACACGACGTTAGGCAGAAGAGGGAGGGGCAGACCAAAGAAGAGTTGGCCGGAGACGATCCGTCACGACCTAACCCACCTAAACCTAAGAGAGGAGATGGCCTCAGATAGGGAACAATGTAGGGCTAGCATAAGGGTAGCAGAGGTGGCAGAGTAGATTAGTGCGGGGAGGTACTGGTAGTTTAAGACCCTTAGGCTAGTTTAGTCTCCGATCATGCTTCGTCTTCTTCCTCTTCTTCTTCTTCTTCTTTCTCTTTTTTCTTTTTCTTCTTCTTCTTTTTCCTCATAATTCATGGGTAATTAATTGGTGCTTTATTTGCAAGCCCTCAATTACTTCAGGTTGGGTGTCCTCTGAAACAGCCTCCTTTCCACCCGGAAGGGGTAAGGCTGCGTACACTACCCTCCCCAGACCCTGCTTTCTGCGGGAGCCGCAAGGCACTGGGACTGTTGTTGTTGTTGTTGTTGTAGAGGACAACCCAAA
The DNA here is from genome assembly GCA_018398585.1 of Simmondsia chinensis. Lineage (NCBI taxonomy): Eukaryota > Viridiplantae > Streptophyta > Magnoliopsida > Caryophyllales > Simmondsiaceae > Simmondsia > Simmondsia chinensis. Next base: position 21,509,207 of record JAGTTD010000001.1, read on the forward strand.
CAAACCTGCCAGGACCACATACACCTTGAACTTGAACGAGTAGATGAGTCCAAAAACCAATAAAAAAGCGAATCAAAGACGGCTGTAAGCCCTACAACCCAAAAATCCCATTTCCTTAATGATTAAAAACATAAAACATGGATAACCAATTTATGAAAACTTTCAAGAAATTACCTATTAATGTCCCTTTTACTCATATGTTAGAGGAAATGCCCAAAAATGTAAAATTCTTGAAAGACATCCTATGTAACAAGAGAAGACTGGAAGAATTCGAGACCGTGGCATTGAAAAAAAAATGTAGTGCAATACTACAAAAGAAGCTTCCTCTTAAACTCAAAGATCCAGAGAGTTTTTCAATACCTTGAACAATTAGCACTAGTACTTTTAATAACGTGTTATGTGATTTAAGTGCAAGTATAAATTTGATGCCACTCTCTGTTTTCGGGAAAATTGGTCTAGGGGAAGTCAAGCCCACTACAGTATCACTCAAATTGGTGGACAGGTCTATCAAGTATCTACGAGGAGTGGTAGAGGATATCTCGTTGAAAATAGACAAGTTCATCTTTCCAATTGATTTTGTAGTGCTTGATATAAAACAAGATAAAGAAATACCTCCTATTCTAGGATGACCCTTCCTTGCTATGTGAAGGGCCTTAATAGATGTGTAGCAAGGAAAATTGATCTTAAGGGTAAACGATGAGCAAGTGATCTTCAATGTTTTTAAACCCATTAAACTTTCACCAGAGAAGGATATTTGTTTTCAAATTGAAGATCAAGTTTCTCCAACAAATTCGGAGGCTATGAGAGCCAAGGATGATTTATTAAAGAAAGACACCAAAATTATAAGAAGAAAACTCAAGGAGTGGCGCATTAAAATTAAGGATCACATAGTTGGAGAAGGTGGAGGTGGTCGTGCAAAAAAAGGGCACGAAAAAGGTCCATGAAAGAAAATGGTCACTAAAGGTGGATGGGGGAAGTTCAATTCTTTTAAAGGATCAGGGATAGAACATCATTAAAAGTCGAGCTAATGACCATAACTTAAGCGCTTTTTGGGAGGCAACCCAAGTTTCCTTTCCTTCTTTTCTTTCAACTTCCTTGAATTTTTTAGTATTTCTAATATTTTTGTACATTTTGTTTAACAGGTTTTTAAAACAAGTTTGGGGGTAACCTCATGACAACATTTACCATCAAATAAGCGCTCCTCAAACCTGGGAAGTATCTCTCACCTAATGCTTCGTTCCTTGTATTTCTTTTAATATAGAGGACAATGTTAGCTTTAAGTTTGGGGGTGGGAAAGACATTTTGTCACATATTTTTAAAAATTTTGAACAAAATTTTTTGTCTAGTCCTATTTTATCTTTTAGAGTCGGCTTTAGTGCCTCCTAGAGTTCGGAGCCTTTGTTTGGGGATATAGATAGTGTCGGCTAACAAAAAGATTTTCTATTTTCTATAGTTTAGATCATTAGTCTTTTTAAATTTTATTTTGAACCAATTTAAAATCATAAAATATTTTTAGAGTCGGATCTTATCATCATGTTTTTTAGGCAATTTTTCTACTCTTTTTAGCTTGTTTACTTTAATTGGACTTGAATAACTTGAGAATCAATTGTTTTTGTGTTCTAACTGCAAAACATGATCTATTTTAATGGCACTATCTTGATAAAATCGTGGTGTTTGAGTTCACTCATTAGCATGGCTATTTTACCTTTCTCTCTAATTAAAAGATGATCAAATTTGAATACATTGTATTAAAATTATCATTTGTATAATAGACTTTGAAGAGTTATGCCTAAGTCTAGGTAAAAGCAAAATATGAGGTGTCTCAGTGGTGGCGTCTCTTACCCATGTGATCATCGCCCAGGGGTCAGGAGTTCGACTTTCGCTGAAGATATACTCACCACAAATTTTGAGCTCAAGCCTATCATGAGGGGGTCTCATTTGGTGGCGTCTCTTACCCATGCGGTCATCACCCAGGGGTCAGGAGTTCGATTCTCGCTGAAGATATACTAATGGGCCAGGTTAGCTGAGGCAAACTAGTTCCTCGTTAAAAAAAACAGAGAAAGAAAATTTTGTGAATAATTGCTTTTAACTTTAGTCTTGGGCATTCGGTTTGTATGTCCTCAGATTAGAAAGAATGGATAAACTTAATTCGCTTAGCCAACTTTTGAATTCATTAACTTAGATGATTCATGGGTTTTTCCTTAGAAAGATTGTTTTGCCCTTAGAACTTTAAGCTAATGATTCTTGATCATTCTTTTCTAATAAAAGTATATTTGCTTTGAATTGTGATAAAATTCTTAAAAAGCATGAGATCCTATGCTTTCATGTTTAGCCTTGCTCGAGGACGAGTAAGATTTAAATTTGGGTTATTTTGATAATTCAAACTTAGTATGTAATTATTTCTATTATTTAGGTCTATTTTCTAACTATTTTCCATCAAATTTTTATCGCTTTTGCTCACTTTTGCTCTTTTTTGCTCCTACTATTACTTTCTTGCAAAAACACTAATTTTATGCTAATTCTTGCTAGATTTTATCATAAACATCAACAAGTGAATGCAAGATACATCAAACAAAAGCTAAAAATGGGCAAAACACATAAAATTCTACACTGTTTAGCAGGATGAGTTATCAACATTTACAAATGGCTACAACTTGCAAAATTAGGGCAGCAATTCTAATAAATCAAAGCAAAAATACGTTGTACACTTCAAGAACACTTAAAATTGATTCAAAAGTTGAGTTTGGGCGGTTGCAAGGATGAAAAAAATGAAAACCAATAAGCAAATGATAGCAACTTGCAATGAGGGGCGGAAAAGCTAGCAAATGAGGATGAAGTTGATATAATTTTTTATCTCATGAAGTTGCAACCTCATGTACTATAAATAGGGGTTCTTGGGAGTGTCTTGAATCATCATTCAACCAGCAAAAAACCAACTACAAAGTAGAAAAACTTAGGAAAAACCGAGAGGAGGAGAAAGAGGTGAAGGAAGAAAAGTTTGGTTTGTAATTTCATATTATCAAGTTCTTTTCTTTTTCTTCTTTAAGTTCATGGATTTTATTTTATTTTTACTTTATATTATGTCTATCATGAACTAATTTTGTCTTTCCAAGGCTATAATGTAGCCTAAGTTGTAATATAAGCCATTTCCTAATTAAACGTATTCTAGTTTGTTTATGGCATTGTTTGAGTATTTATCATTGTTCTTCATGAGTTTTGAATGCTTGATCACTCTTCAAAGCCTGTAATGGTTTATAATGAGTTCGAGAGGAGATTTATGATGATTGCTAAGGTGATAAACACTATAAATTGAGCGAATGCTAGACATAGATTAACGCGATTTGTGTGGTCTTAAGTGAAAACTATGGATCTTCAAAACTCTTTTCTTATTCAAATTCATGCAAGAGATTGATGAATTAACATGTAAAAGAGCATGATAAATGTTCCTCGAGAGAGAATATTTAGTAAATTAGGGTTTTCGACCATCAACATATAATAACAACTTGAATACCGAGAATAGAAAGGCGTATTGATGCAACTAGGTGAAATTGGATGCCTTGGATCTTATAAAATATGAAACATTTTCAGAAAAATAGTATACTTTTTTTTAAAAATCAGTAACTATATTTAGTTCTTTTCACTTTGTTTGTTACATATTAAAAAAAAACTACAAATTTTGGTTTTTCAAATAGCGCTGAAACTACTAATTCTGATACGCACTCAATAAACAATCTTCATGGGACAATACTCTACTCACTTCTTTGTTGCTTGATACGACTTAGTGCACTTGCTAAGCAACACATTAAGCATCAAGGATCTTCCTCCTCTTCAATTAGGTCATGCACGAACGTCCCATACTTGCTGTTTTTCTTAAGGCTTTCTTCTTTTAAGACTACCTCGTATCTAGTTGCACATTCTACAAGCTGAAGAAGCATCGTAAAATTAGAACCCTTGAATATCTTCCTGAATTCGATGTCCCAGCAGTTAAGTAGCCAGCTTGAAGTATTTGCTGGAATTGTAATTAAAATCATACTTTCTAATTCCTTGGGGTGGGGGTAAGGAATTGCTATTCAACATCAACTCCATTGACCTGAAACCCAAAATGACCCCATTTGATTAACCCATATACAAAATGACTCAAAATCTAAAGACTTAGACACAACTAAAATTTGACCCGAACCTCAAAATCATCCAACTCAAATGATATGAACTTGAAATGAATGAAATCACCTTAGCTCAAATTACGAAATGACCTAACCCAGTTGACTCGAAACTTGAGATGAATCAAATCCAAAAAATAAACTACTCGACTTCAATGTGATGCAAACAAGCTAAATGGTAATGACCCAACCAAATTGACCCAAAACTCAATATGGCCCATACCCAAAATGACCTGACCCTTCTCAAGCTCAGTCTAAGATGACTCGAAATTTGAAATGAAATACCTAATTTGTCCCGAATTTAAAATGACCTAAATTTACTCAAACCCCGATCATAACTAGCTTGAATCTTGAAAAGACCTAACCTGATTAATTGAAAATCCAAGATAACTTGAAAACCAAATAATCCAACACGATACTCGACCTGATTTGACACGAAACTCGAATAACTCGAACTCAAAATAAATCGATCTGACATAATAACTCGAACGTAATGTGAACTGCTCTCACCAAAAATCCAATCATAGTTGTTTTAAAACTCGTAAACTCCAACTCAATTGACTGAAAACTCTTGATGATTCGAATTATTATGTAATTATAATTTCGATCTTTAATTCCTTTGATAAACCCAACCTTAGAATTTCAATTCCATCAGAGTTGGAATTGAAATTGCAATTCTATAGTCTAATTTCAATTGTATGTGCCAAACGGAGCCTAATTCTTGTTGCCTTTCGTTCAATTAGGACCCAAAAAAAGCATATAAATTTTGCTGAAATTTGAAGCTCCTGCGTGTGATTAGGCCACGCCTCTATTTGGGCCTGGGCAAAGCATGAGGCCCATTAATCTATGCTCATGCAGTGACATATGATGGCCCATTACTAATCATTTTGGAGTACAAGTTGGAATTTAGCCCGTTTTGTTATTTACATTTTGGGTTGATTAAATTGCATCATCCTCTCCCGCTTAGAAAGAATTCGCTCTCGAATTCAGGCTGCTCACGTCATTGTTCTCACCCCAATATGGTGTTAGATGTTAAACATTAAAAACATCTGCGGTCCTCACGCCACTTGGAAGCTGTAAGCGATAAGCGTTCGGGTTGACTTTTTCAATCACCCGTAGTAGTCCAATCTTTCAAGTTGTCAGTTTGTTGTACTCCCAAGCTGGAAATTGTTCTCGTTCAAGAATGGCCCAAACTTGATCTTCAACTTGAAATTCTATTGCTGTAAGCCGTTTGTTTGCTGCTAACTTAAATTTTGCACTTAGCTATTCTAGGCGTTCTCTTGTCAATTAATGAATGCTATGAAGATTAGTGATAAAGTCTTCGGCTTTTTCTTGAAGACGAATGAGGTCTAGTACTGGCGTTAAGTCCAATGAGGTACGAGGGATGTAGCCATAAAAATAAGGAATGGAGGAAACCCAGTACTTATTGACTGAACTGTTGTGGGCGGATTTCGCTTGATATAGTTTTTGATCCCAACCTTTCGTATTTTCAGCTACTAAGCACCTGAGCATGTTTCCCAAGGTCCTATTAGTTATCTCGATTTGTCCATCTGTCTATGGTGATGAACAGTGTTGAAGTCTAGTGAAGTATTGGCCATTTTCTACATTCTCTAGAAGTGGTTCATGAATCATACATCTCTGTCAAATACGATACTAGTGGGTAGTCCATGTAGCCAGTAAACCTCATGAAAGTACAACTGAGCCACGTAGATTGCATCAGTGGTCTTTCTACAGGCTATGAAATACACCATCTTAGAGAACCTGTCTACGACCACAAAGATTGAATCAGCTGCCCGCTGGGTTCTCGGTAAGCCGAGTATAAAGTCCATGCTCACGTCCATCCAAGGTTGGCTAGGGATTGGGAGTGGTAAATAAAGACTTACATTGTTTGAGCCACCCTTGGATATCTGACAAGTCAAACACTTGTTGATGAACTGGTTGATCTCTTTTCTTATGCTTAGCCAATAGTATGTACTTGCCACCAACTGGTAGGTCTTTTCCTGGCCCATATGCATGGTGTTATGTTTCTCTTGGATAGTCTTTGGTTTTAAGCTAGATGTCAAGATGCAAAACTGATTGCATTTGAAAAGAAATCCCTCATAGACCAAGTAGCCTGGGGTTATACCCTATATTATTTCATGCCGAACATTAATAAAGATAAGATTGTCTTTGTATTGCTCTGCCAGGGTCTCAAACCCAAGAATCGTCTCCCTGCTGCCGGTCAGGATCATCGACCTCTTGCTCAAGGCATCTACCACCTTGTTCATTGCACCTAATTTATGCTTAAGGATGAAATGAAAAAGCTGGATATACCCTGCCCACTTAGCTTGCCTCTCAGAAAGTTTGTCCTAGTTGTTAATAAATTTTAACCTCGAATTATCCGAGCATACGATAAATTCCCTATTAGTGAGATAAGACTTCCATTGCATCACTGCTCGAAAAACTGTGTAAAATGCTAAATCATAGGCTGAGTACTTCAATTTGCTCCCATTGAGCTTCTCACTGAAGTTCGCAACCAGCCTACCCTCTTGACTGAGTATATTGTAATTCCCTACTTTAGATGTGTCAGTATTGATGCTTGGTGCGTTTTCTTAGCAAGTGCACTAAGTCGTATCAAGTAATATAGAATGAGTAGAGTATCGTCCCACGAGATTGTTATTGAATGAGTACCGAAATTAGTAGTTTTAGCACTATTTGAAAGACCGAAATTTAAAATTTTTGATACGAAACAAAACAAAATGAAAAAGAAAAAAAAGGTTACTGATTTTTATGAAAAGTGTTCTGATTTTAGAAGATTTTTATGACTTAAAAAGATCCAAGGCATCCGATTTCACCTAGTTGCATCAATACGCCTTTCTATTCTAGATATTCAAGTTGTTATTACATGTTGATAGTTGAAATCCTAATTTAATAAATATTCTCTCTGGAGCAACATTTAGCATGCTCTTTTACATATTAACACATCAATCTCTTGCACAAATTTAAATAAGAAAAGAGTATTGAAGATCCATGGTATTTGCTTAAGACCACACAAATCGCGTTAATCTATCTCTGGCATTCGCTCAATTTGTGGTGTTTATCACTTTAGCAATCATCATAAATCTCCTCTAGGACTCATTATAAATCGTTATAGGCTTTGAATGGTGATCAAGCATTGAAAACTCATGAAAAACAATGATAAACATTCAAACAACGGAAAAAGAAAACTTTGAATACGTTGAATTAGAAAAGAACGTATATTACAACTTAGGCTACATTGTAGCCTTGGAAAGACAAAATTAGTTCATGGTAGACATAATATAAGGAAAAACTAAGACAAAATCCAGAACTTAAAGAATAAAAGAATAGAAAGAACTTAAAAATGCAAAATTACAAAACCAAACTTTCTTCCTTTACTCATTTCCTCTCCTCACGGTTTACCTATGTTTTCTACACTTTGTTTTTCATTTTTTCTGGATGAATTGATGATTCAAGACCTCCCAAACACTCTTATTTAAAGTGTTTGAGGTTCCAAATTAAAAAATTTTAAAATGACGTAAGCTTTGCTCTCATTACACCACCTTGCCGCCCACCCTTGTAATTTGAAACATTTCACTGATTTTGTTCAGTTTTTCATTCTTTCCACCACTCAAATTCAGTCTTTACATCAACTTGAACATGTTCTTGAAGTGTACAATGCATCCTTGCTCTTGGTTTATCAATTTGGCTGTCCAAATTTGCAATTTGTAACAAATTGTACATGTTTGTTGTTCATCCTTGCTTTAGCTGTGTAGAATTGATGTATTTAGTCCATTTTTTGCTTTTGTTTGATGGATCTTGCATTCACTTATTGATATTGATGATAAAACCTAGCAAGATTTAGCATAAAATGAGTGGTTTTGCAAGAAAATAATGATAGGAGCAAAAGCAAGCAAAAACAATAAACATTTGATGTAAAATGGTTACAAAATGAATCTAAATGACATGAATAATTGTATACTAAATTAGAATTATCAGGTATGTAGCTCAAACGTCTTATGAAAGTCGGATAAGGCAAGAACTGTAGCCGTACATAAGCTTCGCTTGATCTCTTGAAAGGCCGTAGATGCCTTAGGAGTCCATTAAAAGCTCCCGCCTTTCATACAATCAGCGATGGGTGCCATGATGGTGCTAAAATATGAGATAAATCTTTTGTAGAATGAAGCTAGACCATGAAAACTATGAACTTTTGTCAGAGTGCTTGGAGTGGGCCAGTCTCGAATAGCTTCCATTTTTCTTTCATCGGCTACTATTCCTTCCTTGGATATGACAAACCTGAGGAAGGTTACTCGGTCGGTCATAAAGGCGCACTTCTTCGGTGCTACAAATAAGTGTTGCACTCTAAGGGTTCCTAACACTGCTCTAAAGGTGTGTCAGATGCTCCTCCCTATTGCCACTATTCACTAGAATGTCATAGAAGTAAATTACCGCAAATTTTCCAATGTAAGGGCATAGCACCTGATTCATATAACACATGAATGTACTAGGCACATTGGATAGTCCGAAAGGCATGGCTAGCCACTCAAATACACGCCTTCGAGTCTTGAATGTTGTCTCCTACTCGTTCCTAGGTGTGATGCGAATCTAGTGGTACCCACTTTTTAGATTCAACTTATAGAACATATTTGCACTACTTAATTGATCCAACAAGTCATCTAATCTAGGTATCGAGAATTGACAACGAAAAGCAATCTTGTTTATGGCTCGGCTATCCACACACATTGGCTAAGTGCTGTCTTTCTTAGGTGTTAACAATGCCGATACTACATAGGGACTTAGACTCACTCGGATAAAGCCTCAGGCAAGTGGCTCTTCTACCTGTCTCCTAAGCTCCTCATGCTTAGCTGGGCTCATTCAATAGTGTGGTCTGTTCGGTATGGACGCACCTGACATTAGGTCAATCTAGTGCTGGATATTTCATAATGGTGGCAAGGTGCATGGCAACTCCTCTAGAAAGATATAATCAAACTCTTCTAATAATTCCTTTAATTGAGGTTTCATTTTACCATGATCCTCCTGACCCTCTTTCCCTAACAAAATGTACACGATCTTGGTCTCGACAATTTCCTTGGTAAATATCGCTAGGGTTTGTAATATGGAATTCCAGGCTGGTGCTAGACAAGGCATATCGTCCTTCTTTGGTAAAAGCATGATCTTCATTCCACTGAATATTAAGCTATAAGTGTTTCTTCATCCATCGAGAGTGGCACATTTGTCAAATTGCCATGGACGTCCAAGCAACAAGTGACATGCATCCATGTTGACAACAGCGCACCAAACCCCGTCTTGATATTTTGTCCTGATTAAGAAGTTTACTAGGCAACTTTTAGACACCGTTAACTGATTTCCTTTCTTTAACCAAGAAAGCTTGTATGAGTTTGGATGTTCTTCTATTTTCAGCCCTAGTTTCTTAATCGCTTCCTCTGAGATGACATTTTCACAGCTCCCTAAATCAATGACTAGGCAACAAACCTTTCCGCCTATGGTGCAGGTCATCTGAAAAATGTTTTTTTTTCACCTATTTGTCCCCATCTCTTCTTGAAGAGCATAACAAACTCGCCTAATGACTAGAAGGTGCCTTTCATCTTTGGAAACCTCTTCATTGTTGGTTGGCATTGCCTCCACCTGAGGCTCCTTGTCAGCTCTTGCATCTTCTTCATCATTAGTACCATCAAAAAACAGTCCTTTGCCATAGTTCTCGCCCTTACAACACTCGGAGATAAGATGACCTAACTCACCACACTTAAAGCAATGAGTCCATGAGCTACTAGCCTGCCCCTAATTACTAGGACGTCTAGAACCCGTTCCACCTGGTTTACTCGATTGCCCTTGTACTTCACTGCTGGCTGGGGGGCCTTACTTGGTTCCAATCTCGTCCACCAGTTTGTCCACCCCAAAGCACACTTGTTTGGTGCTTCTTTTGGTTCTTTTCAAAATGTAAGGCTCTTTGATGAGCCTTAGAGATTGAGAAGATGTCAAACATGTTTAACACCTCTTAAATACAATCCCTTAACCCACCAATATACATGTCCGCCATATGTTCCTCTAACTCTGCCAATTCATTCCTCACCACTAAAGCAAAGAATTCTATGGTGTACTCTTTTATGGAGCGTGACCCTTGACGTAAGTTTTGGAACCGTTGATACATGAGTCTGGTGTAGTTGTGGGGGTGCTTTTCATATGTTTCTTCATCTTTTCCCATGTCTCAATCTTACACCTTTCATTGTCTCAATTGTGAGTGCTTTAGCTGTTGCCACCATGTAGCAGCTCTTCCCCTCAATCTTGTTGCTACAACCCAATCAATGAACTCCTCAGATTCCCCAACACCTTGAAATTCAAGGATGCCAACTCGGAGTCCTGATTGCCTGCCTCGTCACCCTCACCTTAGGGGTTATGAGTTCAAGATATCTGATGGAGCTCAGTGGACATCCTCTCTATCATCCTGTCTGTTTACTTTATTTTGTTTGTAATAAAATGTAATGTGGTCACCGTAAAAATGAAAACAAGACAAACATGCAAAAGGGACTCACCACGACTAAGGAGTGAGCCTAATTTCAAACAGCGCGTCTTTGACCTCAACCATTCATTGTTTTCAAAGAAAGGGTTATGATATTTTGGTGTATCTGACTTTGATTATACCGTGAGTTGAGTTTATGATTCAATTAAGAAGGCCTAGTTAAATATATATATATACAAAAAATAAAAGGATATGGACCTACCTTAAGTGATAGTTACAGTGACAAAACAGAGCCCACAGACACCTTTCCTCGTACATTTAAAAGTCAGGAACTGGGTTGGAAACAAACCCCAGAGGTCAACTGTCCACTTACAAGCCCGAGTTAATCAGGTTTTTAAGCCTAGCACCCTTGATTTATAATAACACTAATGAGTTTAGGTCTGATAAGATTAAGATGGAGCAAACCGTCTTAAGGTCACTGGATTAGGACCAACACAATCGAGGTCAAGTGGTGCAAACCTAAGTTCACCTGACTTACTAAGCAGTGACAATAGTGTTAAGACCAATGCAATCAAGGTCAAGCCTTGGCCGTTAAAGTCTTAAGCTAAAGGCTCAATTCTTAACTTGTCAAAATTTGGGAACAGGTTGAAACAGGAAGTTCATGCCTTAAACCCAAAAGTCTATATTACCGAGGAAGCAAGTACAACAAGTTGTTCTGCGCTAAGCTATGCTAAGTTATGCTACTCCTAAGAAAAGAGCATAAGTGTGCTATAAAGAAAACTTGAAGAAGTGTTCTATGGAGTGTATGTTCTGATTTGGACTACAACAGTGTCCTTTGTTTATAAATAAACTAAATAACGGCTGCTCCTTGATTACGAAGCACTTTCTCCCCATGTTAGGCAACCAAGCTTCTTTTTGCATGTTAAGGATCAATGAACATGTCCATGATTCAGTTTAAGAGGGAATTCTTTGAAGCCCACATCCGAATTTCAAGCTGAAGTCCCCTCTAGAAGCCCCACGTTCTCTTGGATTAAGCTTTGTGCCCAAGTATCTGAAATTACACTCCAAGTAACTGTCTCGAGCTTGGAGATGACCTATCTTGTAGCCTTCTTGGCTGCCCTTTGAGCTTGAGCTCCCTTGACCCTTCAACCATCTCAAGCCTCGAGTGGTTGTTACCCCTGTTGGGGTGATGATCTTCTCAAGATACTGGGCTTTAGACGCTGTTACTTCAGCCCCTAAAAACCTAATGCTCCTCGAGGAAAGCTTCACATCTTAAGCACGTGGCATTCTTCTCAAAACGGCGTTGACCCAGTCCCCTCGAATTTAGGGCGTAAACACATGCTCTCTTTTAAGCTGTTGGTAAGCCTGGTTTGACCCCCAACGGCTACAGGGAACTCGAGAGAACATTGTTTGTCATTTGCTCTTCCTTCCTTTGTGTCTATAATAGTTAAGGCTTGAAATCTTCACTTTTTTGCTCTGTGCTCTCTCTCACTTTATTGCAATCAATAACTCTATGAAATCCAGCTCTCAGTTGCTCTTGAATCTTAGATTCTTGATTCAATCTTCCTTAATCTCTTTCCATCTTCTTGAAACTGATCCAACGGTGGCTCAAATTTCTTTCACTATCTTTGCTCCTTCCCCCCAAGCTGACAGCCCTTTTGAGCAACTAGCACATTTACTCCGATCTGATACTTCAATGGTCTCTGATGTGATTCAGTGTGCAATTGATCTGAACACCTTTGAAGAGGGTCTTTCTTGGTAGCCAGAGAATGATCCTTCATCTTCTTTGGCGTCATATCCCTAGGACCCATCTTTGACCCATCTCATTGTTCGGAACGTATTTCAAAAATATTTCCCGAATTGACTAGAGCAAGCGTAGCGGAAAACCAATTTAAAATTCTTAATTTTAAATCTAAAGCCTTGATCTTATTAAACTATTTAATTAGGTCTAGATTTTACTCTTATGGGTTCATAATATGACTGAAAAAATTGAATAAAACAAATATAAATATGGCATGTAGAATAGATGAAATAAAAGAAAAATAAATTAAATATCACATATTTAATTAAACGTACGTAAAGCACGAATCCCAATTCTGACTTGGAGGCCTAAAATTTGCAGAAGGTTTCTTGAAACCTCAAGGTCTTCTTCGTAGTGACCTCCTCCAGTATTGGGAGTGTGGGCTTCCAAAATATTTAATTTAGAAAAAAATTTGGAACAAAATTTTTCCTTTTAATCTTTCAAAAAATAATCTTTTAGAAAAATTATGCTAAACAATAATTTAGAAGACCTGCCAAATGATTTTAGAGTTTTTTTTTTTTTGTGGAAGAAAATTAGGTTCCAAAACCTTAAAAAAAATTAATTCACGGCAAATAAAAAAAAGCGTGAAAACATATAAGCAAAAGGAGTAACACATGGCGGCCCATAATTTGTCCACCAGCGTGCAAACGAATGGCCACACAGTATGATGCTTTGGGTAAGCGTGAAATGTGTCGCCAGACTATTTGCCCGTGGCAGAAGTCAAGGATAACTTATATTGCATGATCCAGGGTGCGACTTTGTCGTATCTGTATGCCACGAATTCAGACTTGTTTTCGCGTGCTATTTCTTTTTTTGTTTAAAATTTCCACATGTAAAAAATTCACCTCATGAATATTATTTAGTAAAATTTATTTATTTATTTTATAAATAAATAATTTATCTCATAAATTATGTTTGGAAAAATTAATTTATTTATCTCATGAACAAATATTTCATCTCATGAATTCAATTTAAATATTTTCAAACAGTGCTTAAGTTGAGGCTTGTGAAGGGATCTTAGGGACAATCTAACTCTAGCTCCAAATGGATCAAATCTGATTATCATCTCATGATAACAATTGATTACCATTTCGTAAAACTTAATTCCACTAAATAAGTTTTATTGTCCTCTAGAATTAAATATATTCACTCGAGATTTTCCCAAATAACTTTTATTACGATAATTAACCCCTCTAGTAGATATCCGTGAGCAAAAGTAGCTTTAACTACTATCGTTACTTTTCTTCCATCTTTCGCCATAGTTCCCAACTTGCTCTTCTCAAACAATTCATTAATGTAGAAACAATTTTCGTATAAATTCCAAATGTCAAACATGTGGAATACTCTGACCAAAGATTCTAGAATATGTTTGTATATTTGCGAATCAACTAAGGGGACATGTTTAACTTGTTAGAGACTATAGATTCCATGTAAAACAGTTGTTCCTTCCACACTTCATGCCATTACCCAACATACGTAAGATTCAAGTCAACATACTTTGACTGATCCTTTTGGCACATCAAAGTAACGAACAATCCATGCATGAGCTCGTACTATTTCCTGGATTTAGAGTTATCGTCTTATAGAATTAATTATTTCTAATAGTAGTTAAAAAAATAACTAATTCAGATGGTCCTGCTCAGTGTTGTAATCGTATTGACAACACCAACATGATACTCTTCGATTCAAGTCCACATGACCAAGACAAGTCATCAAAAGTATCATATTATAGTTGTATTATATAAGTTGTCCAAGCTTATCACCGACTAAGAATATACTTTGACAACACATCACTAGTTCGATCTAAGTCTATCTATAGTTCAATCTCATTGACCACTAAACTAAACCTGGCATGTCTCTTGGATTATGTCCATCTCATGGAACACTTTAGAAAAACAATCACACGCAAGTTTGACTCATAAAACATAATCGGATAATAAATAAATGAAATAATTTCACTTATTTAATATTTAAATCTAACTAAATGGGTTTTTCCAGGACACCAATTCCAACAATCATGACGTTCCTAGCCTTCCAGGCCTATTTCTAGATACTGATGAGTCTCCTGCACTTCGTATAGCTTCCGTAGGTCAATCTTGGGGTGGAAGACACATATGCAAAGAAGCCGCGCCTTTCAAAGAATGGACGTTTTTGACAAAGCGGTACCCCAAATAGGTTGACGGGTTGATGTTGATAATAATAGAAGAACCTCCGCATCTATGAAGCCATTAGGCTTTCCACCATTGCCCTTAGGTATGATCATCCTATCATGACGGCACTGACTTACTGTTGAAACACCTGTTATAACGCTTTTGTCCTCCTTGATTCTTGGTATTACCTTGGAGGACATAGTGGCCTTGATTGGTCTTTCACCAAGAGGAGAATAATTGCCTCTTGAGTATTTTATTTCTTCAAAGGCTAAAGCCTTTTCCTCTTCTTTCTCTGTCACGGATTTACATGGTGGTTATCAGTCCTTTGTCAAGATGCTTGTTATAGAGGCTCATGACTTTTGACAAGGTTCAAAAAAGAAGAGGCATGTTTTTACCTGTTTTGGCTAAACAAGTTTTTCTTTGCTTACTCCTCCAACTCGCTTCTTAAGTTTCTCAAGACGATAGCTATTAACCTGGTCTTTAGTAGTGGTCCATCAGCCTTGGGACCATTATTCTTAGCCCAAGTATATGGATGCCTCAGGGACATCATAGTTAAGAACTATCCTATCCAAATAGGTGGACCCTTTTGGCTGGTCCTGCTTTACGCTCATGCCTACTTCCTCGAGATTTGCCCGAGAGGCACTTACGCTCACATAGGTGAGAGGGTTTCTTGCTTTGGGGAGTAGTGTGCTCACTGTGAGGTCCTCTTACCCATAAGATGGTCCTTTGACCAATGCCTTGGGAGATTAATGTCTCCTCGAGGCAGGAAGGGGACTTAATGGACTCCCTTCATGGAGAGAAACCTTGGTCCTCATTGGTTCAAGAAACTGGACCTTCATTATGATGTCTCTATGGACATCAACTCGTAGATCTAGCAGGCAATTCTGTGCCCTCAAGATCTATTCTTCTTTCACTAGACTCATCCTGGTGTAGAGATTTACATGCTTGGGTTGTTTGCTAGGCAACTTAGCATGGTCCAAGATGTTTCCTTTCCCAATATAAGGACCAAAAAACCTTTGGTGGGCTAAAAGGAGTTCCATTCAACTCCCTCAACACACAGAGGTTCATGAGTTGAATCAAGAAATCAAATCCTTTTATGGGTACCCCATTGTCTGCAAGTACAGTGCATCTGCCATACCTCGTTTTCCAGCTTTGTTCCAAGCCTATTAGTCCTCTTTTGAGCCTAGAGGTGCCAAGCGGCATTTTGTACCTTCTTTTGAGCATGCAGGTCCCAGCTCGAGAAGAAGCCAGCCAGTTAAGATCAAGCTAACTTCACAGGAGGCACCATCAGGTAAAGTGCCACCCTTGAAGTATGCGTCAATTCTATTTTTGGGTGGTTCTAAACAAAGACTGATCTTCGTCCTTTCTTTTTATAGCAGCAGCTGTCCAGGGGACTCCTAGGAGTTCCAGAACCAGGAGCTTCACCCAGATGTTGCTCTTGGAGTCCCCACCAAGAACATCTTTACCAGCCCTTGAGGTTGGTGGCTCAAGGAAGAGAAAGTAGAAGGAGATTTGTTGTGATTTCCTTAGTTTTGGCTGCACTTAAGGCATGTATTGGTTGTATAACTTAAATGATGCGTTTAGGTTTAATTTTCATGTGTGAGTTAGTGAGTCTTTTAGGCTCCAAAGTCAGTTAGTTGGTCAAGCAAAGTCAAATGTGGCGGTTTAGCTGTTTTTGGCGGTAAAATCTGGTTCAAGGCGGTTAGGAGTGAAGTCTTGGTTCAATGTATTGAGATCTATTACAAATAGATCCAAATCATGTAATATCTTCATTCAATCAATAAAAATCAGATTTCCTTTTGGATAATCTTTCTAATTCTCATCTCCTTTCAATTCTCTTCTCATCTTACCTCTCTTTCGCACGGTTAGCTCCCAATCTTTGGATTGGAAGCTAACAATTGGTATCAGAGCCAAGTTAATGCACAATTTTGAATCTGATTTGTGTGTGATCATCAATGGCGGGGAGGCCTAACACTCATTCTGGAGGTGTAAATGCAGCTCCTGCTGCTAATGTTGATCCTAATGTCACATTTGCTTCAATTGTTGGTGGAAATTCTGCAGCTAGACTTGAGTTTATTACTCATGCTCAGTTTAGGGTGCAAATGGATGAAATTTACAAGTCGCAGATGGATATGATGATGAATCGAATTCAATAGGTGCAGGTTGAACAAGATTCGAAGATTTTTGATCAAATGCAACAACAAACTCTGCGTCTTAAGGACAAGATTGGTGGATTACAGGATCAAATTAATGGAAAACTGCAACAGGATCAGAAATTTGCTCAACAAATGCAGCACCAATCCTTACATTTTGGGGAAAAGCTGATTGAATTGCATGATCAGGTCAAGAAACATGGAAAATTATCTATAAATGGAACACTAAGACCTACTAGTCAAGTAATTTCTCCAGCAGAAGTAAGGCAACCGCGAGTTCACATTGACAGTGTTGAAAGTTTGGACAGGAATCGCGGTGAATCTCCTTTGATTCAAACGGAGGTTAGACCTCTAGATCATGTCACGATAGTTGATACTCGACTTCCAGAGGTTGATGTTGCTGCAAGGACTCAAAATTAATCCATAGAACAAGCACATTCTCGGTTATTCGGTCAGAATTCAGGTCTGAATACAAGACCTCCAGATTCTGTTTTGCATAATAGAAATGCATCTGATGAAATTGAACATAAAGATAGACCACCAGATCAGCATCATCAAAGAAGAACAGTGAGTAATGATGCTACATCCAGTAATAGGAGCAATGCTTTCAGACAGCCTCGAGAGCAAATTGAACGTTTTGATGGTAAACAACCTTAATCGTGGTTGAGGAGATGTGATCGATACTTCCATTTTTACAACATAAGTGAAGCTGAAAAGGTAGAACTGGAAGCAGTGCATCTTCATGGAGATCATGAAGTATGGTTCTACAGTGTGTTGTAAAGCAATCCAAATCTTTCTTAGGGCGAGTTCGTGGAAGAATTATGTGAGCGCTATGGAGAAGAGGACATAAGCGATGTTGTTGACAATTTTAACAAGGTGTATCAAATGATTACTGTGAGTGAGTACGTGAAGAGGTTTGAGCACCTACAAGCTAGCATGATAGCCACATATCCACAAGCTACAGAGGCATACTATGTCTCTAGCTTCATTAGTGGATTGAGATCAAGAATCAAGAATATGGTGAAGGCCATTGGGCCAAGGACTTTATCTAAAGCATATGCTAAGGCTAAATTGATTGAAGCCATAGTTGTATCTTCAAGTGACACGAGTAAATTCAAAGGAAGCAATTCCAAATCTTAGCACAGAGATTCAGTTGGCTCCAAGACAAGTCGTGCTGTTGATAAGAGGTCTTCAAGGCTTTGTTACAAATGCAACCAGCCTTATCAGCCATGACATAAATGTAATTCGAAGTTTCTGATGTCCGCAAGAGGTGCTCGAGTGGAAGTAAAATCAGACAGTGAAGAAACAGACGTAATTAAAGACAGTTCTGAGCAGGAGTCACAAGATGAATTGATTGAGGATGAAATTGAGATTTTTAAGAAAGCATTGATTGGGAATGGAGCTCACAATACCATTCGAATTAAAGAAAAAGCTGGAAAGACTTCCATTACTATTCTTATAGACAGTGGGAGCACTCACAGCTTCGTTGATCTTAAATTAGTGAAGAAAGTGAGACATGAAGTGATCAAGACCCATCCATTAGCAGTGACTGTGGCAGATGGAAATTCAATTCTCACTCAGAATAAATGTCAGGCATTTTAATGGACTATGCAAGAACATCAGTTCACCTTTGATTTCAGAGTCCTTCCTTTGGGTGGATGTGACATGGTCCTCGGTGTTGATTGGATGAGATCCTTTAATCCAGTGATGTTCGACTTTGAAAAACTGACTGTTTCTTTTGAAGGCCATGGAACTAAGGTCACATTGCAAGGCATGGCTTATTGTGCACAATTACAGTTGATCAAAGGAAAAACCTTACAAGGAGGATTTAAGAAGAGTGCCATTCAGTGGATTGAGCAATTGTTTGCTATTTCTCATACAGAGTTGGGATCATTTACTCGGCCTAAAGTGAGGGCCTTGATTGAAAAATTTGAGGATATTTTTGAGCAGCCAAAGGCTCTACATCCTCAGAGAAGTTATTATCATGCTATTCCTCTTAAGGTTAATTCAGACCCAGTGAAGATGAGTCCTTATCGGTATCCTCATGCTCAGAAGACAGAGATTGAGAAGCAAGTGGATGAATTGCTCAAGATGTGCTTCATCAGGCCTAGTCACAGTCCTTTTGCCTCTCCCGTTATTCTCGTAAAGAAGAAGGATGGAACGGCAAGGATGTGCATTGATTACAGACGGCTTAACTCTTTGACAGTGAAAGACAAGTTCCCTATTCCTGTCATAGATGATTTAGTTGATGAGTTATATGGAGCACATTTCTTCACTAAACTTGATTTGAGGAAGGGATACCATCAAATCAGAGTTCTTGAGCCAGATATATATAAGACTGCTATTCAGACTCATCATGGACAATTCGAGTTTGTGGTTATGCCATTCGGTTTAACCAATGCTCCAACTACTTTTCAAGCCACTATGAATGAAGTTTTTAAGCCTTTCCTGAGCAGAACAGTGCTAGTTTTCTTCGATGACATTCTGATATGCAGTTCTTCTTTTAGGGACCATCTCAGGCATCTCCGGGAAGTGTTTACAGTAATGCGCAATCACAAGTTCTTTGCCAAGTTGACCAAATGTTCTTTTGCACAGACTCAGTTAGAATATTTGGGCCATGTGATCTCATATGAGGGAGTTTCAACTGATCCTTCTAAAGTTCAGGCGATGCAAGAATGGTCTACTCTAGTGTCGCTGAAACAGTTGAGGGGATTCTTGGGACTGACCGGCTACTACATAAAGTTCATTGCGGGATATGGATCTATTGCAAAGCCTTTGACTGAACTTCTTAAAAAAGATGCATTCAATTGGTCAGATCAAGCTCAATCAGCTTTTAAAGCTTTTAAGGCAGCTATGTGCGCAGCTCCGGTTCTAGCAATGCCAAATTTTGCTGAGGAGTTCATTCTTGGGACAGATGCGAGTGGTACAGGCATTGGAGCAGTTACTTCTCAAAATGGAAGACCTATTGCCTATTTGAGTCAAGCTCTCAGTCCAAAACATCAAGCAATGTCTACTTATGAAAAGGAATACTAGACGATTCTTTTGGCTGTTGAGAAATGGAGGCATTACTTGGATGGACACGGGTTCATTATCAGGACAGACCATCAGAGTCTCAAGCATCTTTTGGAACAAAAGATTGTGACAAGAATAAAAAAGAAGGGACTGATGAAAATGCTCGGTCTCGATTATGCTATTGAGTATCGAAGGGGAAAAGAAAATTTGGTAGCTGATGCACTTTCACGAAGATTTGAAGATTGTGAGCAAGGTTCTTGTTGTGCAGTATCCATTGTCTTACCATCATGGATGGAAGAAGTTTATAAGTCTTATGAAGATGATCCCTTTGCTCAAGAATGTGTTATTGCCAGCAGTGTGAAGGGTTCGGGTAGTGAAGGTGCTAAAGCAAGGGAATCAGTCCAAAAAGGCATCATCCGATTGAAGAACAGGCTCTATATTGGTTCTTCTATAGATCTGAGAGATCAAATTGTTAGTGTCTCTCACGATTTAGCATGGGGAGGTCATTCAGGAATCGAAGGAACATATCAGAGGGTTAAGGCACATTTCACTTGGCCCGACATGAAGAAGACAATATCTGATTTTGTATGAGCTTGCGAAGTCTATCAACAAACTAAATTAGGAGATCATCGTTACCAAGGTCTTCTACAACCACTTCCTATTCCTAAGGAGTGTTGGATCAACATAAGCATGGATTTTATAGTTGCCGAAGTCAGATGGCAAGGGAGTAATTTGGGTTGTGGTGGATCGTTTCACCAAATATAGTCATTTTATCTCCTTAATCTGACCTGTTACTGCAGAGAAGTTGGCCAAAAGCTTCCTTGATAACATATACAAATTACATGGGTTGCCTCAATCCATTGTATCTGATTGAGACAGGATCTTTACAAGCAATTTTTGGAGAGAATTGTTCAAGTTGTTGGGAACGACATTGGCTCTTAGCTCGTCTTACCATCCCCAGACAGATGGTCAAACCGAACGAGTCAATCAATGCATCGAGCAGTATCTTAGAAGTATGGTTTTCTTGCATCCAAAGGCGTAGAACCATTGGCTTTCTTTAGCTAAGTATTGGTTCAATATTCATGTTCATGCATCTATTGGTACTTCTCCCTTCAAAGCTCTCTATGGATATGATCCTTTCATGCTTCAGAAAGTGACTTCATCAGTGCCCGAAGCTACTGATTTGATATAGCAAAGGAAGCATATGATGCAAGTTCTTAAGGACAATCTGCTTCAAGCGCAAGCAAGGATGAAACTATATGCTGACAAAAAGCGGGTAGACAAGAATTATTAAGTTCGTGACATGGTCTACCTCAAATTACAGCCTTATAGACAGTCCTCTTTGGCTGTCAGGAGAAATGTCAAGCTAAGTACTCGCTTCTTTGGCCCATACAAAATATTGGAAAAGATTGGCAAAGTGGCGTACAGACTTGACTTACCTCCTAACTCGTACATTCACCCAGTGTTTCATGTGTCTTTACTAAAAAAACAGGTGAAGAAAGGAGTTAAAAGCTTGAAGGAGGCACCTGAAGTTGGATCAAATGGCTGGCTGCAACTGCAACCTGTTGCTGTTAAAGCCACACGGGAGCTGAATGTTGCAGACAGAGCTATTCGTGAAGTGTTGATACAATGGCAGAACTTGGACAGGAATTTTGCTACATGGGAAGAACTTGCATTCTTGAAGAGTCAATTTCCCGATTTTTCTCCTTGAGGACAAGGACCTTTTCAAGAGGAGGGGAATGTTGTGATTTCCTTAGTCTTGGTTGCACTTAATACATGTATTGGTTGTATAGCTTAAATGATGCATTTAGGTGTAATTTTCAAGTGTGAGTTAGTGAGTCTTTTAGATGCCAAAGTCAGTTAGTTGGTCAAGCAAAGTCAAATGTAGCGGCTTAGCTGTTTTTGGCAATAAAATCCGGTTCAAGGTGGTTAGGAGTGAAGTCTTGGTTCAATGTATTGAGATCTATTATAAATAGATCCAAATCATGTAATATCTTTATTGAATCAATAAAAATCTGATTTCCTTTTGGATAATCTTTCTAATTCTCATTTCCTTCTCTAGTTCTCATCTCCTTTCAATTCTCTTCTCATCTTACCTCTCTTTCAAACAGTTAGCTCTCAATCTTTGGATTGAAAGCTAACAAGATTCCCCCAACTCTCCCTACTGGAGCCATTCAAGTAGCAAAAGAGGAAGAAGATGAAGAAGTACCCATCTCATAGTTGGTGGGAAAAAGAAGAGCTAGGCTCCCTAAACCAAAGGTATTGGATTTTCTTAATTGGTGTCTCATTCATCGCTGTCAAGGAAGCTCCTAACTTGGCCCCTTTTTTCATCCACAAGAAGAGCCAACTCCTTGCCATCTGACTTCGGCAACCCTTCTAAGCCATTGGCTACTTTGTTTTGATCTCTAGGGATATGCTCAAACTGCACACTATCGAACTTATTCAAAAGCTTTTCCACTATTGAAAAGTATATGTTCAAGGTGTTGCTTAAATATTGAAATTTCCCTTTTATTTGAGAAATCACCAACTGAGAGTCCCATTTAATAATGACATTAAGGACTCGCATTTTTAAGAGAGTCTGAAGGCCTATTATCAGTGCCTCATACTCTACCATGTTGTTGGAGCATTTTCCAACTAAAGTAACAGCTAGTAAAGTGATGATCCCAGTGAGAGATTCCATCACAACTCCAACTCCAACATTTGAATTGGTCCTTGATCCGTCAAACTATAGTTTCCAAGGGATCATTTCCACTAGTAGGAGCTAGTTTGGCTCGTAGTTTGGGCTAGTATGAATGCTTGGGTGGTCAGCTAAAAAGTCTGCTAAGGCTTAACTGTTGACTGACTTTTGTGAAACAAAAACCAATTCTAACTGAAGTAGTGCAATATTCCACTTGTTCAATCTTCCCCTCATCAAAGGCATCTTTGTATATACTTAAAGACATCTGTTTGAACAACCACGTATGTGGTGAATGCCAAAAAGTAATGTCTCAATTTTACTGATGCGTAGAGCAAAGATAGACACAGTTTCTCAAATGAGGAGTATTTTATTTCATATTCATTTAAGCAACGACTAATGTAGAACACAACATGTTCAAACCCTTGCTCATTATCTTGTACAAGCAAGTAACCAATAGATTCCTCAGAGCAGAGATATATATCTTCAAAGGTTTGCCCTACTTTGGCTGAGTGAGAACTGGTGGCCTGATCAAGTATTCCTTGATGGCCTCGAAAGCTACTTGATGTGGCTCCTCCCACTAGAAGTCCTTTTCAGTCCTGAGCCTTAACAGTGGAGAGAAGACTTTTGTTTTTCTTGCAACATTCGAGATGAAACATCTTAGGAAACTAACCTACCGTAAGAAGCATTGGAGCTCCTTTTTGGTTAAAGGAGGTTTGGCTTATTGAATGGCCTTAACCTCATCAATTTCTGCCTTAATGCCACTCTTGTGTAATAGAAAAAAGTTCCCAATGCGTATGCCAGAAGCACACTTTAATGGATTCATTTTGAGGTTGTGGGTCCTCGTTCTAAGGAAGGCCCCGGATAAGTCCAAATTAATATATAATTATTTATATCATTTAGGTTCATTTATTAAACATTTTACACCAAATTTTTATCGGTTTTGCTTGCTTTTACTTTTTTTTCACTCCCATTATTATTTTCTTGCAAAACACTCATTTTATGCTAATTTTTGCTCGGTTTTATCATCAACATCAACACGTGAATGCAAGATACATCAAACAAAAGCAAAAAATTGGCAAAATACATCAAATCCACATGGGCAAGGCAAAGAAAAACAAGAACATGTACAACATGCCTCAAATTGCACTTTTGGGCGGCAAATCTAGCAAATGAAATTCAAGAACTTCTTCAACACTTTAAGAACATGTTCAACTTGATGCACAACCTAATCTTTGGGCGGTGGAAGAAGGGGAAAATGAAAAAAAAAAATAGTAAGTTGTGGCAAGTTACATCCATGGGCCGCAAGTGAGCAAATGAGAGTGAAGCTTGTAAAATTTTTTATTTCATACTATTTCAACCTCAAGTACTATATATAGGGGTTCAACCAGTACAAAACCAATTACAACGTATACAAACTTCGGAAAAACAGAGAGGAGGAGAAAGAGGTGAAGGAAAAAAGTTTGGTTTGTGATTTCATATTCTCAAGTTTTTTTTTATCCTTTTCTTCTTTAAGTTCTGGATTTTGTCTTAGTTTTGCTTTATATTATGTCTACCATGAACTAATTTGTCATTCCAAGGCTGATATAGCCTAAATTGTAATATACGCTTTTTTCTAATTCGACGTATTCAAAGTTTGCTTATTGCGTTGTTAGAGTGTTTATCATTGTTCTTCATGATTTTTAAATGCTTGATCACCACTCAAAGCCTGTAAGGATTCATAATGAGTCCAAGAGGATATTTATGATGATTGCTAAAGTGATAAACACCACAAATTGAAAGAATACTAGATATAGATTAACACAATTTGTGTGGTCTTAAGTGAGAACCCTGGATCTTCAAAACCATTTTCTTATTTAAACTCATGCAAGAGATTGATGAGTTAATATGTAAAAGATCATGCTAAATTTTGATTGAGAGAGAATATTTAGAAAATTAGGGTTTTCGACCATCAACATGTAATAACAACTTGAATACCGATAACAGAAAGGAGTATTGATGTAACTAGATAAAATCGGAAGCCTTGGATCTATAAAGACCAAAAACTTTCAACAAAAATCATCACACTTCTATTCAAATCAGTAAACATTTTTAGTCTTTTTCATTTCCTTTTTTTCATATCAAAAACTACAAATTTCGGTCGTTCAAATAGTGCTGAAACTACAAATTTTGGTACTCATTCAATAAACAATCTTCGCGGAACGATACTCTATGGCATTGTGCACTTGCCAAGAAAACACACCAAGCATCAAGTTTTTGGTGCTGTTGCCAAGGATTGTTCTTATTTGAGTGATATAGATACCACCCAGCTTTAGCACTAATTTGAAGTTGTTTTGTTAAAATTTGTAAATTTTGTTGAAGTTTGGAGAATAAATTTTTTTTTCCGCCGTTTGTTTTATTTACTTGATTTTATTCCCTTCCCCTTATTTGAGTTAGGATTTGGTTTTTTGTGTTTACCCCTTAACTTAATTTTATTATTTTCCTTAAGCCAATCAAATATTACATCAGCTCTAGAGAGGTCAAATGAATACTTCCTCAAGTCTTTGGACTAGTATGACTTCTTGGCTTTAATATCCTTCTTGATGAAAGCATTACAAACCACGGGAGGTCCTTTGACGTACTCGGCTATATCAATTTCATATGGAGGATTGCTAAGTCCAGTTTAGTATATAATTATATATATCATTTAGGTTCATTTTCTAACCATTTTAAATCAAATTTTTATTGCTTTTGCTTACTTTTGCTCTTTTTCGCTCTTATTGTTCATTCCTTGGAAAAACACTCAATTTATGCTAATTCTTGCTAGGTTTTATCATCAATATTAACAAGTGAATGCGAGACACATCAAACAAAAGCTAAAAATGGGCAAAACACATCAATTCTACGCTGTTCAACATGATGAATTAACAACATGTACATATGGCTACAACTTGCAAAATTTGGGCGGCAATTCTAACAAATCAAAACCAAAATACATTGTATACTTCAAGAACACTTACAGCTTGATTCAAAAGCTGAGTATGGGCGGTTGCAAGGCTAAGAAAATGAAAAAAAAAAAGAAGCAAATAATAGCAACTTGCAATGAGGGGCGGCAAAAGTAGCAAGTGAGAACGAAGTTGATATAATTTTTTATCTTATGAGTTTGCAACCTCATGTACTATAAAAAGGGGTGCTTGGGAGTGTCTTGGATCATCATTCAACCAGCAAAAAACCAAATAAAAAGTAGAAAAACTTAGGAATAACCAAGAGGAGGAGAAAGAAGTGAAGGAAGAAAAGTTAGGTTTATAATTTCATATTTTCAAGTTCTTTTCTATCCTTTTCTTCTTAAGTTCATGGATTTTGTTTTAGTTCTCTTTTATATTATGTCTACCACAAAACTAATTTTGTCTTACCAAAGCTACGATGTAGCCTAAGTTGTAATATACGTTGTTTTCCAATTCGACGTATTTACTGTTTGTTTATTACGTTGTTTCAGTGTTTATCATTGTTCTTCATGAGTTTTCAATGCTTGATCATTCTTCAAAGCCTGTAATAATTCATAATGAGTTGGAAAGGAGATTTATTATGATTGATAAAATGATCAACACCATAAATTAAGCAAACGTTAGAGATAGAATAGTGCAATTTGTGTGGTTTTAAGTGAAAACCATGAATCTTTAAAACTCTTTTTTTATTTACATTCATGCAAGAGATTGATGAGTTAATATGCAAAACAGCATGCTAAATATTGCTCAAGAGAGAATATTTAGTAAATTAGGGTTTTCGACCATCAACATGTAATAACAACTTGCTATCAATAATAGAAAGATGTATTGATGTAACTACGTGAAATTGGATGCCTTGAATCTTATAAAATAAGAAAACTTTTCAAAAAACAGTACACTTTTTGTAAAAATCAGTAACCAACTTTAGTTCTTTTCATTTTCTTTGATACATATAAAAAAAACTACAAATTTTGGTTTTTCAAATAGCATTGAAACTACTAATTTCGGTACTCACTCAATAAACAATCTTCGTGGGATGAAACTCTACTCACATCTTTATTACTTGATATGACTTAGTGCACTTGCTAATAAACACATTAAGCATCAAGTTTTTGACGCAATTACTGACGATTGTTTTTATTTGAGTGATATTAATACCACCCAGTTTTAGTACTAATTTGAAGTTGTTTTGCTAAAATTTGTAAATTTTGTTTAAGTTTGAAGAAGAAATTCCTTTTCTTTTATTTATTTCATTCACTCAATTTTATTTGTAAAGTTATTTTTACTTGGAAAATTCGTATACCCCCCCCCCCCCCCCCCCCCAAAAAGCTGTGTTTTTATTAAGTTAAGTTAAATTTGTGTTATTTTGGACTTTTTCTTGTGTTTTCTCTTTATTTTCATCTTTTTTAAATTATAAGTTCACTTTGATAAAATTTTTAAAGTCAAAATTATTATTTTTAAGATTTTCAAAACATTAGTGTTACAAACAACAAACACCGCCCCTCCCCCACAACCACCCCCCCCCCCCCCCCCCCCCCCCCCCCGCGATTCCTCCTTTAAAATTCAGTTTTTGTTAAGTTTTTATATTAGATTGTTGTATTTTTAAGTTTCTTCTTAGTTTTATCTTTATTTTAACTGCTAATACACCTCAATAAGTTTTTCAAATTTAAGTTTGTATTTTTAAGTCTTTCGAAACATTAGTATTACTATCCCCCCCTCCCCCAACAATTGGGTTTTTGTTAAGTCTTGTATTATATTGTAGTATTTTGGTTCTTTCTCATTATTGTTATATTTCTTTTGAATTTTAAGTATGTGTTTCTTACTTTTTATGCAAAATCAAAATCAAAATGAAATAATCCCTTTGGATTCTAAAATCAAAAAAATAATGGCTAATGAAAGTAATGATAATGAAAGAGCTTTAAAGGATTATAATGGCCTAACTATTGGTGGATGCACTTCTAGCATTTGATGTCCACCTATACAAGCGAACAATTTTGAAATAAAACCTGCGATAATACAAATGATCTAGCCGACTGCTCAGTTTGGCGGTCTACCTAGTGAGGACCCGATTTTACATATCACTAACTTTCTTGAGATATGTGATACATTTAAGCACAGTGGCATCAGTGATGGTGCCATTCACTTAAGACTGTACCCGTTCTCACTAAGAGACAAGGCCAAGGCATGGTTAATGTCATTGCCGCCAGGTACTATCACCATATGGGATGATTTGGCACAAACATTTCTTGCTAAGTATTTTCCACCAGCCAAATCAGCCAAAATGAGGAATGAAATTACCTCTTTTACGCAATATGATATAAAATCATCGTATGTAGCGTCGGAATGCTATAAAGAGCTTTTAAGAAGGTGTCCACATCATGGTTTACCAGTTTAGATGCAAGTCCAAACTTTTTACAATAGTTTGGCACCTAATACACAAACAATGGTGGACGCGACTGCTGTAGGAGCCTTAAACAACAAGATACCGGATGAAGCATACGAGTTGCTAGAGGTAATGGCTAGCAACAACTGTGTAAGAACAGCTGATCAAACAATGCAAAGGAAACCTATAGGTATTCATGAAGTAGACTCATTAACCACATTATCCGCTCAAATTTCGATGATTCAAAAATAACTGGTTAACATAGGTGTTAATGCCATTCATTCTCCTATGCTAACATGCGAGTTTTGTGCAGGAAATCATGCGAGTGTAGAATGTTGAACAGGGAAGCCCTTTGCCACATCCAATCATGAGAAAGCAAATTTTGTTTCAAACTTTCAAAAATCACAACACAATCCCTACTCCAACACTTACAATCCTGGGTGGAGAAACCACCCAAATTTTTCATGGAGTAACCAGGGATTCAAAAACAGTCCATTCACCCACAACCAAAAAAGAAAATTGATTTCGAAGATATGTTCAATAATTTTATGCAAGAAACCAAAAGTGCCATGCAACAAACACGAACAAATATTTGAAATCAAGAAGCTTCTATTAGAAACCTTGAGACCCAAATCGGACAAATTTCAAACCAACTCTCTGAAAGGTCTCAAGGTTCCTTGCCTACTAACACAGTTACTAACTCACGAGAGCACGTCAAAGCAATTGAATTAAGAAGTGGGAAAACTTTGAATAAACTGACTTAGGTAACCAAGACCACACAAAACGAACAACCCATAATCGACCTCTCCACAAACACAAACCAAGAAATTGAAAATGAGGAAGGGACAAAAATCCAAAAAGAAGATGAAGCAAAAAGACAAAAGTGGATGGATAATTTGCTAAATTTTTGGAAGTTTTCAGAAAAAAAATACATGTCAATGTCCCTTTTGTTGATATATGCGAAATTTATAAAAGAAATCTTATCTAACAAAAAGAAATTGGGAGAATTCAAAACAGTGGCACTAACTGAAGAATGTATTGCCATACTCTAAAAGAAGTTACCTGCCAAGCGAAAAGATCCAGGGAGTTTCACTATACCTTGCACCATTGACACCATTAGCTTTGATAAAGTTTTATGTAATTTAGGTGCAAGCATTAATTTAATGCCTCTCTCTATGTTTAGGAAGCTTGGCTTAGGTGAACTGAAGCCAACTACAGTATCTCTCCAACTTGCGGACAAATATATCAAGTATCCAAGAGGTGTGGTTGAAGACCTCTTAGTGAAGGTCGCCAAATTCATCTTCCTGGCCGATTAATACTCGATATGGAAGAGGATTGTAAGATACCTTTTATTCTTGGCCGACCCTTCCTTTTTTTTGCCTTGCAACAGGAAGGACCCTAATCGATGTGCAATAAGAGAAACTTATTTTAAAATTGCAAGATGAACAGGTAACCTTCAACATTTTAATGCTGTGAAATTCCCCACTGACATGGATTCTTATTTGAGGTTGATATTATAGAAAGTTTAATAGTCGAGACTTTCAGGGACACATTCCCTAAGTTACTGCTTGAAGCGTGTCTAACAAAGACAGGGACCTTAGACACTGAGAACGAATCGATAAGGGAATGTCGCCAATACCTGAAAGATTGCGAACCTTTCAATTCGCACCATGAAGCAAGAGTTGAGGATATACAAGCGATTGGAATTCAGCAAAGAACAGGGGAAAATGAACCTCCAAATCTTGAACTCGAGCCACTGCCGTCTCATCTCAAGTATGCTTATCTTGGCAATTCTAACACTTATCCTGATGTTATTAATGCTTCTTTGAGTAATGTCGAATAGGAAAGGTTGCTTAGAGTTCTAAGGGAGCATAAGTCAGTCATCGAGTGGACCCTTTTAAATATAAGGGGAATTAGCCCTTCCTTATGCATGCATAAGATTCTCATGGAGGATAGCTTCAAGCCTACCGTGCAATCACAATGTCCATTAAGTCCAGCTATGAAGGAGGTGGTAAGGAAAAAAGTTGTGAAGTTACTATATGATGGTATCATTAATCCCACATCTAATAGTCCGTGGGTAAGTTCAGTACAAAGTAGATCCAAAGAAATGCTGGATAACAATAGTGGAAAATAAGAACAATGAGCTCATTCCTACTGGGACCGTCATAGGGTCAAGAGTAAGTATAGATTACATAAAACTTAATGATGCTACCTGAAAAGACCATTTTCCCTTACCATTTAATGATCAAATGTTAGAAAAACTTGTGGCCATTCATATTCATATTTCCTTGATGGTTATTTAGGATACAATCAAATTGCCATAGCACCAAAATATCAGGAAAATACCACTTTTACTTGTCTATATGGTACCTTTTCCTTTTGGATTATGCAATGCCCCTGCCACATTTTAGCGGTGTATGATGGCAATCTTTAGTGACGTGGTGAAAATTTTCATAGAAGTATTTATGGATGATTTTTGAGTCTTTGATGCCTCATTTGATGATTGTTTAGCTAATCTCGTTATGATCTTGCAAAGATGCACTGACTCTAATCTTGTTTTGAATTAGGAGAAATGTCATTTCATGGTGCAGGAAGGATTATGTTATGGCGCATGATTTCAAAAAAAGGGAATTGAGGTTGATAGAGCAAAAACTGAGGTGATAGAGCAATTACCGCCCCTACTAATGTTAAGGGCATTTGAAGTTTCTTAGGTCATGTAGGTTTCTATAGAAGGTTTATTTAGGACTTCTCTAAGATCACAAAGCCTCTCTGCAATTTATTGATAAGGGATGTCTCTTTTAACTTTGATAGTAATTGTATGCATGCTTTTGAAACTTTGAAGGAAAAACTAGAATCAGCACCAATAATTGTAGCACCTGATTGGACCTTGAACTTTGAAATTATGTGCGATCCTAGTGCCTATGCAGTAGGGGCCAAGCTAGGGCAAAGAAGAAACAAAAATTTTCTTGTAATTTACTATGCTAGTAAGACTTTAACAGACGCATAGGTTAATTATGCTACCACTGAGAAGGAACTACTAGCTGTTGTTTTTCCATTTGACAAATTTTGTTCTTACTTGATAAATTCTAAGGTAATTGTTTACATGAATCACTTTTCTCTTAAACACCTCTTTGCAAAACATGACACAAAACCGAGACTGATAAGATGGATTTTGTTGTTTCAAGAATTCAATTTTGAAATCCGGGATAAAAAAAAAGAACAAAGAATGTTGTGGTGGATCATTTATCACACCTTGAACGAGAGGACGAAAGTCCCTCCATCAATGAAAAATCCCTAGATGAAAGTCTTATGATGATAAGCGAAAATCCTAATTATCCATGATACACCGACATCGTTAACTATTTGGTTGCACAGGAACTGCCCAAGAACATGGCATATCAACAAAAAGAAGAAGTTCTTTACTAATTTAAAGCACTATTTTTGGGAAGAACTATTCTTTTATAAGCATTATGTGGACAAAATCATTACGAGATATGTACCTGAAGAAGAAATGGAAGACATTATGCGCCATTGCCCCTCCCTGGAAACTGGTGGGCAATATGGTGGAACAAGGACTGCAGCTAAGTTTTTACAAGTAGGATTTTATTGGCCTATACTTTTTAAAGATGCTTTCAAATATGTTAGTAAATGTGATCGGTGCCAAGGAGCGGGAAATATTTCCAAGAAACATGAAATGCCCCTAAACAACATTTTAATTGTTGAATAATTTGACATTTAGGGGATTGACTTCATGGGTCCTTTTCCTTCATCATTTTCTAATAGATTTATTTTGGTTGTTGAAGATTTTTTTTATCAAAGTGAGTTAAAGCAGCTGCTTTTTTGACCAATGATGTAAGAGTTGTGGTCAACTTTATAAGAAAGAACATCTTTTCTCGATTTGGAACTCATGGAGCAATTATAAGTGATTGCGAAACACTTTTGTGACCGTCAACTTAAAGCTTTATTGAGTATGTATGGAGTCACGCACCATGTGGGTGCTCCATACCATCCTCAAACAAGCATTCAAGTTGGAAGTTCGAAATCGAGAATTGAAAACTACTCTTGAAATGACCATTAGTGCTTCTAAAAAAGATTGGCCAAAAAAGTTAGATGACGCACTGTGGGTATATAGAACAACATTCAAAACACCAATTGGAATGTCTTCATATCGACTGGTTTATGGCCAGGCATGTCATTTACCAGTAGAATTAGAGCATAAAGCATACTGGGTCATAAAAACCTTGAATTTCAGTTTAGAAGCTCCGGGAGAGAAGAGGCTACTACAAATAAATGAAATGGATGAATTTAGAAATGACGCCTATGAAAATGCTCGAATTTACAGGGATCGAACCAAAAGACTACATGACAAGCACATTTTGAATAGGGAATTCGTAGTCGGATAAAAAGTTTTAATTTTTAACTCCCGATTACGACTTTTCCCAGGGAAATTGTACTCTAGATGGTGAGGACCCTTTGTTGTGACTCGTGTCTTTCCATATGGCACAGTCGAGATTCAAGATGAGAAAAAGGGCTCATTCAAAGTTAATAGTCAAAGACTGAAACCTTATATTGATGGAGAGCTCAAGCCACAGAAGTCCTCCATTCATCCTAATGAAGTCGAATGATCCACCCAAAAAGTAGAGCTAACGATTATAACTTAAGCGCTTCATAGAAGGAAACCCAAGTTTCCCTTCCTTACTTCTTTTCTTTCAATTTCCTTAAATTTTTATTATTTTCTAATACTTTCGTACATTTTGTCAACAGGCTTTTGAAACAAGTTTGGATGTAACTTGATGACAACATCTATCGTCAAATAAGCAATCCTCAAACCTGGGAAGTATATCTCACCTACTGCTTCGTTCCTTGTATTTCTTTTAACATTGAGGACAATGTTAACTTTAAGTTTGGGAGTGGGAGAGACATTTTTCACAATTTTTTTTTTTTTTTTGAATAAAATTTTTTGAAAACTTTTCTTGTTTAGTCCTATTTTATCTTTTAGAGTCGGATTTAGTGCTTCCCAGAGTTCGGAGCCTTTGTATGGGGATGAGATAGTATCGCCCAACAAAAAATATTTTCTATTTTCGATAGTTTATACCATTAGTGTTTTTACATTTTATTGCACATTTTGAACCAATTTAAAATCATAAAAAAAAAAAAAAATTTGAGAACTTAATATCATGCTTTTTAGGAAATTTTTCTATTCTTTTTAGCTCGTTTACTTTAATTAGATTTGACTAACTTGTGAATCAATTATTTTTGTATTCTAATTGCAAAACATCATGTATTCTAAGGCACTATCTTGACAAGATCATGGTGTTTGAGTTCACTAGTTAGCATCGTTGTTTTACCTTTCTTTTTGATTAAAAATGCTCAAATTTGAATAGATTACATTAAAATTATCATTTTCATAATAGATTTTGAAGAGTTATGTCTAAGTCTAAAGAAAAATATGAAAAAAAAGGGAAGCATCTCTAAGCACCGCTATCTTGTATAAACGTTTATCTTTTAAGATATGTGATGCCCATCATGAGGGCGTCTCGTTGGTGGCTTCTCTTGCCCATGCGGTCATCGCCCAAGGGTCAGGAGTTCAATTCTCGCTGAAGATATACTCATAAAGTCATAATCACGACGTCTCAGCGGTGGCATCTCTTACCCATGCGGTCATCGCCCGGGGGTCAGAAGTTCGATTCTTGCTGAAGATATACTCATGGGCAGGGGTTGGCTGGGGCAAATCAGTCACTCATATAAAAATAAAAAGAAGAAGAAGAGAAAATTTAAGTGAGTAATTTTTAAGCTTGGGCATACCTTAAAAGTCTTGTTATAAATGGTATGATTTTTGTCATCCGTTCAATTTGAATGTCTTAAGATTAGAAAGAATGGATAAACTTAATTTGCTTAGCCAACTTTTGAATTCATTAACCTAGGTGATTGATAGGTTTTTCTTTAGAAAAGATTATTTTTCCTTTAGAAACTTAAGCTAATGATCCTTAGTCATTCTTTTCTAATAGAAGTATTTTTGCTGTGAATTGTGATAAAATTCTAAAAAAGCATAAAATCCTGCACTTTCATGTTTAGCCTTGCTCAAGGACGAGCAACATTTAAGTTTGGGGTATTTTAATTAGTCCAAATTAGTATAAATTATTTATATTATTTAGGTTCATTTATTAACCATTTTACACCAAATTTTTATCGCTTTTGCTCTTTTTCGCTCCTATTTTTATTTTCTTGCAAAAACATAGATTTTATGCTAATTCTTGCTATGTTTTATCATCAAAATCAACAAGTGAATGCAAGATACATCAAACAAAAGAAAAAAAAAGGGGGCAAAATACATCAAATCCACATGACTAAGGCAAAGAAAAATTGAAGAACTTCTTCAACATTTCATGGACATGTTCAACTTGATGCAAAAGCTGATCTTTGGAGGTGGAAGAAAGGAAAACTAAAAAAAAATAGCAAGTTGTGGCAAGTTACATCCATGGGCGACAAATGAGCAAATGAGAGTGAAGCTTATAAAATTTTTTATTTCATGTTATTCTAACCTCAAGTACTATATATAAGGGTGTTGGGGAAGTGTTTAGGCATCATTCAATTAGCAGAAAACCAAATACAAGGTAGAAAAAACTTAGGAAAAACCGAGAGGAAGAGAAAGAGGTGAAGGAAGAAAAGTTTGGTTTTTAATTTTATATTTTCAAGTTCTTTTCTATCGTTTTCTTCTTTAAATTTATGAATTTTGTCTTAGTTTTACTTTATATTATGTCTAATGTGAACTAATTTTCTCTTTCCAAGGCTACGATGTAGCATAAGTTGTAATATACGCTCTTTTCCAATTTGACGTATTCAAAGTTTGTTTATTGCGTTGTTTGAGTGTTTATCATTGTTCTTCATGAGTTTTGAATACTTGATCACCATTCAAAGATTGTAATGATTCATAATGAATCCGAGAGGAGATTTATGATGATTGCTAAAGTGATAAACACCACAAATTGAGTGAATGCTGGAGATAGATTAATGCTATTTGTGTGGTCAAAAGTAAAAACCATGGATCTTCAAAACTCTTTTCCTATTTAAATTAATGCAAGAAATTGATGATTTAATATGTAAAAGAGCATGCTAAATGTTGCTCAAGAGATAATATTGAGTAAATTAGGGTTTTTGACCATCAACATGCAATAACAACTTGAATACCAAGAATAGAAAGGCGTATTGATATAACTAGGTAAAATCAGATGCCTTAGGTCTATAAAAATTAGAAACTTTCAACAAAAATTAGTACACTTTTATTCTAATCAGTGAACATTTTTAGTCTTTTTCATTTTGTTTGTTTCATATCAAAAACTACAAATTTCAGCCTTTTAAATAGTGCTGAAACTACTAATTTCGGTACTCATTCAATAAACAATCGCTCATGGGATGATAATATACTTACTTCTTTATTTCTTGATATGACTTAGTGCACTTGCTAAGCAAACACACCAATCATCAGCGCCCTCAAGTCTTCTAGGTGTTTGACATGGGATTTTTATTTGACCACGATATCGTCAATGTAGACCTCCATGGTCTTGCCAATGAGGTGTTCATGGCTCTTTGGTAGGTGGCGTCGGCATTTTTAAAACCGAATGGCATAGCCAGTCACTCAAAGGTCCATAAAACCTGAATGATGGCTTATAGATATCTTCTGAAGCAATCATAACTTGGTAGTACCCACAGTAGCCGTCCATAAAAGACAAGACCTCATGCCTCGAGGCTAAGTCAATGAGCACGTCATCAATTAGCATTGGATATTCATCTTTCGGGGTCGCTATATTCAAATCTCTAAAGTCAATATAGACCCTGATTTTTCCATTTTTTCTTAATGACGAGAACAATGTTTGCCAACCATTCTACATATCTAGCAGTCTTGATAAATTTGGCCTTTGAGAGTCTTTCGATTTCGTCCTTGGCCAAATCAATAACTTGGTGGGACATTCTCCTCCAGGTTTGAATGATGAGCCTCATGCCTGGCTTGATAAGAAGCCTATGCTTAACCACCTTTCCATCTAGGCTAGGTATCTCATGATAGTTCTAAGCCAAGCAATCCTTGAACTCGGGAAGCAAGGTCAAATACTGCTCTCTTTGCTCCTTAGAAAGCAGAGCGCTCAAATAGGTAGGTCTTGGGTCTTCTAGCAAGTCCAAGTTAACCTCAAGGAGGGGGTCCTGAACTTTAGCCCTTAAATGATGTTGCTCTTAAGTCAGAGAGTTCCAGCTCTTTTCTTGCTTCATCTAGACCTCGAAGCCATACTCTCACCTCAGTTAGTGAGCTGTCATGGATGGTCATTGTGTGTTGATGTTGGGTAGAATGTCGTGCAGTCCTTTTGACATCAAGCGGTCCCATAGCATCTTCATAGAACTTTGCATCAACTGTAGTTGGAGCAAGCCATAACTGGCATGTTATCTACCATAAGAATCTCATACTTGTCATGGTTCCAGAAAATTATCAACTGGTGAAATGAAGATGGGATACAATAATTGGCATGTAACCAATCTCTCCCTTGCAAAGCATTATAGCTTGATGTAGTATCCATTACAAAGAAAGCTATCAGTTTCCTTAAGCTGCCAACAGTCCACTCAATTGGGATGACCCCTTCAACCTTAGTAGTAGCTCCCGAAAACCCACAATTTTCAACATCTGAAGTAATTAGGTCATCTCGAGATTTACCATTGACCCCCAACATATAAGAAGACAGGAAGTTGATGACTGTGCCATTATCAACCAAGACCCTATTTACTAGAATGCCATCGAATCTGACCTTGATGTATAGGGGCTTGTGCACCTATTGGCAATATTAGGCCCCGCAAACATCATCTTCATTATGTTAGGTGAATCATCAGGTGATTTGGATGTTGAGGTATTAACTTTGAAAGACAAAGGATCAGAGTTACCTATGGTGGCTGAAGTTCCACCTGGGGATCCTCATCAGTTCTATAACGTCTGCCTCGAGGCCCTCCTGAATGCCAGTTGCCATGAACTCCAAATGAAGGAGCAGGGCAGTTCTAACATCAACCTTTTCAGGGAGCGTCCTGAATTGTATTTGGACCCATTCATCTGTTTTCTTTTCAGACCTACCATCCATGGGCATGTCCTGATCATGATTTTGAGGACTGCCATTAGTTAGCATGTCCCGTGCTAAAGGTTGGTCCTCTAAATCAACTGCTAGGCTTGAGACTCCTCCATAGGTTGGGGGAAGTCCTCTTCGTGGAAGTCATTCTCGATATTAGAACATGTTGGATTAACATGGCCTAGTGGTTCCACTATGTTGATGCTGCGGGGGGAATATTCCTCTTTGTCATCAAAAGATTTTCGAGCCAATGAACTCTTAGCAAGTTGGTCCCACTAAGAGTTATGTTCTTCAGAAGATGAGAGACTGTTCCATCTCTCAAGCTTTTTGTGTGGTTGCCTTTTTTGGCAGTAGCAACAGGTTTGGACTCAGTTGATGGGTTTCCAAGATCCATAGGCTCGGGTTTTCCTCTTAAGAGAGTCTAGTTAAGCAAGTATCGAGCAAAGCCCTTCCTTGAGCTTCCTTTTTCCGTAGTTGCCTCCTTTTCTGGGTTTGAGTAAGACTAAAGGGACTAACCTTTCTTGATCGAGGTGGCTCCTTCTCCAGACATTACCAAATTAGACCCCGAAAGGCTGGTACCCTGACTGTCGTGGTCCTTGACTGGTGTCCTTTTCCAGTAGGTGGTATTTTGGATTTCTCCTTGGATGCCAGTCCTCGTAATGATTTGGCGTTTTGGAGTAAGACCCTCATCAAGCTCATATTTACGGAACTTCTCTGATGGCATCTTCAGATCCAAGAGGGGGTCAGTAGGGGAAATATATTGAGAAAGCAATCTGAGTTTCTTATTGCTGCCTATATTTTCCCACAACATTGCTAGCATGGCTTATAGGACAGCCTCTCCAAGTCTCGAGATATTCTTTCTTAGCTTATAAGGCCTAGCTTAGGCCCTTGAATACTACTGATGTCTATAGCTAACTCCTCAGCCACTATCAGCATAATGGCAGAGTCATTGCGGAGTTTGATTAGCAAGTTCTTAAACACCGCACCCTTTCTTATGGGATGGAGTTAGATGATATGCCATCGGCAGATTCCATCATCCAATGTGCGTGCCAGTCTCGGCAAGCCCTATATCCCCTCAATGACCAATCGTTCGAATAGATGGTTTGCCACCTTTGCCTTCTGAGTGTCATTGAAGACTATTTTTCTCCTACAAAGGCGAAATGGTTAGTCTGAACACAGCAGGGATTGGTTTGCACAATAGTGTCAATAACTTTGACTTGAAGAGGACTGAAGAAGGGGTCTTTGTCGACACCCATCTGTCCTTTTTCCGGGAACATCAATTCCCTTGCTTCTATGGCATCTTGAACCATGTTTCTAAAGATAATGCAGTTCTTCGTTGAATGGGTCAACAAATCGTGCCATTTACAGTATACCTTCCCCTTAGTAAAATTTGGGTTAGGTTCCTATATTTTCCCCTGATCTTGAGTTTGTTAATTGCCTCAAGCAATTCGAATATTACGTTGACTCTTGAGAGGTCAAACGCATATTTTCTCAAGTTTTGAGATTGATAAGACTTTCTGACTTTGATATCCTTTTTAACCAAAGGACTGAAAACCATAGGAGGCCCCTTGACATATTCAGTAACATCAATATCATATGGAGGATCTTCATCTTCTTCAATTAGATCGTGTATGTAAGTCCCATACATGCTATTTTTTTTCAGGCTTTCTTCTTTCAAGACAGCCTCGTATCTAGTGGTACGTTCTGCCAACTGTAAGAGCATTGTTAAGTAAGATCATTCAAATGTCTTCCTAAATTAAATATCTGAGCCATTCAAGGGGAGCTTGGCATATCCAACTTCAGGAATGGCAACCGTACTGATTCATCTCATATTTACGCATCTTTTAATTACTATTTTAATTATTTTGCACTTGTTTAATTGTTGTTTTATACTCACTTTCGCAATTTTTATGTCTTATAGGTTCGAAATTAAAGTCCAAAAATTGTCAAATTTTGGTGCAAATAAGACAAAATTTGATGCGTAAGCAATTAAATCAAGTCGATCGGAGATCGGGACTAGATCGAACAAGCGAAGCCTGACCCGCACCCACCCCCGCACCAGACCAGTTCAGGCCCGTGACCAGCAGCCCACGTCCACCTGCGTACAGCCCAGCAGCTCACCCCCTACACACGCAGGGCCGTCATCTTCACCTCCAGGCCCATCATCAACGCTCAGCCCACCTTTAGCCCAAGATCACCAAGCCATCATCGGCCCACCAAACCTGTTCCACACCAGCCCCAGCACTGATTCATTCACAGCAGCTCGTCCACACCAGTTCAAGCCCATGTTCTGTTCACTACCCAGCCCACCGTCCAACACTAGGCCGACCTTTTTCGAGTTCACGCTCAGCCCAGCACACCCGTCATCTTCAACCCCAAGCTCCAGTCCGGCCCACCACCCCTGTTCGCCCATCGTCACCCCAGCTCGGCCCAACACCAGCGTACACCGCCTCTGCTCAGGCTCAGGTCCAGCGCACGTACGGCTCCGTCAGGCGGCTGCATCGTTTAAATTGGGGCAAGCTCTGTTTTGGGGAAGGTTAACTTTCACCGCCTCTAATTCATTCGCTTTCTCTCTCCTCAGCTTTTATATTATCTTTTCGTTAAATTGTAAAGGGAGTAAAATTAGCGTGAAGACCAGCATAGATTCATTCATCCAACTGGTTCATTTTTGGAGAGATACTTGCTCTCTGAGACTAGATGAAATCTTAGCCTTTTTGCTTTTGTATTATTTTTAATTTTGAGATAATTCATTTTTTACATGAATTGCTTAATTTTAAGATAAATATTTTTAAATATTATATTTTTATTGTTTATTCAATTAAAATGATTATTGAGTTTGTAAACTTCGATCGTTGATGTTGATATTTATAAATTAATTCCTCATGCTTGTAGCTTTAGGATTAATTAATCAAGTAATAATATTCACCGAGTTATTAATTTATGATTTAATTAGATAGGTTTAATACGCGATAATAAACAATAAGTTAAGTTGAGTCTATTTTCCTTATGCTTGAGTTAGATAGGGTCAATACACGATAATAACAACACCACCTTAGTAGGTTGAAACTTGTAGCTTAAACTAGTATCTGTGTGACAATCAATAATCCCAGTTTAAGAATTAATGCAAGAATAATTGGCTAATGATGGATTCAAAACTCTAGGTTCTAATTCCAATTTTTTTGTCCCCGTTAGAAGTATAACTCTTTAGTTTAATTGTCATTAGCTTAGAATAGTTAACACACAACCTCTTAATTTATTTGAATCAATTCAGGTCATAAATTAAATTCACGTACTCTTAGTCCCTATGGTTCAACAACCTCTTACCCTAGACTTCAATTTAAATGTGTTTAGCGGATAGGGCTTAAAATATCAAATTTTGATAAACGTAGAAAAGCACATCACTTACACTTTAACTTGGCTCTCTTGAATCGATTAATGTAATCTTCCACTGGTTCACCTAACTTTCATCTCATTCGAGCCAAATCAGGCATGGAAGTTCCTGTTTCCATTCTTGGAACCTGAGCTTGAAGTTGCCTTGTTATATCATCCTAACAATAGATGCAATTAGGTGACAGGCTAATGTACCATTGAAAAAGCAGTCCTAGTTAAGGAGTTGGGGAACAACCTTAGCTTGTGGTACTGATTATCAGCGGCTTCTCTACACTAACAGTTGAATCTTGCCAAATGCTCAAGGGTAGACATAGTCCCTTTCCCTGAAAAGAGGGTAAACTCGAAAATTTTGTATCCTCAAGGAAAAGGATAATGCCTGTCTATGAAGTTAGGGTAAGGTTTACTATACAAGGATCTATTGACCCTTCTGAGGCCTGGCCCATACATCTGCTTAATAAGGACAGCCAGTTGGTCCTGAAGGGGTAGGTTAGGCACATGGTTATGTGCTTTCCATTGCCTCCCAAGTGGGTGAGGATCTCGAGGTTGATCTATAGGATACTCCTGAGCACCCATCACGACACCCTCTTGCCCTAGGCTTCAATTTAGATTTGTTTCGTGAATATGGTTTAATATTAAATTTTGATAGACGTAGAAAAGTTATCAAGATTTTGGCGTTGTTGCCGGGGACTAGGCAACGTTTGTGATTTTCTTTTACTCTTAACTTGGGATTTTTCATTATTTTTTAAAATTGACATTGTCTCTTTCCTTGCAAAAAATTAAAAAGATTATGTTCTTTTTTTTTAAAAAAAATTATTTTCTTTTCTTAAATTTTTTTTTTTAATTTTTTTTCGAAGCATTATTTGTCTTGTAATTTTCATGCATAGATAGATTTTAGGATAGTTTATTATTTGTTTTTCTTTTTAAGTGTTTGTTCTGTTAGTTTTAATTTTTAGTTTACTTGCTTCTTGTGGTTGTTTGTTCATGCATAGTCGTCACTCTTTGTTTCTTGACCTTACCATATTCGACCCTGAAATTGAAAGGACTTTGAGAGACTTTAGAGCCCAACGCCGAGCAAAAACCAAATGGCTGACGAACAACCATGTGCACTTATGGAGTACTTTACTCCCACTACATACGCCTCACCTTCATGCGTTAGGTTGCCACCTATAGCTCATCAGTTTGAGCTTAAGCCACATACCATATAGATGCTTCCTTCAATCCATGGCTTAGACGATGAGAACCCATACACTCATTTAGACAGTTTCATGGAGGTTTGCTCTATCTTTAGGATTCCTAATGTTAGTGATGACGCCGTCCTACTCCATATTTTTTCCTTTCTCTTTGTAGGATAAGGCTCGGTATTGATTAGGCACCTTGCCTAGAGGGACGATTAGTACTTGGACTCAAATGCAATAGGAATTTCTAAACAAATTATATCCCATTAGAAAGACTAACACTGCTGGGAGAGCCATTAACACCTTTGCCCAACTTCCTAGCAAAGAGTTCCATGAGAGTTTGAGTAGGTTTAGGGAACTTTTGAGAGCTTGTCCACATCATGTTATCCCTAAATGGCAACTGAGCTAAAATTTTTATTATGGCTTGAATGAAAAAGGTCAACAAACC
This sequence comes from Simmondsia chinensis, assembly GCA_018398585.1. Taxonomy (NCBI): domain Eukaryota; kingdom Viridiplantae; phylum Streptophyta; class Magnoliopsida; order Caryophyllales; family Simmondsiaceae; genus Simmondsia; species Simmondsia chinensis. The sequence goes on from JAGTTD010000001.1 coordinate 21,551,110, forward strand.
GTTGATGCTTCATATGGTGGTCAATTCTCTAGAAGAATAAAAATAAGGCATGGGAACTTTTCATAAATTTGAATGAGAATTCATGACAATTTGCCACAAATACACGTTTAAATGCTACTAGGTTAATAGAGGAAGAGTCCATGAAATTGCACACACCTCTATCTTAAACAAGAAAGTAGATTCTCTGCATCTTCTGTGGAGCAACTCTCTTCCTTATTTAAGCCGAAATTGACTCCCTCCAGTTTGCCTAATGTGTCTAATGTTCCAAACATGCATGGTGCTTGTTCTACATGTCATAGTGTTTCTCATCCACATTGATTGCCCCTCTGCTTCACCTTTTGTTGAGTAGTCGCAGAAACAGGTTAATGCAGCCCAAAGAATCTCAAAGAATGATCCATACTCGAATACATACAATCCGGGCTGGAGAAACCATCCAGACTTCTCTTAGAGGCAAGGAGGAGAAGGACAATTCATGCCACAACAACCGAATCCACGACCTTAACAATCTCGTATACCACGACCTCTCGGTTTTCAACTGCGAGGGTATGCTTCTAACTACTCTCAACCTTCTAATTTGAGCTCTAATTGGAATTTTGAAGAGAAGGTCATGAGTGCGCAGAAGGGTTTAGAAGCTAATTCCCAACTCCTCCACTCCCATACACAATCGATCTCAAAGCGAGAAACCCAAATAGGTCAACTTGCCAATGCTTTAAGTTGGGATCATTATGTACTAAAATGATAACCAATATGCGAATTATGTTCAAATTAGTGGTGATTGAAAGAGCCTTTAAGAGTAAAGGCAATAGAGCCATTAAACTGCTAGAACCTTTTCATATAATGTTTATGGACTGTTAAAAGTTCAAGTGAGCAGAAGCCAAGAGTATTTTATAAAATATTTGTGAAAGGTTACTCAATAAGTTGATATATGGATATACAAAGGAAGACTTAAATCTTGAATCCTTTGAAAAGTTCAAAGAATTAAAGAATAAAGTTGGGATTAGGTAATTATACCAAGTCACTTTGATTAGATCAAAATGGTGATTTTAGGAGAATTCTTACTTTTCCTTTCTATAAGTGTTTTAGAAAGTATTAATAATATGTTATTGAATATGGTAAGATTCATGTGGTGAGTCATGTTTACATATAAAAAGGCTTGCGACGTAGTATCATTTAGAAAGTGTCCTAAATGCACAGTGGATAGCTTGTGTTAGATAAATTGACAGTATGAGATACTTTGATAACATATCACTTATTTGATCTAAGTGTATATGTGGTTCAATCTTATTAACCACTTAAACCAAACCCGACATTTCATCTTAGACTACATCCATCTCATGGAACGTTTTTAGAAAACAATTACACGTATATTTGACTCGTAAAACATAATCAGACAACAAATAAATAAAATAATTTTATTTATAGGATAGCAATTCCAACAGTATCTCATTGTTATGGGATATGGAAAAATGGAAGTCAAGACGACTTTTTCTGAATGGTCATTTTGAAAAGGTTATGTATATGATACAACCAGACAAATTTGTTACCAAGAGTCAGGAGCATATATTATGCAAATTGAGAAAGTCTGTTTGTAGACTTAAATATGCGTTATGTTCATTGAATTGTAGATTCGATGACGGTTATCAAGTCCTAGTGATTTGATTCAATGGTTAGTCAACATAATTAAAAAGTAGTGACTTTCAAAGTGTTGTATATAGATAGCATTCTGTTCATTAAGACTGGTGTATAATTATTATGAGTTGTTAAATTTTAGTTGTCCAATTATTTGGAATGAAAGAACCAAGATAAGCCAAATATGTTCTTAGGATCAAGCGTTAGCGAGATTCAAAGAAAAGATGTTGAGTTTTTCATGGGTTGTTTGTTTTTAAAAAGAAGTTTAGGCGTTTGACATCAGAAACCCATGTTTACCCATATAGTGAGAGTCATTAGATGGTGAAGAGTGAAGCAATATTATATTGCTTACTTCACTATGAAAGTCAGGCACTTGATAGCTATAAAGTTATTAAGTAGACTACATAACTTAGAAGGTTCCTTATAAATGAAAGCATGTGAGAAAAAGAATGGGACAGTGAAAGATCGGTATTGATAAAGGTTTATAGTCAATGAGTTAACAGATTCCTAGGTATAGTTATACAATGCAGGATTAATTGGATTTAGGACAAATGAGAGATTGTTGGAATCAGTGTTCTAGAAAACCTAATTAATTAGTTTTAAATAGTAATTAAATAAAATTATTTTATTTATTTATTATGAAATTATGTTTTATGAGTCTAATATACTTGTGATAGTTTACTAAAACGTTCCATGATATGGACATAGTCCAAGATAACATGTCAAGTTTTGTTTAAGTGGTCAATAAGATTGAGTCACGGATACACTTAAATCAAATTAGTGATATGTTTAAGTATATGTTCGTAGTCAGTGATGGGTCTTGAAAACTTGTCTAATAAGAGTATAATATGATGCTTTAAATGACTTATCTTGGTCACGCGGATAGGAATTCAAAAGTATTATATTGATGTTATCTATATGATTGGAACACTGAGCAAGACCACCTTAATTATTTGTTTCTTCATTGCTATCAGAAAATAATTAATTTCATAAGACGATAACTCTAAATCCAGAAAATGGTTTAGACTCGTACATGGATTATTCGTTGCTTTGGTGTGCGAAAAGGATTAGCCACAACGTGTTGACTTAAATCGTATGAGCATTGGGTAACAACATGAAGTGTATCGGGAACATGTATTTTACGTGGAATCTATAATCTCTTACGAGATAAAAATGTTCCCTTAGTTGATTCGCAAGCATACTAACAGATTCGAGAATCTTTGGCCAAAGTATTCCACATGTTTGACATAGGAAATTTGTACAAAAATTATTTTTTGTGTTATTGAATTGTTTGAGAAGGGCGAGTCAGGAACTATGGTGAAAGACGTGAGAAAATTAGTGATAGTTAAAGCTATTTCTCCTCACGGATATCTAATAGAGGGGTTGATTGTTATAATAAAAGTTATTTGGGAATTATTGAATAATCATATTTAATTCTAGAGCGCAATAATATTTATTTAGTAGAATTAAATATTACTAAATAGTAATCAATGTTATTAAAGAGTTGATAACTAGATTTGACCTATTTGAAGCTAGAATTAAGTTGCTCCTAAGGTCCCTCTGCAAACCTCTTGAAGTACATCGGTTGAAAATGTTTAAAATGAATCCATAAGATGAATTATTTATTCATGAAATGAAAAAACTAATTTTTCTAATGTCATGATCCGAGATCAAACTTGAGTCATGACCTAGGGATAGTAGAATTTGAGACGAGAAAGAAGTGCATAGAGATGGAAATGGAGAGAGAGTTGGATGAGAGAGAGAAAAATATCTAAAAGATATTTTGTATTTCATCAAGTTATGAGCTTATAATGAAAGACTCACCTATTTATACTAATCTCAAGCTAAGACTCACCTAAGCTAGATACATTGCATTTGGACCACCCATCTTAACCGACTTTTCCCCCTTAGGCGCCAAGATTGACTTATTTTAACTACCATTTGACTTACCTTGACAATTACTAATTAATTACCTACTAGCAAGTCTAATACATGACAATATTAAAGACTTATTACTACTTATTACAATCTTGACTTATTCATACTCACTTCCATACGCCCCAACTATTAGAATCATGACAATACTGCCCCCTTAAGAGATTCTTGCCCTCAAGAATCTTAGTAGAGAGTTGTTGAAGGGCGTTTGTCAATGCCGAGACTCTAGAATGCTCTTATTGTTGTGCATCTAAGCTGTATACAATGAGAGTGAGTTGCTTATGAACTGGAGCTGATGCCGCAACTTGGAGAAGCCCACAAATATTCTCATAGGAGTTGTAGAACATGCATTAGGAGGTCTACCCAATTCATACCCGATCAGCCAACGTAACACCAATACTGATACCGATAGCCATACTGATGAGCTTCTTATTGCAACTACACAACCAAACATCAATGTCTTGCAGCAAAGGTGTATTGATGGCCAGGATACCAGAAGCTGTAATCCAAGAACCTTAGCTCCCAATCTGAATATCAGCTGCCTAACCCTTCCTGCGCTCAACCGAAGTGCTCCTCTGCTGTTAACCTTGCAGAACGCAACACTTTCCTGGCCTTGGAAAAGTCTCTCAATTGATCTCGGGTTCCCAAGGCTCTCAAGAATCGAACTTGCATATTCCATTGTCCATTTAACATCCATAAGTGCTGCTTCCTTTGATTCAACAGAACTGTCAAGTGAATTGACTTCAGGCTTGTTGAAATGTCCAAACTGCATACCAAGTCTAACCCGTGGCTTTAAGAACATCTCCACTTGTAAACCTGCAGCTTCATACTGGGTTGAAGTTGTATTTGCTGCAACTAACTCCAAAGATACAGAACTTGGAAGCCGATTAGTTCTCTCTTCAATCTACCACACTTCCGTGCTTTCAGCACTACTCATTTCTGCCAAATACGTCTCAGTCATTGAATCCATTCTAGCGCCTTTGGTTTGCTTCTGAACTCCCTCCATCAATGCAACAAGCCGCGCGGGTTTTTCTCCTAACAGATGTTCCTGATTTGTCACCAGTATGTCCCTTTCACAAAGCTGTTGGACTGATTTCTCAACCATATTGGAGCAAACTATTGCCCTCATATGCCGCCCCACTTATTTCTTGCTATTGGTCCTCACGGAAAGTCGATCAATTCCACCTCTTGGCATTGACGAAAGTAACAATAACCATTTGAGAGGCCTTACATTGGGTTGTATTGCTGGAAGGACACCAGGATCAGCCCATATTGCACGCCTGATGCGTCTCATATTTACGCATCTTTTAATTGTTATTTTAATTATTTTGCACCGATTTAATTATAGTTCTACACTCATTTTGGCAATTTCATGTTTAAGAGGTTTGAAATTAAAGTTCCGGAAATTGTCAAATTTTGGTGCAAATAAGACAAATTTGACTCATAAACAATTAAGTCAAGTCAATCGAGATTCAGGACAAGAACGTATAAGCTCGGCCCGCACCGACCTGAGCCCGCACTATTCATCACCCCCTACCTCCGAATCTCATCAAGCCCACCGTCACCACACAGCCCACCACCGCAAGCCCAGCTCCGACCCAATCCACACCGGCCCAACACCAGGCCCGTCACAGCCCTATCTACAGTATCCCAAGCCCAACGCCATCATCGTCACAGCCCAAACGCAGCTCAGGCCCAGACAATCGTCCCCGAGTCGCGACTCACTTCTGAAACCAGCAAGCTCAGCCCATCATTAACGCACAACCACCAAGCCCATCAAGACAGCCCAATTCCAGTAGGGTTTGGGCAGCAACGATTATAAAAGAAGGAGAAGCAGCTCGGCTAGGGAGGAGGTTTTTCGTTCTGTTTTCTAGTTTTTTGGGGGTCTTCAGCCGCTCGGCTTCTCTCTCTCTTCTCTCAGCTTTTATTTTTCCCTTTTTTTCATTAAATTGGAACAAGAGCGAAATTAGCGTGAAGATGGACATGAGTTTCTACATTTCCTCCTTCATCGGTTCATCCTTGATAGAGAGCTAACTTGCTCTCTGGGGTTAGATGAAGTCTTAGCCTTTTCACTTTGTATTACTTTAATTTCGGGATAATTATTTGTTACATGAATTGCTTAATTGTGAGAAATACTATGAAGTATTGTGCTTTAATTGTTTATTCAATTGATATGATTATTGAGTTTGTAACCTTTAATTGTTGATATTGATATTTATAAATTAATTCTTTGTGCTTGTAGCCTTAGGATTAATTAATCAAGCAATAGTATTAACCGAATTGTTAATTAAAGCCTATCTTCCCTATGCTTTAGTTAGATAGGGTCAATACGCGATACTAACAACATTATCTTAGTAGGTTGAAACTTGTAGCCTAAACCATTATCCGTGTGACAATTAATAATCTCAATTTAAGAGTTAACACAAAAATAATTGGCTAATGATGGATTCGAAACCCTAGGCTCCAATTTAATACATGTTCCCAATTAGAAGTAGATTACTTTAGTTTAATTGTCGTTTTTTAGATTAATTGACACAAAAACCTCTCAAATCTATTCAAATCAATTTAGGTCATGAAATAATTTCACGTACTATTAGTCCCTGTGGTTCGACACCCTCTCGCTCTATACTGTAATTTAGATGTGTTTAGTAGATATGGTTAATTATTAAATTTTGATAGACATAAAAAAAAGCCACATCAAGATTTTTGCGCCGTTGCCGGGGACTAGGCAACGTTCGTGATTTTATTTTTGTGATTCTCTTTGGTTTTTAATTTTCTTTAATTGTTTTTAATTGTTATTGTCTCTTTCTTTATAAAAAAATAAAAAAATATAAAAAATATTTTCTTTACTTTTCTAAAAAAGGTTATTTATTTATTTATTTTATTTATTTATTTTTAAAGCATTATTCATCTTGTAATTTTCGTGCATAGGTAGATTTTAGGATAATTTATTAGTTGTTTTTTTTGTTAGTTCTAGTTTGAGTTTGACTTGCTTCTCGTGGTTGTTTATTTATGCATGGTCGCCGCTCTTTGTCTCTTGACCTTACTAGATTCGACCCTGAAATTGAAAGGACCTTAAGAGACTTTAGAGCCCAACACCGAGCACAAACCACAATGGCTGACAAACAACAACCATGTCTACTTATGGAGTATTTTACTCCCACCACATGCACCTCACCTTCATGCATTAGATTCCCACCGGTGGCCTATCAGTTCGAGCTGAAGCCACATACCATACAAATGCTTCCTTCATTCCACCGCTTAGGTAATGAGAACCCGTACACACACTTGGACAGTTTCATGGAGGTTTTTTCAATCTTCAGGATTCCTAACATTAGTGATGACGCCATCTTACTTTGCCTTTTTCCTTTCTCTTTGAAGGATAAGGCTAAGTATTGGTTAGGCACCTTATCTAGTGGGACCATTAGTACTTGGACTCAAATGCAACAAGAATTTCTTAATTCTTAAGAAATTCTATCCCATTAGTAAGACTAACATTGCTAGGAGAGCCATTAACACCTTTGCCCAGCTCCCTACTAAGGAGTTTCACGAGAGTTGGGATAGGTTTAGGGAACTCTTATGAGCTTGTCCACATCATGCTATCCCTAAATGGCCGCTAGTCCAAAATTTTTATTATGGGTTAAATGAAAAGAGTCAACAAACTGTTCATGCCTCATGTGGTGGTCAGTTCCTTAGAAAGAATGAGGATGAGACGTGGGAACTTTTTGAACTTTTAAATGAGAATTCACAACAATCTGTCGCACATGCATGTCTAAATGCTACTAGGTTAAACAGAGGAGTAAATGAAATTGCTCACACCTCCATATTAGATAAGAAAGTAGACTCTCTTGCCTCTTCTGAAGAACAATTGACTTCCTTGTTTAAGATGACATTGACTCCCTCTACTGCACCTAACGTGTCTCATGTTTCAAGTGTGCACAATGCTTGCTCTTCATATTCTAGTGTCTCTCATTCTACACATGACTGTCCCTCTGCTTCACCTTATGTGGAATGGTCGGAGGAACAAGTCAATGCAGCCCAAGGATTCTCACGAAACGACCCATGCGTACAATCCGGGCTGGAGAAACCATCCTCACTTCTCCTGGAAGTAAGGAGGAGAAGGACAATTTGTGCCACAACAATCTCACCCATGACCTCACTCACCTGGTATGACATGACCCATCGGTTTCCAACCACATGGGCATACCTCTAATTACTCTCAACCTTCTAATTTGAGCTCCAATTCGAATTTTTAAGAGAAGGTCTTGAGTGCACTGAAAGGTTTAGAAGCCAATTTCCAACTCCTCCACTCCCATACACAATCGATCTCAAAGCTAGAAACCCAAATAGGTCAGTTAGCTAACGCTATGAGTAGGAGAGATGGGGGACGACTCCCTAGCCAAGCTGTGGAAAACCCTAGGAACTGTGTGAGACAAGACAACTACCCTTCCCATCAAGAACAAGCAAAATCCATTACAGTGCTTAGAGGTGGGAAGGAGGTTGACAACGGGGTGAGTGCTGAGAGTGAAGTACCCATAAGTGGTGAGGGAGGAGAAAAGAGCGAGGAAAGAGAGAAGGAGACCGATAAGGTCACGCACCCTTCTTCCATTCCTAAGCCCTCTGAACTTCCTTCCTCATATGTACCTGGAGTGCCCTTCCCCCAAGCTTTAGTTGCACCACATCCAAATGGGAAGGACAAGAAGTGGGAAGATATTCTGGAGACATTTAGGCAAGTAAAGATTAACATTCCCCTTCTTGATGCGATTAAATAGATCCCGGCCTATGCGAAGTTTATTAAGGATCTACTGAACCAAAAGAGGTGATCTAGAGCACATCTGCCTAAAAAAGTGTTTTTGGCTGAGCAAGTGATCTCTATTTTGAAGTGCGACACTCCATTTAAGTACAAAGACACTGGTGTCCCCACACTCTTTTGTTCACTTGGAGATTACCCGATCGATAAAGCTTTACTGGACTTAGAAGCGAGTGTCAACGTTATTCCTTACTCGGTTTGTGAGAAGTTAGGTTTGGGAGAGTTACAACCCACCATAGTGACCTTGTAGTTAGCGGATAGATCAACTAGAGTCTCCCGTGATGAGCATACTAACGTACTGGTGAAGGTAGACAAAGCCATGTTTCCAGCTAATTTTCTTGTGCTTGACATGAAACCTTCTAGTCATCCGAAAAACCATATCCCTGTCATTCTAGGTCGGTCTTTCTTAGCGACGGCCAATGCCACGATTAGTTGTAGATTTGGGATACTGGATGTTAGTTTTGCAAATAGGACTATTAGATTAAACATTTTTAAGGCTTCGCCACCCACTAGTGAGGAGGAGTCGGAGGGTTTCTGTGTGGATGTTGTTGACGATTTGGTGGGCCAAACACCCCCCTCTATCCTAATTAGTACCCCCCAGGATGAGAATGCAAAACTTCGTAAACAGATGCAACGAAGGTTGAACCTGGACGTGAAAGACGTCTTGGGTTGGGAGAAGAATCACGATGTTATGGTTCAGGAGAAAATTGTACTAGGCCATAGATTGTCTAAGGAGGGTATTGAGGTTGATAGAGCTACGATAGATTTGAATGTGAACGCGCCCCCTCCCTCAAATGTGAAGCAAGTTAGAGCCTCTCTAGGTCAGACGAGTTTCTAGAAGGGATTCCTTAAGGACGGTGGGAAGTTGACTAGACCATTGACTAGTGTGCTATCTAAGGACATATCAGTTGAGCTCGATGAGTCTTGGTTGGAAGCTGTTCATAAGCTTCGATCTACACTTTTTGCTGCTCCCATTAGGCATCCACCCGACTGCTCTCTCCCTTCTAAAATCATATGTGACACTTCTAATAGTGCTGTAGATCTTGTTTTAGGTGAGCTAAGTGAAGTTGCTTCTTTGGTTGATGCCATTACTTGATCTTCGCTAGACCCATTGCGCCTGACTGAAGGCGTAAAACTTAGCGCTCCTAGGAGGCAGCCTAGGTTTTGTTAATTCTTGTTTTAGTTTAGTTTTTGAACTAATTAGTTTCTTGGAGACTTGTTTTATCTCTTTTCAGGTTCTTATCCCGTGTTGAAGGAGTCATATATACATGTTCGCGTCGCCTTTTCAGGCTGTATCGCTCCATATCACCTATCTCTTGTGCTTTAATGCTTTATGTTGTCGCATTGAGAACAATGCATGATTCAGGTGTGGGGGTGAGACTCATTTGCGTGTGCTCATTTTTTTGGCAAAATTTTTGAAATTTTGGCATCTTTTGTGCATTTTGAGCTTGCATTATAACCGTTTAACCAAGTTTTTCTTAATCGACGCGTATGTTATGATGACAGTGGGATTAGTTGTTTATTTCGTTCTCTTAATTCCATGAAGTTAAATGATTCTACTTCATACTTGTTAATGAGTATTGTTGATCATTGTCAATATTAATGGATTCTACCCATGCCGCTCACATATTCACTAAGCACAGGACTTTCATGTTTTGGAAAATCTGAAGAATTTGAGTAAACAACCCTATATATATTGAGTTTTGCAGGCTTGCCCTATTGGATTATCCTAATCCTCGCCTCTTGATACGATGTAAATTACTTGTTGATCAATGTCAATTATAAAGTTGAGGTACTTTTTATGCGAAAGTCCAAAAATTGGACAGAAAAAGAAGAGGAAACAAAAAAAAAAGAAGAAAAAAATGAAAAGTAAGAAAGAAAAAAGTTTCCTCTAAAGAAAAGAAAAAAAAAGGAAAAAAAAAGAAAAAACAAAATAAAAAGAATAACGTGAAAATTGATGTGCATTCATGATAAAGTTGTTCTTCTCTATGTATAGGCATGTGTTTAGGTGATTCAATGGTGTGGATGTACAAAACCTTTATATATTTGGTTGGAAGCGAGAATTCGAGGAAATTCTGTGACAAGAAATCCTATTCACTTTCACTTGTGTGCTTAAATTGCTTGAGTAGTTCCTATTAGTTGATACATGGCGAATAAATTTTATGACGAGTTCTGAAGTTTAATCATCCGAATTCATGGAATTAGAGAATGCTCAAGATGATTTAAGCTTGTCTTGAATTGTAATATAGGTGTTAATCTCGGAAAACTTGGTAAGGGTTGGGATAGTTGGAGTAGTTGGTCGCTGTAGTCTTTATGCTAAATCATATGCTTTGCTTGAGGACTAGCAAAGGTTAGGTGTGAGGGTGTTGATGCGTCTCATATTTACGCATCTTTTAATTGTTATTTTTGTTGGGACAAACATATGAATTTTATTGGAAAATAAACTCTGATGCCGACTATTGGGTTCACAGTTCTCAACTATGGTCACAACAATAGGTACCTATTGGAGCACTTAGAGTAGAAGACTCTTCTCTCTACCTAAGCCCCCGGTCGGAGAGTCACGCTTCGTGACACCTCATGTGCGAGAGTTCCCGGGAATAGGTTTATCTCTATAAACCGTTTGCCCTAATTCCGGTTGTTGGAATGAATTTCAAAAATTCTCCCTAAAGATTACGCAGCGGAACAGGTTTAGAATTCTTAACTCTAAACCTAGGGTTGATTTAAAATTTCTAATTTTAAATCTATTGACTTAAATTCATAATTTAAATCATCAGATCTAAATTCTTAATTTAGATCTACCACTTTTTACTCTAATACATTCATAACAATACATAAACTTATACAGCCATAATAACGAATACTATAAATAAATAGAAAAGCGAAACTAAAAGAAGAAGGAAAGAAAAAACATACCTGGATTTGCTCCATAAAAGAAAACCAAGAAAGACAATAATATTCTTCAAAATCGAGACCCCGAGTCCTTCTACGCAATGGCCTCGAACTGCCCAGAGGGTGGGCTCCGAAAAATATTAAACAGAGGAAAGAAAAATTTCAACGGAAATCTTTCTCTCCAATTGGGTCTCCGAAACAATTTCAAAAACCCTAAATAAGTATTTCAACTCCAATGCCAACCCTCGGAATAAGCCCCTCTATTTATAGGAACATACCAGAGCGAAAAATCGAATTTTATTTGATGTGGGATTGCCCAGTTTAAGTTAAAACACATCGTATCGTTTAAAACTACAATTAAAACGCAGCGTTTCACAAACTGTGCATGCGTTTTTAGCCCTTTCACCGCGTGCCACGTGGCACGCGGTGATTGGTCCGTGTCTGATGGCACGGATAGCCATCTGTTGGCCCAGCGCGCGACTGGGTTCTACACTCGCACACGGATTTACACTGTTATTTTTTTCGCAATTTTCCTTTTTTTAATTTGGTTCCCACATGTAAAAATTCATCTTATGAATTTTAATTTTCAAAAATTATTTTATTTTATAATTTTTAATTTTTATTCATCTCCTGAATAATATTTGGCAAAATTAATTTTACCCATCTTATGGATAAATAATTCATCTCATGAATTCTTTAATATTTTTCCGATGGCAATAAATACAGAGGCTTGCGCAGGGACCTCAGAGACAATTTAAATCTAGCTCCAAATGGGTTAAATTAAACCATCTCGTGATATTAATTTAATTACCATTTAATGAGACTTAATTCCACTAAATAAATCTCACTACACTCCAAACTTAAATTATTTATTCGATATCTCCCTAATAGACTGTATTGATGACAACAACCCCTCCACTACATGTCCATGACACAGGATAAATATAACTACTACCATTATCCTTTTCATAGCTTTTCCATTAGTTACCGACTCGCCTTTCACTGAATAATTAGTTTATACTTGAACATAGTTACAGTATAAATTCCAAATGTTAAACACTTAGAATACTTTGGCCAAAGTTTCCGAACTACTCAAATATTTGCGAATCAACTAAGGGGACATCTGCATCTCATAAGAGGTTGTAGATTCCTGATTGAATACCTGATCCTTGTCACACTTCACGCCGCTACCCAGTGTGCGTGGGATTTTAGTCATTCGTTTAGACCTTACTTATAGTACACCAAAGTAACTAACGCTCCATGCATAAGTCCAGAATACCCTTAGGATTCAGAGTCGTCGTTCAAACAGTACAATATGAATCACTCATTTCCGATAGTAGTCTAGAAATAAGTAACCCACATGGTCCAACTCAGTGTGTCAGTCTTATTATACACACTAACCTAGCACTTTTGGATCCCCATCCACTTAACCAAGACAAGTCATCCAAAGTGTCATATTATAGTCTTAACATACAAGTAGTCCAAACTTGTCTTCGACTACAAGTCTTTCAAACAACAATCTATACCATTTGTTCCAAGTCTATCTGTGGCTTAGTCTCATAAACCACTTAGAACAAACATATAAATTGTAGTCTGAGGACTACACCCATCTCATGGATGTCTTCCAAAAAAAAATCACATGCAGTATAAATGCTCACATACACAAATTTAACTAGGAAACGACTGGGACTTCAATTTTATTTATTAATTAAATAATATATCCATAATAAATCTGAATTTCAGGACACTGTTCCTGACAATCTTCCACTTGTCCTAAATCCAATTTATGACGAACTCCATACTCACTCCTTTTATGTTTGAACCAAAAGTCTACTGAGCCTAACCCTTAGTGAGCACAATTAATTTACTTCAAAGTCAGCAATACAATATTGCTTGACATTCCTCTCACTAATGGCTCCCACTCCAAAAGGTAAAGACATGCTTAGACATCGAACGTCTACCATTTTAATATGACTGGAACTCTTAAATTAGTATAGCCAACTGGAACCAGCTCGTCACTTTGAAAGATCAGCATAGGATCTCTAGTTCTTCTCAAGAACTAGAGAAAACACTTCACTGTCACCTAGTCCAGTGGACCTAGATTAGACTAACACCTACATACTATGCCATAGCATAGCAGACATCAAGTCTCGCGCACAACATGGCATACCTGAGGCTCCCACTGCCAAAGCATATGGAATATTCTTCAATTGCTCCTCCTCTTGAGGTGTCCTAGAACACTACTCAAAAGAGAGAGGGACTCCATGCTATACCTTGACAACGTCTTGTTAATATAAGTGGCTAGGGAAAGACCCAACATCCTACTCCTACGACCTTGCAGAAGCTTAATCCTAAGAGTAGAGCTGGCTTCTCCTATGTCTTTCATATTGAGCTATCATGACAACCATGTCTTTACAGCTAATGGCACCCCCACATCATTATCAATGAGTAGTATATCGTTCACATATAAAACTAAGAAAGTCACTACTTTCTCTTAATGTCATTTGTACACGCATGATTTGAGCAGTCGATTGCAAAAAACTAGAACACATAATTGCTTCATTGTGGCTAAAAGGACCAGATTCAATGCCACGGTCAACCACTAAGGCTCCCGCTATGAACCTGTCAGGTGTCCTGACAATCCTCCCACCACACCTAAGCTCTCACGTACCTGGAACATTTTTGTTCCTATTAGTAGGTGCATCCAATGTATCCATTATGTCTTGAGTTGTGTCTAACTATTTAGAATTAGTGTCATTTTCCTTTTAACGCTATTTGTTTTTACTTTTTTAGTTTATTTGCAAAAATTCTTCTCTAAGTATTTCGCATTGTTCATGTATGTAAGGAAAAACAACATGAATAAATCATAAACACATGTTCCTTAGTAAATAAATAAAAAATTTATTTCTTGTAATAAAGGTTCTCAACCATATTCAAAATGAATAACAATTATTCTTCAAACCACATAAATCAAATTCCTATCCAATGCAGATACAAATCAATAAGAATTTTTAATAAGCAAAAACAAAATCCTAACGCTAAAATCTAAGCTACCGTTTCCTACTACTAAGACCGCTACTCTTGTACCGCCTTCAGTTGTCAGGTACAGCTACCATCATGTAGCCTCTTGGTTGGCCTGTGCCCTTGTAACATATTACGGACTTGGTCAATTGAACCTGAGTCCACACACCAGGAATCTGGTGAACTCACAACTACACAAGACTCAAATCAGTGAGATATCAACATAGCTTCACCAGATGACTTAGCAGTCTTTGCAGGAGGAGTAGCCATGTACTTTACGCAGTTTCTCTTCCAGTGGCCCATCTTTCCACAAAAGTAACACTTTCCTTTTGCTGGCCTTTTGTTAGGATTAGTCGCTACACTAGCAACCTTGCCTTTTCCTTTTGGATTAGTCGGTCCCTTATTCTGCTTGCTCCCACTAGTCCTCGATACCTGAGTCAAGTGGACACTCCCCTTGGCTCACATAACACCCTTTGCTACCTGTAGCTCTTTCATCAGCTCAGGTAATGAATAATCCTTATTATTCATTGTGTAGTTCAGCCTGAACTGAGTGAAAGAGCCGGACAGAGAGCCGAGGATGATGTCCTGCTGAGACTGACTATCAATCTTAGCACCTAGAATCTCCAACTCAGACAAGCACGCCATCATTTCATGACGTGCTCCTAAACTGGGGACCCTTCTGACATCCTCATGTTCAAGAGCTTCCTCATCAGCTCTTGCCTAGCTGCCCTATCTTAACCACCAAACATTTCCTTTAAATCTTTGATCATCTCAGCTGCTGTTTCCATCTCAAGCATCTGATGCTTGAGTACATTGGTCACCGAGGCCAAATGTAGCATCTGACTTACTCATTAGCCTTATTCTAGCGTTCATAACGCTCTTTAACAGAACTGCAGAATTATTAGCGGGCACCGTAGGTCGAGCTTCAGTAAGAACAAACTTATGACCCTCATGTATTAATACTATGTCCAGGTTCATTTTTCAGGTGAAGTAATTCGGTCCACTTAAAGCATTATCTTTCAGAATTGAGTGACGTGCACCCGTCGTAGCCATTTCAAAAACACTGTAAATGCAAACAACCGTGTAACTACCTTATATGAGTCATGTATAATGCAATGATATATATTCTTTCAATTTAGCATACACAATAAGTCAGATATCCACCAAACTGTACTATCATGCATACAATGATGACCCAAACACACCACTTCTTACTCCCCGGCAGCGGGGTCACACGAAGCTAGTTCAGGTGAGAACCATTCTCAATTAACCTGTTTTCTTATAACTCTTACTAAACATGATTAACTCATCACTTTACCTTAGTCTCTAACATGACACAACAGAGCTCCTCGGGGAGGCTAATGCATCACGCTAGTTAAGTGTAAACCATTACCTAAACCTCCATACAAATGCACGAAATACTCCATGGTAGCGTGGTCGCATCGTTTCTTGGTAGTTTGGTTTATCCTAAAGAAGTCTAACCTTGTAATCTGCAAACCGACATCCTCCGCAGGGATGTCTATCGATCTACTATACCGCTAGACCGGTAATGGAGACCGTGGGGTTACAACAATTGGAACCTCGCTCCCACTTGATTTTTATAACCAGTGGTTTTTAATTAACTTACATTTACAACCTGGATTATCTCATAATCCCCTTTAGAATCTCATTCTAAGATTAACCAAAATTAATTAATTAATTTATTTAAAATACTATCATTTTACATTATAGATTTTCTCATAATCTTACATTAGAATCTCATTCTAAAATCCAATCAATAAAATTAATTAATTAATTTTAATTAAAACAATACCAACATTTAATTTAAATTATCACATAATCTACTTTTAAAATTCTGATTTCAAAATTAAATTAAAGAATAATTTTATTTAAAATCAACAGCAATTTTATGCTTAGACTGTCCCATAGTCTATTTTTAGAATCTTATTCTAAAATTAAACAGGCTTCGACTATCCAATAGTCTACTTTAGAATCTTATTCTAAAATTTAATCAATAAAATTTAACTTTTATTTTAAAAATAAAGTCAACTTAGACTATCATATAGTTTATTTTGGAATCTTATTCTAACTTTTATTTTAAAGTAAACTGATTCACAACTTAGATTATCATATAATCTAATTTAGAATCTGATTCTAAAAGAAAATTAATTAATAAAATAGTTAATTTATAATTATTTTGTAAATCAATACTGACGCCTACACGTCCCAAAAATAAAAAAAATAAATTTTTTTTAATACATGCTAACGTCAGCGCCACGTCAGAGCTGATGTCAGCGTCTGCAGGTGACATTAGCGTCTGACGTCATCAGTTTTTTTTTTTAATTTTAAAATAAATTGAATCTAATCTCATTAAATTAATTTTATATGATTTAGTATAAAATAATTAAATCTAATCTTCACTATAAACAACCTAGTTAACTATTAAATCTTTTAACCGATTTAAACAATTTAAATCGTTATTTTAAATAACCTAGTTAACTATTAACTCCTTTAATGTTTCAAACAATTTAAATCATAAATACAAGCAATCACATGATTTTAATCATTGATTTAAACAATTTAAATCGAACAGTCATATTAAACTAACTTTTCTTCTTAATAAAATCTATATTTTATTAAATTATAAATCTATTTATTTTGATCTTATTATACTTAGTCATGTATATTATGAATGTAATCAGAAACTGGCTCTGATACCAATTGTTGGAAAAAACATATGAATTTTGTTGGAAAAAAAACTCTGATGCCGATTATTGGGTTCACAGTTCCCAACTGTGGTCACAACAATAGGCACATATTAGAGCACTTAGAGTAGGAGACTCTTCTCTCTGCCTAAGCCCCCGGTTGGAGAGTCACGTTTTGTGACACCTCACGTGCGAGAGTTCCCGGGAATAGGTTTATCTCTATAAACCCTTTGCCCTAATACCAGTTGTTGGGATGAATTTCAAAAATTCTCCCTAAAGATTACGCAGCGGAACAGGTTTAGAATTCATAACTTTAAACCTAGGGTTGATTTAAAATTCCTAATTTTAAATCTATTAATTTAAATTCATAATTTAAATCATCAGATCTAAATTCTTAATTTAGATCTACAGGCCTTTTACTCGAATACATTCATAACAATACATAAACTTATACAGCGATAATAACGAATACTATAAATAAATAGAAAAGCGAAACTAAAAGAAGAAGGAAATAAAAAACAAACCTAGAATTGCTCTAATAAAAGAAAACCAAGAAAGACAATAATATTCTTTAAAATCGAACCCCGAGACCTTCTACGCAATGACCTTGAACTGCCCGGAGGGTGGGCTCCAAAAAATATTAAACTGAGGAAAGAAAAATTTCAACGGAAATCTTTCTCTCCAATTGGGTCTCCGAAACAATTTCAGAAACCCTAAATAAGTATTCAACTCCAATACCAAACCTCGGAATAAGCCCCTCTGTTTATAGGAATATATCGGAGCGAAAAATCCAATTTTATTCGATGTGGGATTGCCCAGTTTAAGTCAAAACGCATCGTATCGTTTAAAAATACAATTAAAACGCAGCGTTTCACAAACTGTGCACACATTTTTAGCCCTGTCACTGCGTGCCACGTGGCACGCAGTGATTGGTCCGTGCCTGATGGCACGGATCGCCATCTGTTGGCCCAGCGCACGACACGGCTGCTACACGAGCACATGGATTTACACCATTATTTTTTGCGATTTTCCTTTTTTTTGTTTTGTTTCCCACATGTAAAAATTCATCTTATGAATTTTAATTTTCAAAAATTATTTTATTTTATAATTTTTAATTTTTATTCATCTCCTGAATAATGTTTGGTAAAATTAATTTTACCCATCTTATGGATAAATAATTCATCTCATGAATTTTTTAATATTTTTTCGATAGTAATAAATACAGAGGCTTGCGCAAGGACCTCAGGGACAATTTAAATCTAGCTCCAAATGGGTTAAATTAAACCATCTCGTGATATTAATTTAATTACCATTTAATGAGACTTAATTCCTCTAAATAAATCTCACTACACTCCAGACATAAATTATTTATTCGATATCTCTCTAATAGACTGTATTGATGACAACAACCCCTCCACTAGATGTCCATGACAAAGGTTAAATATAACTACTACCATTATCCTTCTAACAGTTTTTCCATTGGTTACCAACGCGCCCTTCACTGAATAATTTATTTATACTTTCCAAATGTTAAACACTTAGAATACTTTAGCCAAAGTTTTCGAACTACTCAAATATTTGCGAATCAACTAAGGGGACATCTGTATCTTATAGGAGACTGTAGATTCCCTATTGAATACCTGATCCTTGTCACACTTCACGCCGTTACCCAGTGTACGTGGGATTTCAGTCATTCGTTTAGACCTTACTTATATTACACCAAAGTAACTAACGCTCAATGCACAAGTCCAGAATACCCTCAGGATTTAGAGTCATCGTTCAAACAGTGCAACGTGAAACACTCATCTCCGATAGTAGTCTAGAAATAAGAAACCCACATGGTCCAACTCAGTGTGTCAATTTTATTAAACACACTAACCTAACACTTTTGGATCCCCGTCCACATGACCATGACAAGTCATCTAAAGTGTCACGTTATAGTTTTAACATACAAGTGGTCCAAACTCTTCTTCGACAACGAGTCTTTCAAACAACAATCCATACAATTTGTTCCAAATCTATCTGTGGCTTAGTCTCATAAACCACTTAGAACAAACATGTATATTGTAGTCTGAGGACTACACCCATCTCATAGATATCTCCCAAAAGAAAATCACATGCAGTATAAATGCTCACATACACAAATTTAACTTGGAAACGACTGGGACTTCAATTTTATTTATTTATTAAATAATATATCCAGAATAAATTAGGATTTCAGGACACTGTTTCTAACAATTTTAATTATTTTGCACCGATTTAATTATAGTTCTACACTCATTTTGGCAATTTTTATATTTAACATGTTTGAAATTAAAGTTCTGAAAATTGTCAAATTTTGGTGCAAATAAGAAAAATTCAACGCGTAAACAATTAAGTCAAGTCAATCGAGATTCGGGACAAGAACGTATAAGATTGGCCCGCACCGACCTGAGCCCGCACTATTCATCACCCCCTACCGTAAGCCCAGCTCCGTCCCATCCCACACCGGCCCAACACTCGGCCCGTCGCAGCCCTATCTATAGTATCCCAAGCCCAATGCCATCATCGTCACAGCCCAAACGTAGCTCAGGCCCAGACCATAGTCGCCGAGTTGCGACTCACCTTTGAAACCAGCAAGCTCGGCCCATCATCAACGCACAACCACCAAGCCCATCAACACAGCCCAACTCCGGTAGGGTTTGGGTAGCATCGATTATAAAAGAAGGAGAGGCAGCTTGGCCAGGGAGGGGGCTTTTGGTTCTATTTTTTTGGTTTTTTAGGGGTCTTTAGCCGCTCGGCTTCTCTCTCTCTTCTCTCAACTTTTATTTTTCCTTTTCTTTGTTAAATTGGAACAAGAGCGAAATTAGCGTGAAGATCAACATGAGTTTCTACATCTCCTCCTTCATCGGTTCATCCTTGATGGGGAGCTAACTTGCTCTCTAGGGTTAGATGACGTCTTAGTCTTTTTACTTTGTATTACTTTTAATTTTGGGATAATTATTTGTTACATGAATTGCTTGATTGTGAGAAATACTATGAAGTATTGTGCTTTAGTTGTTTATTCAATTGATATGATTATTGAGTTTGTAATCTTTAATTGTTGATATTGATATTTATAAATTAATTCTTTATGCTTGTAGCCTTAGGATTAATTAATCAAGCAATAGTATTAACCGAATTGTTAATTAAAGCCTATCTTCCCTATGCTTTAGTTAGATAGGGTCAATAAGCGATACTAACAACATTATCTTAGTAGGTTGAAGTTTGTAGCCTAAACCACTACCCGTGTGACAATCAATAATCTCAATTTAAGAGTTAACGCAAAAATAATTGGCTAATGATGGATTCGAAACCCTAGGCTCCAATTTAGTACATGTTCTCGATTAGAAGTAGATTAGTTTAGTTTAATTGTCGTTTTCTAGATCAATTGGCACAAAACCTCTCAAATCTATTCAAATCAATTTAGGTCATAAAATAATTTTACGTACTTTTAGTCCCTGTGGTTCGACACCCTCTCGCTTTATACTATAATTTAGATGTGTTTAGTAGATCTGGTTAAATATTAAATTTTGATAGACATAGAAAAACACATCAACGCCTTCTCTTCATCTTAGCCCACTTGAATGACCTTAGCATGCCTCCAACACTTATTATGAAGCTTAGAACTTCTATGTTCACTTGCACTTCCTTAGTTGAAGTCTCAATGCCTTGTGTGATGTCATCTCCTTGATTTCCAACTGCAGGTCCCAATACCCAATTAAATCCAGCATCCACAATCGAGTTTTGCTCCAATTTATGCTCAATGTTTTGCTGCAACTGCTGTACACTTTCCCAAGGAACATTTAGTTCCCCTTTTCCCGGATGAAAGGGTCTCAAAGTGCTCTTTGCTTGAGCTTCTCTATCAAAATTTTGTGATAGCAAGTGAGGTTGCTGCACAAACATAAGCTTCACTGCTAGAGTTTCCTTCCGTAGTGATTCAGCTTGCTGATTTGGTAGAGATGTCACACAAACTCGAGCAGATGTCTTCTCCTTCTCATTAAGCTGTTGAACTTGCCCCCTTGCATTTAAGCTTATTGCGGAATTCAATCTTGATGTCTTCATATGCAACATAGAATCTGAGTTTGGAAAGTGAGGAGCTTCAGTTGGAATTTGATCGATTATACCTCGTTTTGTTTCTACTTCAGAACTTGCTTCCCCTTGAGGAAATTGACTATTAAACTTTCCTTGTAATCGATCCGTAATTGCATTTGTTGGAAATGCTGATCCATTTTCTCCCGTATTGCTACCAACATTTGATACAATATCTCAACTAGATCTACTTTGGTTTTGGCTCCAAAATCAGCACTATAACTAGCAGTAGCGATAACTCCAGAAGTAACAGCTGTTTGCTCCGTGCTTGGAAGCCCTGAAGTGCAATCAACTTGATTTAATGCTGATCTTGTGACTTTGTTGTTAGATTTGTATCCTTTCCTTGCTCTCTTTATCGCCCTTTTGATCCAAGAAGATGCTCCAAGTTTATCCAATGACAACATAACTACCTTAGGCTACCTCAAATGCAACTTCTTGATCTTGTATAACCTTGCTAGAACCTGAACATTCTTCCGAAATAGCAAGAAATCTGTTGCACGGCCTGTGTAGACCACATGTGGTCTTTCCATCACTCTCATTTGCCTACTTGAATAACATTTCCTGCGGTTTAAGTGAATGACCAAGCTGATTAAAATGCTCAACTGCGAAAGGAACTTCTCTCTCAAATTCCTTGAGCTCAAAACCTCAATTTGAACTTGCGATTGGATCTCAACATCAGAATTTGATCCCACTTCCTGCAGTTCAAGCTATAATGCCTCAATTTCAGACACTTCAGACTGTAAGGCATTGATTCTTGATCCAAATGCGTCAATTACATCCTCACTTGAAGTTGTCCTAGTGTTCCTTGACAAGCTAACAACAGCTTCACCAATATAATTCAGATTCCTATGCAATTGCAATTGGTTGCCACTGAACTCATCACCACAACTCCAATTATTTTCCTCTTGCACAGTCACTTGCATCGGATCTTGTTGTATAGCTCGATTATCAGGCTGTAGCACCTCAATTTCAGATTGCTTTGCACCATAACCTGTTTGTGATACTCAAATTACATCACTAATTGAAGTTGATTTTGTCCTAATTGGCCCTCCGATAGTAGCTCGATCATCCTTAGCACCAACATTCCCTAGCATTTCATCATAAACAACCTGATGTACCTGCTCTTCATTAATCTGATTCGCAGCATAATTGTTCAAGCTCGAATGTATTCTACCTTTGGCAGAATTAGTTATTGGTTGTGGTGCTCCTGTTTCGTAGTGAACTACTACAGATCGAATACTACTTGAAATTCCAACATTCCAGCTCGAATCTACTCCAGCCCTGGCAGAATTTGCAAAAGAATTCACTCCTCTTTGTTCTTGTATTATACTAGGCTGAAGCTCAGCATTCATTTGAATTTGTTGTTGAATCTACAGCTGTCTTTGCACATATTGTTGCGGTGATTGTGGCAATGTCAGCTTGTAACCTTCTATGAGTTGCTGCTGGTACTGTAGGACTCGAGCATCGTGTTCTTGCTGAACCGAACTAGCAACAGCACCTCCAGTTTTTGTAGCTAAGCTTGTGTTGTAGATCATTATTGAATTCTTGAGCTAACACTCAACTTCAGCTTAATTTGCTCACTGATGAACACTTCAACTAATTTGATCTTACTTCAATAGATCACGATTTTGATGTTAATTCAAATGCAATTCCTCAAGATCACACACCGAACCTCAATGAAACAGTTGATCTTGAAAGCTTTAATCGAAGCTTTCTAACAACAGTGAGATCTTGAATTCAAGATCTCAAGTTTCAATCAATTTCAACCTCTATTATTTTGTGTTTCAATATAATTTTCAGCTAGTAAGCGCAAGCTTCTTAGTCAAGAATTCGAATTTGAACTCCTAATCAACTTGCAATGCGATCAAGGATATTTGATATCAAATCACACTTGATCTTTAAGCGTAAACAACTAAACTGAACTAAATCAACTTAATCGAAAGCCTAAAACAAGGCTCTGATATCAATTGTTATGATCCAAGATCAAACTCGAGTCATGACCTAGGGATAGTAGAATTTGAGAGAGAAAGAAGTGAATAGAGATGAGAAATAGAGAGAGAGTTAGATGAGAGAGAGAAAAATATCTAAAAGATATTTTGTATTTCATCAAGTTATGAGCTTACAATGAAAGATTCACCTATTTATACTAATCTCAAGCTAAGACTCACCTAAGCTAGATACATAGCATTTGGACCACCCATCTTAACCGAATTTCCCCCCTTAGCCGCCAAGATTGACTTATTTTAACTACAATTCGACTTACCTTGACAATTACTAATTAACTACCTACTAGCAAGTCTAATACATGACAATATTAAAGACTGATTACAACTTATTACAATCTTGACTTATTCATACTCACTTTCCTATGCCCCAACTATTAGAATAATGACATCTAAACATAATTTATGAGATGAATTTATACATGTGAGAATTTAAATAAAAAAGGGAAAATCGTGCAAAATAGGCCACTATCCGTGACATACGGTGAAAGCCAATAACATAGCAGACACGTGTCACGTGTGTTAGGCAGCCTAGGGCAGGTATGGGGCTATCCGCGTCATTTTGGCATGGCCTATACCAAGCTTGCATGTGGCACTTCTGACGTAGGGCAGGAGCTGTTATGTTTCTCTCCTAATGCGACATCGTTTTTGAGCTGTTTTAAAACGCCTTTTGAGGTTTCTTCCGTATCCCACATCAAGAACATAAAATAATTTTCTACCGATTAGCCTATTATATATTGGGGTCTTTGGATTTCAATTTAGCATTCCAAAATTTATTGAAAATTTTGATTCTTGGGAAAATTAAAAAGGAGAAATTTCTTTTCGAAATTTTTCCTAGTAAATATTTTTGGAGCCCATACTCTGGGTGTCAATGGGTCATTTTTGAGAAGATCTCGTGGTCTCGATGATTCCTTCCAGGTGACAATTTTTGTGTATTCCTGATTACTTTTCTTTTTGGCTTTCCTTTAATTTTTCGCAATTTTATTTATGCTTTTAATTTAATGTTTGTTACATTTAGATATTTTATGTCATTATGTATACATGTTAGAATAGAGGCCCTTTGATTAAAAATTAAGGAATTTTAAAATCATTTTTGCTGCACCTGATCTAACCAATTTAGGAAAAAATTAGTTTTAAACTTTCGCAACACAGGTACCCTACTCAACAGCAAGCCGTTTGTTCGGCTAAATTGGCATAGGCTAAAGTTCAGGCTTTGGAAAAACAACTTAAGTATTCAGAAGTACCCTTCTTTTAAGCCTAAGGCACCTCAATATCCTTAAAAATATCCCTCTATTCTACAAAACACAACAAACAACTATAAAACACAAAAGGCCTTGACCTGGGCCAAATTACAAGATAGAGGAGCCAAGGCCTTCGCTACTTTTGTGATGGAAAGTTTGACAACATATTACTTATTTGATTTAAGTGTATCTGTGGCTCAATCTCATTGACCACTTAAACTAAACCAGACATGTCATCTTGGACTACCTCCATCTCATGGGACGTTTTAGAAAACAATCACACACATGTTTCCAAGAGAATTGGAATTTTCCTAGACACCAATTCCAACAGCACCATGGCACACCCTCCTATAGGTACTAAGCATAAAATTTGCAAAGAACAGAGTGTCTTGTAGTTTCCAAGAGAATCCCTGACATTTAGCTTCACACACCATCTTGCTTCCATCCGCCATTGAGATAGGTAGTGGATCTATTTTGTTTGTAGAAAATCCCAACTTAGTAGCTAGTTCAACATCAATGAGGTTTTGTGTTAACCCGATATTAATAAAGATATGCAAATGTTTCCTGCCACAATAACCAGTAACTCTAAGAGTTTGGTAAATTGGGGCTCCAGAAAGAGCATGAACAGATATGTGGTCAGTGGATTCTATCAGTACTAAACCTTCTTCTTCTGTATATTCAAACCACTCCCCATCACCCCCCCCCCCCCCCCCGAATTGCCTCTTCTCAACTTGCTTGAATGATGAAGAGTTGGGGAGTCTTGCTGTTTCATTTATGACCCAATTCAAAAGTATATGTTCATAGTCATGATGAGTTTAGACAACTTGTCTGATACGACTATAATATGATACTTTAGATAGCATGTCTTGGTCATGTGGATAGGAATCCAAAAGTATATATCGGTGTTTTCTATATGATTGGAACACTGAGCAGGACCCCCGAATTATTTGGTTTTTTGCTGCTATTAGAAATAAGTAATCTGGTAAGACAATAACTCTAAATTTAGAAAACAGTCTGAACTCGTACATGGATCATTCATTGCTCTGATGTGCTAAAATGATTAGTCAAAGAGCTTTGACTTGACTCTTACGTGCGTTGGGTAACAGCATGAAGTGTTGCAGCAACGGTTGTTTTACATGAAATTTATAGTCTCTAATGAGATAAAGATGTCCCCTTAGTTGATTCGCAAGCGTACGAATAGATTCTATAATCTTTGGCCAAAGTATTCCATATGTTTGACATTTGGAATTAATACGAAAATTGTTTCGATATTATTGAATTGCTCAAGAAGGGTGAGTCAGGAACTACAGCGAGAGACATGAAAAAAGTAACGATAGTAGTTAAAGTTACTTCTGCTCAAAGATATCTAATAGAAGGGTTGATTGTCGTAATAAAAGTTATTTCTTGTGTGAATATATTTAATTCTGCAATGTAGTCTAAACTTATTAGTGGAATTAAATTTTACTAAATGATAATCAATTGTTATCATAAGATGATAATAAAATTTGACCCATTTGGAGCTAGAGTTAAATTTTCCCTAAGGTCCCTTCGCAAGCCTCAACTTAAGCATCAACAACAACAACAACAACAACAGTCCCAGTGCCTCGCGGCTCCCGCGGGAAGCATCCTTGTGTGACCGCACATCCAGGGCAACATCCTCATCTCTGCCACCTTCAACCTCTGTGTTTGATTTTGTTTCATTGGTCGACACTCTGCACCATATATCATAGTCGGTCTTACTACCGTCCTATAGTATTTTCCCTTTAACTTTAGCTAGAACTTTCTATCACACAGCACCTCGGATGACATTCTCCACTTTTGCCAGCCTATTTTAATCCTGTTGCAGACATCCTCATCCACTTCGCCATTCTGGTGCATCATGGATCCCAGATATTTGAAGCTCTCCTTACTTGGTATGGTTTCTGATTCGATCTTAACCTCCTCTGTGCTAGTCGTGGTGGAATGATCGAATTTGAACTCCACATACTCGCTCTTAGATATGCTAATCCTTAAACCCTTCGAATCTAAAACACCTCTCCACACTTCCAACTTCTCGTTTATGTCCGCTCAGGATTCCCCTACCAGGACTATGTCGTCTGCAAAAAGTATACACCAAGGTATCTCCCCTTGGATGTGTCTAGTGAGCTCATCCATCACTAGAATGAACAGGAACCTCGTGTACCCCAACTGTAATAGGGAAAGTGTCTGTCTCCCCTTCCCCTGTGTGCACATTAGTATGTGTCTCTTCATACATGTCCCTAATGACCCGAATATAAGGCATCGGGATGCCTCTCTTACCCAACACTCCCCACGGTACCTTTCTTGGCACTCTATCATATGCCTTCTCCAAATCGATGAAGACCATGTGGAGATCCTTTTGTCTCTCCCTATATTGCTCTATCGTTCGCTGTAAGAGATGAATGGCTTCTATTGTTGATCTCCCAGGTATGAGCCCAAACTGGTTTTCGGTCACTTCCGTCTGTTGTCGTATTCTCCTCTCTATGACTCGCTCCCACAACTTGAGGGTGTGGCTCAATAATTTGATCCCCCAGTAATTGGCGCAGCTTTGGATGTCGCCCTTGTTCTTGTAGATTGGGACCAGTGTGCTCCTCCTCCATTCTTCCGGCATCTTGTTCCCCATCAAGATTTGGTTAAAGAGTTTTGTCAGCCAGCTAATGCCCCTCTGTCCGAGGCATTTCCACGCCTCAATGGGTATCCTATCTTGACCAATTGCTCTTCCCCTGCCTATATGTTTTAGGGCTTCCTTGATCTCCTCTGGAGTAATACGCTCACAATGGCTTTCGTTCTGATCCTCCCCCGTTGTTCGAGCTCCCCTAGAGTTATCTCTGCGCTTCCTTGGTTGTTGACCAGATCGTGGAAGTATGCTTTCCACCTAGCTCTAATCAGATGCCCTTCCACTAGCACTTGCCCATCTTCTCCTTTAATGCATTTTACTTGTCCTAAGTCCCTTGTCTTCCTCTCTCTTGCTCTGGCTATCTTGTATATATCCCTGGCTCCCTCCTTGGTATCCAGCCTCTTGTAAAACTCCTCATATGCTCTTGATTTTTCTTCACTAATTGCTTTCTTCGCTTCTTTCTTGGCTTGCTGATATTGCCGTCTCTTTTCCTCTTCCCTACTACGCTCCCACTCCTTAAACAGTTCTCGTTTTGCCTTAATCCCGTGTTGGACTTCCTCACCCCACCACCATGACTCTCTGTTGGTAACTGTCCCACCCTTTGACTCTCCCAGGACTTTGCGTGCGAATCTCCTTATCTTCTGAGCCATTTCATTCCACATTCGATTTGTATCTCCCTCCCCATTCCAATCGAGCTCTAAATCCGCTCTATCCTTATAGGCTCTATATTTTTTTCCCTTCAAATCTCTCCAATAGGTATGTCTCTGCATGGGTTCTCTACTTCTTCTGGCCCACTTCTTGACCTTTACATCCGCGCACACCACCCGATGTTGTTTAGATAGGTCCTCTCCTCGGATGACCTTGCAGTCCCTGCATTGTCTTTGTGCCCTCGTCCTTAGTAGTATGTAATCGATCTGAGTCCTCGCCTCTTCGCTTTGATACGTGACGAAATGCTCGTCACGCTTATTTCAAAAAGGTGTTGGCAATTGTGAGCACATAGATGACCGCGAAGTCTAAGAGGGATTTCCCCTCTGCATTCCTAGTTCCAAATTCGAATCCCCCATGATGTGCCGCGTATCCATCTTCTTTCTCGCCAACATGCCCATTGACGTCCCCACCAATCACCACTTGTTCATCTTGTGGTATGGTTTGCATCATTCTGTCTAAGTCCTCCCAAAATGCGGCCTTCTCGTTCTCTGGTAGCCCAGTCTGTGGTGCATAGGCACTGATAACGTTCATTACCTCCCCATCTAAGATCATCTTGATGCCTATGATCCTATCCCCATTCCTTGACACTTCGACTACTTTATCCTTAAGACTGTTATTGACTATAATGCTAGCCCCATTCCTCCCTCCAGTTTTACCCGAATACCACAATTTATATCCTAGCACATTCCTTGCCTTCGAACCCACCCATTTAGTCTTCTGCAGGCAAAGGATGTTGATCCTTCTTTTCGTCATCATCCGGGCCACCTCATTGCTCTTCTGTTTTAATGTCCCGATGTTTAGTGTTCCTATTCTTAGGTTTCCCTCCCTCTTTGGCTTCTCTCTCCCCCTCCCCACCCCCTGTAAAGATGGCCTCACATTTTGAATTCCATGTCTAGTCACGTTCATACACCCTATCACTATGGATATGTACACTCTCAGGGCAAGATATACAATGCAAATAGAAAGGGATTTCGAGGGTCACACAATTACTAGAAGTTAAAAGATGAGAAATTGAAGTTGAAGGATGAGGATGCAAACCTTGGGCCGACCGGGTTTTAACTTAAGCATCATTTAAAAATATTTAAAAATGAATGCACGAGATGAATTATTTATCTACGAGATAAATAAAGTTTTATGCTAAACAAATATTAATGAGATAAATATATAATACGCTAAATTACATCGTATTTAAAACAAAAAAAGGAAATGTGAGCCACACAGCCCTGCTCGTGCGTAGCACAGGCCAGAGGCTCAGCCATAACAAAGGTGGGGCGGGCGTCCCATGCACGGGGTTTGAGCCCCACCTGCAAGTCGTCCCCCCCCCCCGGCCCGCGGCTGCGTTATATACGCTTTGTTCAACAACTAAGATATATTGTTTTTGTATTTAAATGTTTTCTACCATGGAGAGATTACAATTAAGTTTAGGGTTTTGGAACAAGGTTTTCTCCCACGACGAAAACCCCAAAATTGTTTTAGGGGTTTTCTAAATTATTGTTTTACATAATTTTTCTAGAAAATTGTTTTTCGAAAAGATTGAATAAGTTAAATACTTTTGGGAGCTCACACTCCCGATGCTAGAATAGGTCATTGCAAAGAAGACCTTGAGGTGTCGAGTATTCTTCTTCTAATTTTAGATCTTCAAGTCAGAGTTGGGATTCGCGCTTCAGGTATATCTAAATTAAGTATTTGATATTTAATTTTTTCTTATTTATTCTACATACTATGCTTATACTTATTTTATTCGATGTTTTTGTTTGTCATAATATAAGCCTGTTGGAGTAAGGTCTAGATCTAATTAAGTAGTTTAATTTGCTCATGGCCTTAGAATTTTAAATTCAATTTTTATTGTGCTCGTTTAGGGAAATATTTTTAAAATATATTCCTAACAATTGGTATTAGAGGTAACTCTAAATAAGCTCATAATTGAAATTAAAAACATCATGTTTGATAAAATAGGAGTGTGCAGAATTACTAAAATATGAAATTGGGAATTTCATTAAAGAAAAAAGACAATCCTATATATTGTTGTTAAAGAGTTTAATAATAAGATTGAAGGTTCATTAAATTTTAAAATTGTTTAAAATTTTATGAGTCATGATTCAATCAAAAAACGTAATTTTAAAACTGATGTAATGAGATCAAATATTCAAAGATTTGAACGATTTAGATTATTAAATCTAATGCGGTTAGATTTTGAACCAAGCTGTAAAATATTCAATTGTTGAATATTTTATGATAATCCAAAACAAAGAATATCTAATAAGACTAGATGTTCAGTTTACGATCTAATAAAATTAAGATCAAATTTAATAATTTATTTATTTATTTAAATATTAATAAAAAATAAAAAAATAAAAGTGGTCAAGCCCCCTTTTTCAATAAAATTTTTTTTAATTTTTTATTATTTAAATAATTGAATAAATAAATAGTTAATTATGAGATTCTAATTGAGATTATACGATAATCTTTTCTAAAAAAGTTCAGAAAAATCTTTAATTGTTCCAACCTTTAGTTCACATGTTCAATATTATTTAAATAAGTTAAATATCATTTGCGACGTGAATAAAGTAATAATGCCATATAACTTGGTGAAATATTTGATTTCATCGAGTGGGAAAAATTTTTTTCCAATAGATCTACTATAATTAGATAATTCAAAAAGTTGAATTATTTAAAAGGAAAATTCTCATAATGTATATAAAGATATTAGATGATATAGGTGGGATAATTAAAGGAACCTAATATGATTAGGATATTATATAATTGTTAAATAAAATTTAGAATATGATTTTAATATTGATTATGAGATAATCAAACATAAAAGAAAGATATGCCAATAAAAATTTCAGGTGGGTGCAAGGTTTATGAGTTGATTCCTCGTGGTCTCTATTGCTAGTCTAATAGTATAGTGGATAGAGGCTACTCCCTAAGGAGGGTGTTTGTTCGCGGAACATCGGGTTAGACTTCTTTAGGATAGATAAAGGTACGAAAAAGCAAATGCGGCCATGCTGAGAGGAGTATCTTGTTAACTTGTACAAGTATCTAAGCAATTATATACACTTGACTGGAATAGTATGATAGTCTCCTAGGGAGCATTGTGTTACTGTTTTAGAGACCAAGGTAGAAACGATGAGTTAATTATGTTTATGAAACATATAAATTGAGAATTGTTCTCACCTCACTAATAATTTGTTATGCCCTTCTCCTATGGAGTAAATGGTAGATTGGTTAGCTCATCGTTGCGCATATATAGAGAATGGTTAAATGGATTCTATGCTTTATTCGTTTGCTAAAATTATTAAAAGGTTCACAAAACTCAAATACCAAGTGGGAGCGAGAGCTTTTAAATGAATGCTCTTGGCCTTCGTTACCGGTCTAGCAGTATAGTAGGTGGGCGCGACTCCCCCAAAAGCGCGTACATTTGCATAATATAAGGTTAAATCTCTTATGATAGACTAAAGTGCAAGAAAAGCTGGTGCAGCCACGCCAACGGGGAGTACTTCTTGGGCTTGTATGGATGTCGAGGTACTGGTGTACACTTGACTAGGATCTACATTAACCTCCCCGAGGAGCTTTTTTGTAGGACCTTAGAGACCGAGGGTATAGTGGTGTGTTAAATATGTTTAGCAAAGAGTTTATAAGAAAATATATTTTTCGACACATGTTCTCAATCTTATGATATCTCAATTCGGCCCTGTTGACAATGAGTTTTGGGTAGTTCGGTTGGGTCGCCACAGCATACATGTAAGTATTGGATTGTGAATTCCAAACTTTGATTGTTTGCTAAAAGTAAGAAAAGTAATCATGTATGTCATATGACTTGTTTACAGTTTTTATTTTAGACTGGTTGTTATCTTATGCATTACGATCAAGACTAGTATGTTCTTGCTTGTCTATTCTGTTATGCTCACTGAGATTTAATATGTCTTAGTACATGTGGAGCACTAGTAGATGCTTAGAGTTCTCTAGTTTGCTGCTAGTTTATATCTATTAAGTAGAAAAGAACGTTAGGGTTGATAAAAAAAAAAAAAGAACGTTAGAAGCTTTAAACGAGACTAATGAGTTAGTTGAATACAACATTCGAATATTAGATGTTGAATTTGTTCAAGTATTAGATACTCGACTTGTTGACCATAGTAGAGATAATTAGATACTTGAAAGAAGTATTTGATTAGAGAACTGATAGCATGAGAATAGCTTATGAGAAAGATGAGAGACACAATTGTATTAAGAAAGTTAAGTTCAAGAGCATGTCATATGATGATAGCTTATTCAATTGAACTGTAATTCTTGATGTAAGTATTGATAGCCAATCTCAAGAAGATATGATCCTAACTTGCCTATCAAGATCTTTCAATCGGTTTAGGCTGGATACATTAAGTAATAGAGATTGCTTACTGTCTGAATTGATGAAAGTACAGCATGACAGAAAAGGTGCCATGAGAACTAAGGGAAGAGTTCACTTAGTGCAAACATCTATATCAAGAATTAGGAAACGCAAGAGGGTAAAATAAAATATGAGTCAAAATAGTTTTTGCTCTTTAATAATAGTACTAGATTTTAAAAGGAACTACCTAGGAACTTAGATATTATTGTTGCCAAGACTGAAAGCCAACAACACAAGGCATTCAATATCTTGTCTCATCTAGTTATGATTGGTAGGTAGTTCACCAGTGTTCTGGTGAATGAGCTTTCAGTATGGGCACCAGGAGATAATAGTTTAAGTCAAGGAATGTGTTTTCGTATTTGAGTAACTAGTCTATGTACTTGAGAAATTTGATTTCTATCTACTATTTGTTTTAAAGTAGTCTTTCAATTATTTTTCTAAAAAATATACAGATATTTATGAAAATAAAGTGTTTATTTAAAAGGTACATTGGTAGATATTCGACTTATTTTAATCAAAACTATGTTAATGGCAATTTATTCGCCTAATATAAGCTAAGCTATGTAACCATATAAAAGAAGAATTTTCTGAAGTCCATATAGCTTTTAGGTGGCACTTAATCTTAAGTCACATTAATTTAATATGATTCAAAACTGGTCTGATTTGTCTTATGGGTCATTAAGTACTAAAATGATAACAAGTATGTGAATCATGTTCGAAATAATGGTGACTGAAAGATCCTTTAAGAGTAATGGCAGTAGAGCCATTAAGCTGCTAAAACTTGTTCATAAAATGTTTATGTACTACCAAAAATTCAAGTGAGTGGAAGCGAATAGTATTTCAAAAAATGTTTAAGAAAAACTACTCAAGGTGTTGATATATGGATATACCTATGAAGACTGAAGTCTTGAATCCTTTGAAAAGTTCAATGAATTAAAGACTAAAGTTGGGATCAGTTAGGTAATTATATCAAGTTACTTTGATTAGATCGAAGTGGAGGATTTCAAGAGAAATCTTATTTTTCCTTACTATAAAGAGTTGGAGAAAGGATCAATAATGTGTTATTGAATATGGTAAGATTCATATGATGCATCACATCTATATATCAAAAGGTTTGTCATATAAGAGGTTTCAAAAAGTGTTTTAAAAATACATCATATAGCTTGTGTCGGACAGATTGACAATATGAGATATTATGTCTCTACAGCTTGATACAACTTATAGTGTAGATGATGTATTAGATATATCTTCAACGGGGTCATTATCACACTAAGTACATGACAGCTTTTGTGTAGTGGGAGGATGGTCAAGGTCACCTGATGGATTCATGTCTTCACTTAATGGTTAAGCATGATGGTGAATTTGATCCTTTATACTACAATAAAACTCGTAAGTATAAAGATGCAAACCAATCGGTCAGGGCAATAAACGTTAAGTTAAAGTAATTGTATTTTGACTAAGTTTGGGAACTTGTAGAGGCGTTGATATGCATTAAGTCCACTGCATTGGATCTGAATGGATCTGTGAGTATAAAGAGTTCATTAGATGAGAAGGTTGAGACCTTCTAGGCTAGATTTATGGTAGCGGGCTATACCCTAATGGAAGGAATCATCTTTGATGAAACCTTCTAGCCAAATGTCATACTTAAATCCATAAGAATACTCTCATTCATTGTATTTCATATGATAAAATATGGGAAATGGAAGTCAAGATGACATTTTCTGAATGGTCATCTTGGAAAGTTATGTATATAATACAATAAGACAAGTTTGTTGCCAAAAGTGAGGAGCATATAGCATGCGCCCGAGGAAGTCTATTTATAGACTTAAATAAGTATCTTGTTTATTGAATATTATATTCAATGACGGGTAATCAAGTCCTAGGGATTGGAATCTATGGTTAACGAACCATCAGTGTACGAGTGACATAACAAGGAAGTAGAGACTTTCTAAGTATTGTATATAGATAACATTCTACTCATTAAGAATGGTGTAGAATTGTTATGAGATGTTAAGGTTTAATTGTACAGTCAGTTAAAAATTGAAAGATCTAAGATGAGCACACTATATTCTTAGGATCAATCTTATGCAAGATTCAAAATAAAGAATGTGAGTTTGTCATGGGTCGTTTGTTTTAAATGGGAGTTTAGACGTTAGACATCTGAAATACGTGTTTATCCTTTTAGTGTGAGTTATTAGACGGTGAATAGTGAAGCAGTCTTATCTTGCTTAGTTTACTATGGAAGTCAGGTACTTGCCAGCTGTGAGGTTAACAAGTAGATTAGTTGGCTCAGAAGGTTCCTAGTAGATCAAAGTTTGTGAGAAAAGGAATGAGACAGTGACATATCAGTATTGGTTAAAGTTTATAGTCACAAAGTTTATAGATCCCTAGGGGATAGTTATGCAATACAAGGCTAATTGGATTTAGGACAAGTGAGAGATTATTGGAATTGGTGTCCTGAAAAAACTCAATTAGTTAGTTTTAAATAGTAAATAAATAAAATTATTTTATTTATTATCTAATTATGTTTTATGAGTCAAACATGCTTGAGATTATTTTCTAAAATGTTCCATGAGATGGACGTAGTCCAAGATGACATTTCGGGTTTTACTTAAGTGGTCAATGAGATTGAGCCATAGAAAGACTTAAATCAAATAATTGAAATGTTGTCAAAGTATATATTCGTAGTCGGTGAGTAGTTTGGACAACTTGTCTGATAAGACTATAATATGATACTTTAGATGGCTTGTCTTGGTCATGTGCATAAGGATCTAAAACTACAATATTGATGTTGTCTATGTAATTGGAACACTGAGTAGGATCACCTAAATTATTTGCTTTTTAACTTCTATTTTAGAAATAATTAATTTTGTAATATGATAACTCTAAATCTAGGAAACAGTCTGAACTCGTGCATGGATGTTTCATTGCTTTGATCTGCCAAAAAGATTTGTCAAAGTGTTTTGACTTGAATCTTAGTGCGTTAGGTAACGGCATGAAGTGCAGCGGGAATAGTCATTTTATGTGGAATCTATAGTCTCTAACGAGATAAATATGTCCCCTTAGTTGATTCGCAAGTATACAAACATATTCTAGAATCTTGGGCCAAAGTATTCCATATGTTTGACTTTGGAATTAATACTTAAAATGTTTCCGTATTTTTAAATTGTTCGAGAAGGGCGAGTCAGGAAGTACGGCGAGAGATGTGAGAAAGTCACTTTTGCCCACGGATATCTAATAGAGGGGTTGATTGTTGTAATAAAAGTTATTCGGGAAATTCTTGAGTGGATATATTTAATTGTAGAGTGTAGTAACTCTTATTTAGTGGAATAAAGTTTTACTAAGTGGTAATTAATTGTTATCATGAGATGATAATCAGAGTTGACCCATTTGGAGCTTGAGTTAATGTCCTTGAGGTCCATTCGCAAGCATCAACTTAAGCATCTTTTGAAAATATTGAAACAATGAATTCATGAGGTGAATTATTTATTTATGAGATCAATAAAGTTTTATGCAAACAAATATTCATGAGATAAATATATAACACCATAAATTACGTTGTATTTTAAAAAGAAAAGGAGAGCAGCGCATGCGCAAGAGGCTCAGCCTTAACAAAGGTGGGGCGGGCACGCCACCTAGGGCTGTTCAAATACCAGTTCGAACCAAAAACCCAAGACCGAACCGAAAATCTGAATTATTTTGTTGTCCCTCTTATTTCTTTTATTAGATTATAATTAGATTACCAAGACTTATAAAATTTGGGCCTAAAATTAGTTTAAAAATAGGTCATAAACACCTATATTAACTTATCTTGTTTCTTTTAATGATAAACTATTATATTATGTATATTATTACGACTTATATGCATAACTATTTGTAGTTAATTTATGAAGAATTTCGTTGGTTATTAGTGGAGAATCGAGAAATGTGAATAAAATCTAAGGGGGCAAATTATCAAGAATGAGTTTAGTAAATATAATTCGTTATGAGTCATTGTATTTGGGGATGATCATTTAATATTTCTAGAGTTTGTATTACTTTTATTGTTTATTTTCATTCTTTTTTCTTATTAGATGCTTTTAAAGTTGTCCAAAATTGACAAAATGTGCTGTGAACTTATATTAGAAAAGAAAGAAATGATAGTCGGTCCGGTCCGGTCCATGAAGTAATCGGTTTGGTCTCGGACCGGACCGGATAAATTCGGTTCGGTCTTCAGTCTTCAAAAGAGGCTAGTTTCGGTCTTTGGTCTTCCAAAGAGGCCAATTTCGGTCTTCGGTCCGGTCCGGTCCGATGAACACCCCTAATGCCACCTGCAAGTTCCTCCCCCCTCTCCCACCCCAAATTGCTGATGTCATGATGCCGTCAGAGGTAGGGGTAAGACGCGTTATATACGCATTGTTTAGCAACTGAGATTTTTTTTTGTATTTAAACATTTTCTGCTGTGGCGAATTTACGATTAAGTTTAGGGTTTTGGGACCTGGTTTTCTCCCACAATGAAAACCCTAAAATTGTTTTAGGAGTTTTCTAAATTACTATTTAGCATAATTTTTCTGAAAAATTATTCCGAAATTTTTCCTAAGTTAAGCATCTTTGGGAGCCCATACTCCCGTTGGTAGAAGAGGTCATTGCGAAGAAGACCTTGAGGTGTTGAAAATTCTTCTTTTAATTTCAGATCTTCAAGTTGGAGTTGGGATTTGCGCTTCAGGTATGTCTAAATTAAGTATTTTATATTTAATTTTTTCCTTTATTTTATTTATTCTGTATACTATGTTTATACTTATTTTATTCGATGCATTTGTTTGTCATATTATAAGCCTATTAGAGTAAAAGCTAGATCTAATTAAATAATTTAATTATGTCAAGACTTTAGATTTAAAATTAAGAATTTTAAATTCAATTTCGCTACACCCATTTATGGAAATATTTTTAAAATATGTTCCCAACAGGTGCTTGGTATAGAATGGCTATCTACTTTGGGTGACATTAATTTCAACTTCAAGGAATTAAAAATAGTTTTCACCGTGGCAGGGAACACTCATGCATTGAGGGGCATTACTTCAGGGTCATGTAAGTTGATTTGGCCAACACCAACTAATTTGAAGCAGCTAAGGTGCATTCTATGGCTAATAGGCTACTACATGAGGTTTATTAGAGGTTATGGATCCTACTCAAGACCCTCCACTGATCTTCTCAAAAAGGATGGATGTAATTGGAAAGGAGTAGCTCAACAAGCGTTTGATCAATTGAAGCAAGTAGTGTGCACTGCACCCTCACTTGCCCTCTCGTATTTCTTTAAAACCTTTTTAATAGAAACCGATGCAAGCAATGTTGGCATTAGAGCAGTATTAGCATAAGAGGTACATCCACTTGGTTACATTATTAAAGCACTTTGTCCAAGGCAACACTTGGTGTATGTAAAAGAAAGGGAGCTCTTATCAGTAGGCCATGCAATGAAGAAATGGAAAAAGTATTTCTTGAACGACACATTCATCATAAAGACAAATCATAAGAGTTTGAACTTTTTGTTGGAGCAAAAGATCAATCCTCATTTTCAACAGTTATGGCTTTCCAAATTGATGGCATTTAGCTTGGGATGGCAATGGGGTGGGACAGGTACGGGGGCTTCCTCTTCCATATCTCTACCAATACCCACCACCAAAATCCATATTCATATCCACCTCATTACCTGCCACGGGTATGAAATGGATACCCATACACGCCACATTACCCATGAGTATCCAACTGTTATCTATTACTTGCCTCGTACCCGCCGTAATATGAGTACAAAACAATTGTCCATGCCCACTCATATTAATTACTGTTTTTAAAATTTTAATTATATTTTTTATAACATTGATAAATAATTTAGATAATTGAATTAAATCAGGTTTTTTTTTTTTTAATTTGAAAATTAACAAGAAACAAAATAGAGTGGGTATAGTGGGTACAAGGAGGGGCGGGGACCCATAGCGGTGGCGGGTATGAGGCAGATTCACCCAACCTGTATCCGCTACCTGCCCTAAATGGGGCAGGTACCCGCTGGTAATGAGTTTTGCCCGTCCCCATTGCCATCCCTACATTTAGCTATGTGATTGACTACCAAAGGGGCAAGGAAAATGCTGTGAATGATGCTCTTTCTAGAATTCCTAGCTCAGAGGCAGCTTGTTTACTGCTTTCCACAGTAAAGTTCAATGTCTATGCCCTTTTACAATTATCTTCGCAGCAAGATCCTATGTTGCACCCCATAATACATCAATTGCAGCAAGGCAATTCTCAACATTACAACTATTCATAGGCATAATACCAAATCAAACAAAAGGCAAAATTGGTAGTGGAGCAAGATCGGGACCTCAGGATGAAAATCTTATAGTGGCTTCACAAATCACCGACTGAGGGACATTCAGGTAGAGATGCGACATTGAAAAGGGTCAAGTCCATTTTTTACTAGAAAGGGATGAGCAAAGTTGTTTTTGATTTTGTCAAGGTTTATTCCATAAGTCAAATATGCAAAAAAGAGAATGTCAGTTCTCTAGGACTCGTCCAACCACTACCTATCTCTGATTCTATTTGGATAGAGGTCAAAATGAACTTCATTGAAGGATTGCCTAAGTCCTTTGCTAAAGAAGGCATATTCCCGGTGGTTGATTAGTTTAGTAAATATTCTCACTTCATTGCTCGTTCTCACCCCATACTTCTCTTATAGTAGCTCAAGCTTATAATAATATTGTATATTAGCCACATGGCATGCCTCACTCAATCATCGTTGATGGGGACACTGTTTACACCCTAATTTTAACCAGGCTGTGACGATGCCGTTTTTGATTAAAGTGCCACATGATCGTCACGTGAGATTATCCTCGAGTGGGGTTAGGCCTTTGTGTACTACAATAGCGGCGTCTCGAGCCCAGTTCCTAAGATACTTTATTACCCTTGAAAAGGGTATCAACCACTGGAGGCTCGAGATGGCAAAAGGGTGAAATAAGCTTGAGCTCGAGGGGTTGCCAGGAAAGCTGCAAGAATGGTAGTTTCCGAGCTCGAGGAAGTTACTTGGAGTGTAATTTCAGTTGCTTAGGCCTTAAGCTTAATTCAGGGGAACATGGAGCTTTTACAAGGGACTTCTACTAAAATTTCGGACATGGGCATCAAGGATTTCCCTCCAAAACTCAAGACACATTGGTGAAGAATAAACGGGCATAAAAGCAAAGCTTAGTGGCTAGATGTGGGTGAAGTTGCTGTGAAAATAGGAGCAGCAGTTATTTTCTTTTTCTATAAATAAAGGACTCTACGTTAGTCTAAAGGAGTATACATACACTCAAGACAAAAATTCTTTAAGTTTTTTATATCACACTTGTGCTTTTTTCTCTTAGGAGTAGCATAACTTAGCTAGGCATAGCGTAACGTAGATCTTTGTTGTACTTACCTCCATAGTAATATAGTTCTCGGGATTCAGGTATGACTTTCCAGTTTTAATATGTTCCGACAAATCGACAAGTTGAGATTTAAGGCTTTAGTTTAAGGCTTTGACGGCCAAGGCGTTGTCCCTTGATTGCATTGGTCTTAACACTACTATCACTACTTGATAAGTAAGGTGAACTAAGATTCGCGCAATTGATTAGGGCTTTGACGGCCAAGGCTTGTCCCTTGATTGCGTTGGTCCTAATCTAGTGACTTGAATACGATTTCCTCCACCTTAATCTTTTTAGACCTAAACTCATTTGAGTTATTATAAGTCAAGGGTGCCAGGCTTAAAATCCTGATTGACTTGGGCTTGTAAATGTACTACTGACCTCTTGGGTTTGTCTCCACCCTAGTTCTTGACTTTTAAGTGTATGAGGAAAGGTGTCAGTGGACCTTACTCTGTCACTTTAACTGCCATTTGAGTTAAGTCCATATCCTTTTATTTTTGGTCATAAAAATAAGTAAAATCCACAAAAATACTTCACAAAATCTTCTTAATTGAAGCATAAGCAGAACTCACAGTATAATCGAAGTCAAATACGCCAACATACCACAACCTTTTCTACGAAAACGGTGAGCGGTTGAGGTCAAGGATGTGCGGTTCATAATTATGCTCACTCCCTAGTTACGATGAGTCCCTTTTGCACATCTGTTTTGTTTTCACATTTTCGACAACCACACACACATTTAGAAAGTTGATCTACTATTATCCAATGCATTTCATCCCTGCATTGATGAGAAATCTGAGGTAGTTAACGAGTGTCTTGAGACTTATTTACGATGCATTTGTAGTTCCAATCCAACTTATTAGGTCAAATGTCCGCCTCGCACGGACTGATGGTACAATACTATGAGGCGCACCTTCACTTACCCCACACCTATGAGATACTCTATGGTTGGCCTCTACTCCTCGAAATCCCTGACTTGGCTGGTGAAACCAACATGAGCATTGTGA
Organism: Simmondsia chinensis; assembly: GCA_018398585.1. Classification (NCBI taxonomy): domain Eukaryota; kingdom Viridiplantae; phylum Streptophyta; class Magnoliopsida; order Caryophyllales; family Simmondsiaceae; genus Simmondsia; species Simmondsia chinensis. Next base: position 21,591,596 of record JAGTTD010000001.1, read on the forward strand.
ATAGAAGTCTTACAGATAAGAGGAAATGATAAGGGTGCTCAAGTTCCATCTTGCAAGAGCTCAAAATCGAATAAGATAGGTTGTAGATAGAAAAAGAACCAGTGGAAGCTTCAAGATAGGGGATTGGGAAACTTCATCCCTAGAGTCAGTTATCGATGGCCGTTAGACATCATCAAAATTTAGCTCCAAAGTAATTTGGTCCTTTCAGAATTCAAGACTAGGTGCGGAAGGTGACCTATCGATTGCTGCTTTCTTTAACAACCAAGATTCTTAATGTATTTCATGTGTCACAGTTAAAAAGATGCCATGACTATCATCCCACCAGCGTCATTGATATTCCTTATTTGACAAAAAACTATTCCAGTGAAGGAACCTGAAGAGATTTTGGAAAGGAAATTAGCTAAATGGGGTAATCGTGCAACCACATAAATCCTAATCAAATAGAAATACCAGCCTATCGAGAATGCTACATGGGAATTTCTTTAAGACTTATTCCAACAATATCCTTCATTCCACCCTTGAGGACAAGGATGTTTTTTAGGACAGGGCTATTGATACATATATTTGAGTTGCATACTGCAAGCACATGAGACATAAGCACATGAGCTAGTTGGGAATTTAGCTTTCCCGCTCTTAATTCAATTGTGTTTCTTCTGGAATTAGTTGCTTAACATTTGTCAGCAACAAAAGTTTGGTGACCATCATGTATAGGATTTCATTAGCATATATAGGAAGTGTAAGTGTAAAGTGGGGATCATCTTGAAGATTAATTGCAATTACAATTCTTTCTATTAAAACTTACTAGAGTTAAGGATCGTTGAAAACCACAACTGACTATAGAAGAATCAATCAAACAAAAAATGCAAATGCAACACCGGATTTACATGGTTCAGTCCTAAATGGCCTACTTCGCGATCCCCCCGTCACTAGAGAGGCCTACTTATCTTATTACAAACCAAAATCAAATCAGTTACAAATTACAAGGAACTTCTCATAATTTAAGCTATTAGTTACAGACCTTTTTCCTTTAGAATTATAGAAATCGAAATGTTAAGCTAAAAGAAGAAGGAAAGAACGTTATACCTCTCTCTAGGTACTGCAATTTAACATGGCCTAAGTTAAGACAATCTTGATTGTATCTCATGGATCACAGCACACTCAAGCTGAAGTAACTGCCATGGAAGTAGCTCAAGAAACCCTAAGAATGCCTCAGAGCAAACAGAGAAAGAAATTGGAGGAAATGACTGAAGATTGTTCTAAATAATTGTGAAAATAAGTCTTATATACTGGAAGAGCATAATCTGTGTGCTCATGATCTAAGCCAACCAAAGTTATGAAGATCAACAACTGAGATCACTCATGACAAACACAAACTGGGGCTGATGGTGGCTGACACATGTCTCCAAGTCCACACTATTAGATGAGAGAGATCAATGGGTGATAAAAGCCCAAAATAACACAAATAGCTGCTCCGGATGTGTGATGCATGAACATCTATTTCAAACAGGTATAAGAAAGTGTTATGATTCAATAACCTAGGATAGTTGAAGAATTAGAGTAGAGAAACAGAGAGAAGAGAAGAGAATGAGAATTAGCGAGAATAGAGAAGAGAAGTAGAGAGAAGAGAAGAGAGATAGAGAGAATTGGGGTTGAGAGAAGTAGATCAAGATATTATCCTTCAACAATGCCAATTATAAGATATGCATCTAATACTTATACTATACTCAAGCTAAAGGCAGCTAGCTAGATACAATGCACATAGACACCTAGTGCTAATCGACATTAACCATCCTAGCCTCCATTCTTGATCTTTAACTAACATTTGATTCACTTGACTTATAAAACTAAGGAATTATAATAGTTGTTTACAGGGTTATGAATTATTGGCACTTAATTCCATGAGCCTCATTTTGTAAAATCATGACAATACTCCCCCCTTTAAAAGATTATTGTCCTTAAGAATCTAAGTAGAGCATTGACAATTGTCTTCAAGAATCTTGAAGTTCCTACTGCTACTGAAGAGCGTGGCCAAGGGTGAGTTGTTGTTGCATAGTGCTATTATTGTTGTAAACCTGAGCTATATAAAATGGAAGTTGAGTTATTTAAGCATTGGAGTTGATGACGCAGCTTGAAGAAACCCTCACCAAACCAGGAACTGGCTATTTTCCACTAGCTTAAGCATGAAGAACTCCTAAGATCCACCCACTTGGATTGACAGATTCTAATGCCCACACACAACTTCTGCCCAATATACTTGCAATTGATTTGAAGAATTTACATCAGGAGGTCTGCCAATTTCATACCAGATCAGCCAAACTCTAACACCAATAACCACACTCAAGAACCTCTTGTTGCAACTAGTACAGCCAAACATCGATATATTGCAGCAGAGGTGCTCCGATGGCCAAGATTGCAGCAGCTATAACCCAAGAACTTCAACCCTTAACCTGAATTTCAATCGCCTAATCGTTCCTATGCAGAACCAGACTGCTCTACTGCTGTTAACCTTGCAAAACTCAGTTCTTTTCTTGCTTTGGAAAAGGCTCTCACCTGATCTCGAGTTCCAAAGGCTCTCTGGAATCTGACTTACATAACCCATTGTTCTTTTAGCATCCATAAGAGTTGCTTCCCACGATTCAATTGAGCTAACAAATGAACTAACATTGGCCTACCTGAAATCTGCTAGCTGCATACCAGATTTGTCCATTGATTCTATGGGAGACTCAATCTTCTTTTCCCAAACTCTTGCCTATTCAACAATAGATCGATCTTGATCCCTACTAACCCCATTACATACTTCCACCTTCTTTACTTGCCAAGATGGGATGAGATTGCACAAAAACCCCTTAAGAACTTAAGTTCCCAGATTCCAGTGAGAGAGATATGCTGCATACTTCACGCACTTGGCTTGCCCAAATCTCCACCATCTCACAGAATGATATCCCATATAACATTGTACTTGTAATATGGATGTTCTCTCTGATTCAGACTTGAGAAGCTGATTAAATCCTCATTCCTGCTGCCTCACTTTTCTTTTGTTATCACTACTTAGCTCACCAAACTTTTCTCAGTCCTTCAACTCATGTCAGCTCCCTTTGCTTGCATAAGAACACAATTCACTGTTACAGCCAGCGGATAAGGTTCTCATCCGAGCAAATGTTGCCTAATTATTCCCGGTAGGAACCATTCCTTAATCTCTTGGTAAGCATGAGCCACTTTCTCAACCTGATTTGAGCCAACAATTGATCCTTCTTGCCACCAATCTTGTTCCCTACTCTTAGGCAATATGAAGGGTTGATCAATTCTATCATTCGGCATTGTGAAGGATAACAATAACCATTCTGGAGGCCTCACATTGGGTTGTATTGCTAGAAGGACACCTAGATCAACCCACATAGCACGCAATCTCTTCGTCCTAGTCCATTTGCAAGAGCTTAGCTAACCTCTCACACTAGGACATGTTGTAAACTTTAGCCTAAGATTGGTGCGGAACGATCTTTTATCCAGAACTTGAATGAATTTATTAGGCAATCTTGCTGCCCTTTCACCCAAGATTGGTGCTGAATCTGAAAAATAAGATGCTTCACTTGGCACTCGTTCAACTTCCACTCACTTTACTTCCAATTGAGGAGGATTTGTGGGCTTCAGTCTAGACTTGTTACTACTCAATATCATCCTTCCCTCAATCGACCTTGCATCCTGATCTTGAAGGAAGTTGGCAGAACATTGTGCTGCCTCCATACTCAATATCGGTGCTGGTTTTGGCTGGAGTACTTCCCTTGATACTTGATAGATTTCTCCTTGATATACCCCCACTTGAGGAAGAATTAAGGACTCAAACAACCTAGCTTTAGCATATACTATAGCCAAAGTGCTAGGATTAAGGAGCTTCATAAAATGTTTGAGTGTGGAAGAGAGGCCATCCATGAAACAAGTCACATAGTATTCTTCACCAAATCCTTATTGCATAGATAACCTTGTTGCTCTCCATTCCTCAAAATGCATCTCATACTCTTCAAAAGTGTTCTTTTGCAACATTTCCTTGAACACAGGAAGGTGCACAACTTCTGGTGGTCGAACTTGTTGGCTAACATCTGAAATGAATCCAATTCCTGCAGGTAAAAGTTGTCCATTGAGCTATTCTTGTAAGCCATTGATCTGTAGTTGCCATTGTTGGAAATGCTTATTCAACTTCAGATCCAATGCTTTCAATTTCTGATCCAATTTCTCCTCCAGAGAACTCTGCATTACTGCAAGCAACTCTTGCATCTGAAGCCCAACTTTAGTTCCAACTTCAGCATTACAATTAGTAGTATGACACCGGAATTAATAGCTGCCTGTTCCGTATTTGGAAGCTTTGCAGTGCAGTCTTCCTGATTTAATGCCGATCTTGTGCCTTGGCTGCTAGATTTGTATCTTTTCCTGGCCCTCTTGATACTTCTTTGGATCTAAGAAAATGCTCCAAGCCTATCAATAGACATCAATAACACCTTGACCTGCTTCATTCCCAACTTCTTGGTCATGTATAACTTGTCAAGAACTTCTTCATTTTCCTCAAGTCGTAAGAAATCTGGTGCACTTTCATTATATACCAAAATTGGCCTCTCCATCTCTATTAATTTCTTGCATGAATAACACTTCTTGCGATTTAGATGAAGGACCAAATTGATGTTCTTACATTGCTGAAATTTAACCTTCACCCGCAGGTTCCTGATGCTCAAAACCTCAATTCGTACCTGAGACCTATTTGCCGCACTAGAATTTGATCCCATAACTTGCATCTCTAGTTGTGATACTTCAATTTCTGATTGAATTGCACCTATTTCAGGTTGTAGTGATCCAATTCTAGGTCTTTCTGCTCCATAAGCCTTCACAAATGAAGTTGAACTTGTCTTTGGCCAACTAATAGTTTCTTGATCATTCATAACTCAATTCCAGCTCAATTGCTTTGGTTTATTCTCAAATGCAGCATGCTTGGCACCAACATTCCCAATCAATCCATCATGAACAACTTGATGAACTGGCTCTACATTAATCTGACTCACCGCATCAACATTCAAGCTCGAATTTATTCCAATTCCTGCAAATCTGCGAAAGGGTTTTGAGTTGTTCCTCCTTGTCTATTATAATGTTCTTGTACTATAATCGATTGATAACCTGCATTCCTCTGAATTTGTTGCTGAATTTGTAGTTGTCTTTGCACATACTGCTACTGAGAACGTTGCAATGTAAGCTTGTAATCTTGTGTGAGTTGCTGCTTGTGCTGCCGAACTCGAGCAATATGCTCTTGCTGAATCAAGCTAACAACAACATCTCCAACTCTAATTGCTAAGCTTCTTCCATAGATCATGCTTGATTCAATACAAACTTAACTTAATTGAAAGTAAATTTAACTAAATCAAATGCAAACCCTCAAGCACTGCGAAGAAGTTGCTTAGTTGAAAGTAAATTCAATTTGCTAATATTGAATACAAGCTTCTTCCGTAGATCATGCTTGATTCAATACAAACTTAATTTAATTGAAAGTAAATTCAACTAAATCAAATGCAAATCCTCAAGCTAATAATCGCAAGCTACTGAACAAGAATTCAATTTGGTAAAATCTTGATCAATTGCAACTGATCAAAGGTGTTGATATCAACTTAAACTTGATCTAATGCTTACGCAATCAAATTGAACTCAATCAACTCAATCAGAAGCAAAATCACAAGCTCTGATACCCATTGTTATGATTCAAGATCAAACTTGAATCATAACCTAGGATAGTTGAAAAATTAGAGTAGAGAAAGAGATAGAAGAGAATTAGAGATTAAGATGAGAATTAGAGAGAATAGAGAAGAGAAGTAGAGAGAAGAGAAGAGAGATAGAGAGGATTGGGGTTGAGAGAAGTAGATCAAGATATTATCATTTAACAATGCCAATTGCAAGAGATGCATCTAAGACTTATACTATACTCAACCTAAAGGTGGCTAACTATATATAATGCACATAGACACCTAATGTTAACCGACATTAACCATCTTAGGCGCCATTCTTGACCTTCAACTAACATTTGACTCACTTGACTTATACAAGAAGCTAACAAAGCTAATTAAGCTAAGACTAAGGAATTATACTAGTTATTTATAAGCTTATGAATTATTGGTACTTAATTCCATGAGCCCCATTTTCTAGAATCATGACAGAAAGCTTCCAGAGGAAGCTTTGTAAAGGGCGTGATAGGCTGTCACCAACTGGCAACCGGGCAGCAGGAAATCCAGAGTCGGTCAGCGTGGGTAGGGAACCTGTCAGGGGCATTTTGGGTAGTCTAGGTTAAGGCTCACAATTTTCACTTTATTTACAACAATGCCATTCTCAAATCAGATATATTTCCTTATAAAACGCTGCATTTAATTCTTGGATTTCATAACTAATATCTTAGGTTATACAATAGCCTATTATTCAGGCATAGTCTAGACTATATTGGAACCATATGTCGACACTTTCTCTCACACATTTCTTCTCCTCTCCCTCAATTTCCTTTCAGTAACTGAATTCTCAAGTGATGCCGATCATTTCTGAATTTGATTGTATCAATATTATCATTAATTATGTATTACATTATTATTTTTTGTATAAAAATTAGTTAGATTCTTACAAAATTTATCGAATTCTGACATAGGGTGCTTGAGTCATAAAATATTCAAATCATAAGGTACCTCATTGTATATATTAAAATCTTTAGGGTACATAAATAATAAATGCTCAAATTCCAAATTGTCTAAGTGATAATTTCCCTCTAATTTAATATCAATATTGGTTTATATAGTACATTACTTTACCTAATGCCAATGATTAGATGAGTTCACTGCAAATAGAACACGAAGGACTACTTTGAAAAAGATAGATAAGCACCAACGAAATGAATAAGTAAAAACATAATTAGATATGTTATTTTTTTATTTGGATGGTGAATTTATAATATTTAAATCACTCTAGCAATCAAAATGTATTTTTTACAGTTATAAATTTTCTAAATTTTTACTTGGGTGACCAACTTGTCTATTTTAAACTAATTAGGTGACTAAAAGGGACTTTTATTAAACAATAATTAATCTAAAAATAACTCAACTATATGTCAATATACCAAAAAGTAACCAACTCTATTTTCTAACAAAAAGTAACCAACTCTAATTTTTCCATTAAAAAATGCCCCAATTCTATTTTTTAACCCAAAGATAACCCAACTCTAACTTTTTTACTAAAAAATAATCCAACTCTAACTTTTCTACTAAAAAAATACAAAATTGATGGCTAAGCATAGCATGTGGTATGACGTTCTGACAATATATTTTTCTTTTATGTACTTTTGGTTTGGCTTGATTTTTTTTCTCACCTAACCAAACTAAAAATACATTTTTCCAATAATTGAGTACAACCCCACGAAAAGGCAATATCTTGGGGCAAAAAACAAGCAAAACAACTGAGGAATACAACCACAGAACTAGAGTTACAAATGAGCTGAGCCGAACAACAGCTTGATCGGCTCGGCTTAGCTCGTTAACTAAATGAGACCAGCTCGATATTTGTATCATTTACCTAACCAAGCTGCATATCTGTGCCGACTCAGCTCGTTTATTAAATGAGACCGCCTACAGAAAACAACTCAAACCAAAATACGTAGAAGAAAAATATACTGTCAGAGCATCACAATTCAATATTTTTTAAATCAAATTTTTAGAGTTGGATTATTTTTAGATTAATTTTAGAGTTTTGTTATTTTGGTAAAAAAGTCAGAGTTTGATTATTTTTTGGTAGAAAAGTTAGAGTTTGGTTGCTTTTTGTTTAGAAAATAGAGTTGGGTTATTTTTGATATATTGACATAAAGTCGGGTTATTTTTAGATTAATTATTGTTTATTAAAAGTTGGGTGATTAAGTCTTAAAATTTGACTTGTGTGACCAACTTGTTAATTTTAAACTAAGGAGACTAAAAAGAACTTGTATTAAGAGCTAAGTAACTAAATCTTCAAAAATTTAACATGCATTACCAAATTGTCCATTTTTCATCACTTTGGTCACCAAAAGGAAACTTAACTCTGGATAGGAAGAGTGAACTTTAAACCCTAGATTTCTCTTTTTTGGGGTGGGTAGTTTAACCGCTACCTCAACTCCGATAGTTCTAGTGCGCTTTTGAATTGGGAACAGAACAACTTTAATGATTTTATAAATTTCCAAAATATAATAGGGTTAACTAAAATCTAATATGTCGAGGGTAATTTGCAAACTTTGTATTTCAAATTTGTTTGCAGTTAGTTACAATGAAACAATATTTTACCTTCAATGTGTAATTTATCTGTATTCATGAAAATACTAAAATGCCCTATTACAAAAGCAACAACAATGACATACTGATACTCATATCATGTGAATAATAGCACTAATATTTATCTTTAGTGCAGGGCAACAGAAGAGTGATTACACAGAGACAATGAAACAATAAGCGATATAGTACAAATAATATAAAACTAAAGCTATGAGAAAAGGGTAAATTATACATTGGTGCTCTTGTGTTCCAAAATAAATAAATAAAAATACATTGGTGCTCTTAATTTTGGTACATTATTTTTTTAGTATATTAACTTTATAAAATAGTATTTAAGTCTAAACATTACATTTATTTAGTTAAATAGTCCAAAGGAATGGTGAATAAGAGTATAAATATGTCACTTATCCAACTCTTTGTTATTATCCAATGTATTAAATATGTCACTTATCCAACTCTTTTTCATTTTCAAATGTCATAGCATTATAGTTTGTATATGGAATGAGGGAAATAGCGAGTAGATTGTGGTTTTACTAACAAATAATAACAAGTTTTATGTTTTTTTTACATAATTATTTGAATTATTTTATTAAAAATATATAACTTCTACTCTAGAATTTATTTTCTAAAATTTATAAACTAAAAAAATTAATATGTTAAATCTTAGATAATGTTATTAACATAATAAAATTGTCGAGTAATGTCATAGATTTTGAAGTAATTTTCCATCTATTATTATCATAATAATATTAATAAATTCTTAAAATTTTGAGTATTAATATATAATTTAGAAAAAAAATTAAATATTTGGGGAAGGGTAAAGTGAAATGTGAAGTGTATGAAGACATTAACCCCCCCTATTTAGCAATGGGATAAAGAGAGATAAAGGGGGTAATTTTTTACCCCCTTATTTGGCAAACTTATTAGAGAAGTAAAGGGAGTAATGAGGGGTAATCTCTTACGCCCCTTTGCCCCCCACCACCCCTCTTTATTCCCAATTTTTTTAACTCCCAAATTGGAAGATAAAGGAGGGTAAGGATAATATTTAAAATTTTTTAGATATTTTTATTCTTATTTTAATTATATCTCTATTTATCATTACTCTTTTATCTAATTATCAAATAAGGATAACTCATTTGTCCCTTTTATTTTTACTTCTTTTAATTTGATATATCTAAATAAAATAAAATATTATTTTATCTTTTCTTTCTTTATTCTCTCTCTTTTTACTCCCTTTATTTAATTATTAAATAAAGTAACAGTGGCTAATAAAAAGGAGAAAGGCCACCCATAAATGGGTGGAGACAAGGATGCCCAAAAGGAAATATTTCGTTGGGGATGTTGACGTGGCCTTTGTCTTTACCTAGGTGGACGGCTGGTCACACACATGCACGTTCCACATTAATCCGACACGTGTTCTGTCTTTCACTGTTACATATTTAATGACTCTTCATTTTCCTTCACCAAACGCGCACCTTCTTTTAACTTATCATGCAAATCATACAATCATGAAATTTGTGTATATTTGGTCTCTTCTCGTTATAACAATAATATCAACAAACTTAGTATTTTATGGGCTTGTACACAAGCAAAATTATAAAAGAAAAAGAATATATACAACCTTATCCAATTAAAATGCTATCTTAAAAGAGATTGTATCCAAAGACCTTTAAAAACATAAAAGCATAAAGCTTGATATCTTCTCATTACCTTTTCCTAAAATCTAGTAATCGAAACACTGAATATAGGCTGAACAAAAATAGTTCAGGACTGATTTGTCTGATTAAATTGGCCATTTCGGTTAAGGATTGAACTGGACTGACTATATATTGGTTCGGTCTTTAGTAATACATGTGCTTAATGGATCCTTGGTCCGGTATGGTGCAAGACCGAAAAACTCAAAGCCAGTCAACATTAATTTTAGATTAAATATTCTAGGTACATATTTAAAGTATAATTAATATATATTATAATTATCTAAAAATATTAAATTATTAGAAAATTAAATATTCATTTTTATTATTTATTGATTATACACATACCTTGCAAAATTATCCATAAATTTTATTGATATTGTACATATTATACCATTATAATTATTTTTAAATTTTTAACTTCCGTATCAAAAGTCTATTCTTCTTATAATTGCATTTGCTAAACGGACGGGTTTCTAATCGGCCTTGGACCGGACTAACCTGGTTTTAATCGGTCCAATCCTCGAAGCCATGACTTGATGTCATTCAATCTTCGGTCCAGTCCAATCCAGTTTGTCCAGTCTTGAATCGATGTGCATCCCTGCACTGAACTAAAATATCAAATCGAAAACGCGGTTAACTAACTGAATTTTTGACGGTTAATGGAACCAGTTAAATTGCGGAATTTTGGGACGATTACAGTTTCTAATTTTGTTTATTTCAATTAACCGTATTATCTAAGTAGAACATATGTGTCTGTGCCTGTGTTTGTATCGAATAATACATCAATATTGTGTTGATTTTTTTATTTTTTTTTAAAGTTGATTTAATGGTTGGTCAAACATTTATATTCACAATTAACCAAGATTTAACTAATAGTAAATCTATTTTTTCGTGACTAATTATTTTTATTAACCTTTTAAAATAAACTAAGAATTTAAAAAAAGTCAATCATAAACTAAACTTTTTTAAGCAAATAGCAAATCAAATAAAAATTCAAGCGTCATGTCTTCTTTGTCTATGCCTAAATCTTTTATTGATGGAAAATCAATATCCAACTCATGGGCACAAAATTTATCTTAAATACTTGATATCTAATATTTTTTTGTTCACTTTTGTTGCTATTTTTGGAAAAAAAAAAAATTTACTTCTTGAAACTTATTATAAAAAATTGGTTATAATGAAGGATATTTTTTATTACTATGAAAACTCTAACAAATTCGCGCACACCAATTGGAGTTTTTTTGACAATTTATGTGTTCAATATGACATGACCGAATCACCGGAAAATGATTAAACGGTTTTTTGGATAATTGTAATGATTAGAAATTATTTAGTATTTTTATTGTAGTTAGTTGAAGGGTTTATTTACCAGGTACGAAGGAACTGGATCCCATTAGAACTCCAAAGTTTAGCATGTTTGGGCAAAAATAGTACTAGGATGGGTGACTGTAGAGCACAAAATTTCGAAAGCAGTAAATGAACGAAATAAATGCACTACAAAGCAGTATTTATGGTATTTCTTCAGCAGAAAATGAGTACAATCTCTGTATTCGTATACTAAAATACAAGTACACATAGAATCCTCTGATTCGGTCTCCGGGTAAACAACTTGAAAGAGGACACAAGGCTTATTCTCGATCAAGTGGAAGGATTCTTCAAGGAAATGTAGCACTCGGTTTGTATCTTTCTTGAATAATGACTTTCTTTTTTCGATTTTGAATGAAAGAGTGAATTTTTACTCTTCTCCGCTCTCTCCTTTTTCCAACCCCCTTCAAACGAAGAGAGGGTCCTCTATTTGTAGAGAGGACCTCCTCTTCAAAAATGAATGAATGGGCCTCTCTTTGGGCCAAGCTCGTAGGCCCGGTTAGCATGTCAAGTCTTCGAGATTAAATTGGGTCTGGGAATTTTATGGGGCCCAACTCAAAATGACGTGCACTTTTCAAGCCTAGTTTCCAGCTCGAGCTTGACTTGACAATCTTTCGATTTGGCTTGATAGTCTTCGGGTTTGACTTGATAGTCCTTGATTTGGGCTTTTGGTTATCTGGGTCCACTCGGACTTGGTCAATTGTTGACTTTTATTGACTCACACTGAATCAAAATATTAACTTTATTTAAAGCTCCTCTTTTCTTAAATTTGCATTAAATTTATAAACATTATAAAAAAGTTTTATGTCTACAAATTGCCCCCACTTCAAGTCAAGACAAGTGAAAACTTATGCACTTTGATGTCATGGCTTGAAGTTCTCTTTCTGGATTTATAATTGGAGCGTATGGTGAGAATGAGGCCTCTTTTTTTTTTTTAAATGATAAAAATAAAATTAAAATTAAAAAAATAAAATAATGAAAACGTCAAATCCTAGCTGTAAATTTTTTTCCCCTTTTTTTTAAATGAAAATGTTGTAAATCTTTGATAAGAATTTTTAACTTTCCAATTTCTCACAAATTCAGGGATTTTGGTCGATTTTTTTTATTTTTTTTATTTTTTTACAACCTCATCTTCTATTCACTATATATTCTTAACCCTTGGCTAGGAATGTGAAGCGTGGTAAAGTGACGGTGCGTTTGAAGGCAATTGTAAGAAATTTGAGATTAACTTGCATTTTTGAAAGGTAAGTTTTCTTTTCTCGCAATCTCTACTTATTTTAGCTCTTTTTTTTCTTGATGCAAAATAGTTAACATTGTTGGTTCGTATATGCTTTCAGTTGTTCAAGGAGAACAATCTCAATCCCTTTCTTTCATGTATATCACCATCGACATATAGCTTTGTCAACTTTTCATTAAAATATTGTTGTAACAATGAAAAAAGGTCGAGACTTTTGTTTTTTTTTAAAGAAAAATGAATATACCCACACATTTTTTTTTGCAACAAAAATAAGTCAACTCTTTTCTTTAACCATATTTTTATTTATTACATACGTTTTCTTTTTTTTTTTAAGGTTTAAAAAAAAAGGTATATTCTTTTCTTTTCATTTTTTTTTTATAAAAAGGAAAAACGAAATAAACCCATACTTTTCTTTTTTTTCAATAAAAATCTCTTGTTGTGGCCCTTTTTTTTTTTGTGAAATATAAATTGACGCATTCCCCCTTTTTTATGATTGTCTTTATCTAACTTTTTTTTTTTATAAGTTTGGAGGTTATTTCAAACCTACACGCCTGTCTGCCCCAAATTTGTTGTTTTCGAAACAGCGACTCTAGATATAGGTATACCAATATGTATCCTTTTTTTTTTTTTTTTTTGCAGGAATTTTGTTTTGAGAGGACCTGACAACGACCCCGCTTGTGGAGAACTACACGCCTGACTTCGGTCCGTGCCCCCCACCGGGTCTTAGTCGGTGGAGGCCCTTGGAGTCCATTTGGGAAGACCTGATGACGGCCCTGAATGTGGGGAACTACACGTCTGACTTCGGTCCATGCCCCTGCCGGGTCTTAGTTGGTGGCGGCCCTTGAAGTCCATTTGAGAAGACCTGACGATGACCCCGGTGTGTGGGGAACTACACGTCTGACTTCGATCCGTGCCCCCCGCCGGGTCTTAGTTGGTTGAGGTCCTTGGAGTCCATTTGAGAAGACCTGACAACGACCCCGCATGCGGGAAACTACACGTTTGACTTCGGTCCGTGCCCCCTGATGGGTCTTAGTTGGTGGAGGCCCTTGGAGTCCATTTGAGAAGACATGACGACGACCCCGGTGTGTGGGAAACTACACGTCTGACTTCGGTCCATGCCCCCCACCGGGTCTCAGTTGATGGAGGCCCTTGGAGTCCATTTGAGAAGACCTAACGACGACCCTATAGGGAAAAGATATAAATTTTGTTGAAAAATGAACTCTGATGCCGACTATTGGGTTCACAGTTCTCAACTATGGTCACAATAGTAGGCACCTATTAGAGCACTTAGAATAGGAGACTCTCCTCTCTACCTAAGGCCCCGGTCGGAGAGTCATGCTTCGTGACACCTCACGTGCGAGAGTTCCCGGGAATAAGTTTATCTCTATAAACCCTTTGCCCTAATACCGGTTGTTGGGATAAATTCCAAAAATTCTCCCCAAAGTTTACGCAGCGGAACGGGCTTAGAATTCATAACTCTAAACCTAGGGTCGATTTAAAATTCTTAATTTTAAATTTACCGACTTGAATTCATAATTTAAATCAACATATCTAAATTCTTAATTTAGATCTAGAGGCCTTTTACTCTAATACATTCATAACAATACATAAACTTAAACAGGTATAATAACGAATACTGTAAATAAATAGAAAAACGAAACTAAAAGAAGAAGGAAAGAAGAACATACCTGAAATTGCTCCAATTATAAATAATACCAAGAAAAATGAGACCCCGCGATCTTCTACCCAATGACCTTGAACTGCCCGGAGGGTGGGCTCCGAAAAATATTAAACTGAGGAAAGAAAATTTTCGACAAAAATTTTTCTCTCCAATTAGGTCTCTGAAACAATTCCAAAAACCCAAAATAATTTATTTTGATTGAATGCCAAACTCTTAGAATAGGTACCTCTATTTATAGTAGTATACCAGAGCGAAAAAATAAAAATAAATGATGTTGGATGCGTATAAAATAATTCCAGTTACAATACAAAACGCAGCGTATCAGTCAAAAACGAAAACAAAACGACTCGTTTCAGCTACTGTGCACGCGTCTTTTAGCCCTGCCACCGCATGCCACGTGGCAAGCGATGATTGGTCCATGCCTGATGGCACGGATCGTCATCTGTTGGCTCGCGCCCTGGTTGGCTGCTACACGCGCACAAGGATTTCCACCGTTATTTTCGTGATTTTCCCTTTTTTTGTTTTTGCTTTGTTTCCCAATGTAAAAATTCATCTTATGAATTTTAATTTTTAAAATTATTTTATTTTATAATTTTTAACTTTTATTCATCTCATGAATAATATTTGGCAAAATTAATTTACCCATCTTATGGATAAATAACTCATCTCATGAATTCTTTAATATTTTTCCAATGGCAATGAATACAGAAGCTTGCACAGGAACCTCAGGGACAATTTAAATCTAACTCCAAATGGGTTAAACTAATCATCTCATGAAATAATTTAATTACCATTTAATGAGACTTAATTCCACTAAATAAATCTCATTGCACTCCAGACTTAAATTATTCATTCGATATCTCCCTAATAGACTGTATTGATGACAAGAACCCCTCCACTAGATGTCCATGACAAAGGATAAATATAACTACTACCATTATCCTTCTCATAGCTTTTCCATTAGTTACCGACTCGCCCTTCACTGAATAATTCATTTATACTTGAACATATTCACAGTATAAATTCTAAATGTCAAACACTTGGAATACTTTGGCCAAAGTTTTAGAACTATTCAAATATTTGCGAAACAACTAAGGGGCCACCTTCCCTATTGAATACCTGATCCTTGTCACACTTCATGCCACTACCCAGTGTACGTGGGATTTCAGTCATTCGTTTAGACCTTACTTATAGTACACCAAAGTAACCAACGCTCCGTGCACAAGTCCAGAATGCCCTCACGATTTGGAGTCGTCTTTCAAATAATACAACGTGAATCACTCATCTCCGATAGTAGTCAAGAAATAAGTAACCCATATAGTCCAACTCAGTGTGTCAATCTTGTTAAACACACTAACCTAACACTTTTGGATCTCCATCCACATGACCAAGACAAGTCATCTAAAGTGTCACGTTATAGTCTTAACATACAAGTGGTCCAAACTTGTCTTCGACTAGGAGTCTTTCAAACAACAATCCATACCATTTGTTCCAAGTCTATTTGTGGCTTAGTCTCATAAACCACTTAGAACAAACATGTAAATTGTAATACGAGGACTACACCCATCTCATGGATGTTTCCAAAAAGAAAATAACATGCAATATAAATGCTCGCTTACACAAATTTAACTAGGAAATGACTGGGACTTCAATTTTATTTATTAATTAAAATAATATATCCAGAATAAATCTGGATTTTAGGACACTGTTCCTAACAATCTCCCACTTGTCCTAAATCCAATTTATGACGAAATCCATACTCACTCCTTTTAAGTTTGAACCAAAAGTCTACTGAGCATAACCCTTAGTGAGCGCAATTACTCTATTGTGAAGTCAGTAATACAATACTGCTTGACATTCCTCTCACTAATGACTCCCACTCCGGGGGTAAAAACATGCTTAGACGTCGAACGTTTATCATTTTAATCTGACTAAAAATCCTAAAACAATATATCGAACTGGAACCAGCTCGTCAATTTGAAAGATCAGCATAGGATCCTAGTTCTTCTCAAGTACTAAAGAAAACACTTCACTGCCACCTAATCCATTGGACCCAGATTTGACTAACACTTGCATACTATGCCATAGCATAGTAGACATCACGTCTCGTGCACAACATGGCATACTTGAGGCTCCCACTGCCAAAGCATATGGAATATTCATCAATTGCTCTTCCTCTTGAGGTGTCCTAGAACACTACTCAAAAGAGAGAGGGACTCCATGCTATACCTTGATAACGTCTTGTCAATATAAGTGGCTAGAGAGAGATCCAACATCCTACTCTTACGACCTTGCAGAAGCTTAATCCTAAGAGTAGAGTTGCCTTCTCCTATGTCCTTCATATTGAGCTATCCTAACAACCAAACCTTTACAGCTAATGACACCCCTACATCATTATCAATGAGTAATATATCGTTGACATATAACACTAAAAAAGTCACTACTTTCTCTAAATGTCATTTGTACACGCATGGTTCGAGCAACGAATTACACAAAACTAGAAGGCTTGATTGCTTCATTGTGGCTAAAAGGATCAGATTCAAAACCACGGTCAACTACTAAGGCTCCCCCTATGAACCTGTCAGGTGTTCTGACAATCCTCCCACCACACCTAAGCTCTCATGTACTTGGAACATTTTTGTTCCTATCAGTAGGTGCATCTAATGTATTCACTATGTCATGAGTTGTGTCTAGCTGTTTAGAATTAGTGTCATTCTCCTTTAATACTATTTTGCTTTTGTTTTTGTAGCTTACTTGCAAAATGCTTCTCTAAGTATTTTGTATTGTATTTATAAAAAAAGACTTTTAAATCATAAAGTTGTAGAAAAACCCATCCTTGATCCTTTTATTTGCAACACCATTTTGCTACGGTGTTACCAGAGCAGAAAGCTGAGATCTTATCTCATTTGAAGTTAGGAAACTCACCCGAAAAATATTCACCGCTTCGATCTGATCGAAGTGACTTAATTTGTTTACCTAATAGCTTTTAAAATTCAACTTTCTACTCTTTGAATTTCTCCAAAAATGTCCGACTTATGTTTCATCAGGTATATATATCCATGCCTTGAGTAATCATCACTAAATGTGGTTAAGTACTCATACCCACCTCTTGCCTGAACATGTATTGGTCCACATACATCTATGTGAACCAGCTCAAGTAAGCCACTCACCTTGTTGCCTTTACTCTTAAAAACAGACTTGGTCATCTTTCTTTCTATGCAGAATTTGCAGACTGGTAATGACCTCAAATCCAAAGTCTCTATCAGTCCATCTTTTACCAGCCTTTAGATCCTGCTCGAATTAATGTGACCTAAACGTTGGTGCCTTGTGTAGGCATTATCACATTCAGCGTGTTTTCTTTTAGAAGATTGAACAAGTGAACTTATGTTAGATTTATTTAAACAATTACCATAGTTTTGATTAGGAAATATCATGAATAAACAATTTATTCATGTACATGTGCAAATAAACAATTTATTTCTCATATTAAAATTTTTATTATTAAAATCAACTAAATAATAATTATTCATAAAATGAGATACAGAAATCAAATTCCTGTTCAAAGTTGCCACAAATAAACAATCTTTTAAAACAAAACTCTATTACAAAAGTCTAAGCTAACATCTCCTACACTTAAGACCACTATTATTGTATTGTCCCTGACCATCAGGTACAACACCCATCATGTAGCCTTTAGCCTAGCCTGACGTCCTGTAACATATTACAGACTTGGTCAATTGAACCTAAGTCCATCCACCAGGAAACTGGTGGACTCTCAACTGCGCATGGCTTAACTAAGTGAGATATAAACATATCTCCACCAGATGGCTTAGCAGTCCTTTTAGGAAGAGTAGCAATGTACTTAATGTAGTTTCTTCTCCAGTGGCCTAGTTTTCTTGCAAAAGAAATACTTTTCTTTTGCTGACTTCCTTATGGACTTGGTTGCTACAATAGCAACCTTGCCCTATCCTTTCTTTCTAATAGGTCCCATGTGAATAGTGAGTAAGTCTAACTTATTTTTTAAGAGAAAGTAACTTGGTCCCGTGAGTACATTATGTATTCCAAATCAAGTGAAGTTTTTCAGTCCTATCCATATCAAAAATATTGTAAATGCAAACATTTGTGTAACTGTCTAACAAGAGTCATGTATAATACAGTGATATATATTCTTTCAATTTAGCATACACAATAAGTCAGATATCCACCAAACTATACTATCATGCATACAATGATGACCCGAACACACCACTCCTTACTCCCCGGCAACGGGGTCGCACGAAGCTAGTTCGGGTGAGAACTATTCTCAATTAACCTGTTTTCTTGTAACTCTTACTAAACATAATTAACTCACCACTTTACTTTAGTCTCTAACATGACACAACAGAGCTCCTCGAGGAGGCTAATGCATCATGCTAGTCAAGTGTAAACCATTACCTAAACCTTCATACAAATACACAAAATACTCCACAGCTGCGTGGTCGCATAGCTTCTTTGCACTGTGGTTTATCCTAAAAGAAGTCTAACCCAGAAATCTGCAAACCGACATCCTCCGCAGGGAGGTCTATCAATCTACTATACTGCTAGACCGGTAATGGAGACTTTGAGGTTACAACAATTGAAACCTCGCTCCCACTTGAGTTTTACAACCAATGGTTTTTAATTAACTTGCATTTGCAACCTAGATTATTTCATAATCCCTTTTAGAATCTCATTCTAAAATTCAATCAATAAAATTAACTAATTAATTTTAATTAAAACAATATCAACATTTAATTTAGATTATCACATAATCGACTTTTAAAATTTTGATTCCAAAATTAAATTAAAAATAATTTTATTTAAAATCAATAGCGATTTTGTGCTTAGACTATCCCATAGTCTATTTATTAGAATCTTATTCTAAAATTTAATTAATAAAATTTAACTTTCATTGTAAAAATAAAGTTAACTTAGACTATCATATAGTCTATTTTAGAATCTTTTTCTAAAATAATTTAAAACAATTTGTATTTAAAATACACTGATTGACAACTTAAATTATCACATAACCTAAATTTAGAATCTCATTCTAAAATAAAGTAATTGATAAAGTAATTAATTTATAATTATGTAAATCAGTAATGACGTCTACACGTCCCAAAATTTTTTTTTTTAATTGCTGATGTTAGACGTCAGATGCTGATGTCAACATCTGCTGACGAAGTTTTTTAAATTAAAATATTTAATTTTAAAATAAATTGAATCTAATCTTATTAGATCAATTTTATCCGATTTTGTATAAAATAATTGAATCTAATCTTATTAGATCAACTTTATCCAATTTTATAAAAATTTAATTGAATCTAATCTCATTATATCAATTTTATCCATTATTAAAAATATTTGAATCTAATCTTATTGGATCAATTTTTTTCGATTTCATAGATCATGAAAGATAACGTACAATCTCATTATACGAACAATATAATCGCAAATTTATGAGTTGTTCCGAATTAACGATTAATTCATTAACGATTTAAACAATTTAAATCGTTACAATAAACAACCTAGTTAACTATTAAATCTTTTAACCGATTTAAACAATATAAATCGATACTTTAAATAACTTAGTTAACTATTAACTCTTTTAACCGATTTAAAATTTTTAAATCGTTACATTAAAATATTCTAATTAACAATTAACAACTTTAATGATTTAAACAATTTAAATCACTAATTCAAATAATAATTTGAATTAACTCTTAATTCTTTATTGATTTAAACAATTTAAATCGAATCGTCAAATTAAACTAACTTTCCTTCTCAATAAAATCTCTATTTTATTAAATCGCCAATCTATTTATTTCGATCTTATTATACCTAGTCATGTATATTATGAATGTAATCAGAGTCCGGCTCTAATACCAATTGTTGGGAAAAGATTTAAATTTTGTTGGAAAATAGACTCTGATGCCGACTATTGGGTTCACAGTTCTCAACTATGATCACAATAGTAGGCACCTCTTTGAGCACTTAGAATAGGAGACTATTCTCTCTACCTAAGCCCCCGGTTGGAGAGTCATGCTTCGTGACACCTCACGTGTGAGAGTTCCAGGGAATAAGTTTATCTCTATAAACTCTTTGCCCTAATACCGGTTGTTGGGATGAATTTTAAAAATTCTTCCTAAAGTTTGCGCAGCGGAACGGGTTTAAAATTCAGAACTCTAAACCTAGGGCCGATTTAAAATTCTTAATTTTAAATTTACCGACTTAAATTCATAATTTAAATCAACAGATCTAAATTCTTAATTTATATCTATAGGCCTTTTACTCTAATACATTCATAACAATACATAAGCTTAAACATGTATAATTACGAATACTGTAAATAAATAGAAAAACGAAACTAAAAGAAGAAGGAAAGAAGAGCATACCTGGAATTGCTCCAATTATAAATAATACCAAGAAAAATGAGACCCCGCGATCTTCTACCCAATGACCTCGAACTGCCCGGAGGGTGGGCTCCAAAAAATATTAAACTAAGGAAATAAAATTTTCGACGAAAATTTTTCTCTCCAATTAGGTCTCTAAAACTATTCCAGAAACCCAAAATAATTTATTTTGATTGAATGCCAAACTCTTAGAATAGGTACTTCTATTTATAGTAGTATACCAGAGCGAAAAAATAAAAATAAACAATGTGGGACGCGCACAAAATAATTCCAGTTACAACACAAAACCCAGCATATCAGTCAAAAACGAAAACAAAACGATGCGTTTCAACTACTGTTCACCCGTCTTTTAACCCTGTCACCTCGTGCGTGGCACGCAATGATTGGTCCGTGCTTGATGGCACGGATCGTCATCTGTTGTCGCGAGCGGGTTGGCTGCTAACCGCGTACACGGATTTCCACCGTTATTTCGCTATTTTCCCTTTTTTTGTTTTTGCTTTGTTTCCCACATGTAAAAATTCATCTTATGAATTTTAATTTTTAAAATTATTTTATTTTATAATTTTCAACTTTTATTCATCTCATGAATAATATTTGGCAAAATTAATTTATCCATCTTATGGATAAATAATTCATCTCATAAATTCTTTAATATTTTTTCAATGGCAATAAATACAGAGGCTTGCGCTAGGACCTCGGGAACAAATTAAATCTAGCTCCAAATGAGTTAAATTAATCATCCCATGAAATAATTTAATTGCCATTTAATGAGACTTAATTCCACTAAATAAATATCATTGCACTCCATACTTAAATTTTTTATTCGATATCTACCTAATAGACTGTATTGATGACAACAACCCCTCCACTAGATGTCCATGACAAAGGATAAATATAACCACTACCATTATCCTTCTCACAGCTTCTCCATTAGTTACCGACTTGCCCTTCACCGAATAATTCATTTATACTTGAACATATTCACAATATAAATTCTAAATGTCAAACACTTGGAATGCTTTAGCCAAAGTTTCCGAAATACTCAAATATTTGTGAATCAACTAAGGGGACACCTGTATCTCATAAGAGACTGTAGATTCCCTATTGAATACCTGATCCTTGTCACACTTCACGCCGCTACCCAGTGTACGTGGGATTTCAGTCATTCGTTTAGACTTTTTTTTTTTTTTTTTTTTGGTAAGTCAGCGTTTTCATTTTTTATTACCAAAAAGAGCAAGTACAAGAGTACAGGGGCATACCCCTAACAAGGTCGATCAGCCTACATGTCAGGTGGGACAAAAACAAAGCAAAAACGCACAAGCGAAACCAAGAAGGCGAAACAAGGCCAAAAAGGGCCAAAAAGAAAGGAGAAAAGACTCCTACAAATAAAAATACAGGAGACCAGAAGAAAAAAATGAAGAAAAATGAAAAGAAAAAAATGGGAAATCAATCCCCATGGGAAGCAGCAGCAGTAGCAGCGGCAGCCTTAGCGACTGCTCGAGTCATCCGGCGCTTAGCCTTTCGCGAGTGACGAAAGGAGGCATCAGTCCAACCAGTGTCAGAAGTGTCAACAGTAGATGAATACACCACAGCACTAGCACCTCGGTTAAGAGGAGTAAGACTCGGAACACTAGCCTCGCGGTTCAGAGAGCACTGAATAGGCGCAGCCAATGTTGGCGAGTCATGAGAATCCGAAGAGATACAGAAATCAGAAAGCCCCGGAGGAACTAGACAACCACGGGATCGATCAGAGGCTGCATCGGGACGGGACTCAGAGGGGGTCCTATGAAACCGAGAGCCCGAAGAGTCCGGGGAATCCGAGAGTCCGAGAAAAGAGACGGCATCCAAAGCATCCCGAAACAAACCCAAAGCAATAGCATCAGCCCTGGAAGGGGAAATAGGGGCCCCCAGCCCACGGGAAGACCCAGGTGGGCCTGCGCCACCCTGGCCCGAAGGCCCAACAGGGGGCCGCACGCCCCCAGCAAGGGCAGAAGTGGGCCTGAGAGGCACACGGTAGCCGGGGGCAGCATACCCCCCTGCTAGGGCCTCCCAGGCCCAAATCGAGAGCTGGGGGACTGTCACCCCCAGCCCGTGAGACAGGCCTAGCAGCGTGCTAGACCAAAAGGGAGGGTGGGCTTACGGGCCCACCGGTAGAAGGCTCAAGGGGTGATCCCCTTGGGCTTTGAACTTGTTTTGATGGCCTAATATCATCTTGAGCAATATTTTCAGGCCCAAAATCATGTGATTCCATTCCATCTACCTCCAAATTTTTCCCGAGCCCACGATCCGCTCTCATTTTGCCTTGCCGTCCTCGATGACGGGTGTTAGCCCCATGAATGATCTCAACCAGTGGACGAGGAGAAGAGTCCGGACAAGAGTGACCAAAAGTCGAACACTTAGAACATATAGGGGGCAAACTTTCATACTTGAAAGTGATCGGGATGCAAAGATCCTCAAAATGGACCTCCATATCAGTAGGAAGCGAGTTCCGAGCATCAATGTCAACGCACACACGAGCATATTGAATTGAAGACCCATCAAGTGTCGGTTTGTCCATATAGAGGGGGTGACCCACCCCACTAACAATCGAGCTCACGGCCTTACTCGTCCATAAGGGTGCATGGAGCCCATGTATTTGGACCCAAATCGGGAGGGTTAAGGGTTCAACCCGAGGTGCCACGTTATCGAGAAACCAGTGATGCAGAGCTAAATACGGGCCCTTAAAGTGCCAAGGGCCACCTTGGAGCACTCTATGGGCGTCATCATAGGAGCAAAAGCGAAAGAAATAGCTCGTTTTGGAGGGAATAACACATTTAAGGCCTTTAGAGCCCCAAAGGGATGAAGCAACAGCAGTACAACACGAGAGTGCAACTCGCCCCCCGATAAAACGACCTGTGAGGCAATGACTCCATTTGGCAAAACCCAGGGCTACATCATCACGAGATATAGTTGCAACGATTTTGTGATTGATAGTTTTAGGAGGAACGTAAGAGAGGGTGCTTGTCGAAGGGGCATTAACCCGAGCATGCCAATCATCAAACGACTCCCCCGAACTTTTGTCCCAAAAATCATTCATCAACCAATCCGGAAGCAACTCATCATCCCGAGGCATCGTTCCCGAGGCCATACCGAATGGGCAAACAAATATCTTGAATGATTAACAACCAATCAAAATATCACTAACAACCTTAACAACCACTTAACAACCTAACAAACCCAACCACCCAACAAGTCACCTCCCACCACCAACTTCCCATGCGCCAGCCACCAACAAACCACCAGACCCCACCGTCGAACCCCAGAGCCATGCCCACGTGCCTACACGCAACCACCACCCAAGCCCCAATCCAAACTCCTCAAGCAACCCACATACCACCTCCAAACGGAACACAACCACCACCAAAACCACCACAAGCCCCACTAAACGACCCATGACCACCACTCAAGGGACTAAAGCAAGATCCAAAGAAGATCAACAAGAGACCTAGCCACACAAACTCCCCACGCAGAAATAGGGGAAACCACTGGAATGAGGAGATCGAAAACAGGGGGAGTAAAAACCCAATCGAATGCTCAAGAAACCGATGCGAAATAGCAAGAAGCAAGCAAGAACAACAGAATCTTGAGAAAAACTATCAAGAACGAGTAGCACCACCAGCCCAAACAGGCCCCTGGGCGATCAAAAAAATAGGGGCGATAACGCCTCAAGTCCAAAACGCGAATTAAAACACGAATCAAGTACCAAAGCAGCAAATTGGCATTAACTAGGAGCAAATAAATGAGTAATGAGGGAAGATTACCCAAATTGCATCCAGGGAGGAGTTTATTGCAAAGAACTTCGAGATGTGCACCGAAAGAGAGAATAAGACACCGCTAGCCACAAGCACCACCACCA
The DNA here is from genome assembly GCA_018398585.1 of Simmondsia chinensis. Taxonomy (NCBI): domain Eukaryota; kingdom Viridiplantae; phylum Streptophyta; class Magnoliopsida; order Caryophyllales; family Simmondsiaceae; genus Simmondsia; species Simmondsia chinensis. Next base: position 21,616,205 of record JAGTTD010000001.1, read on the forward strand.
CCACTTCAAGGATCAAAACTAGAAGCACCAGGAGGAGGACAGATGAGATCTTGGTAGCAAGATCGTGCGTCCTACGCGAATCACCCACAACCTTCAACTCCCTCACTTACATGTGTTTACGCCCCCAAAAAAATGATTGGAAATGGTGATTGGAGTAGCCCATTGGATTCTACAGGCTTCAGGGATCAAGGGGATATAAAGATCATGGCCGCACGTGGCCGCACGCGCTCTCACGTGCTGGGAGAAGGCCTTGCAGAAAACAGAGCACGCGGCCACGCGCCACCTGCTTACCCCATGTGCCACCCGCTGGAAATCGCCAGTTCAAAGCCTCTCTCTCTCTAGAATTTGCAAATGAATCTCCCCTTCATTTGTTTAGTCCTTACTTATAGTACACCAAAGTAACTAACGCTCCACACACAAGTCCAGAATACCCTCAGGATTTAGAGTCGTCGTTCAAATAGTACAAGTGAATCACTCATCTCCGATAGTAGTCTAGAAATAAGTAACCCAAATGGTCTAACTCAATGTGTCAATCTTGTTAAACACACTAACCTAACACTTTTGGATCTCCATCCACATGACCAAGACAAGTCATCTAAAGTGTCACGTTATAGTCTTAACATACAAGTGGTCCAAACTTGTCTTCGACTAGGAGTCTTTCAAACAACAATCCACGCTATTTGTTCCAAGTCTATCTGTGGCTTAGTCTCATAAACCACTTAGAACAAACATGTAAATTGTAGTATGAGGACTACACCCATCTCATGGATGTTTTCAAAAAGAAAATCACATGCATTATAAATGCTCGCTTACACAAATTTAACTAGGAAACGACTGGGACTTTAATTTTATTTATTAATTAAAAAAATATATCCAGAATAGATCTAGATTTTAAGGCACTGTTCCTAACAGACCCTGCGTGTGGGGAACTAATGTCTGACTTCGGTCTATGCCCCCTGCCAGGTCCTAGTTGGTGAAGGCCCTTGGAGCCCTTTTGAGAAGACTTGACCACTACCCCGTGTGGGACGAGGTCCTTGGAGAATGATTTTTTTTTTTTTCAATGACTTCAACAAAACCCTTTTTTTTTTGTTTTTTTAGATGGTGACTTTTAAGAAGCTTGAGAAGCATGGGCGTGAGTACCTTTGCATAATTGAAAGGGATCAAGAGGCGGACTCTTGGTGCAAGTTCATTGTGCACACCCCACTTTTAGGACTAGGCTCTGAAAAGTGGGCCACCGTTGAGAAAAAAAGTTTTTCAGGCTTTGTGGTCTGGAGAAGTGTCTGAAGCCACGGTAGACAAGAGGAACGTGCGTATGCTCTTGAGTCCTTTCCACGACAGAACATGCCGACTCCAGGAATTCCAGTTGTTAGGGCGACGTATCCTTGCAGGGTCAATGCAATGGGGTAAGAATATGAGGGTTAAAGGAGAGTTCTCCCATATCTCTAAATATTGGGAATGGACAGAATTTGTATTGACCCAGCATAAAGACGACCTAAAAAAAGTGCAAATCTTTCGTTCAGTACTCGCATCCCCCCATATTTATGATAGAGGACTTGAAATACTCCGCGCTTGCTATGTCCTACGACCAATACGCTTCACACTTTGGAAGGTGAACTATCAATCTCTCCATGGGATGTACATCGCATTGGTGGACTTCCTTATGTTGGCCATATGTATGATGAGATTGTGCCGAGCTTTGAGAATCTATTTAGTCATAATCGTGATGGTGGCAGGATTTTACCCTTTTCATGTGAAAATTTATTTGTAGCTTACTATCATTTGAGCAAACAACATGACGGTTCACGCGGGCTTCCTGCAACTACCTGGATCGAATTTTGGTGTCGGGAAGAAGAAATCTATGGAAAAGTTCAGTGGCAACAACACATCCGAAAAGAGTGGCCAGACTGTCAATCAAGTGACGATTATCAAAGCTTGCGCAAATAATTGCCCGCCAGCCTCCCGGTTGATCTAGACAACTTAGGGGTATTGCCTGACAGTCGAGAAGAGATGCACTTGGCGGCGTTCATTTCATGTTGGTTGTGTGCTTTTGTCCTCCCATGTGATAAGGATAGGAGTATTCATCTGAAGACTTTTCTTATTGCTAGATGAATGGCAGAGGGGCAATCTTACAATCTTACAGTACCAGTATTAGCTAGCATATACCGCGGTGTGAACAGCATTTCTCAAGCTCCAAAACCAGGAAATGCTAAAGCATATTTTCTAGCCCACTACTTTTATGGATGGCTGGCCTATTACTTCGACACTCACCTCAGCCTTGCACCAAACGTGCCTCTTGGCCCTTTGATGGTAGAGTATTCCGAGACAAAGAGGGCCCTACACCCCAAATCAATGGATGCTCATCGGCGTATCTATGACGGGAGGGATGTGAAATGATGGAGCACTATGTTGAACCAAGACGCGACGCCAACACTTGTTGACGATGAGAGTTTAAAAACGGATGAACTATGCTATCTTCACTCCTTGAGACCTGCCTACCTTCCACTAAGGCGCGATGACGACTTTGTCCTTGAGCGTTACAGGCCGCATCGATTCAGCAAGCAGTTCGGCTTTGTCAAGGTGTTCCCGGCATTCTTCTCAAAGATGTCCATACAACCAAACATGAGGATGCACTACGAAACCTAATCTTGGGACGTTGCAAGGGAGTCATGGGTAAGGTGATTTTACCTCCTCGACCATCACACGTCTCCAAACACACTACCCACCAGTTTCATACTTGGTGGAGTAAGGTGCCCATCAAGGATCTTAAAGAGAAAATCAATGTCCTTGAACAAAGCATGGATGCCTTTGCCACTCGGAAGCTACCTAAAAACAATGGCCAGCCAGACGAGGCACAATTCTTTCCCTGAACCCCTGTTTCTTTACTACCAATGTGACTTCTTTTTTTTTTTTTTTTGACTAAGTTGCATGTTTACTTTGGTTAATGCCTTTTAGGGTTGTGACCTTTCGGGGGATAGAGTAAAAGAGACCTTTAAACAGCAAAAAGAAGGGGTACGCCTTAAAATCCATTTGACAAAATGACACTTAGGCCCAAGTGATGATGAAGACTTGGCCTCTGAGGATTACAAGCATCGTAGGAGGGGAAAGAAGAAACGTGAGGCAGAAGCTGAGATTCCTGCCTTGGAGAACGTTTCGAATGGCCTTGATGAGGACTTTTTCCATGGGGTCCCTAGTTGCTCTGATTTACCCTCGAATCATGACGAAGTAAGATGCTCTGCTTAGACCCCTTTTTTTGTATTTTTTTTAAGGGAAATTTTTGTTTTTGTTTTTAATTTTTATTTATTTATTAATTTATTTTTTATTTTTTATTCATTTATTTTTTTGGGAAATTTTTGTTTTCTTTTTGTAACCTTGCTGACCCTTGTCGGCGGCGGCCCCCCCCCCCCCCCCCCCCCCCCCCCGCCCCTCTCTCTAGATGGGGGAGAACATCACTAATCTGACAGACTCTCAGGTGAATATAGATAGAGGTGTTGATGTCATGCAAAACCGTGTTAGGAACCCTATTGGCCCTGATGGTAAGGGTGCGGCAATGCAAAAAGGGAAAGCGGTGTTTAATGATGAGGTAGACGGCCCCAACGCCGTAGAGACAACTACGAAGAGGCTAAGTGCCAGCCGAAGTAACTCTCCTATGCTGGGCAAATCCCACCTGATGGAAATCGCTGATGAAAACATTGAACCACGGGCAGTCCCTCGTCCTCATGAAACCCCCACTTCCTTCACAGTGGTTTGGCAAAATCGGGTGAGCAAAATTTTCGTCGAAGCCATATGGGATACGAGAAAGAAATTCCTCGGGCTGCTACGTGAAACACCCTTTTCTCGAGTGAACGATTTGTGCATGCCATTGGGTTCTGTATGCAAAAGCATTGAACATCTGAAAGGGGACCATGTCCACTTTGAGAAGATGGTCAGCAACTACTCGGCAAATGTGGTATCTTACTTAGCCTTGGACAAAGCTACTGCAAGATGTAAGGATTGTGCAACTTGGGAGGAAGAGAGAGACTCGAAAACTGCCGAGTTTCAACAAGCAGAGAGGATCGGGGTAGGATCAACTCGAAGAAAGATGCTCAAACCGAGCCGTTTGGAGAATTTGAAGAGTCGCTTCGTCACATTGAAGAAGAATTTCGCTGCATCGAAGAGGAATTTGGTCAAGTTAAGGACAGGCTTCATCAAGACACCAACAAAATGGCAGAGCTGAAAGCATCATTGGCCGTGACGAATGTTAAGGCGGAAACTGCAGAAAAAATCATTAACTCTAAAATGCAGGAGTTCAGAGACTTGGAGCTAACTCCTATCATGAGCGCTGATGAAGCTGTAGAGTTGGAGAGATTCAAATGGCATGTGACGGAACTCCGAGATTCACTGGTCCCATCTAATTGGATGACTCCTCCTAAGTAGGGGCGGTTTCCCCTTTTTATATTGCTTTGTGTTACCGCATTTCAAAATTATATGAGAGACTCGTTTGAAAGAATACAAAGTCTGATTTTGTTTAGACATTGGAATGTGTTGTGACGTTTATTTTTTATTATTATTATTTTTTATTCGACATGGATGTTATGTTTTAGACTGATGATTTTGACTTCAATGTCATTTTGGGCTTGATTGTTTGGACTAGATTTATCATAGCCAACTAATCAGGTTGTTGACTTTAGATAAAACTTAAAGAAGAAATGAGGGGTTTTTTTTTGTTATTTGAGCTGCACCTAGCTTAAGACTAAGTTGCCTACGTACCTCTTAAGGGATCAAGCCGATCGTAGTTCAAAAGTGAAAAGGCTCACTTATTTCATTTTATTTTTTTTATTTTACCGTACACAGTTTATACTCTAGCGGGTAAGGAGTACCCATTTGTTTACCACCTCGGACTTGGTGGGGTGTTTCAGTAGTTTAGCCACATACTACACTATTGGTGGACTGTTGGACCGGTTATGGATAATATCGCTTCAAAAACTTGCCATTGATAGGACCGACCCGAACACCATCTGCACTGACGATTTTGTAGGCCCCATTTGTGTAAACTTCCTGCACCACATAAGGTTCATCCCACTTTGGTGTGAATTTTCCCCCTGACTTGTGAGCAATGATGATGGGTCTGCAAACTGCTAATACCATGTCGCCAACTTGAAAGGAACGTGGTCGAACCTTTTTGTTAAAAGCGCTGGACAAGTGAGCATAGTAACACTCAAGTTGCTGCTATGCTTGGAGTCTCTTTTCATCCAGCACTTCTAACTCATCGAGCCCTAAGCGAGCATTATTATCAGTTGTCAACCCTTCCTGCAATGCAATTCTAAATGAGGGAATTTGAAGCTCTAGTGGTAGAACAGCCTCCACTCCATACACTAGCAAATATGGTGTTGCTTGAGTGCGAGCGCGGTGTGTGGTTCTATAGGCCCACAAAGCTTCGCCAATCCTTTCATGCCAATCTCTCTTGGATTTGGCAACCACTTTCTTCAACAGGTTACAAAGGGTCTGGTTGAATGCTTCAGCCTGCCCATTCGCAGCAGCATAATACATTGAAGACCTATGTTGAGTGGGCTTATACTTTTCACAGAGTTGGGACACCAAGGTGTTATGGAACGATTTTCTGTTATCTGTTATGATGAATCGAGGAACACCATAGCGGTATATAATGTGGATTCTGAGGAAATCTACCACATTTTCCTTCTTTACCTCTCTGAGCGGAACCGCTTTAGCCCACTTAGAGAAATAGTCCATTGCTGCCAGAAGGAAAGAGTGACCAGCTGAAGATTTTGGTGTGAATGATCCAACAATGTCGAGACCCCATCCCTCGAAAGGCCAAGATGCTACTGTCGGGTGCAAAGGCTCTGGCGACTGGTGTAGAAAGTTTGCATGGAACTGGCAAGCATCGCATCTTTTGGCATAGTCCATACAGTCTTGTACCATCATTGGCCAGTAGTACCCCATCCTTTTCGAACGGTCATAAAGTTTGGGGCCAGATTCATGTGCACCACAAATTCCTGAATGCGCCTCTACCATGGCTTGTTTGGCCTCCTTTTGGCTAAGGCATCGACGAAGGATATTATCAAAAGCGCGACGATACAGAACTTGATTGTGGTAACAAAATCGATCAGCCCGACTAGAATTTCCATCCTGTGGCGTCTGTCATTAGGCAGTTTTCCATGCTCTAGAAAGTCAATGACCGGTAGTCTCCAGTCTTCCTCTGTAACCTCATGTACCGATATTGCAAGATTTATAACATGGTCATCTCTCGAATTTTCTACTTGGAGTAGGGGGATAACCCATTTGCTACATACTGGAACTTCCATTGATTCATTTGCCCCAAGTGCCATGGTGGCTGCAAGATTTGCAAGCGCGTCGGCCATGCCATTAACACTCCTACGAAAGTGCTCAAGTTTCTTCGAGTCTAGCTTCTCAAGTAAATCGGTGGTATGTCTCCAATAAGGGATTAGGTCTTCTTTCTTGACCTCGTAATCACCTAGCAGCTGGTGAATGACTAACTTGGAATCTCCATAGATGTCAAGGTCTTGGATTCCCATTGCAACGGCCATCTCACCCCAGCACTAGCACTTGATACTCTGCCACGTTTTTTGAATATCGTTCAGTGAGCACAAATGAGTATGGTAAAACATGCCTTTGAGGGGAAACAAAAACTACACTGGCACCTGCACCATCGGCACGTGATGCGCCGTCAAAGAACATTTCCCATGGTGAAAGCACTTCGACGAGCATAACATCTTTGTCGGGCAAATCATCATTCAGCTCCCACTCAGCCGGAAGGGGATGCTCTACTAAGAACTCAGCTAAAGCCTACCCTTTGACTGCCTTTTGTGGCACAAATACTATGTCATATTGCTTTATGAGGACAACCCAACGTGCCAAACGGCCTAATAGGACCGGTTTGGAAAAGACATACTTGATAGGATCCGCCTTTGAGACTAAACGCACTATGTGGGCTTGCATGTAATGCCTCGGCTTCTGAATTGCAAAGATGAGAGCAAGGCACATCTTCTCTATAGGTGAGTAGTTCTGTTCGGCACCTACTAGAGTGCTACTCGGATAGTACAATGCTCTTTCCTTGCCATCATCGGTTTCTTGCGCACAAAGTGCCCCAAGAGATCAATCCTGAGCTGAGCTGTAGAGGATCAAGGGCCTGCAGGGTATCGGTGCCCCCAAAATAGGCGGTTTCATCAAATACTTCTTTATGCTTTCAAATGCTTTCGAACATGAGTTGTCCCACTCAAAAGGGGCTCCCTTCTTCATCAAGTGGCTGGAAGGTTGACAGCGACCAGCCAAGTTGGCGATGAATCTCCTTATGTAAGCGAGGCGACCTTGAAGGCTGCAGAGCTCGCTCAAATTGCTCGGCACTGGCATGTTCTGTATGGCATTGATCTTGGATTGATCAATCCCAATTCCTCGATGGCGTACTATAAATCCAAGAAATTTTCTTGAGGAAGCACCAAAACCACACTTGAGGGGATTCATTTCGAGGCCCACCTTCCGCAACCTTTCGAAAATGGTGCGTAAGTCATTTAGATGATCACTTCTTTTCTTTGATTTTACGAAAAGGTCATCAATGTAGCATTCAACCTTCTTATGGAGCAGGTCATCAAAGATCTTTTGCATTGCTTATTGGTACGTGGCACCATCATTCTTCAAACTGAAAGGCATTACTTTTTAGCAGTAAATCCCTTTAGGTGTGTGAAAGGCAATGGCTTTTTTGTCTTCTGGAGCCATTCGTAGTTGATTGTATCCAGCAGTGCAATCCATGAAGGACAAAACCTCGTGTCCGGTGGTGGCGTCAACCATGAGCTATGGGATCGGCAAAGGAAAATCATATTTTGGGCAAGCATTATAGACGTCTCGAAAATCAACGCAAACTCTGAGCTGTTCATTCTTCTTTCTTACCGGGACAATGTTCGAGATCCAAGTCGGAACTTCCACTTCACGGATAAAACCTGCAGAGATCAGCTTGTTTACCTTAGCTTCAATTTCTACCATAATGTCTGTCCCCAAACGTCGATTGGGCTGTTTCACTAGCCTAGCTCCCTTCTGGATCTTGAGACGATGAACTGCGATGCTGGGATCCAAACCAGGCATCTCTTTGTAGGACCATGCAAACACATCTTTGTATTGGGCGAGAATGTCCAAATAGGCCTTCTGTTACTTGGTACTGAGCAAAGTGCTCACAAACATAGGGCGTGGCTCATCCGATGTGCCTTAGTTCAACTCCTTTAGCTCGTCCACGGTGGCTTGCCCCCCATTCTCCAAGAGTGCCGTGGTTTCTGATACTACTACAATTTCTTCATCAGGGTTCTCATTGGAGGCTATCTCCTTGACAGTTATGTGGTAAGAAGAGTGTGCGATGATTTCATCTTGGAGTGTTTCGTCCTTGTCCACTAAATCTTGCACGGGTTGTGGAGGAAGCTCCATCCTTATTTTCTCCTCCTGTGGGGTTAGATGACCGGGCATCTTTGACTCCTTCAAAGGTCGGTCATTTGTATCTGCCTTTGGGTTGGTGAACACTACGATTAGTCCCTTTGCCTTCAATATGTCTTCAATACTAATTTCAATTTCCATGGTGCGCCTCATACGTGAAGGGATGGTGCTTCGAATTTCATTGCCCTTGTTATCAGTTTGCAACACCTTTCTTTTTCTCTTTACTGTTGGTTCTTTGGGCGCTTTGATCATTCCGAGCCTTGTGAAGGCTGATTTTCGCTCTTGGGAGACTGGAACATTCTTCTTGCTATTGTCGCCAAGTCAGCTGAAAACGGAAGCCTGACATTGGGGTGTGGCCAATTTCGACTCTCCACCTTGTAACCTCTAGTTATGCCTATTACGGAGGCAACCACTTTCAAGCCTGGGGAAAATAGAATTTCTCGTATGAGCTCTTTCTTCTTTTGATCTACTAGGGTCATGGACGTTTCCTAATCTGTTAAAAACGAAAACCCGAGGAGGCAAAGGGGATGAACATAGGCGATCAAAAACAACTTGAAAGAGGGCACAAGGCTTGTTCTCGATCAAGTGGAAGGTTTCTTCAAGGAAAGGTGGCACTCGGCTTATATCTTTCTTGAAGGATGACTTTCTTTGTTTTGGTTTTGAATAAAAGAGAGAATTTTTATTCTTCTCCGCTCTCTCCCTTTTCCAACCCCCTTCAAATGAAGAGATGGTCCTCTATTGATAGAGAGGACCTCCTCTTCAAAAATGGATGAATGGGCCTCTCTTTGGGCCAAGCTCGTGGGCCCGGTTCGCATGTCAAGTCTTTGAGATTAAATTGGGTCTGGGAATTTTATGGGGTCCAACTCAAAATGACGTGCGCTTTTCGAGCCTAGTTTCCAGCTCGGGCTTGACTTGACAATCTTTCGATTTGGCTTGATAGTCTTCGGGTTTGACTTGATAGTCCTTGATTTGGGCTTTTGGTTATCTTGGTCCACTCGGGCTTGATCAAATGTTGACTTTTATTGACTCACACTGAATCAAAATGTTGATTTTATTTAAAGCTTCTATTTTCTTGAATTCGCATTAAATTTATAAACATTATAAAAAATTTTTATGTCGACAGTAACCTCCTGAGAAGTTCTCGTGTTGCCAACTTTATAAGGTTGGGGGTCCTCGGAAACAGCCTCTCAGCAGGGTTATACCCTGAAGATGTAAGGCTGCGTACATCCACCCCTTCCAGACCCTGCTTATGCAGAAGCCCTTGAGGCATTGGGTCTATTGTTGTTGTTATTATTGTTGTATTATGGTTAGTCGAAACAAAATACATTCGGCACAATAACCAACCACGAGCACCCCTCCATATTATTGTTATGTTCCTCTCAAAAAGTAGTCTCAGTAAATCAAGCATTTTACACTATATGATCTTCGGATTTCTAGAAAAAAAGAAAGCGTTAAATAAAATAAAATTCATGGATGTGCATATTAATCACAATAAACTCTTACTTACCAAAAAAAAGAACCATATTTGATTGATATTTTGCATTGTGTAATAGTTTATATATATATATATATATATATATATATATGATAACGACCAGCAAACAACACCTGCATAAGAATACAAGAAGGCATTAGGTATTGAAATGCATCCCGCTCCGACAAGCACTCCAAATGGTGTCCATGTACAACTACATCCCGCCATTGAGGTACAGCTTCATCTCGCCACCGAGATATGCCCCAAACTATGACCGAACATCGCAACAGCTACCCGAAATCAGGGATCACGGGCATTCATGGGATCACGTCCCGAGTCCTGATCTCGCCCGAGAATCAGCCAACGACGACTATCCACTACTATAGACAAGAAAGCAGCTACCTGAAATCGAGAGTCTCAAAACCAGGGGTATCACGCCCCTTGTTGAGACTAGGTGAAATACATCCCCATATTCAAGGCAACTTTGAGGCTTCCCCTGTAAAAACTATAAATACTATCTCACTACTAGAAAGTGTGGAATTAGCAACGAATATTTGCTACGGTCAAAATCCGTAGCAAATTTGAAACGAGTCTCATACAGATTTGCAACGGATTTGAAACACGCATATTTTGCAACAACAAAGCACTGACATTGCAACGAATGTTTCATACAGCACAAATTTGTGGAAAAACAGTAGCAAATTTAAAGCATTTGCTACAGATTTGCAACGACAATATACGTAGCAAATTGCTACGGTCCTAGTTGTTGCAAATTTGTAGCAAATCTTCACTTGCTACAAATTAGCAATGGCTCCACTTCGTAGCAAAGTTTTTGACTTTGAAACACGCATATTTTGCAATTACAAAGCAGTGACATTGCAACTAATGTTTCATACGGCACAAATTTGTGACAAAACCATGGCAAATTCAAAGCATTTGCTACAGATTTGCAATGACAATATACGTAGCAAATTGCTACGGTCCTAGCCGTTGCAAATTTGTAGCAAATCTTCACTTGCTACAGATTAGCAACGGCTCCACTTCGTAGCAAAGTGTTTGACTTTGAAACACGCATATTTTGCAACGACAAAGCAGTGACATTGCAACAAATGTTTCATACGACACAAATTTGTGACAAAACCGTAGCAAATTCAAAGCATTTGCTACAAATTTGCAACGACAATATACGTAGGAAATTGCTACGGTCCTAGCCGTTGCAAATTTGTAGCAAATCTTCACTTGCTACAGATTAGCAACGGCTCCACTTCGTAGCAAAGTTTTTGACTTTGAAACACGCATATTTTGCAACGACAAAGCACTGACATTGCAACGAATGTTTCATATGGCACAAATATGTGACAAAATCGTAGCAAATTCAAAGCACTTGCTACAGCTTTGCAACGACAATATACGTAGCAAATTGCTACAGTCCTAGCCGTTGCAAATTCGTAGCAAATCTTCACTTGCTACAGATTAGCAACGGCTCCACTCTGTAGCAAAGTTTTTGACTTTGAAACAAGCGTATTTTGCAACGACAAAGCAATGACATTGCAACGAATGTTTCATACGGCACAAATTCGTGACAAAACCGTAGCAAATTCAAAGCATTTGCTACAGCTTTGCAACGATAATATACGTAGCAAATTGCTACGGTCCTAGCTGTTGCAAATTTGTGGCAAATCTTCACTTGCTACAGATTAGCAATGGCTCCACTTCGTTGCAAAGTTTTTGACTTTGAAACACGCATATTTTGCAACGACAAAGCAGTGACATTGCAACAAATGTTTCATACGGCACAAATTTGTGACAAAATTGTAGCAAATTCAAAGCATTTGCTACAGATTTGCAACGAGAATATATGTAGCAAATTACTACGGTCCTAGCCGTTGCAAATTTGTGGCAAATCTTCACTTGCTACAGTTTAGCAACGGCTCCACTTCATAGCAAAGTTTTTGACTTTTTTTTAATAATTTCTCAAAATAAATTGATAAGCAAGCATATTTTGCAACAACTTTGCGATGAAAATTTCATAAGCTTGTAACAAATCGTTGCAAATCTTCATTTGCAACGGATTAGCAACAGGATTAAAGTGGACTGGCATAAATGGAGGATGGCCTCGGCGGTACTGTGTGATAGGAAGTTCCCGCTCAAGTTAAAGGGAAAATACTATAAGACAGTAGTTAGACCGGCTATGTCTTACAGGGCGGAGTGCTGGCCAGTTAAGCACCATCACACGCAGAAGTTGAAGGTAGCAGAAATGAGGATGTTAAGATGGATGTGTGGACACACAAGGAAGGATAGGATCAGGAATGAAGTCATAAGAAGTAAATTAGGCGTGGCCCCAATACAGGATAAGCTGCAAGAACAACGATTGAGGTGGTTCGGGCATGTTAAGAGGAGACCGAGCATTGCACCTGTTAGGAGATGCGAGAAACTCCATATTACAGACGGGAAGGGACGAAGAGGCTGACCAAAGAAGAGTTGGATGGAAACAATTCAACAAGACCTCACCTATCTCAACCTCAGTGAAGAAATGGCCCTAGATAGAGCTCGGTGGAGGAGTAGTATAGGGGTAATAGATATAGTGGGATAGGAACGACAAGCACTTCTAGGCTAGTACTAGTGCCACCATTTTCACCATTTTATGCTTTTATGCCTTGTTTCTTTCTGTTTATTCCATTTTCATGCTTCCATGCCTGCAGTGCTCCCCTTACTTTTCATGCCCTTCTCACTTTTTAGGTTGGGGGTCCTCGGAAACAGCCTCTCATTAGGGTATCCTCCTGATGGGGAAGGTTGCGTACACCCTACCCCTCCCAGACCCTGCTCACGCGGGAGCCCTTGGGGCACTGGGTCTGTTGTTGTTGTTGTTGCTGTAGCAACGGGCAGCGCTCCATAGCAAAGTTTTTTAGAATATAGTGTTTACGATATAGCCATCATATAATTCATTATATTATAAAGTCACAATATATAAGAAATGATGTTAATTATCGATTGCTGATGATCAGTAGTACCCTTTGTGTTCATAGTGAAAGTTAAGTACTGATATTATTTATTTATGGGAAATGTTTTTTATATACATTGATCTGTAATTTATATCTCTTAACTAGATATATATATATAATAATACATGACATATAATACTAGTCATCGAAATAGAAGAGTATATTGTTTTAGTTATGGTGGTACCCATTCATCGTATCCGTTATATGGGTTTGATGAGCCGAGTTAATTGATGAGAGACTACAATAATGTCCATCATTAAAATTTTTACCTACTAAATATAATTAAATTATATATTTTAAATATTAAATTGACACTATATGATTAGAACAATATAACAAAATTAACATGTTTAAAATTAAAAAGACTAAAAATTGATAAACAAGATAAAGTACAAGGACCTTTATAGTAAATAAATAATTTAAAAATATTATAAAATTATATTACATGATATAATTTTATATAAAACCTTCATAAATAAATAACATGTGTGCTAAATAAATAAATATAGTTATGAATTTACCTATCAAATGCGCTGCAAATCCGTTGCAAACTTAAATTTGCAACGGACTTTGTGTTTCAAATCCATTGTAATTTTAAATTTACAATTGCTATACCAATTTCAAATTTTTTACAAATTTGTTAAGACCCTGTTTAAGGCATGGAGTTAGAATTGGACAATATAATTGGAATTTCAGTTCCAATTTTGATGGAATTGGAATTTTAATCCACTGTTTGGTTCATCAAACGAATTAGAGATCGAAATTACAATTACATTATAATTCGCATGATAGATGAAATTATAATTACATCATAATTGGAATTAGAGGTCTGGTAGAATGAAATTTGAGAGAGTGTGAGATGAAAATCGAGCGGGAAGAGTAGGGCGTCAGGGCAGCACAGAAATCCGCGTCTTTGAGACGCGGTTTAACAGTAAACCGCTTCTGGGAGACCCGGTTTAATTTCAAGTAAAACACGTCTATGGGACGCGGTTTTATTTATGTAAATTTATTTAAATGTTGATTGGCACTGGTAACAAGCCGCGTTAAAAAACCGCAGTTTTATCTTAAAATAAACGCGTTTTTTTAACGCGGTTTTGTTTGAATATAACCGCCTTTTTTTAATGCGGTTTATTTGTTGCCACGTGAACCCAAACAAGTAAATATTTTATTTTCAGCATTATTTCTTTTATTTTTTATTTTTGAGCATTATTTTGGAAACCGGCTCTAAAATATATTTTATAGTCTACTAACAAACACAAGTGTACTGTTGGTAATGCTATATAGAATACCAACAGAATGATTTTCTGTTACAAAAGGGATCAGTTTTGTATGAGATGTTGCATTTGCAACAAAAGCAAATTTTCTCCGGATATTGGTAAATCAATTGTAACAGAAAATTTTCTAGTTTGTTACTATTGGTCACTTTTTTTGTAGTGTCATAGCGATTCACTTTTAGTTAGAGTTATTATTCGATTTTTGGGTCAAATCGGGTTGGGTGTCGCATCAATCATTTGGTGTTCAAGTTATCCCAAATTTTTAATTAATCGGGTTGGTCTTTTTGGGATTTAGGTTAGTTATGATAGGGATTGAGTTCATTTAGGTCATTTCAAGCTCTAGTTATCTTAGTTTTGGGACAAACGAGTTATATCATTTCGAATTTTGGGTCATCTTAGACTCAATTTGAGTTGGGTTTGGTTATTTTGGTTATGGGTCGTATTAAGTTTTAGTCAATTTGGTTAGGCCATTTTCACTTTGACTTAGCTTGTTTACATCACATTTAAGTGCAGTAGTATTATTTTACGGATTTGAGTCATTTCGAGTTTTTGGTCAATTGGGTTGAGTCACTTAGGACTTTGAGTTAAGGTGATTTTTGTCATTTTAAGTTCAAGTCATTCAAATTGGGCGTTTTTGAGGTTTGGGTCAAATTTTTGATTGTGTCTAAGTCTGTAGATTTTAAATCTTTTTGAATTTAGGTTAATCAAGTGAGATCGTTTCGAGTTTTAGTTTAATAGATTTAATATGGAGCTGCAATTTTTTACCCCCCACCCCAAGAAATTAGAAAGTATGATTTTTCGTTAAAATCTAATTTCATGGAATTTAGACAGTGGAATTATATTTACAATTCTAGTGGGTAAACCAAATAACAAAATTAAAATTCTGGATCCCAATTTTAAGCTCCAATTTCATACTACAAACACAACCTAAAATTATTCTAATATTCTGTTAAAAAAAAATTATTCTAATATAATAACTTTTTTTATTTTATTTAAAAAAATTAACTGAAAAGCCCGCCCTTTAAGTAACGATTCATATTTTCATGCTCCCTCACTCTTCATTTATCAAAAAACACCCTCACTTCTCTCTCCCACGTCTCACCCAGCCGACACCCACATCCAAATCCATCACCCCTCTTCGCAGTCTCTCTCCTCCAATAGCCGGCCGCCACCGCCATTCACCAACAGCCGACCACCGTCGTCCTCCTCTGCGAGCCACCGGGTTGGTCTTTGCACCATCTATTGTGAGTAGTATTGTGTTTTGATTTGTACAACCCTAATGTTTTCATTTTGAAAGCATTTTTGGTTTTGTTTTTTTGGTTAGATTTGCCTAATGTTTGGATTTTGTTTTGATTTTTTAATTTTTCAATTTTTTATTTTTATTCTAGGTTTTTGCTTATTTTTATTCTCATTCTCTCTTTGCCCCCTTCCTCACTTCAACTTTTCAGACCAAAAAAAATAAAAGCAAAAATTTGATAATTTTGTGGAGAAGAAAAATCTGATAATGTTGTTGTTGTTGTTGCTGCTGCTGCTTGCATTCAGATTTTTTGAGAAGTTTATGTGGTGATATTTAAGATATACACAATCGCTCAGCTACTTTTGGGGTGTATTTGCTTTATTATGTGCCTGTAGTTGTCTTCTGTGGGGTGTATTTTATAATGCTAGTCATGCCTTAGAGTTTGAATTTCTCTATTGGGATTTGATTTATGCACTGAGATTGGAAGTGAAATTAAGAAGAAAGATCGTGTTACGCTCGTGATTGAGTCACAAGCGCAAGCTAAATAAATTTAGGATAGATTGAGAGTATGAGATGAGAAAGAAGTGAATTGAGATAAGAAATTAAAGAATTTAGAGTTTAGATGAGATAAGAAGGGAAAGGAGATGAGAAATAGAGAGAGTTAGATGAGAGAGAGAATGTTTGATCTCAAAAGAGACAATTCTTTGATATTGTGATTGAATGAATATGAAATTACAGCTCAACTACAACTTATAGGCAACTAAGAAGCTAACTAATACATTGTACCTAGACTACACAAGCTAACCGACTTACTTAAGAAAAATATCTAACATAACTAAAAATATCTAACTAACTACTAAAATATCTACCTAACTACTAAAATATGCTATGGGGTGATGCCAACAACTCTTGGATGGTTTGATCACATGAAGCCTTTTGTGACTATTTATTGTTCGTTTTTCCATCCCTGTTTCTTTTATCCACTTGTGCTATTCATGTTAGGCTTACATGCACATCAAAATGTTAATCATGATTGCAGAAAATAACTGGATTTTTATGAAATTTAGGTTCTTTCCTTTTTTTGAATTTGAAGTGTATTATTATTCATAGTTAGTATTGGCATGCGTTGTTTCTTTTAATGTTTGACATGTGATTGTTTTATTGCTAATTCATGGGACATCCATTATAAAATACTCCTTAGTCCCTATTAAACGTATCTGCAATGTTTCCATATACACAAATAAAAAAATGCTAATTCAAAATAAAATTTGCATATGAAATGTAGATCTACGACAGACAACTATATATGGATCGATCTTGGATGTATCGACGATTGCTCAACGGATATAATAATCCCGAATTTGATAGAGGGGTTGAGGAGTTTCTTCATTTTGTTTACTCTAATGGTTCATGTGTATCATCTGATGGTAGAATTAAGTGTCCTTGTAGCAAGGGATTTAAGGGTCATTATTTTTTTTGGACTGCTCGTGGTGAAAGATTTACTGAGGATTTTGATAGGCATGGAGAATCATTACAAACAAATGAGCATTGTAATGATGAGGTGCAAAATACTAACCCATATAATGAAATGGTCATTGATGCAGCAGGACCTCATAATGGATTTGTTAGGCATGATTTGACTTGGGATCACTGTAGTGAAGAGCCACAACCGATGGAAGAAAATCCCAATGCTAATGCTACAAAGTTTTATTCTTTACTTGTGGACGCTGATAAACCTTTGTGGGATGGATGCTCTTCATACACTGGGCTGTCAGCCGTGTCCCAGTTGTTATGTTGCAAGTCAGAGTTTAATATGAGTGAGGCAGGCTATAATAAAATTTGCGCAATAATGAAAAATAGTTTGCCTTCAACTGAACAAATGACAAAAAACTTCTATGAGATGAAGAAGATGGTTGCAGGCCTTGGTTTGGGGTATGAAAAGATTGATGCATGTCCAAATAGCTGCATGATTTATTACAACGATACTCGTTAACTGTTAGAATGTACTTTGTGTGGGCATCCCCGATATAAACCGAAAAATGTTGCTGCAAAACAGCCAAAATTGGAACCGTTTAAGGTGCTTCGTTATCTTCCTATCACACCGAGATTGCAGAGGTTATTCATGTTTCGTCACACTGCTGCACATATGAGATGGCATGTTGAACATCAAACTATCGATGGTGCCATGTCACATCCTTCAGATTCTGAAGCGTGGAGACATTTTGATCATTGTCATCCAGAGTTTGCTTCTGAAGTGAGGAATGTGCCACTTGGCCTTTGTGCCGATGGATTTAGTCCATTTGCTCAAGGTGGCACTACCTATTCTTGTTGGCCAGTGATAGTTGTGCCATAAAATCTACCACCATGAATGTGCATGAAACAACCATATATGTTTTTGAATATGGTAATTCTCGGTGGTAAGGACCCAAGTTTCAACATTGATGTTTTTCTCAGACCCCTTATTGATGAGCTGGAAATGTTATGGGAATTTGGTGCTGTCACTTATGATGTTTCGACAAAGCAAAATTTTACCATGAGAGCTGCACTTATGTGGACTATAACCGACTTTCCTGGATATGGAATGTTATCTGGGTGGAGCACGGGCGGAAGACTTGGATGTCCTTATTGCATGGATGAAACAAAGGCCTTTCGACTACAAGTAAGCTGCAAAGCATGCTATTTTGACTGTCATCGTCGGTTTTTGCCTATGGATCATCCATACAGGAGACAGAGACTTGCTTTCACCACCGATAGAATTGAAATGGATCATCCACCATCATTACTATCAGGTGAAGAAATGTTATCCATAGTATGTGCTCTTCCTAATGTGAGCTTTGGACCGACACGTCAGGAGATACGGGGAAAAGGAAAAACGCACAATTGGGTGAAGAGGAGCATATTATGGGAGTTACCTTATTGGCATACCAATTTGATTCGGCACAACCTTGATGTGATGCATATTGAAAGGAACATGTTTTGTAATGTATTCAACACGGTTATGAATGTTGCTGGTAAAACAAAGGACACTATTAAAGCTCGGGTGGAGATGGAGACAATTTATTCTCGACCAGATTTGCATTTAGTGAAGGATGGTGGAAAGGTATACGAGCCACGTGCATCATATGTACTTGAGAAAACTGAAATACGTGATGTATGTGAATGGCTTAAAGCATTGAGATTTCTAGATGGTTACGCTTCTAACATTGCAAGATGTGTGAATGTTTCAGAGGGTACAGTTAAGGGCATGAAGAGTCACGATTGTCATGTTTTTTATGGAGAGATTAATGCCTTCTGCATTCAGATATTTGTTACCAAATCCATTGTGGGGTGCACTGACTGAACTCAGTACTTTTTTTCGTGATCTATGTGCGACTGTGGTATGTGTTGATGATATGAAGGTATTAGAACGTAACATTGTCGAGACAATTTGTAAACTAGAAAAAATCTTTCCACTTGCCTTCTTTGATTCGATGGAGCATTTACCTATTCATTTACCATATGAGGCTAGAGTTGCTGGCCTAGTTCAATACAGGTGGATGTACGGATTCGAGAGGTTTCTCAAGACACTGAAAAGTAAAGTAAAAAACAAGGCGTGTGTTGAGGGCTCAATAGTTGAAGCTTATTTAATTGAGGAAGTTGCCACGTTCACCTCCCGTTATTTTGAGAAACATATACCCACACAACATAATCGAGTTCCACGTAATGATGATGGTAGAGAAATTGGCTCACATGGAGAATTATCTATCTTCGAAGTCGCCAGAAAGCAATTGGACGTGCTAATGATAGAAGGTGGTTGGATTCTAGTGAATCCCGTATTGCTTATCTATATGTACTCCTCAATTGTGTTGAGATGACCCCCATTGTGAAGTAAGTACTTATTCATATGTACTTGCACTTCTAATAGACTATATTAGCTAACGTTTATATTTTTCAGCATATACGATGAAATAGTACGACAACAACTCCCCAATATAAATGCGGAAGAACTTGGGAGAAGAAGAGAGATGGAGTTTGCTTCTTGGTTAAAAAATTATGTAAGGATCTAATAACTTATTCTATTAATGACACAATTGAACATGTTGGTGTCAATAATTCATGATCATATATTATGTAGGCTTTTGAACAATGCCTGGATATCGATGACAAACTGCGTGAACTAGCACATGGACCTGCAAGACGAGCAAAGTACTATAATGGTTACTTTATGAATGGATTTAAGTTCCTCACCTTTGATTATGGTCGAACGAAGTCGACGATGAATAGTGGCGTACGTGTGAGAGGGAGTTACAACGATGATGACGAAAGTGATTATTATGGTATGCTGGTTGATATAATAGAGTTGAAATATTTCAGCGACAATAAAGTGGTATTATTCAAATGTAATTGGTATGACATCGTGCATGGAACAAGGGTACACCCTCACCATGATCTTGTTGAAATTTGACATAGGTCGAGACTTAATAGCAATGACCCGTTTATAATGGCTAATCAAGCTCACCAAGTGTACTTCATACCATACCCTTCGAAGAAACGTGAGGCACGGGACTGGTGGGTCATATGTAAAACAAAGGCGAGGCCCACATATGACATTCCTTTAGCTGTTCCAACTGATGAGAATGAAATGTTTTACCAAGAGGAAGGAAGTTCAACTCCAACACTAGTATTTCCAACAAGCGAACTTGAGGACTCCTTCATTCATTTTGTCCCGGGAGAAGTTCAAGAAGTGGACCCTGATGAGGTGCCTATAGTGGAAACAAGAAGCACAGGGGAAGAAGAAGAAGTAGAAGAAGATGATGAAGATTATGACAATAATGATGAAAGTGAAGAAGAAGAAGAAGAAGAAGAAGAAGAAGAAAGTGATGATAGTAGTGATGATCATGTAGAAGACAACAATGACTAAATTGATGATGATAACAACGATAGAGAAAGAAATGACGAGGATTAATGAATAGCTTTGGAATTAAAATGATATTCCTATGTTATAACTTTAGATGTATTTTTGTATGACATTACTATTATTTTGCTATACATGTGTTACATGTTTAATAAGATTGTTGAATTTATGTGTATTGTCATGTATCTTTTCTATCATAGTGTGAATGGCAGATAAGATGAAGCGCAAACATAGTTCAAAAAAATAGAGGCATCGTTCCAGCTAATCGCCCCGTGACACGGATATTAGAGGAGGATCTAATGAATCCCCTTCTAATACATTTCGAGTCCAGCTGGGTGGTGAGCATGAACAGGATAATTTAATCAGACCGCATGTTTCCCATAACACTAGTGTGACCCCCATAGAAACTACGTCATCACGTAGAGGTCCAAGTACAGGGGCAAGTGATAGCCCACCATCTCAGCCTTCACATGGGCCTTCACGTACGACAGTTCATAGGATGCCCCCTCATACGGGTGAAAATGCTAGCCCACAGATGAGGGACCGTGATAAGGGGTTGTAGCAGTATGGAGATACTAGACTTTCTCGAACTCCAGAGCCATTTGAGGCAGGTCCTTCACTGCCTCCGAATTCATCTCCCCCTCGTCCACGTTGTAATCCGGCAGACAACACTTATATAGCAGTTGACGACAGCGGGCAGTATAAAATGTTTATTTTGTAATGCATTTTAGCTTTTTGTTTTTACAGTCATTGAGTATTTAAAATTTTTTTTCATATACAGGAATTTCATTGGTAAAGAAGTTGGAGATATCATCAATGATTTGATCACGAATAACTTTGGTGGCCCGTGGATCACATATACTGAATTTCCGACACAACTTTGAGAAGATCTCTGGAAACAGCTCGAGGTATGATGACTAATTTCTCTAAATTTGATTTTTGTTTATGGCTTTGAAACTAGGTTGTAATATATTTTTTATGGTTCCAGATGATCTTTTGCTGGCATCCTTCGCTGAATCCGTTTATGAGAAAAATCTTCAATAGCAAAGTGGGAGAGCGCGTAAGGCAAATGATGGGAAGAGCTCACAAAGAAGCTTATGATCGAAACAGGAATGTTATCCTAGTTAATAAACGCCCTAAGTGGATAGATGGCGACCATTGGGGAAAAATGTGCAGAATATGGAATAACCCCGAGTGGCAAGAAAAATAAAAATAAAAAAACAAAGAAAATAGAAAAGGCAAAGACGGAAAAGAAACAAGCAGGCACACGGCCGGTTCCATCTCATTTTCGGAACATCATCGAAGACTGGTATATTTTTATGTGTACATGTATATGTACGCCACCTCTGCCCTTGTATGTACTTATTTTTGTGTTAGTTTATAATTAATTCAATTTGATTATATAGGAGAAAGTGAAGGGTAAGCCTATTACTCAAGTAGAGATGTTCAAGCATTGTCATATACATCGATCAAGGAATGTTGCGGTAAGCATATATTTAAATATACATGAACTTATTTGTAAATTATATGTCTATATGTTCTATATACCTGTTATTAGAAATAGATTTGTCCCCAAAGTTTAATTTTGTGGGTTCGGTTCCAGAAAAAATGTGAATAAAATTACATGTGAGTAATTGTTGCTAATTGGTTTGGTGAATATAGATTTTTTTTGCTAAATTTGTGGTGGGTGAATTGGATAGAAATTCATATCATCAAAGGTTAGTGTAGAAATGAGTGGAGAGTTTTAGCATTTTTAACAAATAGATGTTGTGAAATATAGGTGTGAATGAGTATGTTGAAAGTGAAAATAGAGTAAGAGGTCTCTAAGGTTCTTGTATTTTTACTTGATCTATTTGACATTTTCATAGTTTGAGCATGAAATTTAAGGGTAAAGTCATGGGCATGTGAATGAGTATGTTGATATGTTCTGTTTCAATGTCAATGTGAGTAGTAATTGAAATCAAAACTTTGTCATGTATGCTTACTATGTAAGCTTTAAATAGATTTAGTGTTGGCATTCTTACCTCCATTCTCTATATTCATATATTATTCAACATTTTAAAGGATATAATAAAGTTTTCTTGTGTAGTTAATTCTGCTTACTAATACTTTCTTTGAAAAGAAAATGTATTGAATGCAAAAGTGTATGGATGATTGTGACATGTCTGATGAAATGAGACATTGGCCCCTTTTTGTCATGGTGTAAATCATAAAGCATGTGTTTGGTTAGATGTTAATTTGTTTTGGTCTTATTGTTATGCTTGATGACAATAAATATTCGTAAATTAATATCTATATATTTAGTTTAATACTTCATACATGAAATTATTTATAAATTTTATGCCGTGTTTACATTTGTCAAAGAAATAAATTGTTTTATAGGAAAGGTATGAAGATGAGTACCATGTTGTACATGGAGAGGACTCATGTTCAAATGAATTTGATCCTAACATATGGAAAGTTGCTGCGGGTCCTTCCTCCAGAGACCCTATATATGGACTTTCTCAAAGGATGAGAAACTCACAATGGGATCAACGCTCTCGTTTTTATGAGGAGTCTACCCTTGTACGTCAGCATGAAGAGCAAATTCAACAATTGAAATCAAAAATTTCTGAAGTACGACAGACGAATCTGAAGATTGTGAGTATCCTACAAAGTATTGACGAGCGAACTGGTTATCCTCCTCCCATAAAGCCCTTGAATGTTCCTCCCTCCGATCCATCTGATGAACACCTGAAGTGAAAGTGATGAATAGCTCATGAACTTTTTTATAACTTGTTGTTAGCAATTTAGAATTAGCTGTGATTTCAAATTCGATCTTCCTATCGTACCTATGGACAAGTTACTTGGTCTTTCGTATTTTTATATTGACTGATACACAAATCTTTAATTATGTTCTCTATTTGCATATGTGATCTAACTTTATATAATATTTACTTTTTTGTGCTTCAAATTGTGGAATATGTAAATTGTGAAATATGTTACATAACCATTGCTAATAGTTTTTTATTTTTAAAATTGTATCAATTTCACTATATTATAATGAGCAAAGTTTTGGCGAAGTCGGTGCAAAGCTATTATAAATTTGCAACGGATTTGAAACAACAATACGGTTCCAAAACGCAGTACTCGTAAAACTATTGCAAATTTGCAATGCGAATGATCGTTGCAAAGATGTTGTACATTTGCAACGGATTTGAAATGCTGATACCATTGTAAATTTCCAACGCAAACAGTCGTTGCAAAACTGTTGTAAATTTGCAACGCGAATGATCGTTGCAAAGATGTTGTACATTTGCAACGGATTTGTAATAAAATGAGCTTTGCAAAAATGCAACGACATCATTGTAGCAAATGCCGTTTTAAATTTGTTACGGTTTTATGACAAATGTATCCGTTGCAACTTTGCTGTGGTCATTTCTCTTGTAAATACGTTGCAAATTTGGAACGAATTTTCAACAACCTTATTCATTGCAAATGGGCAACGGATAGTAATGTTGCGAATCCGTGGCAAATTTCCAATGGATTTGCAACGAATGTAGGCCATTGCAAATTTTCGTTGCAAATCTGTTGCAAATAATTTGCTACGGGATATTTTGCAACGAATGTTTGTCTGAAGCTTTTTTGTTGCAAAACTGTTGCTTTTGATAGTTTGCTACAGATTTGCAACGAATTTTGTCCGTAGCAATTTCATAATTTTCTTGTAGTGTCTGAGGCCTTAAGAAAAGGCTGTTCATTCTTTTCCTCCCAAACAATCATACTTGTATTTACTCGAAATTCCTATAATAAATTCCTTAATTAATAGAAACAAGGTTTGAGATTGGCCTTCTATTAAAAGAACCTATACCCAAATATATATATATATATGTATGATTACTATAATATGTATGTTAATATTGGCATGTTATGTGAGATAGCTTATGTTAAACTTGCTACAAGTCGCGAAAAGAAAAAAAATTGAATATAGATACAAGATCTCGGAACTAAAGCAATGGAACAAATAACAACAGAATTTTTACGAGATTTAGACTCAAAAAAGATGGTTCGAGTCTTCAACTCCCTATTTTTAAAGAGATCTCCACTATATCATTAATTATTATAGCTTTATAGACTAGATATAAAGCAAGAACTCAAATATAGACTCAATGAATGGCTTCCAAGACAAATATATAATGAACTAACACTAAATCAACAATGTCTTCTCACTAGTAGCTTGAAACCACCATGAATCTAGGCTCTGAAACATGGAACTGCGCATCGAAAAGCCCTAACCTTAAATACCCCCACTGCTTCGATCCATGGCACACCCCTCATAACCAATTTGAGCCACTGATTGTTGGGAACATATTACAAAATATATTCCATAGAGCGGGCATAGCGGAAAACCAATTTTGTATTCTTAAGTTTAAATCTAAAGCCCTAACCTAATTAAACTATTTAATTATATCATGATCTTACGCTAATAGGTTCATGATATGACATTCGAAAAATATCGAATAAAATAAGTATAAACATAGTATGTAGAATAAACGAAATGAAGGAAAACAAATTAAATATCATATATTTAAATAGACAAACCTGAAATGCAAATCCTGAATCCAACTGGATGGTCTGAAAATAGAAGAACATCTTGACACCTCAGGGTCTTCTCCACAATGACCTCCTCTAGCGCCTAGAGTGTGAGCTTCCAAAAATATTTAACTTAGGAGCAATTTCGAAACAAAATTTTTTCCTTCAATCTTTTCGAAAATGAATTTTCAAAATAATTAGGCTAAAAAATAATTTAGAAAATCCCTAAAATAATTTTAGGCTCTGTTTGGCGCATGGAATTAGAATTGGACTGTGGAATTGGAATTCGGATGGAATTGAAATTCCATTGTTTGGTTCATCAAAAGAATTGGAGGTTAGAATTATAATTATATAATGATTCGAATCGTTGAGGGTTTCCAGTCAATGAGTTGGAGTATTTCGAGTTTGAGTCCACTACGGCTCGATTTCAGTCGAAGCGGTTTACATTGCATTCAAGTTATTACGGTTAGAACGATTCAATTTGAGTTTGAGTTATTCGATATTCTAGTCGAGTATCGGGTCGAATCATTTGATGTTCAAGTTACCTTGGATTTTTAATTAATTGGGTTAGGTGTTTTCGGGATTCAGGATAGTTAAGATCGAGTTTAAGTTCATTTAGGTCCTTTCAAGCTCGAGTCATATTAGTTTTTGGGACAAATGAGTTTTATCATTTCAAATTTTGAGTCATCATAGGCTGAGTTTAAGATGGGTTGGGTCATTTTGGGTATGATCGTATTACAATTTTGGTCAATTTGTTCGGGCCATTTTCACTTTGGTTCAACTTGTTTACGTCACATTCAAGTCGAGTAGTTTCGTTTTCTAGATTTAAGTCATGTCAAGTTTTTAATCCATCGGTTGGGTCATTTTGGAATTTAAGTTAAGGTAATTTCAATCATTTCAAGTTCAAGCCATTCGAGTTGGGTGATTTCGAGGTTTAGGATAAATTTTATTTTGTGTCTAAGTCTTTTGATTTTGAGTCATTTTGGATTCGGTTAATCAAATTGGGTCATTTTGGGTTTTAGGTTAATGGATTTAATATGGAATTGCAATTCCTTACCCCCACCCTAAGGAATTGGAAAGTTTGATTTTCAGTTAAAATCCAATTCCATAGAATTGGGCAGTAGAATTGCAATTTCAATTCCAGCAGGTGAACCAAACAACAAAATTAGAATTCTCGGCTCCAATTCCAGCCTCAGCCCTAATTCGAGCCTCTAATTCCATGCTCCAAACACAGCGTTAGGGTTTTTGTTGTGAGAGAAAACCAAGAACTAAAACCATTAATCATCAATTTCTCACGATAAATTTGTCTTTATGGAAACAAAAAATACCCAGGCGAACACATATATACAAAGGAAAAAGCAACGGGGGTGACACAACCTATCACCTAAACAACTTGTGAAGCTCACGTTTTGTTTTGCAATTTTCTCTTTTTTCGTTTAAAACATGATATAATTTATCGTATTATATATTTATCTTACAAATATTTGTTTAGCATAAAATTTATTTATCTCATAAATAAATAATTCGTCCCAGTAATTCATTT
Source organism: Simmondsia chinensis (assembly GCA_018398585.1). Lineage (NCBI taxonomy): Eukaryota > Viridiplantae > Streptophyta > Magnoliopsida > Caryophyllales > Simmondsiaceae > Simmondsia > Simmondsia chinensis. The sequence goes on from JAGTTD010000001.1 coordinate 21,642,628, forward strand.
TTTAAATATTTTCAAACAGTACTAAAGTTGACTCTAGCTCCAAATAGGGCAAATCTGATTATTATCTCATGATAATAATTGATTACCATTTAGTAAAATTTAGTTCCACTAAATAAGTTTTACTGCACTCTAGAATTAAATATATTCACTCAAAAATTTTTCAAATAACTTTTGTTATGACAATTAACCCATCTATTAGATATACGTGAGCAAAAATAACTTTAACTACTATCGTCACTTTTCTCATATCTCTCGCCATAGTTCCCGACTCGCCCTTCTTAAACAATTCAATAATACAAAAACAATTTCCATATTAATTTCAAATGTCAAACATATGGAGTACCTTGACCAAAGATTATAGAATATGTTTGTATATTTGCAAATCAACTAAGGGAACATCTTTATCTATTAGAGACAATAGATTCTATGTAAAATATTGTTCCCGCTATGCTTCATGTTGTTACCTAACACATGAAAGATTCAAGTCCACACACTTTGACTAATCCTTTTGGCACATCAAACCAACGAACACTTCATGCACGTGTTCAGACCGTTTCCTGGATTTAGAGTTATCGTCTTACAGAATTTATTATTTCTAATAGTAGTTAAAAAAAAATAATTTAGGTGGTCCTATTTAGTGTTCCAATCTCATAGACAACACCAACATAATACTATTGAATCCCTATCTACACGACAAAGACAAGTCATTAATAGTATCATGTTAAACAAATGGTAGTATGTTTCATAACAGGGGAAAAAATCTCAATATAGTTCATCTCCTCTTTTTAGGTGAAACCCTTGGCCACTAATACAGCCTTGAACCTTGGCTTTCCTTCAAGGATTTCACGTTCTTTAACCTTAAAAACCCACTTTGAACCTATTAGCTTCTTACCCTTTGGCCAAGGGACTAAAGTCCAAGTCTAATTTTTTTCTTAAGCTGTCTATCTCTACAACTATGGCATTCAGCTATTCTGCTGAATGTCTACTAATAATGGCTTTACTATAAGTCATTGGTTCAGACTCTACATACTCTGGGGCAGCGTATCTAAACCTATTTGGGGCCTTAATCTCCCACCTGACTCTATCTCTAGCAAATTAATAGTTTTTTAGGTTCTGAATAGCCTTGATGGTTAGTCCTACCATATGTATTTTGCTCATTTTCATGTCTGTTTTGATTTGGGTCAGTCTCCTTCTGGTCATTTTCATTTGGGTTATCCTCTATATTAGTCCTAAGCTTGACTAGGTTAGGTAGGTTTATCTCAAATTCATTAAAGTCAGGATCAATGGTCCTAACAGCAGTTGAACTATTGCTCAATTATTCTTTTAAGTAACGCATTTCATCGTTATTAAAGATTATATTCCCTACTTACAATAGTTATAGTCCTATTCCCATCTTTGATTCCTAACCTACAACTCTTAACCCCCGAATGATAACCTAACAAAATGCCTTTATCAGCCCTAGGTTTCAGTTGTCCATCACTTTGGTGTACAAAAGCTAAACAACCGAAGGCACACAAATTTTTGCAGTTTGCAGGTTTTCCTGACCACACATGCTCAGGATTTTTCATTTTCAAAAAGAATTTGGAGATCAGTTTATTAAGTAGGATGTTGTATTTACAGCTTCACCCCAAAATTGTTTGTTTAGACCTGATGAAAACATGCACCTCACACGATCAAGTAAAGTCCTATTCGTCCTATCAACCACACCATTTTGTTGTAGATTTTTCCTAAATGTGTTGTGTCTTTTAATATTGTATTCATTACACAAAGTATCGAATTCTTTATTCAAAAATACTAAGCCATTGTCAGTACTAAACACCTTAGTCTTTCTACTTATTTGGTTCTCAGTTAAGGTTTTCCATTTCAGAAATGTTTCAAACACATCATTCTTAATTCTCAGCAAGAAAACCCTACTTTACATAATAAATCATCCACAATATATAAGAAATAGTATGCTCCACCAATTGTGGATACCTTAGAGGGTCCTCACATCTTAGATTGTATGTAATCTATAATACCTTCGGTATTATGTGAACCAATGCTAAATGCAAGCCTATGATGCTTCCCATAAATACAATGATCACGAAAATCAAGTTTAGACACAAAATCTAACCCAAAAACACCATGTTTGTTCGACTCTAACAGTCCCCTTTCTGATATGTGTCCAAGCCTCCTATGCCATGAATTTTGGTATCTTTATTGTCTTTCTTGGCAATGTTCTCTTATCCACACACTATCTCCCCTTTGAAGACATACAACTCATTCTTGATTATCCCCTTAATGACATCTAGGACTTCTCTCAAGATTTTTCACATCTCTGTTACATGTCCTGAGGGTAAACCCACTATGGTCAAGTTGCCCTAGGAATATAAGGTTTCTTTTCAATTTGGGGACATGCCTAACATTTTCTAAGATAAAGTTATTACCATTAGTTAAGTTGACCTTAACTGATTTGATACCCACTACCTTACAAGCATTGTTATTCCCCAACATAGCCTTCCCCCACTAACTGTCTTATATTCAGCACAATAACATTTATCAGAAGTCATGTGTAAGCTACATCCAATATCTAACCACCATTCATGCGGTGTAATGTCAGAAGATGAAACAAGAACTTTGTTGGGAACATATTTCAAAAAATGCGCTAGAACAAGCACAGTGGAAAACCAATTTAAAACTCTTAATTTTAAATCTAAAGCCTCGATCTAATTAAACTCTTTAATTAAATCCAGATCTTACTCTAATATGTTCATAATATGACAAACAAAAAATATCAATTAAAACAAATATAAATATGGCATGCAAAATAAAAGGAACGAAAGGAAAACAAATTGAATATCACATATTTAATTAAACATACCTAAAGCGCAAATCTCAATTCCGACGTGAAGACCTGAAATTGAAAGAAGATTTCTTGATATCTCAAGGTCTCACAATGACCTCTTTTAGCATTGAGAATGTGGGCTCCCAAAAATATTTAACTTAGGAAAAATATAGTAACAAAATTTTTGCTTCAATCCTTCCTGAAAACAATTTTTTCAAAAAAGGTGCAACAATAATTTAGATAACCCCGAAAACAAATTTAAGGTTTTCATTGTGGAATAAAACCAGGTTCCAAAACTTGATACTTAAATTTCTCACGATAAATATTAAATTTATAAGGAAATAACAAGGCCGCTATTCACGCATATAAAAATTTCAACGGGTGACGTCAAATTTGCCCAACTTAATTTTTTGTTTCCTTTTTTATTTTATTTTAAAACAAGATATTTATCATATTATATATTCATCTCATAAATATTTGTTAAGCATAAAAATTTATTTATATCATGAATAAATAATTCATCTCATAAATTAATACCAATGTTGAATCTACCTTGAAGGCGATTTCAAATCTCCTCCCCCCCCCCCCCCCCGGCTCAGCCCGGGGGGGGGGGGGGGGTGATGTGTGGTGGCCCCCGCTGCCACTATTCTACCATTTCGTCTCTCCGGCCTCCAATCTCCACGCTGGTGCCATCAATGCCCGTTATTGCTGTTCCAAGAAAGTTTTCTCTCTCCTCGGGCAATTTTAAATCTCTCTCCTTGGCTCAGCCTGAAGGCGCGTGAAGGGCTGTACGAAGGTCCCGGCGGCCACTGCGGGGTGTTTTCGGGTCTCTGGCTCACAACCTACACATTGGTAACATCAAGTGCTCAATATTGCTTCCTCAAGTTAGTAAAACAACGACCCTTCAACCACCAAGGTTGCTCACCGATCCTTGTCATTACCACCAGGACCACGGCCGACACCACCGACTGAGCTTCAACTCTGCCCTCAACTCACCGTCGGTGCCCTGTTCATGCCGGACCATTGCCGTTGTTCTCTTAGCCACCTCACCGACCATCAAACGCACATCCACCTCTTCTTTCTCACCAGACCAACACCGCCGAGACCTTTGAACCACCTCATATTCTTTACCACCAGTCCCTGTTCGGCCTTTGAGCCAACACTGCTTCCCTCACTATTGTCTTCAACCACCGAACTTTGGGGCCCGATGCACCATCACATCGCCACATACTGACACCTAAGCGGAGGACAAATGTCTGTTGCCGTTTAGGTGGTGTCCATCTTCGTTGATGGGTTGCCTGAAAGGACGTCTAACTCGTGGCTCAAAGCCGTCTTTCAGGAATTCAAGCCAATCTACGATGTTTTTGTCCCTACAAAGAAGAGATTGAGGTCTAGATGTTCTTATGGCTTTGTTCGGTTTCATGATCTGCATGAAGCGGAAAGGGCAATTTAATTTATGAATGAACAATGGGTGGCAGGTGTTATGCTCAGGTTTGAATGAGCTAACCCTGACAAAAGATCAACAGAATCATTCGTTCGGGATAAACCCAAATCAAGGGAGCCCCAACAATCCATAGCTACTATAGGTAACCAGGATCAGAGTGATGATACTCCATTTCGGGCAGAGGGGTCTATGGCTTCTAAAATACCAAAGATTGTGGTTTCTAACGCCAATAAAAGTGTAGTGGCTTGGCTCAATGGATCTATAATTGCGCATTCGTCTGATGAGGTCAGTCTGGATGATATCCTCACTTTTATAATGAAAAACGACCATCACGGTTTAACCCCTAGAGGGTTAAACACCAATACCTTTATCCTGGTCTGTGAGTCGGCTAAGACTTTGGAGTTCTACCTTGGCCCGCATAAAGAAATTTTACTTCAAAAATTCAGAGAGGTATATAAATACTCTAGAAAGACTCTTGGTTCTCTAAACAGAAGAGGACAGATAGAGGTATTTGGTTTGCCTGTCCAATGCTGGACCAAGGACTGCTTTATGGATCTCGCTAAAATATGGGGAAAGTTCGTCAAGATGGACCCAAGGACGTTTGCTATGAGATGTATTCATGCCGCCAGGATCCTCATTGACACTTGCTTCTCTACATTTATTCACCAAATGGTGAAAGTCCAGTTTAATCAGGGCTCTCGTTTGGTCCTTGTTAAGGAGGGTAATTCAGAATTGATTCCTGATTATTCGCAAAGAGTTGTTGCTCTAGCAGCCTGTTACAAATCGAAAACCCGAGGCTTGAGTTTAAATGTGGCTTTTGGCGGGAAAAAAGTCAGTAAGGCATCAATTCGGCTAATTCTGTTGTTCTGCTGGTCGCTGCTGCTGGTTGTTCTGCTGCTGCTTGCTGCACGTGAGCCCTGCTGCTGTTAGTGCTGTGTTTTTAGCGCCAATACTAATAAATTGAATATTAGTTAGGAGTTTACATTCTAGATTGTTCTAAGAATTGTTTAGGTACATTGCATTTACTTGTTTTGCTTGCTATAAGTATTGTTCAGCTGTAATAATCAAAGCATTCAATGAAAATCTGAAAACTATCTCAATTTGAGATCAAACTCTATTTTCTCATCTCCTTTTCCCTCTTTCTCTCATCTAACTCTAAACTCTACTTTCTCATCTTAAATTCGCTTCTTTCTCATCTCATATTCTCAATCTATCCGCATTTTATATTAGTTTACGTTCGTGGTTCAAGCCCGAGCGTAACAATTGGTATCCTAGCTTCGTTCGATCGAGTGCGTAATCAAAAGTAAACAAAACAACAAAAAAAATTTTCAGAAGTAGTCAAAAACATCAAATTCATTACTGATTTCATTTCAGTACAGATAGATCAAATTCAGATTTGATTCATACATTGATCTTGAGAAAAGAATTCAGATCTGAACTTGCAATTGGTGCTGCATTGTCTCGGTTGCTAAAGCATAGCTGGTTCATCATTCAATTGATCGATTGAGGCTAGCAAAATTGAAGAAAAAATGTGAAAGAAGGCGTGAGAACCAGATCTAGTGCTGGAGGTGCCAATGCTCCTGGTTCGGGATTGGATTTTGTTGCTACGGTTACGAGTTCAGGAGCTAATGTATCAAGCGATCGTCACCGAGATTGGAATGACAAGTTAGAACAGCTTAATGCTAAGTTTGATGCTAAGTTTGAGCAACAGCAAATCGAGCTCAAAGCTAAGTTTGATCAGCAGGAACAGAAGTTACTCGAGAGTTATAATAGCATTCAGCAAATGTTGAAATTGATTTTGGATAAAGACTCGTATAAGGAGGAGCGGCTGCAACAAATTGAAGAAAAAATTGAAAAATTGCAAGATCAGGTTAATAAACAAAAAGAATCAAGTGTTGATGCGATCTTGAAGCCTACAAGTCAGATTTTACATCAAAAAGAGGCCGATCAGCAGCAAGAAGATGAAGATAGGTCTGAAAATCTGGTGATGAACCGAGGCAAATCACCTATAGTGCAACCGGTGGTTGGACCTTCAACTAACATCAGATCAGCAGTAAATCAACCTCTGCAACATGAACTTGAGGTAGACAATTAGAATTGAGTCTCTGGAAAGGTAAATTGCAGACCTGAAGCTTCGAATTCAGACCATAACAGCAAGCCGCAGAACCCGATTTGGCAACGTAGAACTGATTTTGATGAGCTCAAACCTCTGGACAAACCTCCTGATCGACATTATCAGCATAGAACCGTGAGTCATGACATGATATCTGGTGGTAGGAGTGGTAATCACAGGCAACCAAGGGTCGAAATTGATCCTTTTGATGGAAAACTACCGGGATCGTGGCTAAGAATGTGTGACCGATATTTCATATATTATAGCATACCTGATGACGCAAAACTCCAACTAGCTGCAGTGCATTTACATGGTGAACATGAGGTATGGTACTATAGTTTGTTGAAGAGGAAACCGAACCTTTCTTGGGGCCAATTCATAGAAGAAATGTGTGAACGTTACGGTAATGACGATTTGAGTGATATAGTTGAAAACTTCAACAAGTTGACTCAAGTTACCACCGTGAAAGACTATATGACAAAGTTTGAGAACCTCTGAGCTAGTATGCTAACCGTTACCCCTCAAGTGCCGGAGTCCTTTTATGTTTCGAGCTTCATCAGTGGACTAAAGCCTAAAATCAAGAATATGGTGAAGGCACTTGATCCTACCTCCTTGTCTCAAGCCTATACCAAGGCAAGGTTGTTCGAAGCTACATTCCTACCATCCAATGAAGGGCCGAAACATCGAAGTGAAGGTTCACAACAACAACATCTAAGGGAGAAAGATGATACCAAGATGCCCCGACCCCTAGACAAACATGCTCTTGAGAGGAGGTCTCAAAGGCTTTGCTTCAAGTGTCGACAACCGTACGAGGTGGGCCATAAATGCAATACTAAATTCCTTATGGCCGTAAGTGGGGTTGACATTGAAGGACAGTCGGATGGAGAATGGGTGGATGTGGAATATGCGGACTCCGACCAGGAAATCTTCATTGAAGACAAAATGGAGATCTCATTGACAGCTTTAATAGGGAAAGGAATGCATAAGACAATCCGGATTAAAGGGAAAGTTGGCGTAAGATCAATTGTCATTTTAATAGATAGTGGGAGCACCCATAGTTTTGTTGATCAGCAATTGGTAAAGAAAGTAGGTCATGAAGTGGTGAAGACTAATCCTATGGCGGTGACTGTGGCAGATGGGAATTCGATTCTTACTCAAGACAAATGCCGAGCCTTCCGGTGGTCCATGCACAAACATCAGTTTACACAAGATTTTAGAGTCCTTCCTTTGGGCGGGTGCGACATGATGCTTGGGGTTGATTGGATGCTAGATTACAACCTAGTATCTTTTGATTACGTTAAGCACGCAGTGTCATTCGAGTGTCGTGGGTCCAAAGTTACTTTGCAGGGAGTAGTTGATTAAAAAATTTCCATTCTTGAGGACAAGAATGTTCTCAAGGGGAAGGGAATGTTACAAACCGAAAACCCAAGGCTTGAGTTTAAATGTGGCTTTTGGCGGGAAAAAAGTCAGTAAGGCATCAATTCGGTTAATTCTGTTGTTCTGCTGGTCACTGCTGCTAGTTGTTCTGCTGCTGCTTGCTGCACGTGAGCCCTGCTGCTATTAGTGCTGTGTTTTTGGCGTCAATACTAATAAATTGAATATTAGTTAGGAGTTTACATTCTAGATTGTTCTAAGAATTTTTTAAGTACATTACATTTACTTGTTTTGCTTGCTATAAGTAGTGTTCAGCTGTAATAATCAAAGCATTCAATGAAAATCTGAAAACTATCTCAATTTGAGATCAAACTCTATTTTCTCATCTCCTTTCCCTTCTTTCTCTCATCTAACTCTAAACTCTACTTTCTCATCTTAAATTCACTTCTTTCTCATCTCATATTCTCAATCTATCCACATTTTATATTAGTTTACGTTCGTGGTTCAAGCCCGAGCGTAACACAGCCTAGGCTAGATTATCAAGGGAGCAGGCCACTTGCTGTACGCATCCACACGGTGATAGTCAATGCACCAACCCGGTGCGACATAACACACCAATTCAACCCTTTCTCGTACATATGAGCTGTCAATGATGTTTGTGTGGAGTCTGGAAGACGCCTTACAAGGTCAGTGAATGAAGCACTAAGCGTCTTAGAACTGTCGTTGGGTCAGACTGTTATTCGTATTCACGGTCAGTATGTTGGGAGGTTGCATTTGGAGTACTGTTGGCTACGTGCATCTCTTCTTCCTATGCTTCCCTAGCCTATTGTTCAAAGACCAATATAGGAACTTCGAGAAATCCAGCATGCTTCTCCTCTTCTCCCGTGGACTGAAAATGATAAAGCCCAATCAATACAGCCTCATGCTCAACCCTCGCATCATGAGAACGAAGCTCGAGTCATCGCCAGTGATTATGATTCAGGGTCATTTGGGCCTGAATTTCCACCAAGTTTCGAGCCCCATGCCCTAAGTAGCGCAGAGCGACTCATGGCGGGACCTAGCTTTGTTAGGAAGGGTAGAGGTAAAGTTTTGACAACAAAAAGGGAAAGGAGAGCTTTGAAGTGCAAGAAGAAATAGCAAGAGAAATGAGAGCTTCTGGAGTTCTTGAAGGATATGTCGCCAAGATATAGCGCAAAGAATTCAGGTAAGACCTCAGGCAAGCCAAGAAAGAGGAATATGACGAAGCGGACTGGTAGCATGCATGAGGCCAAGAAGATCCTTCAGGCTAAGCGAGTAATTGAGATGGGAAAGAGGCTAGGTCTGAACTTTGATGGCTTTGACTCACCTACATTGAGAGCCATACTTGATGAAAGGGTGAACCTGACTGCCTTTTATCTTGTTTCAATTGCCCTGAGATCTAAATCAGTCATAGTGGTAAGTTAGGTTCGTCCAGTTATGCAGGTTGTTTTTTGTAGTTCTGTTTGATCCTGTTCTTGTTTCTTTGTGTCCCGTTATTTAACGGGTTTTATAAGGGCTCACTAACTCAAGCGCCTAAATTGTATCGCGACTTGGTCACTAATTATCGAAAAAGAATCTCATAAATTAATTTTTTTAATATTTTCAAACAGTGCTTAAGTTAAGGCTTGCGAAGGGACTTCAGGAACAATCTAACTTTAGCTCCAAATGGGTCAAATCTGATTATTATCTCATGAGAATAATTGACTACCATTTAGTATAACTTAATTCTACTAAATAAGTTTTACTGCACTCTAGAATTAAATATATTCACTCAAGAATTTCCCAAATAATTTTATTACGATAATCAACCTATATTAGAGATTCGTGAGCAAGAGTAACCTTAACTACTATCGTTACTTTTCTCACATCTTTCACCATAGTTCCCAACTTACCCTTTTTGAATAATTTAATAATACAGAAACAATTTGCTTATTCATTCCAAATGTCATACATATGGAATACTTCAACCAAAGATTCTAGAACCTATTCGTATGCTTGCGAATCAACTAAGGGGATATCTTTATCTCGTCATAGACTATAGATTCCACGTAAAATAACTATTCATGATACACTTCATGTAATTACCCAAAGCACGTAAGATTTAAGTCAACGTGAAGTGACTACTCCTTTTGGCACATCAAAGCAACGAACAACCCATGCACGAGTTCCGACTGTTTCCGGGATTTAGCGTTATAGTCTTACAGAGTTAATTATTTCTGATAGCAGTCAAAGAAACAACAAATTTAGGTGGTACTACTCAGTGTTTCAATCATATAAACAATACAAATATAATACTTTTGGATCTCTATCTACATGACCAAGACAAGCTATCTAAAATATCATATTATAATCATATCACATAGGTTGTCCAAACTCATTACCAACAACATGCATATACTTGGACAACATATCACTTAGTTAATTTACGTTTGTCTGTCACTCAATCCCATTGACCACTTAAACCGAACCCGACATTTCATTTTGGACTGCGTCCATCTCATGGAACGTTTTAGAAAACAATCACACGCATGTTTGACTTGTAAAACATAATCAAACAATAAATAAATAAAACAATTTTATTTATTTAATATTTAAAACTAACTAATGGGATTTTACAGGACACTAATTCCAACAAACTTCACCATGTTCATAATCATCAGATATAGTGTTATCAAAAGAAGCCTGGTTCTTGTTTTTATCAAGGCAGTAGCACTTAATATGATTGTTTTTACCACACTCATAGCATTTTACATTAGATAAGCCTTTCCTACCTTTAGACTGTGATCTGTTTTTTTCTTTTTCCTCTTTTCATATTGTTTTGGTTGTCACTAGTTAGTCCTACCTCTAATAGTTAGCCCTTCCCTATTGTTGTTGTTACTTATAGAATATTTATCGTCCACTTTCAATCCTATGATTTTGGACCTCAGAGCATCTTCAACTTTAGTTAGTGATATGGTCTTTGTTCCACACCTAAGGGTGTCCATAAATGATCTCAAGAATTTCAGTAAAGACCCTAAAAGAATGACTGCCTGAACCTCATTAGGTACGTCTACTTTTAGGTTAGTTAGATGATTTAAAACCCTACAGAACTCATCAAGATTTTCCTCTAATAGTTTATTTTCATCCATTTTAAATGTGTAGAACTGTTCCATGTATAAGACTCTATTAGCTAATGATATTGTGGCATATAGTTCTTCTAACTTAGACCACACAGCAGCACAACTAGTTTCACCACAAATTTTAGAAAGAGTTATGTAAATAGGGTAAGAGGTTACCGGGTGCTACCACCTCGATGTTTACCTTCTTCTTGCCTGTTAGCTCCTCTGGCTTATCTTTTTCCGGTACGAGTGCTGAATTTTCTCCAAAAGACATCAGTGAGGTGCTAACCCTGACCTTCAAAAGCTCAAATTCGTTCTTATCATTAAACTTTTCTATGTCGTGTTTGGCAGAAGCCATCTCACAGATCTTTAACACGAACAATGGCTCCGATACCCCAACACTGGTGGTGGCTGACTACCGGTGATAGGGATTGCTGGCGACGTGGTGGACAAGGGGGTGTTTGTGAGAGAGAGAAAGAAAGTGGTACATATGGGGAAGGAGGTATTGGGAAAGAGAAGGTGGTAGCGGCACGGCAAGGCGGCGGCCGATGACTTGGTGGTGGAGGGGTTATGGAGGATAGTGACAATGAGAAATGGGTATGGGGTAGATCGAGAAACAAGGGGTATGAGAGTGAAATTATTTTTTTTTAATAATCAATAAATCTCGGCCGTCTATTACAATGGATGGCCAAGATCTTTTCCTCTCTCCTTCTCACACTCTATATATATAGGGCACAATTTGTATAAGAATGTGAGAGGGGCGAATCTTGGTCGTCCATTACAATGAACGGCTAAAATTAGCCCCTTTTCTATACATTAGAAAAAATAAGTCTTATCCACCCCACCTCCCCCCCTCCCTTGCCTAACCCCAACCCTTCTTTTCTCTCTCGCTCACCCTAGCATCCATCGCCGGTCACCACCACCGTCGCCGCTCCTTTTCCACTTTCTTCTAATACCCCTTTCTCTCACGCCCCATAACCCTTCACACCGTTGCAGGCGATGGTGGCCGGTAGCGGCGAGTGATAGGCGAGGGAGAGAGAGAAAGGATGGGTTGGGGGGGGGGGGGGGGGGGGGGGGGGGGAGGGAGGGAAGAGGGAGATGGGTGGATAAATTTTTTTTTTTTTACTTTTAAAAAAGGGGCTAATTTGGCCGTCCATTGGAATGGACGGCTAAGATTGACCCCTTTTATATGGGGTACCAAAAAGTCCCCACCCCACCTTCCCCTTCCCTCTCTCCCTTCCCCCGCCCTTACTTTTTCTCTCTCTCACCCCGCCACCCGCTGCCGCTTTCGTCACCGACCACCACGGCCCGTCACTTCCTACCACTATCGGCCTCCACTAACGCCGTTGCCCCTCCTTTTTCTCTCTCTTCTAATATCCTTTTGTCACCCCCCCCCCCCCCCCCAAAATAACCCTTCATGCCCATTGCGGCCCCTCCTTTTGTCTCTCTTCCAATACCACGCACCGGCAGGTGGCAGGGATGAAGGGATATGGGGAAGCGAGAATGGGGTACTGGAAGAGCGACCAAAAAGGGGCGGCGGGGGTGAAGGGTTGGGGGGGGGATATTGGAATAGAAGAAAAGAAGGGGGCGGCATTGGTGGATTAGCGGCAGCGGTGGGGTGAACAAATATTTTTTGGTTGGGGTGGGGGGGGGGGGGGGGGAGAAAGACGTACTAGAAGAGACAGATTAGGAGGGGCGGCAGTGGGTGGTGATGGTAGCAGGTAGCTAGGGTAAGAAAGAGAAAGGAAGGGTTACGAAAGGGGGATGGGGAGGGAGGGAGAGAAAGGAAAGGGGTTACAAAAAAATTTTTTTTTTTTTTTTTAATCACACAAAAGAGGGCCAATTTTGACTGTCCATTATAATGGACGGCCAAGATCTGTCTTTCTCATAAGAATTGTGTCATATATATATACATATACATATACATATATATATGTATATATATATATATATATATATATATATATATATACATATATGTATATGTATATGTATATATATATATGTACATATACATATATACATATATATATGTATACATATATATATATATATATATATATATGTATATTTATACATATATATATACACACACATATATATACACAACAAAAGGTCTTGTACCATTCTTATTATCTTAATTTAATTGTTTGGTCAAATTCAAGTTAAGTTATTGATATAATTTTTAACGGTGCGATCACGTTAGAAAAAGTAACCCACTACAAATCTACTGAATTTAACCCAACTTATGGCCAAACTATCAAGAATTCCATTAACAACTTGACCTAAATTTTACTATAAGAACCAAATTGACATAATATTAATTGTATAGAGACTAAATTGACACAATTAAAATACAAGGACTGAATACACGATGGACAAAGAACGTAGCCCTTTATTGTTAATAAATCTATGTATTATTACTATAATATGTATATATATTAACACCCATATATATTTGTACATGCTTAAATTAACACCTTGTTTCAGCGGGAGCCTTTGTGGCATCGGGATTATTGTTGTTATGGTTATATTGAAATTAACATATTAGTGGAAATAATATTTTATGCTAAAAAATTTATGTACAAGTGCAGTTTGATAATCTATTCCAATACACTTGTCATATATATTCTGACATGTTGGCTTTTTATGTGAGATAGCTTATATTAGACTTGTTGCAAGTCACAAAAGCAAAAGAATCAAATACAGACACGAGATCTCGAAACTAAAACAATGAAACTAAGAACACCAAAATTTTTGCAACGTCTAGACCCAAAAAAGATGGTCATAGTACTCAGCTCCTTATTTTTAGAGAGATATCTCCTATATCATTTATTATTATGAATTTATAAACCAAATTAAATGCAAGAACTCAAATACAAACTCAATACAGGGCTTCTAAGATAGAAGCCTAACGAACAACCCTAAATTACAAATGTCTTCTCACCAGCAGCTCAAAACCACCGTGGATTTAAGCTCTGAAGCTTGGAACCACCACAAATTAGCTCTGAGAAGGAGTTAGGATTAGGGTTTCAAGAAGAGCAATGGGCCAAGAAAGGGAAATAGAGAGAAATTGGGGGAAATCAGTGTAAAACGAATACTATGTGAAAAACCCTAATGTCCAGTTCTTTATGTACCTCCATCACTTCAATCCATGTCCTATCCCATTATCCATCCTCAACAGTTGATAACGCAACAACGAATGGCACAGATCACTGAAAAGAAACACAAATCCAAGGGCTAGAAATGCATTGCCTCTTTGGATCAAAGGCATGGATAAGCGACACGCATCAAGCCTCAAACGAAAAGTTGGTACGACCGGGCGGTGGAGGCAGTGGCACGAGAAGTAAATAGGACAAATAAGTAGGGGCGTTTTAGACAATGACCAAATGTGTCAAATTTCAAAAATCAGAACGGAATTACCCCTGGCTTTGCCCATATTTATAGTGTTGCGACACTTGATACAGAAAAATGAAACGCATTGTTTTGAGTTCATTTTTTATACTAAGTGATACGTTTTTGGAATTTGTAATAATCCTAATATTTATCTAAGCATTTTAAGCTCATTTTATCCCTAACTCTTTATTAAAGCATGGTATAGGGTATATGGGTACGAATTAGGATACATTAATCTCCACCTTGGTAACTAAATATACTATCAACTAAATTCTCTCTAATAATAAGAAGTGTTTTAGCAAACCATTTACCCCGGATTTCATTCCTTTTGGACAATTTTAATACAGTTTATGAACTTCTCCAAAGGAACTGATTTCGCATCCATGTTTTTCGGGTTTTCTTTAGTATCAAATTTTAGAAACTCAATTTGGTTTGCCTCTAATTGATCCATGATAAAATACCTCCAAACAGCTAAGTGTTTTGTCCTATCATGGTATACAGGGTTTCTACACAAAGCAAGGGCAGACTCAGTATCTGAATAAATCTTAGGCGGTCCCAAGTTTACATTGATCTCCGATAGTAAATCTCTAAGCCAAATCCCCTCGTTAACAGCATTAGATACAGCCATAAACTCTGATTCAATGGTTGAAAGTGTAATTAAAGATTATAATTTTAACCTCAAACTAATGGCTCCACTAATTAAGGTAAATATATAGGCTAAGGTTAACCTTCTTCTATCTAAGTCACTAGCAAAGTCAGCATCAACATAACCTATCTATTAGGTCACCTTGGTTCCGACTAAAAGTTAGGCCTAAATATAAGGTTCTCTATATATCTTAGCAACCATTTAACCCCATTCCAGCGAACTTTGCCTGAATTGGCCATAAACCTAGATATGCACTCATAGGGTATGCTAGGTCTGGTCTAGTACAAGCCATTGCATACAATAATGACCCAATTGCATTGGCATAAGGAGTACTAGACATTCTAAGTTTTTCTTTATCTGTTTCTGGGAATTGTGTTGCTGAAAACTTATACTATGATGCCATGGATAGTTTTACAAATTTTGAATTGAACATGCTAAATCTTTCTAACACTTTTGTCAAATAATGATTTTGTGAAAAATGGACAATTTTAAGGTTATGTTTCTTATAATGTCATTCCCAAAATTCTCTTTGCTTCTCCCAAATCGTTCATGTCAAATAAGCTATTTAACCTCTTTTTTAAGTCTAAAATCTATTTATTGGACCTGCTCGCTGAGAGCATATCATCAAAATAGATCATTATGAACATAGCCTCATCATAATCAACATCTTTGAAATAAAAGCACGTATCATCAACTGATCTAGTAAAACCATTATCAATCATAAATGTGTCAAATCGCCTATACCACTGTCTGGACGACTGTTCCAGTCCATATAAAGACTTTTTTAGCAAACACATAGAATCAATGGAATTGAATTCTTCAAATCCTTCAGGTTAAGCCATGAGGATCCCTTCCCCACCATGCAACAATGCTGTAGTTACATCCATTTGCTCAAGAACACATCGTACTTGGCAGTTAAACACATCAACAAACAAATGGTAGTGTGTTTCACAACAAGGGGGGGAAAATGTCATTATACTCTACCCCCTCTTTCTAGCTGAAACCGTTGGCCACTAATCAAGCCTTAAACCTAAGCTTCCCTTTAGAGTTTTCTAGTTCTTTGACCTTAAAGACCCATTTTGAACCTATTAACTCCTTACCCTTTTGCGTAGGGACTAAAGTCTAAGTCTGATTTTTTTTCTTATGCTTTCCATCTCTGTAGCCATCGCATTCAGCCATTC
This sequence comes from Simmondsia chinensis, assembly GCA_018398585.1. NCBI lineage: Eukaryota > Viridiplantae > Streptophyta > Magnoliopsida > Caryophyllales > Simmondsiaceae > Simmondsia > Simmondsia chinensis. The sequence goes on from JAGTTD010000001.1 coordinate 21,658,722, forward strand.
TACTGTGTATCTGCTGTTGATAGCTTCACTATAGCTCATGGGTTCAGACTCAACATACTCTAGGCAGTATTTAGGGTATAGGCTATACAATCTGCATATCTAAACCTATATGGAGCCCTAGCCTCCCTCCTGACCATATCTCTGGCCAACTAATAGTTTTCTAGGTTCTGTAATGCCTCGGTTTGGTTCTGGTTAGTCCTACCAAGTTTGTTTTGTTCGTTTTCAGGTCTATTTTGATCTAGGTCAGCCTCATTCTGTTCATTTTCTTTTTGGTTATTCTCTATTTCAGTCCTAAGGTTGATTGGGTTAGGTGTGTTCATCTCAAATTCATAAAAGTTAGGATCAAAGGTCCTAACAACAGCTGGACTATTACTTAACTGCAGCTGGACTATTACTTAATTGTTCTTTTAAGTAAGGCATTTCATCTTTATTTAAGGTGACATCCTTACTTACAATAGTAATAGTCCTATTCCCATATTTGATTCAAACCTATAACCCTTAACCCTTGAATTATAACCTAAGAAAATGCCTTTAACAGCCCTAGGTTCCAATTGTTCCTCACTTTAGTGTGCAAAGACTGAATAACGAAGATGCATAAATTATCATAGTTTATAGGTATTCCTTACCACACATGCTCAGTTTTCATTTTTAAAGTAGAATTTGGAGATCTCTTTATTAAGTAGGTTGTTGTATTTACAGCTTCACCCAAAAACTTGGGCAATTCGGATTAATATTTAGGGATAGATATTACCTCTATTTTTTTTTCGGTCCGGCCGCCCCTGACCTAATAAGAACGATTATCCTTATGACCAAACAAAGACCAGCTTACTATTTGTTTAAACCTAATGAAAACAACATGCATCTCACACGATCATGTAAGTTCCTATTCATCCTTTCAGCCATACCATTTTGTTGAGGGGTTTTCCTAACTGTGTTGTGTCTTTTAATACCATGTTCATTACATAGATCATCAAATTCTTCATTCATAAATTCTAGGCCACTGTCCGTCCTAAGCACCTTAATCTTTCAACCTATTTGGTTCTCAGTTAAAGTCGTCCATTTAACAAAGGTTTTATACGCGTCATACTTATTTTTCAGGAAGAAAACCTATACTTTGCATGAGAAATCATCCATAATAGATTAAAAAAAAAAAAAACTATGCTGTACCCGTTGTGAGTACCCTAGAGGGTCCAATGTAATCTACAATGCCTTCAATAGTATGTGACCAATGCTAAATCCAAGCCTAATATGCTTCCTATAAATGCAATGATCACAAAAATCAAGTTTAAACATAGAATCTAACCCAAAATACAACCCATTCTTGACCATCCCTTTAGGGATATTTAAGGCTCCTCTTAAGATTTTCATCTCTCCCTTACAAGCCTTTAGGATAAACCCACTTATGTCAAGCTGTCCTGATGATATAAGGTTTCTTTTTTAGTTTTGAGACATGCCTAACACCTTCTAAAACAAAGTTAGTACCATAAGTTAAACTAACCCTAACTAAACCGACATCCACTGCCTTACAAGCGTAGTTATTCCCTAACATAACCTTTCCCCATTAACATTCTTATATTCGGCAAAATAAGATCTATCAGAAGTCATATGAAAGCTACATCAAGAGTCTAACACCATTCGTGTGTTGTAATGTCAAAAGAGGCAACAAGAACTCAACCATGTTCATAATCATCGGATATAGTGCAATCTATAGACGCCTGGTTCTTGTTTTTATCAGTACAATAGCGCTTAATATGCCCCATTTTACCAAACTCATAACAATTTACATTTGACAGGTCTTTCCTACCTCTAAACTATGATAAGTTTTTACTTTTTTGCTCTGCCCTTACTATTTTGGTTATCTCTAGTTTTAGTCCTGCCTCTAGCCATTAGCCCTTCCCATTGTTGCTGTTACTTATAGAATATTTGCCATCCCTTTCCAATTCTACAATTTTGGACCTTAGAGCATATTCAACTTCTATTGGCGATATGGTCTTTGTTCTATACCTAAGGGTGTCCTTAAATGATCTTAAGAATTTCTGTAAAGACCTTAAAAGAACTACTACCTGAACCTCATCAGGATTTTGGTTAGTTAGATCATTTAAAACCCTATGGAATTCATCAAGATTGTCCTCTAATAGCTTATTTTCATCTATTTTAAATGTCTAGAGTCGTTCCATGTATAATACTATATTAGCTAATGATATTGTGGCATATAGATCTTCTAACATAGCCACACAATAGTAAAACTAGTTTCACCACAAACTTTAGAAAGAACATAGTTATGTAAATAGAGTAAGAGGTTACCATGTGCTGCTATCTCGATGTTGACCTTCTCCTTGCCTGTTAGCCCTTTTATCTTATCTTTTTCTGATAGGAGTGCTCTGTCATGGTGCCTCTATTCTGTCTTTGGTCGTGGGGACTCCCGTTAGTCATAGTGGTGCTTCTCTAAAGCACGTGCTTGGACTTGGTGATGAAACTAAAGAGTCAATTCTAGAAGTCGAAGTGTCTATCGCACGTTGGAACCCGATGGCGCTGCGGGTGGTCGGTCAACAATGGTGATTTGTGTAATTCCGAGGTTAATGTTGGAAAGTGAAATTATCGAGGTTGGAAACCCTAACTTCGCATACAAAGCTTATCTAGTATGAAATGAGAAACTTTGGACCTCTTACAAATAAAAAGGAAAGGGAGGGGGGGGGGGGGGGGGGGGGGGGTTGGGGTTTGAAATCTATTTAGCTATTTCTCAGTTGGGCCTTAGGTGGGTGATTACCCCTGTTTGATACTAAGAGAAAATTAAACTATTTGAATTCATGGAAAAGGGTTGTTTGACTAGTAAATAGAGATATACATATAGAGGCATGGATGCACTCTTGCCTAAGTAATTGAAAAAAAAGAAAAGAAAAGAAAAGAGGACATATTGTCTTATAGTATTTGAGGTTAATTTGGCACATTTTGATAACTTGAGCCTTAATATCTGGTTACGTTGTTGTTAATATACATGTTAAAAGGCAATATTTTCCAAATACATATTAGAAAATTAAATGGAAACAACATGATGTTAGACATACATTTTATTCTTGAGTTAGAGCATTATAGCATAATTACAATGTAATAGATGGATAGACTCCCCATAATCCTACGTCAAATGTATCACTAAAAGAGGAAACTCTAAAGCACATGATGAATGCCATGCTTATTTGCTGTAGACATTCTGAAAATATGTTAAAGAAGTTGTTTCATCTGCTTGTCAGAGAGCCTCATAAAAGGCTTAACTTAAACTCTAAAAAAATTGCAAAAAGGTCAGATGCCCCTAATTTAAAATACCTGTTGATTCTGCTTTTCTTACTATATATGGTCATCGTAGTACTACAACTCTCATGCATGTAGTAAAATTATGCAATCTAGAGTCACTGAATATTTGAGCATATTCTTCCCATGAAATCTAATGCCATTCATGATGTGTAACATGTTGATGCTATGTGCTTTTTAGCCTCGGACTTGTTTTTGTCACCGGCGTCGTAACCGAAAGTAATAGAATAAAGAAAGAAATTTTGTGTGCACAAATGATAAAAGTTTTCAAGACCGATGAAGAGGCCATTATTAACAAACAAGTAGACACTCCTACAGGGTGTAAACTGATTGGGAGAAAGTGCTTATTCAAGAAGAAATTGAAAGTGGATGGCTTTATTGATAAGTTTAACGCATGATTAGTGGCCACAAGATACACCCATATACATGAAATTGATTTCTTTAAGATCATCAACCATGTCTAAGATAGCCATTATGAGAATTTAGATAGCTCCTCTTTCTAATATCTTGTAGTGTATATATGAAATCGATGTCGAATTATGTTTTAATAATGACCTTAAGGAAATGTTTATATGGAACAACCAAAAAGGTCTGTGGTCCTTGGTGTGGAAAATAAAGTTTGTAAGATTGTGCATTCCTAGTATGATCTCAAATAAGCTCCTAAAAGATGGCATCAAAATTTGATAGAACATTGGTGAGACATGGGTTTAATTGTGGTGACAGATATGTGATCTTTTTTTAAGCATGCGTTTGAATGTTACGCATGCAACACCTTATAATTTCATGCCTTGACATAAAAGACTTTGGTGAAGTTTGGAAAGATCACTACAATACCTAAGGGTTTTTACTCTTAATTATGTGGGGGGGAAAAACTTAAAGAGTATGGTCATTTTGATGACATGCTAACTAAGACTCCACATGACCCTAGTGATGTCTTATAGAGGTACTAGCAAAGATCTATAGATTATAGTTTATGTTGTTATAGACCCATTGCTAGTTAGAGGGATGTTGTGATGTTAGGTAGATTTCTGATATTGTTCAGAATCATCCTACTGATGACAATGAATTTGGACTTATCAGTGATGCCGTATCTAGGGATCCCTTCTTAAACCTGCACCATTGAATTGACCTTGGGATCTAATGTTATCATTCTAGAAATAGCAGGTATATAAGTTGAATGGCCCAGGAATGTGGTGAGATACATTCCATTGTGGGAGCCTTATACACCCAAGGGTCTATGTGATACACATTGAGCTCGAAAGCCTCATAACTATATCATTTGCCTTAGTTTGATTTGACACTTTGTGGATTATGGCCTTTTATAAATAAAACTGGTAGTGATCCAATTGATTTAAGATAATAATGTTACATGGTTGTGATAGTATGTGAAATTAATAATTTTGCGGTATATATCCTTTGTGCCAAATGTATATACAATATACGTACAATGTATGTACTTGAAGTGGAGGTGATTTTATTGATATAATGTTGATCCAATATCGTGTTATATTCACTATTATTGAAGTTGGTAGGAGATGGAGTTAGTTGTTTAACATCTCATTGTAGGTTCCTCAATGTGGGGGTAAGAGCAACTCATGATTGATGTTGTCAGTGGTCAAAACTCAAGTACCGCTTTAATTTAATACAGTGTTGAAATTCCATTTGTGAAGGTTGAGCTCAAAGTTCTAAGCTAACTCATAGTCCGTAACGGATGGTGTGGGTACTGCACACTTGATGGGTCTAGCAAGAGGAGACTTATTTATCTCAAGTCTAAGATCGTAAAGGATCTTTTGGAAAGAAAGTAATATCACTATATTATGTGAGGTGTGGAAAAAATCCTATGGATCCATTTACAAAAGGCTTATGCCATAAATGGTTCTAGAAATATCAAGGAGGATGAGACTGAAGTCTATTAAATGAATAAACTACGATGTATCCAACCTAGTTTCATACAGGTTCAATGTGAAAAGTCAGAGTTTAATTCAAGGAGTGCACTGTATTTTATTTTCCCTCCTTATGATGTTGACAGTGCTAGGATGAGTCCGTAGCCATATGTTTGGTGGTGTGAGTGAGCTCGCACTTGATGGATACCAATCGATATGTTACGAAGGTGGTGAGGTTGAGCTCTAACTCTTAATGGACCCATAGCCCTACGTTTGGTGGTGTGCGGTAACACACACTTAATGGGATTTACCTATATAGGGGTGGGAGTGTGGCCGCTCGCTATAAAGGTTGAAGACTTGCCTTCTAGAGCAACTATAAATATCCAGGACGGGCGCATGGCCAATAAAACGTGCCAAATCGCAGGGGTTGTCAAGATATGGAGTTTGGTGGGGTCTAAGTGGCAGACTATTCAACCACTTGAAAGGTTAAATACGAAAGTCACTTGGCAAGCTGTTGGTCCTAAACTTAGTTTACACTAGGTGACGATTCAAGTAGCAAGATATCGGCACTGAAACACTAAACTCTCTTTATCCAACATGAAAAAGGAGTTGAATAAGCTTCATATTAAATATGGTATGACTTCTTAACTTAAGTTAAAGAGGAGAGGTAGATGAGGTCTAGACGCACGCGTGCACGTTGCTAGCCCATCGGGTCGAGCTAGGCTCAGTATGGAGGCATGGTTGTTCTTTTCTCAACTAGTGTTTCTCTTAGAAGCGTTGCGACAAAACTTTAATAGTATTCCACTCCCTATAAAATGCAATTTTCTTTGTCAAAAATTATTTAGTCCTACACACCTCTTCCCAAATTGTCATTTTCTAATTGATAATTGTTGGTGTAATTTATGGTGAATATTGGGATTACATGGCACCCCTTCCCAAGGGATACCTGCTCTAGTATAAAATTCTAGTTTTGATAAGTCTAAATATAACCATCATCTCAACAATCATCTCCTTTCCTACTTTAATCGTCTCTAGAACTCTTCTCCACTTGGGCAAAGTTCTTAGGCTCTCCTATGTTATGATTCAAGATCAATCTTGAATCATAACCTAAGATAGGGAAGGAATTTGAGATGAGAAGTAGAAGAAAGTGATGAGAAGTAGAGAGAATTAGGGTTGATAAAAAGGATCAAGATCTATTTCATTCAATGAATCTTATTACATGAAGAATCAAGCTATTTATACTAATGTTAGCTAGACCAAGATATAAAGCATTTAGACTAACTAAACTAACCGACTTAACTAGCTAGAGCCGCCAAAACACTTAAAACCAGATAAACACCAACTATCGCTAACCACCCTTCCCGCCAAAACTAATTCAAACTATTTACAAGAATTACAACATTTATTCGAAGCATACAACCCAGAAACAGACTAAATTGATCAAAACCAACCTTGATCATGACAATACCCGCCCCTCAAGAACATTCATCTCCTCAAGAATGAAACGAAAGAAATTGGGTCTTGATAAACTTTAATTCCTCCCATGTAGCATTCTTGTGTCCCGGATATGCCCACTAAATGAGCACTTCCTCTTTGTTTCTATCCTCCTGCTACATAGTACGAGAGTCCAAGATAGCGATAGTTCCTGCAAGAGCGTTCCATTGGCAGAAGCTGCTAGAGGTGCTGCAAAACTTGTCATTCCTTCTGCTACATGCTTCTTTAGGAGTGACACATGAAATACTGGATGCACACATGAATCTGGAGGCAATTCCAACCTGTAAGCCACAGTTCCCAGCTTCTCCAACACCTCGTAAGGTCCAAAATATCGAGCATAAAGCTTGACATTCTTGCATACTGCCACTGATGACTACCTGTATGGCTGCAACTTCAAGTAAACCTGGTCACCAACAGAAAAAGTCTTATTAGTTCTTTTCCTATTAGCGAAAAACTACATACTTGATGGAGCCAATTGCAAGTTGTCCTTGAGTTGTTATACTAGCTGTCTCCTCTGCATCAGCAATTCATTAACTTCTATTACTGAAGATGTAGTTCCTTGAAGTCCCATAGGTGAAGGTGGGTCATAGCCATAAAGTGCCTTGAAAGGAGTTGTTCACAAAGTTGAATGAGCGTGTGTGTTGTACCAATACTTAGCCAACGATGGCCACTTGTGCCACTGCTTGGGATGAGAAAATGTCATGCCTCTTAAATATTGTTCAACACATTGATTCACCCTTTCTGTCTGACCATCTATTTGAGGATGATAGGAAGAGCTTAAAGCAAGTGTGGAACCAAGCAATAAGAACAATTCACTCCAGAAGTTGCTGGTGAACAACCTATTCCGATCAGAAATGATGGATTGAGGCAGCCCATGAAATTTATAGATGTGGTCCAAGAACAATTTTGTAAGTCTCTCAACTGAAATTGGATGATTGAGGACAATAAAGGCTCCAAACTTGGTGAAGCAGTCCACCACAACCCAAATGATTTCCTTTCCCTTAGATTTAGGCAAGCCTTCTATGAAGTCCATACTGATGTGGCAACTCCGGAATAGGCAAGGGCTGAAGTAGCCCTTGATAATGCACATGATCACTTTTTGTTTGTTGACACACCTCACATACTCGCACACATTCCACCACATTCCTTTTCATGCCTGTCCAATGAAAGTATTGCCTCAACCTCTGATAAGTGCCTTCAATTCCAGAATGTCCTCCCCACACTTAAGCATGAAAAGCTAGAATAAGTTGCCTCCTCGGGTCTGTTTCAGACCCAATGTAAACCTTTCCCTTTACTCTTATAGCACCATTGCTGACAGTCACACCAGAATCTTCAATTGATGAATGCTTAACAGTAAATGTTGTAATACAATCCTAAGCAAAGCTGTCTCCTTCATAGGATTTTTGCAATTCCTCCATCTAAGATGGCCATGACAAGCTGCAAAATTCCCCTCTTCTTGTCTCGTTGACAGTGCATCAGCTACAAGATTCTCCCTTCCACTTTTGTATTAAATCGAATAATCCAATCCCAACATCTTCATGAGCCCCTTGAGCTGCACTCTAGTAGTGATCTTTTGCTCAAGTAAATACTTAAGGCTCTGGTGGTCAGTCTTGATGATAGGTGATAGCCTTCAAGGTAGTGTATCCATTTCTGAACTGCCAAAAAGATTGAGAGATATTCCTTCTCATAAATGGACAAATTCAAATTCCTTGGACTTAGAGTTTGGCTGAGATAAGCCACAGGTCTTCCACCTTGAGAGAGAACTGCTCCCACCCCTTGCTACTAGCATCAGCTTCCAAGATGAATGGCACCTTGAAATCAGGCATTGCTAACACAGGAGCTGAACACACAGCTGACTTCAGGTGCTTAAATGCTTCTTGAGCTACTTCTGTCCACACAAATGCATCTTTCTTGAGCAGGTCTGTTAATGGCTTAGCTATCATACCATATCCGGAGACAAACTTTTGGTAATAACTAGTCAATCCCAAGAAACCCTTCAGTTGTTTGAGTGAATCAGGTATTGGCCAGTCCTTCATCGTTTGAATCTTTGATGAATCAGTGGCCACTCCCTCACATAATATGATATGGCCCAAATATTTAATAGCATACAGCTTCTACTGTCTCATAGTTTCAAACACCTATCCCAGATGTACCACATGAGAATCCAAGGTAGGACTATACACCAAAATTTCATCAGAGAACACAAGAACAAACTTCCTCAAGAAGGGGTTGAACACTGCATTCATTAAAGCTTGAAAAGTGGTTAGAGCATTGGATAACCCAAAGGGCAAAACCACAAATTCATAATAACCATGGTCGGTTCTAAATGCAGTATTGTGTATATCCTAATTCAATACTCGAATCTGATAATAACGCTACCTTAGATCTAACTTAGAGAAGTAATGAGAACCATGTAACTCATCCAAAAGGTCATCATTAATGGGAATTGGGAATTTGTCTTTGTGAGAGAATTAAGTTGCCTGTAATCAATACACATCCGCGAGGTCCCATCCTTCTTCTTATCCAACATCACAGATGAGGCAAAAGAACTATGGCTATGTCTAATGAAATTTATTTTCAAAAGCTCCTCCACTTGCCTCTTAATCTCACTTTTCTGAGAATGGGGGTACTCGTAAGGTCTGAGGTTCACTAGATTTGAGTCTGATTTAAGAGGAACAGCATGGTCCAGCGATCTCTTGAGAGGAGGGACAGTTGATTGCTTAAAAAGGTCATTGTAGTCTTGAATGAGCTTGTCAATTAAGGGATTCGAATTTACTTGAGCATCCACAAGCTTTGCATCAGAATAGAAGAGGTGGCCAATCCATTGATAAGCCCCTTTCTTGATCACTCCTTCCAATTGTTTGCTCCTCATCATTTGCAATTGCCCTTGCTCTATGATTCCTTGTAACTTGACACTTTGGCCATTTCTTTCAAAAGTAACTGATAACTGAGCAAAATCAAACACAATGGGACTGATTGTTTTCATCTAATCCACTCCAAGAACCATGTCACATCCACCCAACCTCAGAACTCTGAAATCATACACAAAGCTATGTCCATGCATTAGCCAATAGAACTGGTTCCACTTAGTCTGTGTCAATATAGAATTTCTATCAGTGACTGTTACTGCCAAAGGGCTAGTCTCGGTCATCTCTTGCCCCACTGCCCTCACAATCTTTGGATCCACAAAACTATGCGTGTTACCACTATCAATTAAGATCAATAGAGGCTTGTGACTAACTTCACCCTTGATCCTAATCATGTTGTGAGAGCCACTTCCAGTCAAGGCCTTAACAGAAATTTCCACCTCATCATCATCAAACTCTATAATCAGCTCTTGCTCTTGGACATTAGGACCTATTTCACCCTCTTGATCCTCCGAATCTTCTTCACTAACAACTCTAGTGACAGCCATGAGAAATTCAGGACTGCACTTGTGACCAAAGAAATATTTCTGATTGCACTTAAAGCACAACTTCTGAGCCTTTTTTTCCTCTAAACTCATAGGCTTATTGTTTACTACAACAGCTCTTTGCAAGGGAGCTACAACCTGTCCACTCTTAAAGCGTTGCCCTTTTGGTGCAGCCAAAACAGTATTCTTAAACAGCCTTGCCTTGGAGTAAGCCTGAAACAATGTTGAAGAATTTAATGCTTTAACAAGATTCTTGATTTTAGGTTTAAGTCCACTAATAAAGCTTGAACCGTAATAAGCTCCATTGGCTCCCGGATTCACCGCCATCATTCTAGCTCTTAATTTCTCAAATCATATACTCCTTACCTGATGTTTCTTGTGACACCTTGTTAAAATTGTCCACCACGTCACCAAGATCTTTATCTCCATATCTCTCACATAATTCATCCACGAACTCAAACCAAGTAATGGAAGGATTTCCTAATATCAAGCTATTGAACCACACCTGATATCCCCTTAAGTAAACTGTAGCAAGCTCCGCCTTCTCAAAATCAACCACATAATAAAAACGAAAGTACCTCTCACATCTTCTAATCCATGATTGATGTTGCATTCCATCAAACGGCTCAATCTCCACTTTAGGCTGTCTAAATCCTGAATTCTTAACCATAGCAGCTCCATCTGCACCCTTCTCAGATCCTCTTGGATACACAGGATCAGGAGGCCTCGTGTGTTGGCTTCCAGATGACATAATTTCAGCTCTAAGAGGTAAAGACTGGCGATAAAGTTGTTCTTGCATTCCTAGTAATTTCTGTTGTATTTGTTGCTGAGACTGCTGTAAATTCAACATAAGCTCTTGTAGCTGCTGCCTCATCACCTCTTGCATCTGCTGTCTCGACTGATTGATCTGATCAGCTTCGAACCTCCAGCCATTGCAGCAGCTTTCTTTCCTTGCGCCAGAATTGATTGAAACAGCAAACCAATAGCGTAAGCACACAAGCTCTGATAACAATTGTTATGATTTAAGATCAATCTTGAATCATAACCTAAGATAGAGAAGGAATTTGAGATTAGAAGTAGAAGAAAGCGATGAGAAGTTGAGAGAATTAGGGTTGAGAAAGAGGATCAAGATCTATTTCATTCAATGAATCTTATTACATGAAGAATCATTCTATTTATACTAACGTTAGCTAGACCAAGATATAAAGCATTTGGACTAACTAAACTAACCGACCTAACTAGTTAGAGCTGCCAAAACACTTAAAACCAACTAAATACCAACTATCGCTAACCACCCTTCCAGCAAAACTAATTCAAACTATTTACAAGAATTACAGCATTTATTCGAAGCATACAACCCAAAAATAGACTAAATTGATCAAAACCAGCCTTGATCACCACATCCTACCCAGCGATTAATAAGTGCACGTTAAGGGTCGGATCGTCTTTTTGGATAATGGTCTTTTCCACAGCGCAATATCGATGTCTGTAAGATCTTTTCATTTGCTCTGTTTCGGTATTTTTATTGATATTTCCAACATTGATATGCTAACCACAAATTTAAATTATTTCGTGGACAAAACTTGGATGTTAATTATTAAAAATATGGAATGCCAAAATAGACAAAAACAATTATCAACACGCCCAAATGTTGTAGCATACAAATCTAACGATCGTAAACATCTAATTTTCTTTCATATTACTCATAAAATTAAGTTTATTTATTTAAATTATAAGAATCATATATGTATTACCCGGGAAAAAGTAGTATACAAAGAGATATTGGATGTTCATGTTTCTATAAGTTATTTACAACAACAACATACCCAGTGCCCTAAGGGCTCCCACCTAAGCAGCGTCGAGGGGGGGGGGAGGGGGGATGTACGCAGCCTTCCCCCTTCAGGGTTTTACCCCTGAAGAGAGGTTATTTCCGAGTGCCTCTAACCTGAGGATGAGGACTTCCCATGAGGTCACCCATCCTGGTACTACTCTTACCCAAGTACGCTTAACTTTGGAATTCTAATGTAATCCAATGACGGTGTGTTGGTACCCTCTTTGGTCTATAAGTTATTTACAAATATGTAAATTTAAGAACTAGTCAAATATAGTACTTTTTAAATAATTTTAAAACATAACAATGATTCTTATTCACAATACGACAAATAACTGAGTGTAATAAAATCGAATAATAAGTCACTACATCAAGAAAATGGTTATAATATTATGAAAACAAACATTAAATAATCGCCATAGTAAACTATTGTAGTCTTCCTAGTTTGCAGTGAAAGACCTAAAGCTTACTTCACTACTCTTAAGGATCAAAGCTAAATATAACCTATCGGGCCAATTCTTGTCCCAACACAAATATGTAACAGATCTTTTGAAAAAAAAACTAAAATTTATGATGTCAAGCTGGTGAAATCCTGTCTCCAAACCTAGGTACAACTTTCACCAAGGGAAGGATAACTGCTTGCAAACCCCACTTAGCATAAGAGTGAGGTTATTGTCCTCCAATGTTAGTTATAACTCTTCCTGACATTTGCTACGTGGTCAATCTCGTCTTCCACTTCATGCATGCTCCCTGAGACACTGACTACCAGGTTGTAAAGTGCATCCTACAGTACCTCAATCATGCACCTATGCTAATGCTGATTGGGGTGACTCCTGATATACAACACTCTACCACAAAATACATCCTCTTAACTTAGCCCAATCTCTTGTCCTAGCGTGACAAAAAGGACACTATCACCAAGTCCACAACCAAACGAGACCGGTTAAGATCTACTTGGGGCCCCCAATTTCTTACAAGTCCATTTTTGAAAAATAGTTATATTATTAGTTTAATTGAACTTTGTACTGTCATTCATAATTGGAGAAACATCAGCCTATTTATAATACATTTTAAATCACATGTTTACATACATATTATAAAGGACTTACACATTCGCTGGTACTATGTTAGAAAGTGGATTACTTGAGATGCATTAAAATTGGCCTAAGACACCTTAGTATTACAAAAGGATCCATGAAACAAGCATACTTTGGACCTCTAAAATCTTGTGAACAACCTTGCCACCAAGTCTGAGCACCGAGTTGTTCCCAAACTATAGAAAAAAGTGACTGCTTCCAATATCCAATGAGAGAACTTAGCGTATGACAAATTAGACTCGTAATGGTCTCCTATGATAACATTGCCGCCAAATACCTTGTCTCAACCTAGTCTCACATGCATGGTTGTATCAAACATGTTGACATTGATCATCAGGATGTTCGAGAGAAGATATTGAAAGTTGACATTCCGATTGGATACATGAGCACATTGAAAGCTTTTCAACTGATTGCGTTTGCTATAACAAAGTCAATCTACAATTGTCAGCCCCTGTACAAGATAAGGGAGCATGTAAAAGTGTCCTTAAATATCCCTAGAATCCTATATATACTAGCATATACCTAGGACTAAGGGCCTCTTTGGGATTGCTTATTCCGGGGAATTAAGTGTTTTTTTTTTTCTAGAAAAAGCACTTTTTTAGAATTCAAAGGGTGTTTGGCAAACATCAAAACATATTTTTTATTAAAAGTAGAAGATTTTTTTTTTGTTCTTAAGCAAAAGTAGAAATTTGGTGCTTCTGATTTTAAACAAAGGTATAATCAAGAACTTAAAATTTTCGGGATAAAAATACTCCTAATCGAACATGAAAATTGCATCATATCCTTACAAAAACATCATCTTTCAAAACCTATTACTTATGCTATCTATATACAAGTTTGAAATGTACGAGTTCGTTATATTACTTGTATAACATTTATTTTCTTTCATAATATAATATAATATAATATAATATATATATAATATTTATCATATTTATTTTACTTAATAATAATAACAACAACAACAACAATAACAATAATATTAACAATAGTCATTTTAGATTTTTAAGTTTTTAAAAAATAATACTAAATTATGAATAAAATAAATCAAACTATTATTTTTTTAATTTACCATTTATTATAATTTGATAAAAAATTAAAAACCAATGATTAATATATACTAAAAAAAACTGTTTAAGATAAATTCTGCATCTAAACACTATTAAGCACTTCTGCCTATATCTTTTTTTGTAATTTGACAGAAAAAAAGCATTTTCTTAAACAATGGCCAAATACTAACAATAATAAAATAAGCACTTCTGACTAGTTGAGCTAAACATAAACTACTTCTTCAAAACAACACTTTTTACAGAAGTGCTTTTACATAAAGTGCTTTTGAAATAAGCAATTTTTTCACAATAATTCCAAAATGGCCCTAAGTGTATTAATTAGAGATAATATTGTAAATTACCTTCATAAACTCTATAATTACCATAGCTTGCAACCGTAAGTGTATTACTTAGAGATAGTATGTATGAGACTCAACATAAATCACATTCTCACATTATTAACACGAAAACTATGCATGATTAAGTAGAGATAAGGAAGCATGACAACAATAATGAAGTCATAGAAGAACATGACAAAACCCATAAATAGGATGCACACTCTTAAAGGCTGCACAAGGAAACCAAATTCTAAGCAAAATTCCAAAAACCCATTTTCTCAAATTCAATTCCCTGGTTTAACGGGAATGTCATATCCAACCAAGGCCTCATGTTATTGCTTCCAAAATAATGGAGGTACTCCATTATTCTTTTGTAATTTATTGACATTTTTTTTTCTCTGTGGTGAGATGGTTATGGGATATTGTTACTAGTGGGATTCGTTAGGTGGCGTCAAAACCCTCTAGTGATCATCACTATTAGACCAAACGTTTCTTGGTTTATTAACTCTATTAGTATAAATTATTGTATATTTAGGTACACCTAGTTATATTGTAGAAGTGATGTGCTGTGAAAAAAAATGAGATATTTGGTAATCATGTCATGTTAAGAATTGTTGTTAAAATTATTATAAGTTAAAAAATGTCTATTTTAGAATTCAATGTAATAATGTCTATTATAATTTATTCTTGATTATTTTATGAATTTGCATGTTATAATAAATATAAATTTATTATAATTACTTATAGTGCTTTATTGTTAATTAAACATCCATTAAATAAATTATCCATGTTATTTTGAAATAACTTTTTCTTAATATTTATACTATGCAATGCATATTTTGTAATTCAATATAATAGAAATTATTAAAAAAAATATTAATAAATTTTAATTAAATTATTTTGATAAAATTAAAGAACAAATATTTTCATAGGAGTTGCTTATGAGTAGGTTGTAAATGCTAATAGGCATTGTTATACTATAAGGGCATATTGTCATTTGTGAAATTCATCAGGGATAATTTCATATTGAACTTTTTATCGAGTTTTTTACCCTCAAAACATGTTTTTCCAAAAAGCACTTTCCCATATTTTTTAAAAAGCTTGTTACGAAAAAAAAAAAAAAAAAAATTTCTCAATCATAGTTCTAACCATGCTCTTTAAACGCAACTTTGATAGTGAGGTCAAACACACTATTTTCGTGGAATGATAATTTTTTTTTAAGTCATATTGTCTCAAATACTGTAATAATATGATGTTTGACGTATGAAAAAGTATAGGAAAATATATTAACTAGTTCAATTAAGAAGACAAATGAATCAAGCCAACCCCTACCGCTCAACGCTATGCTAGCAAACATTGTCCTTGTCTCCAAATTAGCTCAAACCCCAATGAGCTTGAGGTTGAGCTCAAGTTATTATGAGCCTGATGTTACGGGAAGAGCGCAGATCACCCGTGTGGCACCTAAGCCCTTTGAGGATAGGGCCGGGCTAGGCTACCTCATAGGGTCAACAAGCTGCAAATATACCTCTGAAGAGACGAAGTACACGGCTAACTAAGGAACATACCTGCATACCGTACACACGCGTTAGTACCAAACAGGCTATGGAGACCCTATATGACATATGACTGCTTATTGAGCATCGGGGATAATGTCAACCAAAAGTGGCCCGCGACATTCTCTCCCACCCAATTCCGCAAATGTCCTCATTGTGAGTGGCAGTACTGCCCATTGTCGCTTTCCTGCATCTCAAGTAGCCTTGATTGGTCACAGGACGACTACATCGTCATCCCCTCCCGCGTGAGACTACTGACATGCCTTCAACGCTCACCTAGCAATAAGCAAAGCGCTCAAAGTGCCACCTGCCAACTCCATGCAGCATAGTGGGCCACGTACGCGTCTCATGCAAACAACACTTGTTGACACTTCTCTTTGTAATCTTTGCACTGCACCCCATACTGTCGAAATTATGTGTCATATTATTATTATTTAGAAAACTATAAAATTCTAAAGCAAATACTTATATATTGTCAGTATTGTGTTTTAATATAGCATTTTTCAACAAAAACTTGTCGAAAGTTTTCGAACTGCATGTAATTGATAAAATTTTAGAACTTTAAAAAACTTAAATGATAAAATTTTTGAATATATTTCAAGTTATCTAATAGTATATATTAAAATGTCAATAATAAAATATTAAAAATAACTAATTGATAATTTCTCATTATTTTGTACACATCTAGTGTATGATAGGATGCATTATTAGCTATATGGTTTATGTCTCTTAGTAGTAAGACTTTAATTAGGCGGCAAATTCAAACAGGGCACAACTGGTTAACCACCTTTAAATGTTAAAAGGGGTGATGCTAATAGCCCCTGCTCTTGTGTACTCCCAATTTCGCCTTTCATTTTTGACAACTACGCCCCATTCAAACTGTCCGGACACGTGCCCCTCTGTTTTTGATTTTGATTGATGTTATATTCATCATATCTTTTTTCTTTTTTTTTTTTTTTTTAAAGTTGGTAGTAGCAGAGTAGTTATTCAAGGAAAGTGCTAAGGAAAGTGTTAAGGGTAGGTTTGTAATTGTACCGGTGCCCCTATTAATTGCTCCCTCTATAAAAGAGAACGGAGGTGCACCATTCAAATGCAAGTGTCACACTTGGGCTTTAAGATCACCTCCTCCCCCCCTAAGGCTTAGTTAAGAGTTATATTCATTTCTTCCAGTTTGGCTATAACTTTCTATTTTCATCACCACAAAGGTATTGCATTGTTTACTCCTAGGAAATCAATGCTTACTCAAATTTCATTTGATTCTTAGGATAAAGGATTTTTTATTAGGTGTTGTTATTACTAAAGGAAAAAAACATTATAGTCAGAGTAGTAATAATAAGATTATCCATTTCTATTTTTTGCTGCTTTTTTTTTTTTTTTTTTTTGGTTTAGATAATAATAAATCATCAAGTTGTTCATAAGGCATCACTTAACAACTTAAATTTTGTTTAACAGTTTGTAACCATGATGGAGAAAGTAAATTCAACAATAGGGCTGGCGCGGACAAAGTCGGACCAGCTTGTAGAGACGGTGGCAGCAGCAGTGGCAGCAATGAAATCCCCACCGTCAAGTGATGGTGGGCACGGTGGGGGGATAGAAAGCAGCAGCAATTTGTCGAGGAAGTCAAGCAGGCGGATGGCGATGGCGTCCCCAGGAAGAGGTAGTAGCGGAGTGAAAAGTGGCACACACATAAGGAAATCGAGGAGTGCACAATTGAACATAGAGGATTTGAATAGCGGAGCAGCACTAAGTAGAGCCTCAAGTGCAAGTTTGGGACTCTCTTTCTCATTCACTGGCTTCACCATGCCTCCCGAGGACATCGTGGATTCCAAGCCATTCAGTGATGATGATATCCGTACGTTTGCTCTTCCTCAATTTATCTTTTTAACTTTGCAACCCATTACAAACTCCATTTATGATTTAAATGTAAATTCTAAGTAGGAGTTGTAGGAAAGAAGAAATCAACATATAAGTCTTGTAGGTTACTTCATTTAATGCTAATTGGTTTTAAAATAAAATTTTTCTTGGGCTTCTATGTTACCCTATGTGTGGTAGCCCCGTAAGTCATTACGTTTATTTTTGTTATTGTTTCTCCATCGAATCATGATTGCATGTGCATAGACATAAAAATTCAATACACACAGCTTCGATATTCATATGTATTTAACGATAAAAATGAATAAATTATTTATTAAAATGATTATATTTCACGAAACAATTAATACTTCGTCATGTATATATAAAAAGACAGAAGCCTTTAATTTATTTTCCTATACATTTTAGTTATATATAGGCTCCTATCTTTAATCTTGGGGAGTTAAGGAAGTTAGTCTAAATAACTTGATAGTGGTTTTACCAATAGACCAAGTCTATCCCTTATTATAACAATAAAAATTTATACCCAAAACTTTATAAGTTATACAAACTTTATTTTCTAATACATAGATGGTTGGATTTTGGATTCATGATTGCTCCAAAGGTGTTAACCTTATGCTATGTAATATAATTTTTGCAACATCTTTTATAACTATATATGTTTCATTTTATTTTTTTTATTTTGTATTATGTTTCTTACTGTTTAATCCTTAATGTCTTCTCCTTATGCCATTTTGCTTAAAGTTGCCTGCATTGTACATTAAGATTTTCGTGATTGAAAAACATAGAAAAATAGTCTAATAATTAATTTAGGTAAATGTAATTTCTAGGGTTTATTTCGTTATTGCCAAAGCAAATTCACCTTATGCTCCTCATAAGATTACTTTTGTTGCTTTGACATTAACAAAATAAGACTTTATAATAACAATAGCTTTAATTTATTATATTTTACATTGTCAAAAATATCTTTGACCATTATTTTAATGATAAAATCCTCTTTAATGCAAGTACATTGATATACAGTATTTTTAGGTAATAAGAATTTCTTTTTTTCCCCTAAATTGAAACATTTATTGCTAAAGAGCTTAGCTTAATTTGGTCTAGCGATGATAATCACTGGAGGTCAAAGAAGTCACACGAGATCTAATCGTAGTAGCAAATTCTTCCCACCCCTTTTTATCAGCATTAAAAATAGCATAGCAAAAAGGAGGATATTGTTGTCATATTTCATGAACTCTTAACTTTTAAGTGGTTAGTTTAGTTCACCATCGGTTTTGTAACAAGTACTAAATGTGGAACAAAGGACTACCACAACTTTGTTTCAGAGTAGGTGAAGTGGAGCCTAGCTTTTTTTTACTTTATAACATCAACTTGCGGAACCTTTATGGTGTCATATTTTGTTTGGTTATGAGAAATATTAGGATAGGAAAAAAATTAGTAAAGTGACAGATATTTTTAGGACAATGAGTCTAATCCTTAAGGAAATAATTGCTTTATAGTGTTTAAAAAAAAGGGAAATAATTGCTTTATAAAAATAAATCTTTTTAATTATGAGGAGATAATAGGTACACACTCAAAGTACTATATCTGTTGATGTGAAAGTTCTGCGAAAATTGAGCCTCATCTTTTTTCTAAAAAGGACAATTAATCATTTATAGTAAGATATAAAAAGGAGGATGTATAAGACTCGAAAAAAAAAAGGGATGTATACAATCTTGCCTTTTAATTTTTACAGCGTGTAAGAACCAAGATTAGAACTTCGGAAGAAGAAATTCTTAGATCGCTCCAAGCACTTAGGCGATTTAATTGTGAAGATAATCTCAAGAAATTGGAGGAACTTCTCACGACTCTTTGGGTATCATGGAAGACTAGAAATAATTTTATCTTTGAAGAAAAATCTTCTAGTCCTAGTCATGTTGTCATTCAGATTGACAGAAATTTTGTTGAATGGATTATGAGGAATGATAGGTGGCTCAATGCTAACAACCAGACAAGGAATAGAAGGAAAGTGAGCGATAGAAATGAGATCATGTGGACAACTTCAGAGAGGAATTTGGGTGAAGTTAATTTTGATGGCTCAAAAACAAACGACGCATCTTCTTATGGCTTTGTTGTTTGGGATTGGTGTGGTAGAACCCTTGATTTTGACTATGGTAGCACTGGTAATGCTCCTATTATTTTGTCGGAGGCTTGGGCTACTAGAGAACGGATTCTAAGATGTCTAAATTTTGGTTTTAACCGTTTACATATTGAAGGGGATAATCTTGTGGTTGTTCAAATAATAAGATGTGAATTTCCTTGTCCTTGGCACATTAGAACTGTTATTGAGGATATTTGAGATATGTTATTACATTTTGTGGAATACAGTGTTTCTCATGTGTTCCGTAAAGGTAAAAAGCCGCAGATAGGATGGCAGTGTTAGGTTTTTCGCCAGAAGACCGGCATAATGGTGTTTGTATGCAATTTCACTAGACTCGGTATCATGATTCTCTAGGTCTTACTAACTTTGTTTAATAGTTTTAATGTTTTTCTTACCTTATTAAAATAAAATAGAATGAAGGACCACCATCCTGTTCTATCAAGCATAGTGGAATCCAATAATAAAATAATAAATACCCATTTATTACCAACTATGAAGGCAGCTTTCAATATGGAGCATTGAGCAACTTGTTTCACTAACCTATTATACCCAAACACGACTAGTTGCCATCCTATGTGGTGTCTACGTTGTCCTACTAAACAGACCCTCAAAAAGCATATACAATTAAATAAGTCTTTTAAACTTATTAACCTATTAAAAAAAATTAATTAAATAATATATTTTATATTTTTATAATTATTCAGTATTATTGAAAATATAAATTACATACTCATATGAGAGACTATATAAGAAACAATTTTTATTCTTGATTGAATAAATGAGAAGAGTCTTAAGAGGTCTCTTTATGTAGATAGCCCTGGGAGAGCAAATAACAAGAGTGTCCTTGGACGCTAATATTCAACCTAAGAGTAAGAGTAAGTTAACCCTAAGAAACCCAAAGTTATTCGATAGCTTTGCTATTGGCTTGGACATTACCTTTTAGTAATTAATAGTATATGGATTTTCAATCTCTTATATGATGATAAAATAAATCAAAAATCAAGTACTCGTCTTCTCATTACTTATAACTATCTTCTTGCTTATTTAGCTTTAAAAGACTTCTCCTTTAATTATGTTATCACATATTATTCACCTCCTAAAATCTAATTTGTCTTGTTTCCATTTTTTCTTCCCCTAGTTTTCTTTTCCTTCCAAGCCGTAATATTAATTACTTAACTAGTATTATACTAATCATCAAGATTGAGACCCAAAATCTTGGCTAATTTCTTCAAAGAATAACCCAAATTGATATTATTCAATTCAATTCTTGGTTCTGGACCATTATTAGTTCGAGTTCAGACCAATGAGCATCCATAATAATGATGACACCAATGCTAGAGAATCTAAAGTGAATGGAGAGTAAATCCATTGTTAGAATTTGGTGTCATATAAGATGTGATGAGAACTAGGAAGAAGGAACAACAACAACAATCCAGTGCATCCTAGAGACTTTCACAAAAGCAGGGTCTAGTAATTATAAAATGTAAGTAACTTTACTCCTACAAGGTGTTATCCTGGGCCCTTAACCTTAAAAAGATAATTGATTTAACAATTTTTATAGTTAGATGCTAAAGTCAATGTTCTATTTAGTTAAATTTAAGGTGTTAATATGAGTATCGAAAGATAACATATAAATTTGGTCAAAAAAAAAAAAGAAAGATAACATATAAAGGAGCTTTTTACCAAAGTACCATAGTTTTTAAAAAAAAATTATCAAAATGGCATCTTTATAAAAATATTTATCAACTTGGCATGGTTTACTGTACATTTACTTAAAAATGCCGTTTAAAATGGAGTATTTATGTTGTAGGTGTTAAAAGCGCCGTTTGAATGGAACATTTTGGTACCTTTTAAATGCTTCGTTTGAAACGGAGTATTTTAGTTACAAACGGTAAAATTATTTTAAATGGTGAAATTATTTTTTAATAGTATTAATATATATAAAAAATAATTTTAATTATCAAAAACATTCATAAAATCAAATTCAGATATTTGAAAAATTCATAAGTCATATTAAAATAGTTGTAATATGTTTAAAATATATCTTAAATACATAATAAATATCTAAATTACCATTATATTTGAAAAAATAATTTCTAACACTTCCTTTAAGTGCAACATGGACAAAATACCAAAAGCTATCAAAACCATGAGTTTATTGGAATATATCATACAAACATATAATATAATAGTTTTTCTAATAATTTTTAATATCTTAAAAAATCCGAATTTAAATTTAAAATAATTTTAATATATATAAAAAATAATTTTAAATATTAAAAATTTTCATAAAATTGAATTTAAATATTTAAAATTTGTAAATTATGTTAAATAATTATAATATGTCTACAAAATATTTTTAAATATGTACAACTATTATAAACGATTAACACATTTCAAAAAATAATTTTCTAAATATAATAAATCAAAAATAAAAGGTATCAAAATCACGAGTATGTTAAATATGTACAAGTATTAAAAATAATTATATTAAAAGATTTGTATCTAAAATATTCCATTTCAAGTGGAGTATTTTAAAGGTACCAAAAATACTCCATTTTTAATACCTACAACATAAATACTCCATTTAAAACGACGTTTTTAAGTAAATATATAGTAAACTATTTCAATTTGATAAATATTTTTATAAATATGCTATTTTAGTAATTTTTTTTTTATCTCACATGGTTTCCATGATGGGAGACAAAACTAAGTTGATGTGACCAAATTTATAGGTGGACAGTGTAATGACACTATTATGAGCATCCCAACTAGGGGTGTAAACGAACAGAGCGTTCGATAAACTACTCGTGTTCGAAATCGATGAAGGCTCATTCATGTTCATTAGGAGGGCTCGATAGCTTATCGAACCGAGTTCGAGCAGGCTCGATAAGCTTAACGAGCAGAGTTTGAACAAGGGGGTGCTCGGCTCGCTAATGTTCACGAACAGCTTGATAAGGGCTCGATAAAAGCTCGTTAAAGGGCTCGATATGAGCTCATTAAAGGCTCGTTATGAGCTCGATAATAGTTGGTATTAGCTGAAAAATGGTTCGATAATAACTTAAAAAGCTCGGCTCGTTAATGAGCTCGACTCGATTGCTAGGAAGCACAGATAAGGATACGGATACGAGATACGACACGATACCGACACGCTAATACGTGATTTTTCCAAAAACCAGGATACGACACCTAAGGGACACGCTATTTCAAAATTATATATTTTTTATATAGAGTCCATGTAATTGATAAGGGACACCCAAGTTGGTCACTAAAGTGACCAAAAATTGCACTTTTGGTCACCCAACTCAAATTTTAGAAAATTTATTTACCCAACTCTTAAAAAAAGTTTTATTTGGTCACCCAAGTAATTTAAAATGAACAAATTAGTCACTCAATTCAAATTTTAGAAAATTTGGTCTCTCAACTCCTAATAAAAATCTCATTTAGTCACCTAATTAATTTAAAATTAATTAAATTTATTATTCAAGTAAAAAATAACAAACTCAATCATCTTTATGAATTATTTATTTCATTGCTCTGTAATTTTCTGACTTTATTAAAGTTTATCTATAATGTTCAAAAAAAAAAGTTTATCTATTATTTTTTCTAAAATAATTGTTCAACTTTTATTTTATAATTAAATAATTAAATTATTATTTTACTATTAATATTACGTAAAAATTAAAAGATACGTAATCAATTTTGTCATAAAATAAAATATAAAAAATAATTTAAATAAATGACCCAAAATAATTTGCATATAGTTATAATTGTAAAAAATTAAAAAGTAAAACTATTTACTTTAAATTGAATACTTAATCCAAAATTTCTTTTAAATTCATCCTAAAAAAATTTCCCTCCCAAAATCCCTCCAACCAAATTTAAATTTTGGGAGGGAAAATTCCAAAACTCTAAAATTCTCCCAAAATTTAAATTTGGTTGGGGGGGGGGGGGGGGGGGGGGGGGGGGGGGGGGTTTTGGGAGGGAAATTCAAACCTTCAAAAACATGTCGGGACGTATCGAAAGAGTGTCGAAAATTCAAAATTCAAAAAAAGAAGTATCGGATACTTTTTCACGTATCGGATACGTATTGGAAGCGTGCCGGAAACGTATCAGAAAGGTGTCGGAAATTTAAAATTTAAAAAAAGAAGTATCGGATACTTTTTTCACGTGTCGGACACGTATCAGGGCGTGTCGAGGGCGTGTCGGTGTCGGATACGTGTCGATGCTTCCTAGCTCGATTGCAAGCTTGGCTCGGTTTTAAACTCGATTGGGCTCGATAATGAGCTCGACTCGATTCGATAACAAGCTCGACTCGACTTGATAACGAGCTCGACTCGGCTCGATAAGCCTAACAAGTCGAGCCGAGCCGAGTATTGAACACACTATATTCTTATCGCACCAAGTTCGAACAAAGGTTAGAAATGCCCGATAAGAGCTCGGCTCGAACTCGAGCTCGATAAAACAAGGAGGTGCTCGGCTCGGCTCGTTTCGTTTACGATTCCCAACTTTATATAATGATTCCTGTCAAAAAAAAAAAAAACTTTATATAATGGTAAAAATCCACCTATTTAGACGAAATTTTGAGTTTAAATCTAATTTGTTGTTAAATTTTGATATGATCTACGTAGTTAGCATATATAAAATTTACATATAAATTTAAGTAAGGTTGCATTCTAAAATTAATTGGTATTAGTTGAAGTAATCCACTAAACTGATATATTGATCTCTCTTCTTTTACAATTCTAATATAAAATTTAAGTAGACTCATATATAAAATCATTAACCTTTGTCTACTTTCTTTATAATCCTTATCTACTTAAAAAAATATAATTGCCCATAGAGAATGAACAAAATGTCCAAGTTTTAAACTGGGGCTCCAACTCTACGCCAATCCCGATGTAGTGATGACAATAGAATAATCATTTGACTGTTTAGAAACTTTGGCATGTTTGAAACCGAACACAATTTTTATTTTTCATTTCTAGAATTTTTTTTTTTTTTTCATCTCTAGTTTCCTTTTTAGTTTGTGATTTGCATGTTTATGAGTAAAAAAATCGCTCGCAACCTTTAAATACATTCAAGGGGTTCTAATTTTTTGATTTTTGAAAAATAAAAAATTATTGGTATAAGAAATGTCTGTAAACTCAGTTGCATGATAGCCCCATCTAAACAATTAGGGTAATTGATGTTTGAAAATTCATATATTATTAATGTACAAATACCACTTTAAGACACAACTCTAAAGCGCTAGTCATCTACTCATAATGCTCAATAGTAAAGTTATGAGAGAATGAAAGATAATGGGTGGAAAGAGGAAACAGAAAGAGAAGGAAGGTACGAATAATAGAGAACATGAAAAAACCATAAAAACCATAGAGGTGAATTTTGGGAACATAATTTTTGAATTGTTTTCTAAATTTTAAAATGTTTCCACTACTTCATTTGCAGAAAATCCTCTATTTATAATAGGCCTCTAGTATCCCCTTTTTTTTTTTTTTTTTTTTTTATGATGGTAAAGGCATGGGGATGGGGGAGGGGATAAACCCCTTAAAGTCCTCATTAAAGAGGACACCACTTTGAGCTTTGTGGGATTCGATCCTGAGTCACCTCGATGGCACCCGGCGATCACGACCACTCGGCTATGTCCCTAAGGGACTCTAGTATCCTTATATCCTCATACTTTTCAGATGGCGGGACTATATGTCATCCAATAATATTAATATTTTCTTAAAATATTAATATTTAGAATTATTATTTTTTTCAAAATTAAACTTGCCAATACTTTGAGTGAGATATTTTAGTATTAAAAACTTTAAACTTTGAATTTTGATTCTACTTTAGAAAAAAAAAACCAATAATTTCCTCTAAAATGAAAAAAATAAATCATTTTAATTAAAAAGTAGTTTTACAGGGAGCATGATTGTTTTCAACCTGGTCACAGGTCACTGCTAAACCAGACCCAACGCTTTGCAAGCATTTCAACACTTTCATAACTACCTTTGAAATTAGAGACTACATTCCATTTTACTATATCAAATCAACGATTCAATTACATCGAGAATTTTTTTTGATAATTGAAGTCCAAATCCATATAAAGGATTAAGACAAAGTAACGACTCTCAAACAGAGAGAGCAAAACTCAAGGTAATAAGACAAAAGAACTCAAAATACAAAACCAACCAAAAGTGCACAAATAAAACATAGTAGGAGGCTCATCAAAAAACGAACACCCATTGAGATTATGCTTATTCCAAAATGTGACAAAGTATAACACACATCTTAATCAGTTTAATTGTTCCAAAACGAATAAACGAAGTCAAGTTTGAGTCAACACCGAATCATTTTATATCATGTTTATATATTTCTCAAATAATCTATTATCGCACCTGTATTTTCATGTTATGTCAAGGTTTCCTTGTCCTATTTGGATGTGTTATGAAGAGGAAAAATGGACACATTCCAAACTTTTTTCTTTCTTTCCTTACTAGATTAAGCGAAGTTGTGGTGAAAATTTACACCCAAGACTCCTCGTCCTCAACCTCGACCTTGATTGGAACTAAAGGAGTGACCCAACTTGATCAACTCATTTCTAAAACATGTGTAGCACAACCAAGATTGACACGCACCCATGATGACACAAAAATTAAAGTGACCCCAAACCCAAATAGCTTGACTACCAACTCCACTTGAGTATGGATAAATATCAAAAGTGACCTAAGTCTGATCCGACTTGAGTTTTGTAAACACAAGATGACCCGAACCCCAATGGTACACCTGAATTCAACATAAGCAACTACATTGCTACCTCTAGGCACAAGCTTGCAACCTACATCCAACAAGATAGGGGCAATCTTCAAATCATATGAGATAAACTTATGGAATCAAATAAAGGACACTACATAATCGATTTCGAACTAGCAATTACATTTAACAAACACAACGAATTTTACATAATGTTCGTGACAGACAACATCCGCAACATGACCTCCAAATCATAATCTGATTCCACAGCTAGTATTTTATTAGGCCCACTACTTGTCTACTGAACAAAGGAACCTTACCTTGCTGCTCAACACATCCATGGATAAACGTTCCGTAACATGGCATATTGCCAAGCAAACAAGAACCAGGAGCAGTTGATGATGATGGCATGTTTGCCTGGACTAAGGAAGAAGGAACAACTAAAATTACGGGCATGTATGCAAAGGTTAAATCAGCTCTTGCACAGGTACTTTTTTCAATATGAAAACCCTAGTGACATACTCCAACCACATTTCATCATGATTACATAAAGAACGACCAAATGCTATCCAACACAATGCCCTCCACATGTAGTTTTGATGCATCGACTACTTATTTTAGTAATTTTAGTAAAAGATCAAAAGAGAGTTACAGATTATGGAATGTAAATATGGTCAAGGCTGTTAAACTGAAGCTCAAAAATCAATTACCTTCTGAATTGTAACAGCTGAGGATCTTGAAGCTGGAACGCGTAAGAAGATAGAAGCAGAGCCAACACTGCCAATCTATTTGAAGGTAACACAACGAAAACTGACCTATAGTTTTAATCTTTGCAGGGCGGCATTTTTGTTTTCTCCTGGTTTAAACTGCAACGTCCATGGTGTCGATGTCGGTGTTGGTCCTGCATTAAAGTCGTCAAAGGCACATGGATTCACTTGCTACTGTGTATTTGAACAGGCCAGGGGGGAGACTTAAGCTCTGCAAACATCAACGGAATCCAATTGAACATGGCTAATCATGGTCAGGTTCAGTCTTGTACAGATCTCGTTTCTTAATGACAGTATGTACAAGACTCCTTCCCATCATCAAACCCACAATGAGATGCGGGGCGGGCGTGAAATAGAACGTAAATCACCTAAAAAAAAAATGGACTGAAAATGAGAATAAACAAGCACTCATGAACTGAGAAGGAGATTTTACTGATATAAGATGCAAATAAGTCAGAGACACTCAATTTTGTATCAAATATTTCAAGATATCTGATAACGGAAAACACTAACGGACATTGATCTCTTTAATGATTGCAGTTCACAGAAGTGACATACAAGGTAGTTCTGAAAGGAGTGACATCCAGTGCGGAGAAAGAAATCCTTCATGGGATTACTGGATCAGTCAATCCAGGAGAGGTGCTAGCTCTGATGGGACCTTCAGGGAGTGGAAAGACAACACTGCTAAATCTGCTAGGGGGCCGCTTGATGCAACCCACACGAGGCGGTACCATTACCTACAATGACCAGTCATACTCAAAGTTCCTTAAAAGCAGGTAGATGTTCAAAGCATAAAATCATTCATAGATTTTCAACCACTAGCTTAAGCTTTTAGGAGAATTGATTTCTTGATGTGGTATCAAAACCTTTTTCAACCGAGTGGTCACAAGTCCGAATCCCAACAATCTCTACTCTCAATATTAATATATTTCAAGTCCAATGGGCATATGCATGAGAGGGCATGTTAGAATATAAAACCATTCTTGGACCTTCATCCATTAGCTTAAACTTTTCGAATAGTTAGTTCCTTAACAAGAGTCTACGATTTAATCCAAGGATTATCAGTGATGTTACATTTAGTTCAAGTGTAGACTAGGAAACATATATACTCGTTTTTGGCCAGAGTATTGGTGTCCAACACGTCTCTGACACCAACACACTTCCGATACGTAAAAAAAGTATACTTTTTTTTAAAAATTTTGAATATTCGACACGTTTTTGATATGTTTCCAACACCCTTCTGATACGTGTCCAATATGTGAAAAAATGTATCCGATTCATTTTTTTTAAATTTTGAATTTCCAACACGCTTCCGACATGCTTCCAATATGTTCCGACACTTTCTTTATAGTGACTTTAAAAATATAATATTATAACATATTGTTATATAATATAATAGTATGCACATTAAATAATTAAATTATATTATATAAATTTTAATATTGATTATATGTAAAAATTTTAAAATAAACTAATATTTTCAAATCTTTTATATTTTTTGAATAAAAAATAATATTTTTGTACAATTTGAAAGAAGGTGATGAAAAAAGGAGAAAGAAGCTTACGTTATGTCAAGGGGAGAGAGAGAAAGAGAAAGAGAGAGCAGGGGCAGCGCAGCTTGAACACCTACTAATTTTTTTTGTTAATTGTATATGCTTGAATTTGTCCTTTTTTTAATTAAGCTTTATTTTTTTTTAAGCTATTATAATTTTTTCTGTTTTTAAGGTTTATAACTCATGTTTCTTTAATCATTTACATGAATATATATATATATATATATATATGAAAGAAAGTACATAATTTTTTAAGTAACATGTCTCCAAGGTGTCGTATCCTAGTTTTTTTAAAAATTACATGTCGGAGTATCGATATCGTATCGTATCTCATATTCATATCCGTATCCGTGCTTCCTAGAGTGTAGATAAAATCATAAGATATTCATTTATTTTCATAGCAGTGAAATAAGAACAATGAAACGGGTAGAAAGCTTTCTTACAACATGATCTAGTAAAATGTCAGATGGCTGCTGTCTCGGCATGTCAAATGAGAGTTTGAACATATTACCAATATAATATGATTGGATTGGCAGGATAGGGTTTGTGACTCAAGATGATGTCCTTTTTCCTCATCTCACAGTAAGAGAAACATTAAAGTATGCTGCGTTCCTGAGATTGCCAAAGACATTGACAAAACAGCAGAAGGAACAACGAGCCTTAGACGTAATCCGTGAGCTAGGACTGGAGAGGTATGTTTCCATGTCAAATTTCAGTTTAGTAGGATGAAACGACATTGACCATCCACGAACACTATATAGCATGGATTCAAATGAAGGACTTCATATAATATAAAGGCAGTTACATAACATATTTTAAGTTAGCCTTTACTCGATTAACCATTACGTAATGATTCTTTGTAATGGCATCACAAAGCATATAGATTGCATTTTACACGTATTCATCAATGCATGTACATGTTGGATACCACCAAAAGAGTAATAATTAATGAGTATCTTTCAAAAACAAAAATTCATGAATATAATCACTATTCATTCAAGTTACTTATACTCGTTTAAGACTTGTCACGTGACATTCACGACTGCAAAACACAATTTGATTCTATGATCGTAAGGATCCATTAGGAAAATATAATTTCTCACCGTGGAAAATCAACATGTATAGGTGTCAAGACACAATGATTGGCGGTTCCTTTGTGCGTGGAATTTCAGGTGGTGAGAGGAAGAGAGTATGCATTGGGAATGAAATCCTAATCAATCCTTCGCTTCTTTTTCTCGATGAACCAACCTCTGGTCTGGACTCCACAACTGCTCTAAGGATCATTCAGGTGTTGCAAGATATAGCTGAGGTATATCTGCAGGAAAATCTTAGCTTCTAATCTATTTTATTTTACAGTTATTTGGATTGGTTTTTATCATTTTGCTAACCACGGAAACAAAAAAAAGCAATGGGTATTTCTTCTTTCTTCTAATACAGTAGTTCACTATGTGGATCCCCGGGGCCATGACTTTCAGCTATAAGCATAATGGAAACATGTGTTAGTGAAAGTCTTACAAAACGGTTATTAGAATTAGTCACCAACTTCAAGGCGTGTAGTGAATCAATTTCCTTAAGACTTATTTCGTGGATATTGAAATAGTCTAGGAGATACAATGAAACCAAGAAACAAAGTGAGATACAAAGTATATACATTCTCATACAAATATCATCTCGGAATAAAAGGTAGTCTTTATGCATAAATGAGAGTGTTTTTCTATTGAACCCCCACTTAGTGAAAACACGTTACAATTAATCGAAATGAAATGGCAGACTAAGCTTTGAACCATACATTCCATTTGACTAATTGAATACATCTTCACACACAAGACTTACTTTCTACACATACCTCATCTTCCAGACCAACACATTTATGGCCTTGTGTCCTGTACCCTTCATGAGTGTTACAAAGTCAAACCCTTGTCATTAAATTACTCCTGAAGCGGCCAAACTTCACACTCACATAGGTAGACTCCATTGATCATGTCCCTGCAACGCAACATGTAATAGTTTCCTCGGATCCATTAAAAACATACGCTCAACCTCTTTTTCCCTTTCTACCAAGCACTACACCCGAGATGGAATTTTACTTTTAGTGTTTGCAGTCACACGGATGATGGAACTCTCTCATTGAACGCAAGATCTGGCGTTGTACTAGGCGTTGGGTTGAGGGTCCATCATAGGTGACTAAAATTGACGGGTTTTACTCATCCTTTTACTCGTATTTATTACCAAGTCTCTAGCAAGGCTTTTCAATAAGAATCTGCTACATTCTGACTTACATTTTCAAAGTCCACAATAATACTCGATCTTTCATGAATTGTTTCACATAACTATATCTCACACTAATGTTTTTGTACTTTCAGTTATACCCTCACTCTTATGCATATTCTCTTCCTCTCACCACCTGAAGTTAAAGCAATTAACTCTACAATCATGGTAGAATTAATGATATATGTCTGGTACTTGAATCCCAAAAGACCACTCCCACCATGCAATAATACCCACTAGCTTGTAAAAGCCTAGTCTTCCTTATCGAGGATTTAACTGGCATCAGAGTATCCTTCTAAGTAAAAGAATAGCCATCAAAGTAATACCAAAATCCATAGTTATTTCAGTACCTTATGTACCACATGTTAGTAAATTTTACTTGAATTGCTAATATACCGACTTAGCTTTCCAACAACAAGGGCTATATCGGGCCTTTTCATACTCCAATTGTACTACTGGAGTACCTTCGTTTGGTATTAAATATCCATACCAAATATCAACATGTAATCAACATACAAACATATAACAACTCCTTTATTATTATCAAACTTGCTATATATTCATTAATCCGATTCATTTACTGCCTCTTTCCAAAAACGGCATCACAAGACTTCATAGCCTCGTCATAAAATCATATTCTATGACATAACAATATGAAAATTGACATTCATATTATCTCTAGTTCATTACACTAGATACATAAAGAAATACAGTCCAAATGACTTTTCTTTTTTCGCTCTTTACTTCTTCTAAGTTCTAAAGCATTATCAGCAATTTCTTCCCTCTCATCATGATTTTCACCATTTGAGATGAACATGTCACTTCTTACCAAAATTCGAACTTTCGATCCAAGAATTGAACAAAACTTATTTCAACTTAATATATATTTTAGTTGGCATTATCATAATGTATCATCATTTCATCAATATCAATGAAAGATTCAAAATCACTTTTGCATACTCATCCTTATTTACATTCATGAGGTTCAAGTTACCCACTATTAAATCATATGAATCATCATGCCATATATAATCATCAAATCTTATGGGTAACATATGAAACATCATAATTTCATATTCCTATACTCTTTAACATTTGCTACTTTGATGACTAATAGCATAATAGCACATGGATATGAAATCACATTTTCATGTAAAATTGCGCTCAATTTGAGTATTTAATTCACAAGACATGATATATTATTGGAATATAAAATATATAATTATGTCTTTCATGATCCACTAATTTCATTCCACTCAAATTTATATCACTTTCGTTTTTACCAAGTATACATGTTCATAAATTAAAATCGCAAAAATTTATGATTACATTGACGTGTATACATGCATTAATAGCATAACCGTTCTAATATCCATGCTTGTACATAAATTGTTTTTCATAGATATGAACATGCATTAACCTTATATCTCTATTACCAAATATACATGATTATACTCATTCTTTTTCATAACTATGAACATACATATATTAAACTTCAATTTTGTAACTCTAGTACAAATTTTTGAGATTTACAATGTATATATAATATATAAATTATACTATGATTATATATCACAATAATATATATACATTATTTTGTTTCAACCATCATAATTCTGTAATAATTAAGATCCGGGTTATTCATTTTTATCAATTTATAACAATCATATATCTATAATTTAATTTTTTTGAAAGTTAAACAAGTTACTATTAATCAATCATTACGAATATGTATCACCAACCATACACGTGTTTTGACT
The DNA here is from genome assembly GCA_018398585.1 of Simmondsia chinensis. Classification (NCBI taxonomy): domain Eukaryota; kingdom Viridiplantae; phylum Streptophyta; class Magnoliopsida; order Caryophyllales; family Simmondsiaceae; genus Simmondsia; species Simmondsia chinensis. The sequence continues at coordinate 21,691,789 of JAGTTD010000001.1, forward strand.
TTAGTGTCAACATTTACGCATGCAATATTCAGTGGGGCGTTACATTGCAAATTAAACATGCAAATATTGCATTACATTCACACATGCAAATATTTATGAGTATCAAAGGGCCAATTACTTTGCAAAGTGAATATGTTCATGTTCCATGAAAAACCCCTTGTTCTTTTCTACTTATTCATATTACCAATTCCTAATAATAATTCAACAAGGATGTGATCACAATTCATGATTTGACGGATTTATCATATCAATTTTATTATCTATACAACCACATTATTTGAAACTGCCAGTAACATTCAACTACCAATTTTAATAATAAACATGAATCCACAAATTATTTACATTTTATTATTAGTTTTGGCATCGTCTCGACGTCTGGTCTCAACAACCATGCTAAACAAGTATTTCTCTTTTAGCATCACCCCAACGTCTAGTTTCAACAACCTTCCAAAATAAGATTTTTCCCTTTCCTTTAGTACTCAAATTAAACATAACAATTAATAAGAAGCATTTCTTCATAATTTTAATTTATTTATTGTCCAATGTAAATAATATAATGCATGACTTTAATTGCCATTATATCTATCATTTTACCCCGTTCTGAGCCGCCAAAAATACAGAACGCGATACTCTTTTTTGTATTGTCATGAAATAGCATGTGCGGGTGTGGTCAAGAACCCAACATTTGCTTCCGGGGCACGCAGGTTCGATTCCCCGGTAGAGCAAAATTTCTCATATATTTGTCAATTTATCAATAGTTTTGATATCACATGTAAACTTTATCGTATGCATGAAGATAAGGCATTAATATAGATATCACAAACATTAGAATTAAATATCGATAATCCTTGAACACATAAACATAATTCATGCAAAGAACAGTGATCAAAACTCACAACGTTCATAAGAACATGATTGTGAACCACTTCCACATCAAAGTAAAAATTATATGCATTAAACCATTTCAAGATTTTCACGTATAGTTAAATCAAAAAATATACCTTGATCCTTAGCAATTTATATAATAGAAAGATCCAAGAAGAAGTCCCAATCCTCTCTATTCATCACTTTCATCAATTTCACAAAATACGCCATCAAATCACGCCAAGAGAAGAAGTCCCAATTCTCTCTAAGTCTTAACATTGTTAGTGAAATCTTACAAAACAGGTATCAGAACCAGTTACCGACTTCAAGACGTGTAGGAATCACTTTCCTTAAGACTTATGTCGTGGATACAATGAACCAAGAAACAAATTGAGATTAAGTGTAGAAAGATATTGAGACATATAATGGAAGAGAGAATGAAGTTTTTAAGTTATGTTTTTCCATCATTTAAACATGAGAAAGGATGGGGTATTTATAGTTTACAAGTGTCTTTTCATGAAGAGAAACATCCCTTCATGAAGAGACACACCTCTTCACCCAAAAGACACCAAATCATCTTTTTTTTATTTTAAAAATACACCGACAACATGCACTAGCAAGTTTCAACCGAATGCAGATGAGGCATTAGTCTAATGGTAAAAAGACTACTATAATTGAGGCCTCAAAAACCAAAAGTCTTGTGTTCAGATTTTCAACCTCGCTTACTAAACAAGAAAAAGGTTTCAACTAAGTTGTTTCTTGTCTAAGAGTTCATATTCTAGCAAAGTGACTACAGGGACTATGACACCATCGTTTTCAACCATCCACCATGTCCTTTGGTGGTGTGCTTCACTACAATGACATGAAATCCCTTTTTTCAAACATTTTAGCTTCTCAGAGACTGCAGTTCTTCTAAGATGATGTTTTAACTTCTTGCAAAAAGCGTCAATGAACTTTGCAGGCAAGGTTGTGTGAATCTGGCCCTCACCAAACCCACTTTGGTAGAAGCCTTGTGCATAGGATTGTCCTCTTCAAGAGCAGAAAGTATCAAACATTGACGGTCTTTTCCATAGGTTGATCATCATCTCATTGCAACTATTGTGGCCATTGTGAATGCATGAGTCCAATTCCTCAAGGTTAATTCATTCATGTGACCGTGAAAAACAAAATGTACTCTCCAACAACTACGCCTTGCAAGACCAATGAATTTTACTAAAAGATCTCGTTTTTTTCATAGTAACCCAAAGTCTTAGTGAATGATCGCCAACCGTATGTATTTACGTACTGCAAAATCCTACAGTATAACCCAGCGCAACTCGAGGAATCAGCATGAAGTAATCTGCAATTTTCTTATATGAAATACACCAAGTCATGTCTTCTCTGACCTCCTGAGAAAGCTTTCCAAGCCTTCATGGATTATTGCATAACTTTAACCAAGTAAAGCATGTTTCTGGCTGTAAAATTTCAGGCTTGAAGCATCAGAGGATAATGCTAGCTGCCAAATCATCCAAAGTGTTCATACCCTAACGAGGTTTCAACTAGGAACTATCAAAGAACCAAGTCTTTTAAAAGTTTAGTCCTAAGCTGCCAGCTGAGGCCCGACATTGATTTTATACACTATTTCCCCCCTCACACAAATTCTCTTTGGGTTAAGTATACTGCATCCCCACAGCAGTACCATGTGTGAAGTTATTCTACATGCATATTCAAAGCAAGGGCTCTTAGAAGTTAGGATTCACACTCTCCGTTCAAGTGGCTACAAAACCAATCATCTTAAAAGGACAAATTAGGTAAAGACCGGAAAGTGCTATGTAGTAATCTTAAAATTTATGTATCCCATAGAAAAACAGGATTACTGTCTAGAATTTTATATCATTTACTAAGAAAATCAACCAAAAATTTGTTACTTTCTAGAGTGCATTTTCTGACATTCACGCAGCAGTAAGATTTAGAAAAATATCAAGTGACATGTGTCCGATTTGACTTTGACTCGTGCCAGGCTGGGAAAACAGTACTAACAACAATCCACCAGCCATCAAGCCGACTTTTCCACAGATTTGACAAGTTGATCCTTCTTGGAAAGGGAAGCTTGCTCTACTTTGGGAAGGCATCGGAAGCAATGGTATATTTCTCATCCATAGGATGCTCACCTCTGATTTCGATGAACCCGGCAGAATTCCTGCTAGACCTTGCGAATGGGAACATAAACGATGTCACTGTACCATCAGAACTCGAGGACAAAGTGCAGATGAGCAACTCAGAAACTGAATCAAGTGGGAAGCCGTCTCCGGCAGTAATTCATGATGTAAGTTAGCATTCACACCAAAAGATCTTTGGATGCAGAGGCATTCTAACGTTTAAAATGAAAGACTTCCACTCGTAACAAAGTAAACTTAAGGGATACAAAGAAGCAACCATATACTTTTCTTGTGTTGCCAGTAGGGTTGGAGTTTAAATCTAGGGCCTCTTGTCCTAGGACCTCAACCTTAATATTATTTGACCAATAATCAAACCTAATCTTAGTGCCATGCATTTCCTAGCTTGTCTAATGGGAAATAGGTATTGGAATCGCATTAACGTTGCAAGGATAGCAATGGGGCGGGTAAAACCCGTTACCCGCTAGTATGGGTATAAGTGAGGCAGGTAGCGGATACAGGTTGGGTGTACCCGCCCTGTGCTCGCCACGCGTATGGTGCCGATTACGGGTATAGTGTTGTACCCGCCCTACTCCGCTCCATACCTACCCCAGCCCACCCCATCTTATACCCGTATACCTGCTTCATTTTGTATTATTTAATTAACTTTCAAATTAAAAAATAGATACAACAACAACAAACCCAGTGCCTCCAAGGGCTCCCGCAAAAGCAGGGTCTAGGGAGGGTATATGTACGCAGCCTTCCCCCTTCAGGGGGCTACCCTGAAGAAAGGCTGTTTCCAAGGACCCCCAGCCTGAGCAAATTAAAAAATAGATGCTTAAATGAAATTACCTAAATTATGTATCAATGTTACAACAAAATATAATTAAATTCTTAAAAATAATATGAAATAATTAATACGGGCGGTTATGAATAATCATTAGGTACCTACATTAGAGCAGATACAAGGCGGGTAATGGATGCCTGTTGGATACCTGTGGGTAATTGAGCGGGTATGGGTATCCACTTCATACCCATATGGCGGGTATGGGTATGAATTTGGGTGGCAGGTACAGGTACGGAGGAGGCACCCCCCATACCCGCACTGCCCCATTGTCATCCCTAGTTGCAAGTACACAAATCATCCAACAGATGAATGGATGGATCTAATTAGTTCTGAAATTAGAAGAAATTCTTCAACGAATGTTTCTTTCATATTGTTGCACTACCTCATTTATAATGCAACACATGATCCACCAATCATGGATACAAGGAGAGAGATGCAAATATAGTGATAGATATATACTCGAGTATCAAGCATACAACAATCTTTCAGTAAACTCTAAAAAGTGAGTGCTTTTGTGTGTAAATACTTGGAATAGTACCTTGTGGAGGCCTACGAATCAAGAGTTGCAGAGAAGGAGAAGAAGCAACTCATGGCTCCTATACCCATTGACGAGGAGCTTAAGTCCAAAATATCTTCTTCAAAGCGAGAATGGGGAGCGAGCTGGTGGGAACAATATTGCATATTATTCTGCAGAGGAATCAAAGAAAGAAAGCATGACTACTTTAGCTGGCTGAGGGTCACTCAAGTTCTGACCACTGCAATTATATTAGGATTACTTTGGTGGCAGTCAGATAGCAAAACTCAAAGTGGACTTCAAGATGAGGTATGCACTCTATCACCACTGAACCACAGGCGTAAGGATTTCATGCTGAATACTTACCAGCAGATTTAGTCTATTGATGACAAGCCTTGTGCAATCGATAAGATTGCTAATAGATCAAGAGCTCACATCTTAGGAACTTTTTTGCAAAAGTGAGGATAAGGTTGCGGACATCTGACCCTCCTTAGACCCCCACATTGGTTGGGTCCTTCGGTATTAAGTTGCCCACTTCTTTTACATTAGAATCTATACTCATTCATTCCATGCCAGAATGCTAAATGAGTATTCAACTCTTGCTTGGCCTCTTTCTCGGTATCGATGACCACATTGGTGTCCTGCATCCATCTTCCAATGTATTTCCCCATTTTGCCCCTCCATGGATGTTCACAAATTGCGACTTTGGAATCAGTTTTGAGAACTGCATCCAGTGAAAGGCATCGGTGAAACAAGAAAAGCCATCACTATATAGAGGATATGGTCTCTTACCCTAACAAATGCACACGTAGATGCACCAGAAAACAATAGCTGCTAATACAAACTTCGGATGCCAGAACAAGCCAAATGTTTCAGCCAAATATAAGAGTACTAGAATAATCGAACCAAGGATACATCTCCAATCGACAATTCACACTTAAAAATGCGCAAAAGTCAAAAAATGATAAATGATAAAAAAATGCTGTAGTGAAAGCTTCTCAAAAGCTGTTTGTCTTAAATACAGACTCAACATTTATTGAAACCTATAACTGGTCTCCTACACAGTCTCTTTTGACCCAGAAATACAAAATGCAAATATATAGTGACTTCCCTAATAAGATACAGGATTTCCTCGCATTGCAGGTAGGATTGCTTTTCTTCATTGCTGTCTTCTGGGGTTTCTTTCCAGTCTTCACAGCAATTTTCACATTCCCTCAAGAAAGAGCCATGCTCAGTAAAGAACGAGCAGCTGACATGTACAGGCTAAGTGCGTATTTCCTTGCCAGGACAACAAGTGACCTTCCACTGGACCTGCTGCTACCGGTGCTTTTCCTTTTAGTAGTATACTTCATGGCAGGGCTGAGACTGGATGCCGGTACCTTCTTCTTAACAATGCTCACAGTTTTCCTCTGCATTGTAGCAGCACAGGTAAAGATGTCGCAGCAAAACTGGCAAATGAAAATTTGACAAACACACCTACTATTCATAACTAGAACTATGATTGACACACAATGATGACAGGGACTTGGGCTTGCAATTGGGGCTTCACTAATGGATTTAAAGAGAGCAACAACCCTAGCTTCAGTAACTGTAATGACCTTCATGTTGGCCGGTGATTACTTTGTAAAGGTAAACAATTTATCTGATAACCTAGAAAAAGTATCATTGTACTTTTCAGAAATTTATCTCAGTTCAGAAAATTTATATCTCATGGAGAAAATTTATATCTCAGTTCAGAAAAAAGAAAGGAAGCTGTATAAAATAATAACTCTATGCCTGTTATCTGACAGAGAGTTCCAGTATTCATATCCTGGATCCGGTATCTCTCCTTCAACTACCACACTTACAAGCTTCTGCTTAAAGTACAGTATGAGCATGCCACTCCAAGTATGAACAGGGTGAAATTCGACAACGGGGTACAAGAGGTAGCTGCCTTGGTGGCCATGGTTTTTGGTTATCGTTTACTGGCATACATATCTCTACGGAGAATGAAGCTCCATTCTTGAGCTCGATTTCTCATGTGAAGAAGAGAGGCTACAATAGAGCGAAGAATCTTCTAGGACTAATTCGCCAAGAACTACCAAGAACTGGATAAGACAAGTTCAGAAGAGTCTGATCAGACTTCCTAATTCTGAGTAAGAAGAGGTCTAAATTTATAGGATTTAAAAGAAGATGGAAACATGTTTTTACGTATTTTTGCAACCTATGTATTTAGAGTTCATCCATGGAAAACCCTGCAAGGTGCTTTTACAACCTCGGAATCATGTTTCAGTTTCATAACTCACAATCATGTTTCAGTTTCATAATTCACATAGATAAAGGTCTTTCCCAAATTATTGCCAGCCGCTTGAAACTATCTATGATAGTGATGTAAGGATCGAGGTTCACGCTTATGCCAAATAGTATTCTGATAAGTCCAAGAGTTTGATATCAACTATTCATATTAATTTTCTCTTTAACTGCAACACCCCGCCCCCCGTTTCTCCTCATCCCCCATGCTACTGAGCTGATATGCAAATGAGTCATCCATCATAAATTACTACAATAATTGAATGTAAATTCAATGTCATTTAATATACAGTTGATATGTACGATCCCAGCACATGATCAAGAACTTCAGAACAGTGTGAACACTGATTTAGAGCCACGCAAAATGTTCTTAACTCACCTGAGGTTAGTAATAAACCAATTTCTCAAATATTACATACAGAAGTATCTTCCGTTTTGCTCCCTACCAGGAATAGATGTGCGCACTTTCCATGCCATTCTTGATTTCACTAGCAATGCTTTCAAGCAAGTGTTCTTAGCCAACCAAGCATGCGAAGCAGTGCAGCATCCAGGATGGGAGACGACTTCTCAATCCCTGCACCCAAAGAGGGAGGGGTTTGGAGATAAGGCAAGTCAATTAATAAAAATACATGTTGAGTAAAATAGTAATCAAACAAGCTGATGCCATGATATTTGTTAGCTGTACGTGATTGAACTTTCCAAGCACGTTCATACTGAAGGAAAAAATTGCAACTAGTCATAATATTAAGATCGGGACAGAACATATAACCAACCTCAAACCCCCCCCCCCCCCCCCCCCAGGCGGGGGGGCCTTAAGAGTATGCTATAAAATATAATCTTCCAACAAAACATAGGTTACTAGCAAAAACTTAGAAACTTCAAATTTGCAGCCATTGAGTCAAAACTCCATCAGCACAATGTTATCAAACCACTAAATCAAAAAGATAAAGCTTTTAGTTCCAAACGATTGCTTTTGTTGTACCCTGACAAACTGATAAAGAGAAACTTGGCTTCAGGAACAGTAAGTAGATAAGAAAGTGCATCTGCCTCAAAAGATTTGATAAAGTCTATCAGCTATCATCCAAATCCTCGGTGAGGAAAGTAACGGCATTTTATACCATGGAATCTGCAAAACAAATGAATTAACTGAAGACCCCAAGAATAATTATATGGTCCCATGATATGGAAAAAAAGCCCTAACTGCACCTATTAGGAGAGAACATTATAGAGTTCATCATCCCAAAAGAACCGGCAAGTTCCCATTAACTATTACCAAACTCTTGAGAACAAAAAATACTCAAACTTGATTCACTCGTCTAAAATGTCTAGCCCCTATATCCTCAAACTATGAGCATCTTCTCCCATATCAACCAAAAAAATTCTTGGACTACCAAACAAGGAATCACTGCTCCACATCAGGGCTAGAATCATAAATTGCACTTCTAATTCCTATTAGATTGGCATAATCGAACCCCATATCTATGGTCTTGTTTGGCACCTAGAATTCAAATCAGACTGTAGAATTACAATACCAATTCCAATTATGACAAAATGGAATTAGAATGTAAATGAAATTTCATTCTTTGGATAACCAAAGGAATCAAAAGATAGAATTGTAATTTCAATAAGAACTTGTTTCAATCAGTCGGATTAAATTTCGAATTTTGGTTAACTAGGGTGGGTTTGAGTCAATTCAGATCATTTGAAGTTTCATTCATATCAGATTTCGAATGAATCAAACTAGATCATTTCAGGATTTGTCAACTCTAGGGATCTAAATTTTGTTGGGTCTTTGGCGAGGTAATTTTGGGTTCACGTCATATAGGTTTCAAGTCAATAAGTTGGCCACTTCAATTTTTGGGTCATGTCAACTTGCATCAAATTCAAGTTGAGTGTGAGTCGCATCATGTCACTTTGGGTTTGAGCAATCTTAGGTTCGGATCAATCGGGTAGGGTCATTTTGGTGTTTTGAATTAGCTTAGGTTAAGTCAAATTCATGTAGTGGTCCTAGTCGTTTTGGGTAACATTTTTTTCCTGGAGTAGAGAAAATATTACGAGAGAGAGAATGTACAAAAGATTAAGAACAAGATGTCCTAAGATTACAAAATGTAACAATAAAAACAATAAACTAATAACATAAAACCCTTCAATTCCTTTACAAATCAACTAAGGCTATGCTAGCAAAGCCTCCGAAACTCTTTGTCAAAATAACTTCTAGAAGGATTCTCCCATAAGAAATCAACTGACATATGCTACAATAGCAACAACCCCAATGCCTGAAAGCCTCCCGCAAGAGAGAGAGAGAGACAGAGAGGAAGGGGGGGGTGTTACATATACACAGCTTTGCCCCTACAGGGGGCTAACCTTACAAGAGGCTGTTTTCAAGGGCCCCTAACGAATAAAAGCAAAAATCGAACAATATTTATAAGATCAAGTCGAGTCAAATAGACATGCAAGTATGCAAGCAACAATAAAGCAGTGCAATAGCGACTATGAAAGCCTAAAGGGGCTACGAACTAGCATCGTCCCTGAACCAAATTTTTTCTAAAATTTTTAAACCTCAATATCTCTGATTGTATGTATTGAAGTCTCATAAATACAGGTGATAAAAGATTAAACTTGAGATGCCTAAATAATAGATTCCCAGTGAAAATATTAATCTTGAATACACGCTTTTTTTCTTTGTTTTTCTTGACTTCCAAACAACGAAAAAAATCATTTTCCCCTCTTTGCTTTCACTTTTTTTTTCTCCACATCTTTCTTTGCTTCAAATTTTATTAATTCTAAACAAAGCCTAAAGAAGTAATAAGCTGCTTTATAAACCGTCTAGTTGCAAATTTTGAACGAATAACCATCTAATTCTTAACTGTTAGTATTCCTTTGTTAGTTTTTGCATGTAAATAAATTTATAAATATCTTAGTAAATAAAGTATAATATATATGCACTATGGAGGCCCTTATAAAAGTATCATTGTCTAGTGCCCATTCGCTTAACAATTAGCTCAAAATCCATTACATACCGGTCCCTACATTACATAATGGCCTCGATTTGATTCCATGGATGGCTAGGAGCCTCCTATTTTCTTTGTCGAAAACATAAGCTGACTCCTTTTTCCGATCTAATCCAAGTACCCTTTTTGCATGACACTTTACATGGATTAGACAACCAAAAACATGAAACTACATATGAGGACAGTTGGGAGGATTTTACAACTCGCAACAGGACTAACTGGTGAAGGACTTGCAGAACAAGGTAACCTACTCAATTGATATGGGTCAAGATATGGCCTTGACATGTATTGTTGATTCATGTATGTTCCAAAAGGATGAGATCAATCATTAGGAAGCACAAGACACGGTTGTCCGGTTAAACTCTGACATAGGAACTTATGGGGTAAAACTGATAGGTACCGGTTATGGGGTGGTTAAAACCCCCACTACGGCGATTGATAGGTTGCTAAACATAGCGAGTTTAGAAACCCCACTACAGTGTGGCGAAATTCACCACCTTGGTAGGCTAAGCTAAGGATACAGATAGCTAACTTTACCACCTTGGTAGGCTAGGCCGAGGATATAGATAAGTAGCTGGTTTGACCACCCTAGTTGGCTAGGCCAAGGATACAAAAGAACTCTCAATCCAGAGAGAAGAAAAGAGGAAATTTTCTATCATTTAATTCATCATAAATAATTGGATTACTACATAGCTCACCCTAAGGGGGTATTTATAAGGACTTAAGGAGAAAACCCTAAATGACAAACCCTAAAACAATGATAAATAAACCCTAGAGTACTAGTAAGAGTGAGAGGGTACAAAAGTCATTGTATAGAAACCCTAGAATACTTAAAATGAAGAGATACTCAAATATATGGTAAGATTCTAAAGTAAAATCTAAAATATTTTTAGAAATAAAGCTAATAAAGGAGAGGCTAATTAAAATAGACTCAAGCAAAACCAACTAATTAAATTTTGGTCAATCTTCACGACACTTCGTGTCAAGCTCCCTATCAAATCTATGAGTTCTGCAGGTATATCTTCATGTTCATTGTGAGGCCCCTATTAAGGACCTTGATGATAATGCCCATCCTAGCTTTACTAGTTGCCCTACCTTACCCTCAAGTAGTCCTGCAGACCCTATGAGAAGCACTGCCTTGGAGAGAGGGTCGGTTGGAGTGGAGCGAGGAGGCATCCTTCCCTTTCCAAATGGGGTCGGTGCTAATCCTCTGTCACCATTGCGCTTAGAGGATAGGGGAGAATCAGGGATCATTATGACCTTAGACCCATTAGGGTGTGAGAGGGACAACTAAGCCCCACAATCTCTTACTGTGCAGGCCACGTATGACGTTAGGGACCATAGGGGGAAACCTTTAAACTAGTTATGGATCTGCATGTCGACTAGTTGTATTGATCGTTTTTTGCATATAAATGAGTAGGAAGATCTCATCCCTAACCTTTGCCAGAAAACCTTAGTTAGACCCACCTCTAATCATTTTACGCTTGTACTTGAGCCGAATCAGGTTTCCTAGGGTCCATCTCCCTTTTGTTTGGAGAATGTGGCTTCTGCATCGTGATTTTTCAACTGAATAAAAGTGTGGTGAGATAAGTGTCAGATCTAGGGGTGGGTTGATTTTGTTTTTAGGGGTAAACTGAGATTCCTAAAAGAGGGCTTGAGGGAGTACAATAAGTTTGTATCAGAGGCACAAGGGTTAAGCTTAGGGAGTTACTTTCGAAGATTCTTGTGATAGACAAGTAACAAAGGGGGGGGCCTTCGCCTCAAGATCTTCTTCGAAGCAAAATAGGGTTATAGAAGTACCTGGACACTCTTATGATGGAGGTTAGGTATCGAAAAAAGGTGAAGTCTCAATGGGTTAGGGAACGGGATACTAATTTAAGGTTTTTTCACCATGTGGCATTAGGGCGAATGAGAAGAAATTTCATTAGGGAGTTGGAATTGGAGGATGGGGAAGTTGTCACAAACTTATTCCTGTGGCTACGAAAATTACCTTTTTCTATCAAACCTTGTTTGCTAAGGAAGTTAACTCAAAACCCTTGATTGATGGAATTGAATGGTGCCTTATTTCTGAATCTCAAAGGTCGAGTTTGGAGAGGCCATTTGGAGAAGATGAGGTAAAACAAGCTATTTTCCTTATGGCTAGTGATAAGGTTCCAGGCCCTGATGGTTTTAATATGGTTTTTTATCATCATTGTTGGGATGTTATTAAAGATTATCTCATGAGGGTTATTATGGAGTATTTTGGTACTAGGATTCTTTGTAAGAGTATTAACTCCACTTTTATTACCCTTGTTCCGAAAAAAGATTGTTCTCTTAAAGAGAGAGACTTCAGTCCCATTAGCCTAGTTACTAGTGTTTATAAGATTCTCACCAAGGCGTTGTCGGTTCGGTTGAGGGAGATTATGGAGACCACAATTTCCAATTTCCAATCACCTTCTGTAGGGTTTAGACAGATTTTGGATTCCTCTCGAGTGGCCAATGAGATTGTGGATGACTTGGTTGTGGCCAATGAGGACGTGGCCTTAGATAGAATTGAGTAGCGGACTAGAATAGATGTAGCTGATATAGCAATTTAGGATATAAGAGCACAATGAAGCTAGTTCATAACATCCCTAGGCTTACATGTTTGCTATTGTTGCTTGTTGCTTGCTTGCTTGCTTGCATGCTCTATTCTTGCTTTGTGCTTTGCTGTTTATTGCCTTATTGCTGTTCTATGGTTAAGTTTTCTTTTTGCTTTTGGGGTTGGGGGCCCTTAGACATAGCTTTCCTTTAGGATAGCACCCTGAAGTGGTAAGGCTGCGTGCCCCCCAGACCCTGCTGTAGCAGGTGGCACTGGGTTCGTTGTTGTTGTTGTTGTCGTTATCGTCATAGAGAGGAAGAAGATTTTACTGAAACTTTGACTTTGAGAAGGCTTATAATAGGGTAAGCTAGAGTTTTTTGCATTGGGTTTATCGGAAGAAGGGCTTTGGAGATAGATGGTGTAAATGGATTAAAGGATGTCTTAGTAATGTCTCTTATTCACTTATAGTTAATGGGAATCTGAAAATTTGGTTTTTGGCCTCTCATGATTTCAAGCAAAGTGATCCTCTTTCCCTTTTTCTCTTCACACTCATTGTCGATGTTTTTGAGTCGTATTCTCTCCCGGGGTGAGAAGCATAATCTATTTCAAGGGATCAAGGTGGGTCGAGAGCGCATGCTTGTGCCCCACTTGCAATTTGCGAATGGTACCATTCTATTCTTAGAGGATAACCTAGAGGGTCTTTATGTTGTTTTGACAATCGTCCAATTGTTTAAACAAGTATCCTAGGAATTAATTTAGATGACTCAACCATAATGGCACACTCTCCATTGTCTGGTTGTGTAGTGCAGCATTTGCCACTTACTTATCATGGAGTTCCCTTAGGTGGGACTCCTAGATCTCTCAACTTTTGGGATCCTGTGCCTAATAAAATTGCAAGAAGGCTAGATGGATGGAAATGTGCTTTCTTTCTTTAGGAGGTCGTCTTATTCTAGTCTGGTCATGTGTTAGCAATATTCTCATGTACTACATGTCTTTCTTCTATGCTAGTGGCGATACATATATGAGAGATTTTCTTTCGTTGAGGCAGAAGAGGATCATCGGGACCACTTGGTTAGTCAGGGCAGAGTCTATAGGCCTCACATGGGGTTGGGTATTAGCAATTTGGTTTCAGGAACATATCCCTTCAAGGTAAATATTATGGTGATTATCTAAGGAACCCGATTCCCTTTGGCATGTAGTGCTTAAGAGTAAGAATGTTCTGCAAGAGAATGAGTGGGATGCAGGGTTGGTAGATGCGGTGGGTTGTTTCTTCCCTTAGAAGTTTATCTCACAACTTTGCCCTTCATTTCTATCTCATATTCACCTCATGATTGGGTGTAGCAACTGTATTTCATGTGGGAAGACAACTGGGTTGAGGATATTGTTTTCCTCATTTGTTTCCACTTCTATATCGATTATTCATTGCCCATGATTCCCTAGTTATTTTCTTTTCATCTCAGTAGGGTGGCTCACTGTCTTGGAATCTGCAATTTCGTAGGATTCTTACTATAAGGGAACTATATGAATTCACACAATTAAGCTATATTCTAGATCAAGTTCGCTAATCTTCCCTACCTGATATGAGGGATTGGGTGTTGGATGGGTCTGTATTTTTACTTCTAAATCTTTTCTCCAACATCTTACTTCACATAATCCTTTTCCAAGATTTCCCTTTATGCTCTTATGTTCAGAAAGTTAAGGTACCATTTAAAATCAAGGTCTTTTTATTGTATTTATTTCTTAACAAGCTTAACACTCAAGATTTCCTATAGAACGAAGACCTTTTAAGGTTGTCTCTAGGGGTCTGTGTTATGTGTTTCCAAAGTGGGGAGACACATGACCACTTATTTTTACATTTTGTTGTGGCTTGAGATTTATAGTGTAAGCTATTGTCTATTTTCAGCCAGATATGAGTAAGCTCAAGATCAGTTAATGGTATCCTTCTAACAAAGTTCTATGGCGTAGGAATGAAGAAACATGTTTTAATATCATTCTTTAAAGCCAAGATTGCAATTATCTGGTGTATTTAGCTTGAAAGAAATGCTAGGATTTTGAAAGATCAGCATACTACAGTTACCTCCTAAACAAAAAAAGGTGGTCTTTTTAAAAGATCTTTGGACAAAGAGCTTTAAAGGCTTCGCTGACATAGCATTAGTTGATTTGCAAAGGGACTTGAGGGCTTTATGTTATTAGTTCATGGTTCTTTTTTCTTCTTTTTTTTTTTTTAAAAATTTTGAGGGCATCTTATCTTTAACTCTTTGTACATTCTCTCTCTTAATATTATTTATTTTTCTAATCAAACAAAATATGGGACTAAATCTGCCACTATACTCTTGTATTGTTTCTCATTTTGCATTTTCTGCAAACGTAGCTCTAACATCGATCGGATATATTCATCCAGCCCACAGAAAAATTACCTCTGTAAGTGATATTCTCCAATCATTAAACTAAATGGTGGGAGCTTAGTAAACAAATGCTTTGAACCACAAAATATCCTTCAATACTGGAATAGAAACTGAACTGTGGAATTGCAATTTCAATTCCAATCTTGTTGGAACAGGAAACAAGATGGGACTATGATTTCAAGGAACTGAGATTCCAATCTCGGGTTTCGAGTCTATCGAAATGGATCAGTGCACGATTCAAGTTAATTGCGGTCAAATTTCAACTGAGTTGGCTTATGTTTAGGTTTGAATCATTTCGAGTTTCGGATCAACTCGGGTCTAGTTGGAGTTAGGTCATATCATTTTCTATTGAAATCATCTTGGATTGTGTGTTATTAGGGTTGGGCCACTTCGAGATCGGGGTTAGCACGGGTCGGATTTGAGTTGGATTGGGTCAATTCAAGTTCAAGTCACCTAAGGTCAGGTTTATATTAAGCCAAGTTGGTTCATTTTCGGTTCAAGTTATCTCAGGTTTCGAGTCAAATAGGTGGGTGTTTTTCGGTTTTGTCAGCACGGATGAATCTCATTCGAGTCTGAATCAAGCAGAGACATTTTGAGTATGAATTGTCTCATGTTTTAGATAACAAGATTAGGGCATTTAGCACTTCGACTCCAATCAGGTCGGGTTTAGTGGGGGGGGTGGTGTCTAGGTTTGACTCATTTGGGTTGAGTCCATTTCGAGTTCCGGGACAAATTTAGGTCGAGAAGGGTCCTTCAGGTCAATCGAGTTGGGTCTTTTTAGGTTATAGGTGAGCTGAATTTGTGTGGAATTATAATTTTTTCCCCACACCCTAAGCAAATAGGATGTATAACTTTTAGTTGGAAACTAATTTCATGGAATTGAATAGTGGAATTATAATTCTAGTTCTAACAAGTTGACCAAACAATAGAACAGCAGTCTTTTGTTTTTTTTTGTAGAATGTTATCTAGACCAATTCTAATAAAGGTTTTAAATCAAATATAATGGAGTTACAGAATGCATTCTGGAACCTACTTCTATTTAGTCTTTTTGTTTCTGCGATAATATTTAGTCCATGTAATCAAATAAAGGTCGTTATGTAACCTAGCAGCAGTAATATAACTGTTTTGAGCTAGCTTTTTAAACAGTTTGTATGCAATGATACCTTAGGATTGTCCTCCATATGCATATATATTGTATTTTATTGCTTATAAATGTATTTCAGGTTTAAAACTATCAAAAGGGGGATCAAATTAACCATAGCATGTCTCTTCATCCGTACTTCTACATATGTAAGGCTTAACGTAACTTATTCTCCTTGAAAACCCAACATGAGGGCCACTAACTCTTTCCCTACCATTTGCAATCTAGACAAATTCTCACTTGCAGAAGTTTGACCGGACCCACTGAAAGTTGCAGGAATTGCTCTTGAGTAAAGATTGTCCACTTATTTTGCAGCTAAACTTATCGAAGTGACCAGTATATTCCACGTTGTGATTTAGAGAGAGAGAATCACCACTCACCAATATCTGCAGCTACCCGATGAGCACACATGATGCCTGAAAAAGCTACAGCAATAACCCCCTGTCCTGGGAAGCAGCTATCACCCACACAATAGAGGCCGTTTATACCCTGCAAGCTCCATCAAAACAAGTGTGTTCAAACACAGGCTGAAAATGGAGAACGATAAGCCACTTCAAAACTGGGTGAAATTAAGCATACTGTTGTATTAAATGGCATCCCTAATAAGCCTTTAGGAGTTCTGCGAGGTATCGGTCCATAGGTGCCCCTGTCTCGCGCCAGGTATCTTCTGTGCGTCTTTGGAGTTCCTACCTGTAAAGCTCACAGAACATCAATGTGATAACATTAGAAAATATTTAAGGTATACAGTGGAGGGGCAGATATTAGATATTTCTGACTTCTGAATGTAATTTATCTAATATGGAACCCACAGATACATGGATATAAACCCGAAATCGACAAGCTAGTTCAACTGGGAAACCAGTAAACTGGTTCTCGATGAGAAAACCCACAGATCAATTAAGCTTGTTAGACTGTTTCTGCAATTGAACTAGGGGAACCTGGATAAAACCACCAGATTTCCCAGTAAACCCAGCAACCTGTGTGCACCTTGGCTTCAACCAGTTGGCTAAATGTTCCCATAAAGAGAAAAAGGCCAATTGCAAAAATCTTGAATCATGTACTGACAGTAGGCACAAAGTATTAACCCGAATTCCAAGATTTTCTTTGCATCACCAATTTATCTGATCATGTTGAACTACAAAACTATTTTGATCTTGCAAAACAACTTTTCTTTTTAGTTTTATGTTAAAACAACAGATTTTAACATCAAGTTTGCACAGCTATTTCATGATTGCAGTAATGGAATAGTGTCTGATTCTTTTTCACAATTGACACCTTTCAGCGTAAATAATGAGAAATAATTATTCATTTATTTACGCTGTCTGGCAACTTGACCCACGCTACTAAGCCAATGTCCACTCACAACCAACATTTAACAGAACGAGCATACAGACCAATATGCATCACGGGTAAAAGGATACGGACCTAACAGAACAAATGGATACTGATCTTCAGTTACATACAAGATAGTGTAAAATTCGTTGGAGTTCCCCACCCTAAACGTAACTATCTCCAGACACATGTATTGTTGGGCTCTGTTTCAACTTAAGAAATTTTGGAGGAAAGAGAAAAGGTGGTGAGATGTTTCGTTTAGTTTCTTCCTCAACTTTCCTGTTAATAAGTAAGAGGAAAATGAAAATATGAAATCCCAAACTAGTCAAAGTTTGTACCTATTTTTCAAAATATATTTCCTGTATCCTTGTCAATCAGGTCCACACAAGTGAAATTAGTTTGCTCTCATTGTTATTTCCTCTAAATTTTCCTATGCCCATATATGCAACTACTGCAGTATTCAATACATAGTCCATGCCGTAGCAAGACACTAAAATCATCCAACACAAATAGCAAAACACAAAGCATGTGTGCATAGGGTACAATGTATAGGAAGCCTAAGGGAGACTAGTGGTGACATTTATAGAAAGAAAAAGCAAATAGGAGCCTTTTTCCATGAGACAAACATCAACTTGAGTAAACTAAATAGAAGGAAAATTTTTGGGTTCCTTCTGCCTGATGATTACAAAGTAAATGTAAATCAAAGTTGGTTTAGCATAATACCTCCTTAAAAACAATGGATGCTTTAAGCCCGGGGAATAGTTTCTTTTCAAGTCTGCTTATAATTTCATCCGACACAAGTTCCTTCTTCCTCTCATACTCTTCTGGCGAGAGTCCCTGTGCCAACATGGAACCACTTGTTCAGTTCGACCAAGAGTTTTTAACATATAGATAATCTTCTAATAGGATTAACGGAAAAATAACTGAATGAATACAGATCAAGCTAACATGTTTTTTGGAATTTAATCTAGTCAACAATATGACCTGCCAATCATCTATGGAGGAAGTTGTAAATATGTGCAGAATATGGCGACCCTCTGGAGCCAGAGATGGATCAAGGACAGTGGGAATGCTCAAGAATATGCTTCCATATGCCACCTCCAAATTGGCCCAGTCTGTCTATAAAACAAATAAATGTAGCAAATATCAGCTGAATTCCCTGAAAGAGAATTCAAAAGAAAAGCTCAGGGAATGGCTGCAAGAATGAAACTACAGATACATAGCAAGTACCTCGAGAACAAAATGGTGGCAGTCTGTGTCTGGGGGCAAGACATCGGCCATGACACCCATGTGAATTGAAAGAAATGATGGAGCCTTGACATATAGTTTCTGGAAATTCTCTTCTTCCCTTGGAATCTTTTCTGCCTTCAAAAGATTTCCTATAATGTAACACATACACAGTTTAACAAATGAAGAAGCTCAAGGAACCAGAAGCAAAAGACAACGAGAACCTAGGTTGACACAAAAAGTGAAAGCATAGCCGTTCAGAAAAACTAACCAAAAGTGTCCCATCTGGTAGCATTTGATATAATGGTTTTCCCATAGAACTTTCTCCCATCGGAAAGTTTCACTCCCACCTACAAAATGAAAACATTGTAATAAAGGAACAACCTTTTCTTAGACATATGGTTAATAGCCTATTCCTCAAAATCACCAAAGTTGGAGTTAACTTACAGCCTTTCCATCCTTCAGGATGATACTAGTCACACATGCTTTGTAAAGTACCTCGCTACCATGATTAGCCAAACCTTGCGCAAGGGACTTGGCAATTCCACCAACACCACCTATGGGGTAGTTGATTCCTCCAACATGCCTATCACATATAACCTAACAATAGAATACAAAAGGTGAAAAATAAGGACCAGAAACCTATGCAAGGGTCCAAAATTAAACATGGAAGCTTACCATGCTGGCATTGATCATAGGAGTTTGCAAAGCATTAACCGTGCTCACTATAAAACACTGCAGAAAAACATAGAAGTTCCTGGCTCATGAGATATAAAGAGATAGGCACATAAGTAGATTCATGGCAGATGAAATAATGAAACTTCCCCAAATTGTAAAACTATAAGCACCTCAGCATCTATAAAAGACAACAACTCAGGATCCTTTATGTATTTTTGAGCTACAGCTCCAGCATTTTGAGGTAAATAATAGGCTGCACAAAAAGCATAAGTGTTAAGCAGTAGTAGATGAACTTACTCTTTTTCATGGCACTAACTCCCTTAAGGTGAAGTAACGTACATGGTAAAGTTTAGGTGAACATTCTATAATCCTAAGCTGTCACACTTGCAAGCAGAAGAAACAGAATGGACTATCGCTACTTTATGCATCATAAGGCAGGCAATTGATATGGATCAGTTGACGCCATTAAGCTATGGCTCAACATAAAATATTAAACATGACAGCGCTTCATATATAATCAGCAGTTTATCTTTCTTCTCAATACATAAATCATCAAAAGCATTTTCATCATCTCCCCATAGTAATCATTTACTTCTATTCATGTGAGTCATGCAAAGCTTCATTATTTATTGATGAGATGAGAATAGCAACATATTTTTGATGAATGGTAGACAACATATCAAAAGAATTTGCACAAGATGTTCCATCCATGTCACTGTAAAGTAGTGGCCTGCTGCATGAGGCTTCCCACAGTCTGTATTTTGAATATACTGTGCTATGAGACTGTTCTAACTTTGAACCCAGTGGAGCAACCTTCCAATTGTGACAAGGCTCATTACCTACAACACCTGCCATACAATGAGAATACGAACCTCTCCAAGTCTATGTTGACCATAAGATATGCTCACTGACTCTTTGCAAAATGCAAATCACAAGTGCTGTAGTGTTTTAATCAAATTAATTATTGAAGTAAAAGTAGAAAATTTTGTGAAAATATTTTCAGTTGGTTAATTTTCCAATACGGAGGGTATAGTTCGCCCAGTCAGCAAAAACCCATTCACTAAGAAATGAGATTATGGTAAACACTCTCCGCCAGCTGTGAAATTATTGGCTTGATATATCATGAATCTCAGGCAAAGAAAATTTTGAAGAAAACCATTACCAAGTGTCAAGCATTCAAGTGGCTTCTGGAAGAATTGGCCAAAAAGATATAGCGGTTCCTCGAGTGATTTAAGCTCCAAAGAGTTCAAGGCATTGAAGGTCTACATGAAACGTATAATTACTAATACTGTGTGAGATCATACGAAAGTGCTAAAATATTAGAAATCTCTAAAACTTGAGCTGATCTGACCTTCCAACATTCATCATAAAACTTGAGAATGCCTTGCTTCTCATGGGGAAACTTATTGGTAAGTTCTCCAACAAAGTCACTGTATTCTCTGTGCACTCGGACTGAACGATTATTGGGTAAATGATAATGGACTGTTGTTGGATCTGGTATGACTTGCATCTCACATTCTACTGCTGACAAGGCTTGGGCTATCAAGTTCAGATTACCCTGTCAAGATTCGAGGCAAGTGTAAGAAATATGGAGCCCATAAAACAAACCAAATTTATCACAAACACATTACACAATAGAATTTTTAAACAAACTAGTCAACCATGCTATGCTGTTATTTTCTAGGTTTCCCATACTTCCACAGAAATAGCATATGGTAAGCATAGTTACAATTTTTTTTTTCTTTTCAATGTATTATAAACCTCTTGCATGCTTAGGAAAGTATCTCAGAGTTTGTTATCAATTCACAGATTACATTTCTCCCCTATCAAAATATTTTCAATCCGAACTAAAGAAATAGATGACCGTTCACCCTTCTATATGCTGGCTTATTTGCTTGCATTAGTTGTTCTATCAAATGAAACAGACCTACCAACAAATACAGATGAAAGAACTGATAGCCAAGAGAACCCAAACCATTAAGCTGGTAACAATGATAGTCTTCAACGAAGGATTCACTGTGTTTCTATTCAAATCTATGTTGTCTGTCACTCACCTGTTAATGGTTTGAACAAGAGAAAACGCCAAATGAGAAAAACAAAATCATGAAACAAACAGAACTAGTATCCTTTGTTTTAACAAAGTTTATTCATGTCTCTTTTCTGTTGAACCACATCATCAAATACAATACACAAACTACCCTATAATTGAACAACCCACTTCCATCTAGAGTAGAATTAAAGACTGTCATCAACCATTCCCCTCTGGAAGATCCTAGATCACACATCAAGATGAAACAAGGCAAAGAATCTGGAACAGTCATAGTCAGGATGTTACTAACTTTCATGGCTTTGGGGACCAATGGCTTAAAGCAAGGTGAGGAGCAAGTTGTCTCAATTAACTGCTTATGACAGCTTGCTCCTCAACTTGCTTTAAGCCATTGGGGTGTTAGATAGTTAAAAGAGACCGAAGTTGATTATGGTCACTATTCTTTGAAGTTTGGTTCCTTGGCATCTTGTACTTGGCTATAAATAAGGCCAAGATTGAACTTGTTTTGACATTGAAGAACTATAAGCCAAATCTCTCTCCTTATTTCCCTGTCTTTCCCTTTTCTTCTCTGATTGCTTCTTTCCTTCTCCCCTCTCTCTCTTAACTCAATCTCTTCTCTCTTCCCTTTCCTATCCAAAATCCCAAGCATTATCAGGAAAAACAGTAGCACAGAACCACATAGCTTGGAACTAAATTCGATAATATTACAACTCAACACAAATCAAACAAAATGTGCATATCAAAAGACAGATAATTATAGAGCTAACCTTGTCACCAAAGCCATACATTACTGAAGATCCAACATCAAATGTATATCCATCTCTCTTGTAAAATCCAGCGCTCCCACCAGGAATCACATACTTTTCCAACACCAAAACCTTGGCTCCCTTCACAGCCAGCTGTGTCGCCGCAACCAACCCCCCAATCCCAGCCCCAATTACAATTGCATCACAACTTTCTCGACCTACATCTCCAACCTCTTCTGCCTCCGCTCCTTCATTTGCACTCATCACTGCTCTTGGTATTACTCTGACGTCCCCATGTTTTCTCAACACCTTCAAGCCACCAAGTTTTGCATTTTGAACCTTGTTAATATTGAATTCAGTGGTCACAGAACTACACAACTGCGAGGCACTAATTAGCTTTGAACTATAGAGCCCTAAACTTAACCCACTGTACCTACAACCATTTAGTTCTTGAAAATTTTGAGGACCCATTAAGCCAAACAACATCATCTTTTGTTTTTGCGTTTTGGGTCCAGAGGAGACCAGCCGAATTCCATTATATTGACTAGAACAATGAAAATCGCGCAGACCCACTAACTCCAACTTACCAAACTTGGAATTATAGCACGGTAGAGCTTCTCCGGTATTTAGAGAGGAATTCTTGCAAGCATCAATTTTGAATATGGACGTGCTGAAATGGGATCGTTCCCATTCACAGGAAAACCCAAAGTTGTTTGTTAACTCACATTTCCTTGCCCCCAGTACTGTGAAGGTTCTAGAGCAACTGAAGAAATGAGGTTTACAATAATCATAGTTGTTTTTGTGGGTGGATGAAGAAATAATTCCTGGTTTAGATAGGGGGAGTGAAGAAGAAAGAAGCACCATCTGAATTGCAGTTTGGTGAAGAACAGCGTGAGTGGTAATGACGCTGAAGAATGGGCTTGGCAATGGAAAGTGGAGGAGGCGGTGTTAATACATCTTTTAAAATGGATGTTAGGGGCTTTGGGGTTTGGCCCATATTCACAAAAAAAATAAATAAATAAATAAATGTAGATAATAATATGCTTACAATATTCTATTTTTCCAGCCTTTTGGAAAGTGCTATACTACCATGCTTCAATGTTCCCCAAAAAAAAAAAAAAAAAGTTACTATCATGCTTCTTTTAGAAATAGACATTTTTTTTTTGGTTAAATTATATATTAGTATTTTACAATTTAGTGTATTAATTTTTTTAATTTATAAATTTTATAAAATAATTTTTTGTATATAAATTTAGATTTTTTAATAAAATAATTCAAACAACGATATTAAAGTGTATAAAATATGTCATTTTTTGTTAGTAATTTCACATGTTCTCATCCTACACATAAATCTCAATATTGTGATACTTCTAATAAAGAAAAGTTGGAGAAAGGCATTTTTACACCTTACAAACTACGATTTGGACTAATTTATTAAATATATGCAAATTTTTGGACTAAAATATTATTGCACAAAGTTTGTAGACTAAAAAATTAATACATGAAATCTCAATGTACTAATATATAATTTAGCCCTTTTATTTTTAGCTTTTTTTTTAGCTTTAATGTTCCTTCCCATTTTTCATTTGAAATACATGTTTTCAAGTAGAGAATCGTAAACAGTTTTTCAGTATATAAAATCATAAAATGTCTTCAAGTAATCCCAATTTCCCTGAAAACTGAAAATGCAGGCATAAGTAGTACCCTTAAATTTGAAATAACCTGATCTGAACAATTGGGTAACTAATCCCAAAATGACAGAATTGAGTGTATTCGAACCATAAAAATTCAGATATCGGTTTGGCTATATAATTACCACTTTGAGATCTGCAATTTTAAAGTGCAAATTATCTACTCGTGATACTTGATGGTAAGGGCGTGAGAGAATGAGAGAAAGAGCACTAGAAGGATGGAGTAAATAAAGAGAAAAGGAATGGAGGAGAGAAGAAGAGACACGAGAAAGTTGGCAATACAATATAGAACATGAAGTTATGGAGAACATTAAGGGGGAAAATTGGATAGTTTTTTTTTTTTTTTTTCCAAAACAAATAGAGAAAATTAAAACTGTATTTTAACTTCTACAATTAGAAAATTGGGCATTTTGATAGCTTTTTCAATTTTTCAGTTTTTCAGGAAAATTTCTCAAGAAAACCATGACATTCTCTATTTTCAAAGAGCCCTTAATTATCTTGGGTCATGCCCTTGTTCTTCTCATGGCGGAGGTAAAAGAGTAGGTAAGACCAAGGTTGTCTAGGTATAGGCCAAAATGGGAAGGCCATAAGCAAATTCAGGAAATTGTGAAGTGGGAATGAAGAGTTTGAGTTCCTGGATCCAAATTATTTAGTGGGCCAAGATTAATTTGAGAAATATAATAACAAATTTAGACAAGATGAAGCTTGGATAGGGGAAATTTATGATCATTTACTAAATGGTTCTTCAAATAGCTACTTTAATATGGAACTAAAAATGTGAGCCATTTGAAGAGAAAAGCTCCTTCCTTTCTAGCAAAACTATTGGCTAATCATTTACATAAAAGAGTGGCTCCTGAAAAAAGATAGCAATTCCATATTATTAGTATCATGAAGAATACCAAAAGAAATAGGCAAGCCATTCCAGGAATCCAAAATGAAGTGGGAGTCCAAATAACTAACCAAACCAAGATAGCTAACATTTTTATTCAAGACTTCACTAGAAGGTTAAAGGCCATTGAGATTTTAAATAAGTGCATAGAGGATAAGGAGAATTTAGAACTTACTAAAGAGGTTTCTAGAGAGGACGCTAGGGATGCAGTTTTCTAAATGAATTCTCATAAGGCTTAAGGGCCTAACAATTTTAGCGCTTTTTTTAGAAACTTTGGAACATCGTTATGGATGATATATTGGTTGTAGTTAGAGCTTGTTTATGAAGTGGTGAGCTTCTCCATGAGGTTAATCTCACTTTCATCACTCTTATCCCCAAAATGGACAACCCGTAAAGGACAAAGCCACTTCATAGTAATTATTCTCTGCGAAGTAATTGTTGGAAAAAAGTAAATCTGATACCAACTGTTGGGTTCACAATTCTCAATTATAGTCACAACAAAAGGCACCTATTAGAGCACTTAGAATAAGAGACTCTTCTCTCTACCTAAGCCCCCCGGTCGGAGAGTCACGCTTCGTGACACCTCACACGTGAGAGCTCCCGGAAATAGGGTTATCTCTATAAATCCTTTGCTCTAATACCGGTTGTTGGGTCGAATTTCAAAAATTCTCCTTAATTTTATAAAGTTTACGCAACGAAAAGGGTTTAGAATTCATAATTCTAAAACTAGGGTTGCTTTAAAATTTCTAATTTTAAATCTACAAATTTAAATCTACAGATCTAAATTCTTAATTTAAATCTACAAGCATTTTACTCTAATACATTTATAACAAAACATAAACTTAAACAGGCATAATAACGAATATTGTAAATAAATAGAAAAGCGAAAACTAAAAGTGAAGGAAAGAAAACGTACCAGGAATTGCTCCAATATAATAATACCAAAAAGAATTAATAATCTTCAGAAGAATACCAAAAATCGAGACCCCACGATCTTCTACACTATGACCTCGAGTTGCCCGGAGGTTGGACTCCGAAAAATATTAAACCGTGGAAAGAAAAATTTCGACAAAAAATTTTCTCTCCAATTAGGTCTTCGAAACAATTTCAAAAACCCAAAATAATTTGTTTCCATTGAATGTCAAACTCTTGGAATAGGTACCTCTATTTATAGGAGTATACCGAAGCGAAAACAAGCTATTAAATCGATGTGGGATTCATAGCTTTTAAACAAAATGCGTCGTTTTACAAAACAAAAGACTTAAAACGCAACGTTTCAGTCCCTGTACATGCGTGCTCTTGCCCTGTCACCACGTGCCACGTGGCATGCGGTGATTGGTCCGCGCCTTTAGGCGCGGATCCTCCCCTCAGGCATGTCGCGCGCTGATTGGTTGTCAGCGTTAGCCACGGATCGCGAGTTTTACTTTTGCAATTTTTCATTTTTTTTAATTTTTTGTTTTACTTTGTTTCCCACATGTAAAAATTCATCTTATAAATTTTAATTTTTAAAATTATTTTATTTTATAAATGTTAACTTTTATTCAACTCGTGAATAATACAACAACAACAACAACCACCTAGTGCTTCAAGGGCTCCCGCAAAACAACTCATGAATAATGTTTGGCAAAATTAAATTTATCCATCTTATAGATAAATGATTCATCTCATGAATTCTTTAATATTTTTTCAATTGCAATAAATGCAGAGGCTTGCGTAGAGACCTCAGAGACAATTTAATTCTAGCTCCAAATGGGTTAAATGAATCTTCTCATGAAATAATTTAATTACCATTTAATGAGATGAGATTTAATTCCACTAAATAAATTTTATTGTACTCCAGACTTAAACCATTTATTCGATATTTCTCTAATAAACTATATTGATGACAACAACCCCCCCACTAAATGTCCATGACGAAGAATAAGTATAACTACTACCATTATCCTTCTCACAGCTTTTCCATTAGTCACCGACTTGTCCTTCACTTAATAATCCATTTATACTTGAACATATTCATAGTATAAATCCCAAATGTCAAATATTTGGAATACTTTGGCCAAGGTTTTTGAACTATTCAAATATTTGCGAATCAACTTAGGGGACATCTGTATCTCATAAGAGACTATAGATTCCTTATTGAATACCTGATTCTTATCACATTTCATGCCGCTACCCAGTATACATGAGAATTCATTCATGCATTTAGACCTTACTTATAGTACACCAAAGTAACTAACGCTCCATGCACAAGTCCAAAATACTCTCAGGATTTAGAGTCATCATTCAAATAGTACAACATGAATCACTCATCTCCGATAGTAGTCTCGAAACAAGTAATCCACATGGTCCAACTTAGTATGTCAATCTTATTAAACACACCAACATAACATTTTTGGATCACCGTCCACATGACCAAGACAAGTCATCTAAAGTGTCATGTTATAATATTAGCATACAAGTGGTCCAAACTTGTCTTTGACTACGAGTTTTTCAAATAACAATCTATACTATTTGTTTCAAGTCTCTCTGTGGGTTAATCTCATAAACCACTTAGAACAAACATGTAAATTGTAGTCTGAGGACTACACCCATCTCATGCAAGCTTCCAAAAAGAAAATCACATGCAGTATAAATGCTCGCTTACACAAATTTAACAAGGAAACAACTGGAACTTCAATTTTATTTATTAATAAAATAATATAAATAGAATAAATATGGATTTAAGGACACTATTTCTAACAATCTCCCACTAGTCATAAATCCGATTTATTATAAACTTTATATTTATCCTTTCTATGTATGAACCAAAGGTCTAGTGAAGTCAAGGTCTTAGTAAAGTCAACTACTTTATCTGAACCTACATGCCCCTCTTTGCAGCTTCTGAAGCTACAACATATTTAGCCTCTATGGTAAAGTCGGCAATACAATACTGCTTGACATTCCTTCCACTAATGGCTCCTACTCCAAGGGTCAAGACATGCCCATACGTCGTACGTCTAGCATCTCTATCTGACTGGAAGTCTGAATCCATATAGCCAACTGGAAATAGCTCACTAAATTTTTACAACTGATAGCACCCCTACATCATTCCTAATGAGCAGTATATCGTCGACATACAATACTAAAAAAATCACCACTTTCTCTTAACATTGTTTTCGTCAACTAATTGCTCAAAACCATAAAACTTAATCACTTCATTGAATCTAACATTCGATGATGGACTTCTTCAGTTTGCATACCATATGCTCCTGATTTTTTCCAATGAAACTGTCTGGCTACATCATATAGATGTCTTCTTCAAGACAACCATTCAAAAAGGCTGTTTAAACTACCATTTAATCTCATGATGAGCTGCAATGGATAGGAGTATCCTTATGGACTTTAGCATGGCTATTGGTGAGAAGGTCTTCCTTTTGGGTAAAACCCTTAACAACTAGTCTTGCCTTGAAGGTCTCTACCTTTTTGTCCACTTCTCTTTTCCTCTTGTAGACCCATTTAAAACAAATGGGCTTAATGCCAGAATAGGCCCCTCTACAAGATTCCAGACCTAATTAAAATACGTAGATCCTAACTCAGATTTCATTGCTAAGACCTATCGGTCAGCATCCTTGTCCTTAACTGCCTCATTGTAGCCAAGAGGATCAGATTCAATGTCACGGTCAACCATTAAGGCTCCCGCCATGAACCTGTCAAGTGTCCTAACAATCCTCCCACTACACCTAGGCTCTCGTGTACTTAGAACATTCTCAACCTTAATAGTAGGTGCATCTCATGCATCCACTGTATCCCGAGTTGTGCCTAGCTGTTCAGAATTAACGTCATTTTCTTTAAAAACCCTCTAACACTACTCTGTTTAAGTTTTTGTAAATTACTACAAAATCCTCCTTTAAAAATTTTGCATACTTAAAAAAACCCTTTTGATCCAAAAAACTATAGAGAATACCACCCTTATTCCTTTGGGATAACCCCAAAAAGAGATTGGTAAGGTAGCATGACTCATCATGGACCTTACCATATCTAACGATGTCATATTCCTTCTTTCTGCAACACTATTCTACTACGGTGTACCTAGAGCAGAAAGCTGAGATCTTATCCTATTTGCAATTATTAAATCTAGAAACTCACCTCTAAGAAATTTTTTTGTTTTTTGGTAAGTCCCTTACCTCTAAGATATTCACCACTTCGATCTAATCGGAGTGACTAAACCTGTTTACCTAATTACTTTTCAACTTCAGCTTTGTACTCTTTGAACTTTTCAAAAGAGTCCGACTAATGTCTCATTAGGTAAACATATCTATACCTTGAGTAATCATCAGTAAATGTGCTGAAGTACTCATACCCACCACTTGCTTGAACATTTATTGGTCCACCTACATATGTGTGAACCAGCTCAAGCAAATCACCAACCTTGCTGCCTTTACTCTTAAAGACAGACTTGGTCACCTTTCATTCTATGCAGAATTCACAAACTGGTATTGACCTTGAGTCCAAAGCCTCTATTAGTCCATCTTTTACCAGTCTTTGGATCCTGTTCGAATTAGTGTGATCTAAACGTTGGTGCCATGTGTAGCCAATATCCCTTTCAAGGTGTTTTCTTTTATGAGATCTAACAAGTGAATTTGTGTTAGATTCTTTTAAACAAATATGAGAGTTTTGATCAATAAACAACATGAATAAACCATTTATACATGTATATTTTGCAAATTATTTCTTGTATTAAAAGGTTCATAATCAAAATCAACTGAATAACAACTATTCATAAAACGAGATAAAGAAATCAAATTCATGTGCAGAGTAGCTACAAATAAACAATCTTTTAAAATCAAAAACTCTAGCACTAAAGACTAAGCCAACATCTCCTATACTTAAGACTACTACTCTTGTATTGTCCCTGGCCATTAGGTACAGCTCCCCATCATACAGCCTTTTTGGTTAGCCTTAGCCCATGTAACATTCATGGTCAATTGAACATGAGTCCACACACCAGGAACCTGGTGGACTTTCAACTATGCATGACTCAAGTAAGTGAGATATCAACATATCTTCACTAGATGGCTTAGTAGTCTTTATAAGGAGAGAAGCTAAATACTTAGTGTAGTTTTTCATCCAGTGGCAAATCTTCCCGCAAAAGAAACACTTTCCTTTTGCCAACTTCTTTATGGACTTCGTTGCTATAATAGCAGCCTTGCCCTTTCCTTTCTGTTTAGTAGGTCCCGTGTGAGTAATAACTAAGTCCAACTTGATTTTTCTAGGAAAAGTAATTTGGTCCAATGACTTCATTATGCATTAGTAATAAAGTGAAGTTCACTAGTTGTATCCATTTTAGAATACTGTAAATGCAAATATTCATATAACTGTCTAACAAGAGTCATGTATAACGCAGTGATATCTATTCTTTCAATTTAGCATACACAATAAGTCAGATATCCACCAAACTATACTATTATGCATACAATGATAACCCAAACACGCCACTTCTTACTCCCCGGCAGCGGGGTTGCACGAAGATAGTTCGGGTGAGAACTATTTTCAATTAACCTGTTTTCTTATAACTCTTATTAAACATGATTAACTCACCACTTTACCTTAGTCTCTAATATAACACAATAGAGCTCCTCGAGGAGGCTAATGCATCACGCTAGTCAAGTGTAAACCATTACATAACCCTTCATAACAAATACACATAATACTCCACGGCAGCGTGGTCGCATCGCTTTTGCACTTTGGTTTATCCCAATAGAAGTCTAACCTTGTAATCTGCAAATCGACATCCTCCGTAGGGAGGTCTATCGATCTACTATACTGCTAGACCGGTAATGGAGACCGTGTGGTTACAATAATTGAATCCTCACTCCCACTTGATTTTTAAAACTAGTGATTTTTAATTAACTTGCACTTACAACCTGAATTATCTCATAACCGCCTTTAGAATCTCATTCTAAAATTAACCAAAATTAATTAATTAATTTATTCAAAATATTATTGTTTTACAACATCGATTATCTCATAATCCAACTTTAGAATCTCATTCTAAATTTATTCAATAAAATTAATTAACTAATTTTACTTTTAAAAAAGGGTACCATTGATTATTTCCTAACCTATTCTTTAGAATCCCATTCAAAAACTAAATAAATTAATATAAATTAATTTAATTTTTTATTTAAAATAATATCAAAATATAGATTATCTCATAATCTATTTTTAGAATCTAATTCTAAAATTAAATTAATAAATAAAATTAATTTTATTTAAAATCAGTAGTGATTTAGAACTTAGACTATCTCATAGTCTATTTTAGAATCTTATTTTAAAATTAAATTAATTAGTATAATTAATTTTTATTTTTAAAATAATATTGACTTAGACTATCTCATAGTCTATTTTAGAATCTTATTCTAAAAATAATTTAAAACTAACTTTTATTTAAAATAACACTGATTTACGACTTAGATTATCTCATAATCTAATTTAGAATCTCATTCTAAAAAAAATTAATAAATAAAATAATTAATTTAATTATTATGTAAACCAGTACTGACATCTAAACATTCGAAAAATAAATAATAAAATAAATTTATTTTTTTTAAATCTGACACTAATGTCAACATTAACAGCTGACGCAGCATCAGTTTTTTTTTAAATTATAAAATTTTAAATAAAAATAATTAATTTAAAAATAATTGAATCTAATTTTATTAGATCAATTTTATCTAATTTTGCAAATCTTAACCAAATATGTATAATCTTATTATACAATTAACATAATCGCTAGTTTATGAATTGATATATCCGAATTAATGATTTACTCATTAACGATAATCTAATTAGCTATTAATTCTGTAATGATTTAAACAATTCAAATCGTTATTTTAAACAATCATCTGAATTAACTATTAATTCATTATCGATTTAAACAATTTAAATCAAATCGTAGATTATTATCAATGTCCAATTAAACAAACTTTCCTTCTTAATAAAATCTCTATTTTATGAAATTGCAAATTTATTTATTTCGATCTTATTATACCTATTTATGTATATTATGAATGTAATCAGAGGATAGGCTCCGATACCAATTGTTGGGAAAAAGTAACTCTGATGCCAACCGTTGGGTTCACAGTTCTCAACTATAGTCACAACAAAAGGGACCCATTAGAGCACTTAAGTAGGAGACTCTTCTCTCTACCCCTGTTCGAAGAGTCACGCTTCGTGACGCCTCACGTGCTAGAATCTGTCATGACTGGAGTAATACTTATAGCAAAGTTAGTTAATTAAATGTAATAAATTGTGTTGGAATGTTATACTTGTTATATTTGTTAGTAATTGTGAGCTAAGTTAGGGTTGTACTTAGCCACTACTTAGTATAAATAGCTATTTGAATGTATGGGCTGATATACAATGAAAATATACAATTTCTTCCCTATCTAAACCTTCTTCTACTTCCTCATCTCCTTTCCCTTCTTTCTCATCCCAAATTCTATCTATCCCTTAGTTATAATTCAGGTTTGATCCTGAATTATAACAATTGGTATCAGAGCTTGCATTGGTGCTGATTGAACTGGCAAGAAAAAGGCAATCACCTTCAATGGCTGGAGTTACAACCCAAGCTGGAGCAGCCGCTGCTGCCACAGCCTCCAATTCGAATCCCAGTTATGCTACAACTGTGCGGAATCCCCGTCCAGAAGGAGAGGTCAATCAGTTTGAGCAATTGAGAGCTCAAATGCAGGAAATGTTTACCACATTGCAGCTGAATCAAGATCAGAGGCTAGCTGAGCGATTGGAGCAACATTCCCAGTAGCTGGAGGCTCGCATTCAGGGTTTACAGCAACAAATGGATCGTTAGCAGTTGCCACCAGGATCTGGATTGCTCCCAACTGCTTGTCAGCAGTTACCAACCGACCCAGCTGCTTCACAGTCAGCTGGATCCAATGATCAAGGGACGATCGCAGCAAGGACCTTAGCTCCCAGGCAACCTCGTGTGGAGATTGACACCTTTGATGGTACCAACCCGCAATCTTGGATTCGAAGATGTGAGAGGTACTTTAAATTTTACCATACTGAAGAATGGGTAAAGGTCGAATTAGCTACTGTTTATTTACAAGGAGATCATGAAACTTGGTATTATAGTTTGATCCGTAGCTACCCTGATTTAACTTGGGATGACTTCGTGAATGAGTTCTGTGAAAGGTATGGTGAAGAGGACCCAGGTGAGGTGATTGATCACTTCAATAAATTGGTACAAACCTCATCTGTGAAGGATTATATGACTAAGTTTGAGAACTTGCGTGCTAGGATGCTTTCTGTTTGTCTAGGAGCCCATGAATCTTACTACATTTCGAGTTTTATAAGCGGCCTTAAACCAAGAATCAAAAACTTGGTTAAAGCTTTGAATCCTGTGTCCTTGTCTCAAGCTTTTACCAAGGCCAAGTTGATGGAGGCTACTGTTTTATCAAGTCCAGAGGTTCCAAGATCGAGGTCCACCTTGGGAGCTACACAACAGCAAGGGGGCTCAGGGTTCCCTTCTAAGTCAGTGATCAATGAGGACAGGAAGAATTAGAGGTTGTGTTTTCGTTGCAATCAGAAGTACTTCTATGGGCACCGTTGTAATCCCAAGCACCTCATGGCTGTATCTGGGACCGAGGCTGGTGAGCTTGATGAAGATGAATCTGAAGATGACACTATTGAACAACATCTGGAAAATGACTGTGGGGATGGAGATGTTGATGAAGTGGAAATTTCAGTTCGCGCCTTGACAGGAACAAGCTCCCACAACACCATCCGGATCAAGGGTGAAGCTAGACATAAACAGATATTGATCTTGATCGATAGTGGCAGCACACACAGCTTTGTCGATCCAAAGGTCGTGAAAGCTGTTGGACATGAGATGCTCAAGACTACCCCCCTAGCCGTAACCGTGGTTGATGGTAATTCCATAATCACTCAGATGAAGTGCAATGAGTTTAAATGGTGTATGCAGGGACACACATTTGATTATGATTTTAGAGTACTGAAATTGGGAGGTTGTGATATGGTGTTGGGGGTGGATTGGATAAAGACAATTAGTCCTTTGGTCTTTGATTTCGCTCAGCTCTCAGTCTCCTTTGATAGGAAGGGAAAGCGTGTGGTCCTTCAGGGAATCATGGAGAAGGGAGAATTGCAGCTCATGACAGCTAGTAAACTTGAGAAGTTGCTAAGAAATGATGGCTGTCAATGGATGGGGCAGCTCAATGCTATTTGTGTTGCACCCGCATCTGCTCCAGTACCTAAGGATCCTTGCATTGAAGCACTGTTGTCTGAATTCAGTGATGTTTTTGCTCTGCCTATAGCTCTACCGCCCAAGAGAGCACTTGACCATGCCATTCCCTTGAAAGCTCAAGCCGACCCTGTTAATTTGAGGCCTTACAAATACCCACACTCACAAAAGAGTGAAATTGAAATACAGGTGGAAGAGTTGCTGAAATCTAGGTTCATAAGACATAGCTACAGCTCTTATGCTTCACCGGTGATCCTTGTGAAGAAGAAAGATGGGACTGCTCGCATGTGTGTGGACTACAGACATCTAAATTCCATCACTGTGAAAGATAAGTTTCCCATACCCATCATTGATGATTTACTTGATGAGCTTAGTGGTTCTCAGTATTATTCCAAACTCGATCTAAGGCAGGGGTATCATCAAATTCAAGTGAGGACTGAGGACATTGCAAAAACTGCATTTCGAACCCATCATGGTCACTATGAATTTGTGGTCATGCCTTTTGGTTTGACAAATGCTCCCCCCACATTTCAAGCCGTAATGAATTGGGTATTTAGAGAGTACTTGAGAAAGTTTGTATTGGTGTTCTTCGATGACATTCTAGTCTATAGTCCTTCCTTTGAGACACACATTACTCACCTGAGGCAGGTTCTTTCAATTTTGCGGCAAAACAGGCTCTATGCAAAGCTTGAGAAATGTTCCTTTGCTCAAACCCAAGTTGAATACTTAGGGCATATTGTGTCAAGGGAGGGGGTAGCAACAGATCCTACCAAGGTGCAGGCTATGAGAGACTGGCCAATCCCTCTAAACATCAAACAATTGAGAGGATTCTTAGGCCTCACATGTTATTATAGAAAATTTATTGCGGGCTATGGAACTTTGGCTAAACCTCTCACTAATTTGTTGAAAAAGAATGCTTTTGAGTGGTCAGAAACAGCCCAAGATGCTTTTGACAGGCTTAAGTTGGCCATGAGTTCTTCTCCTGTGCTAGCTATGCTTGATTTTCTGCATCCTTTCACTCTGGAAACTGATGCATGCAGCGTGGGTATTGGTGCAGTCTTGTCCCAACAGAACCGACCAATTGCTTTCATCAGCCAAAGCTTGAGTCCACAGCATCAACAACTTTCTATATATGAGAAAGAATACCTCGCCATTCTTCTTGCAGTCAAGAAATGGCGACATTATCTGGAAGGGAATCATTCCATTATAAAAATAGATCACCAAAGCTTAAAACATCTTCTGTTAAGGGACTCTTGAGGATGTTAGGCCTCAGCTATTCTATTGAATATCACAAGGGAAGGGAGAATATAGCATCTGATTCACTCTCTCGCAGATCAGGAGCTGAGCAGGATGGTTCATGTGCAGCCATCTCATGTGCTCTTCCAACTTGGATGGAGGAGATTCATAGAAGTTATGCAGATGATAAATTTGCTTCTGATTGCATTATCACTGCTGCTGCTAACCCACTTCCCACATCTGCTGGTGAAAATTCTGTAATGCAAGGCATTGTGAGGATCAAGGGCAAGGTTTATGTTGGCTCAGCAACAAATCTCAGAACACAAATCATCCCGGCCTTCCATTCCTCAGCTTGGGGTGGCCACTCCGGAGTAGAAGGTACTTATAGAAGACTCAAACAATATTTCAGTTGGGTCGGGGCCAAGAAGGATGTGGAAGCTTTCGTCCAGAGTTGTGATGTTTGTCAAAGGACTAAAACCGAACATGTGCATTATCCTGGTCTGTTGCAACCTCTTCCAATTCCGGATGGAGCTTGGCAACACATTAGCATGGATTTTGTGGAAGGACTTCCTAAGGCCGATGGCAAGGAGATAATTTGGGTAGTGGTGGATAGATTCACTAAGTTCAGTCACTTTGTTGCTCTTGCTCATCCAATATCTGCTGAGAAATTGGCCAAGGTATTCTTGGACAACATATACAAGCTTCATGGATTGCCTCAATCCATTACTTCTGATCGAGATCGAATATTCACAAGTCAGTTCTGGAGAGAGCTCTCTTTGCTATTGGGTTCCACTCTGGCTCTGAGCTCTGCATATCACCCTTAGTCAGATGGACAAACTAAATGAGTGAATCAATGCCCGGAACAATATTTGCACAGCATGACTTATACTCACCCCAAACATTGGGTGAGGTGGCTATCTTTGGAGGAATACTGGTACAATACCCATTTTCATTCTTCCCTTGGTACTACTCCCTTCAAGGCATTGTATGGCTATGATCCCCCCGGCTCCTATGGTACTACACGACAAGACTTCTCATGTTCCAAAGGTCAACGATCTTCTCCTTCAGAGGAAACAGCTCATGTTGCAGTTAAAAGATAATTTGCTGGTAGCTCAATCACGCATGAAATTTTTCGCTGATAAGAAGCGGACTGAGAGATCCTTTATGATTGGAGATAAGGTCTATCTCAAACTTCAACCATATAGACAATCTTCATTGGCTCTAAGGAAGAATGTCAAGTTGGGAGCTCGTTACTTTGGTCCATACAGAATTCTGGAATGAGTAGGCTCAGTTGCATACAAATTGGACTTACCTGCTACTTCTTCCATTCATCCTGTGTTTCATGTTTCCCTCCTTAAGAAACACTTTGGAGAAGGCAAAGGTAGCTCTACTAGACCACCTGCAGTTCATCCTGATGGGTCCGTAGTCCAAGGCCCTGTTGCTGTTCTGGGCAGTCGAGCTGTGCAGACTCAAGCTCATCATCGTCAGGAGGTGTTGATTCAGTAGATCAATCTCGCTCTTACGCACACTAGCTGGGAAGGCCTGAATTTCATTCGTAGCCAATACCTTGCAGCAGCATTCTTGAGGCAAGAAAGAACTTGAGGGGGTGGCATTGTCATGACCGGAGTAATACTTATAGCAAAGTTAGTTAATTAAATGTAATAAATTGTGTTGGAATGTTATACTTGTTATATTTGTTAGTACTTGTGAGCTAAGTTAGGGTTGTACTTAGCCACTACTTAGTATAAATAGCTATTTGAATGTATGGGCTGATATACAATGAAAATATACAATTTCTTCCCTAGCTAAACCTTCTTCTACTTCCTCATCTCCTTTCCCTTCTTTCTCATCCCAAATTCTATCTATCCCTTAGTTATAATTCAGGTTTGATCCTGAATTATAACAGAATCTCTATAAATCCCTTTGCTCTAATACAAGTTGTTGGGATAAATTTCAAAAATACTCCCTAATTTTATAAAGTTTACGCAGCGGAAGGGGTTTAGAATTTATAATTCTAAACCTAGGGTTGCTTTAAAATTTCTAATTTTAAATCTACATATTTAAATTCATAATTTAGATCTACAGATCTAAATTCTTAATTTAGATCTACGGGTCTTTTACTCCAATACATTCATAACAATACATAAACTTAAACATGCATAAAAATAAATAATGTAAATAAATAGAAAAGCGAAAACTAAAAGTGAAGGAAAGAAAACGTACCTGAAATTGCTCCAATATAATAATACTAGAAAGAATTAATAATCTTCAGAAGAATACCAAAAATTGAGACCCCGCTATCTTCTACGCGATGACCTTGAGCTGCCCGGAGGGTGGGCTCTGAAAAATATTAAACTGTGGAAAGAAAAATTTCCAAGGAAAATTTTCTCTCCAATTAGGTCTCCGAAACAAATCCAAAAACCCAAAATAATTTGTTTCAATTGAATGCCAAACTCTTGGAATAAATACCTCTATTTATAAGAGTATACCGGAGCGAAAATGAGCTATTAAATTGATATAGGATTCATAGCTTTTAAACAAAACGCGTCATTTTACAAAACAAAAGACTCAAAACGCAGCATTTCAGTCCCTGTACATGCATGTGGCACGAGGTGATTGGTTCGAGCATTTAGGAGCGGATCCTCCCCTCAAGCAGCGCGCTGATTGGCTGCCAGTGTTAGCAACGGATCGCGAGTTGTACTTTTGCGATTTTTTAGTTTTTGTTTTGCTTTGTTTCTCACATGTAAAAATTTATCTTATAAATTTTTATTTTTAAAATTATTCTATTTTATAATTTTTAACTTTTATTCAGCTCATGAATAATGTTTGGCAAAATTAAATTTACCCATCTCATGGATAAATAATTCATCTCATGAATTCTTTAATTTTTTCCAATGGTAATAAGTGGAGAGGCTTGCATAGGGACCTTAGGGATAATTTAAATCTAGCTCCAAATGGGTTAAATTAATCATCTCATGAAATAATTTAATTACCATTTAATGAGATGAGACTTAATTCCACTAAATAAATCTCACTGCACTTCAGACTTAAACTATTTATTCGACATTTCTCTAATAGACTATATTGATGACAACAACCCTCCACTAAATGTCCATGACGAAGAATAAGTATAACTACTATCGTTATTCTTCTCACCGCTTCTCCATTAGTCACCGACTCGCCCTTCACTGAATAATTCATATATACTTGAATATATTCTTAGTATAAATCCCAAATGTCAAACATTTAGAATACTTTGGCCAAAGTTTTCAAACTATTCAAATATTTGCGAATCAAGTAAGGGAACATCTGTATCTCATACGAGACTGTAGATTCCCTATTGAATACTTGATCCTTGTCACACTTCACGCTGCTACCTAGTGTACGTGGGAATTCAGTCATGTTTTTAGACCTTACTTATAGTACACCAAAGTAACTAACGCTCCATGCACAAGTCTAGAATACTCTCAGGATTTAGAGTCATCGTTCAAACAGTACAACATGAATCACTCATCTCCGATAGTAGTCTAGAAACAAGTAATCCACATGGTCCAACTCAGTGTGTCAATCTTATTAAATACACTAACATAACACTTTTGGTTCACTGTCCATATGACCAAGACAAGTCATCTAAAGTGTCACGTTATAGTCTTTGCATACCAGTGGTCTAAACTTGTCTTTGACTACAAGTTTTTCAAACAACAATTTATATCATTTGTTTCAAGTCTATCTGTGGGTTAATCTCACAAACACTTAGAACAAACATGTAAATTATAATCTAACGACTACACCCATCTCATGGATGTTTCCAAAAAGAGAATCGCATGCAGTATAAAGGCTCGCTTTCCATTTTGGCAATAATAGTATCTAAGCATCTAGGCAATTCCTTTAAAAACTAATGTCCAGTGCTTTTATAAAAGTGACAAAACTGTTTTGACTCATGTTTTATTTTACTCTCTTGAGGCTCCTAATTCATGATATAGATGCTTATACTAAGTGAACTTTTCCCTTAGTTCTCATGACACATTTTCTCTGAAACTGTACTTTTATCAGCTCAGATAATGAGCAATTTCTATTACCCAATGTATCTAGCCTAAATCGATTAAAAGACCTTGATAGGCAAGTCCGGATCTTATTCTGTTGAGATTCGATATCAATATTTGCCTCAAGAATTCCAGTTCAATTAAATAAGCCAACATCATATGACGCGCTCTAGAACTGAACTTTCCTAACGCAATCTTGTGTCCATTATCTTTCTCATTAGCTGTTCTCATGCTACCAATTCTCTTATCAAACACTTCTTTCAAATATCTGATCATCTCTACTATAGTTGAATTTTCAAGTATCTAATACTACAACACATTTGGCATCTAACATTTGAATGTTGCACTCGACTAACTCATTAGTCTAATTTAACGTTTCTGATGTTCTTTTCAACTTAATAGATATACTTGCAGCAAACTAGAGAACTCTGATACTAGTGCTCCACATGTGCTAAGACATATTATATCATAGCGAGCAAAATAGAACAGACAAGTAAGACATACCAGTATTGATCGCAATGCAAAAGTATAATAAGTAGTTTGAAATCAAAATATTGTAAAACTAGTAATATAACATACAACATTACATTTCTTACTTTTAGCAAACAATCACTGTTCGGAATTCACTATCCGATACTTATATGTATACCATGGCGACCCAACTGAATTACCCAAAACTCCTCATCGGCGAGGCCAAATTAAGATATCAGAAGAGTGAGAACATTTCTCAATAAATATGTTTTCTTATAAATTTTTTACTAAACATGTTTAACATGCCACTTTCCCCTCAACCTCTCAGGTCATACAACAGAACTCCTTAGGGAGGCTAATATAGACCCTAGTCAAATGTACACCGCTACCTTGACATCCATATAAGTCCACGAAGTACTCCACATCAGCATGGCCGCACTCGTTTTTCCTGCACTTCTGCCTATTATTAGAGATCTAATCTTGTATTCTGCAAATGAAAGCTCTCCTTAGGGGGTTGCATCCACCTCCTATACTGTTAGACCGTTAACAGAGGCCATGAGCATTCATTTAGTAGCTCGCTCCCACTTGATATTTTGAGTCTTGTGAACTTTTAATAAATTTAGCAATGATGAGCTAATCAATTTGGCCGTCACTATGGAGAGGGGCATAATAGGTTATTAGTCATGTGAAAACAATTTTCAATTAATATATTTCCTAAACATATTTAACTCACTGTTTCTTCCTTGGTTCTAAAATAGTATCACAATGCTCCCTAAGAGATTACCATATTATCTTAGTCAAGTGTATATCATTGCCTAAACGTTAGTACAAATAAACAAGATACTCCATGGATACACGGTCATATCTATTTTCCTGTACCTCCATCTATCGTAAAGAAGTTTAACTCTGTATTTTACGAGCAAACGCCCTCCTTGGGGAGTAAAGCCTATCCACCATACTATTAGACTGGTAATAGAGACCGTGAGAAATTAACTTCTAAACCTCGCTCCCACTTGATATTTTAAATGGTGAATCTTTCTTTTAAGTTCGATTATTGCATAATCAATAATTATAATCAAATTCTATATTTTATTTAACAATAAAATAAAACACTAATTCTATTACATTTCTTTAATTATCCAACCTATGTAATCTAATCTCATTAGATACATTAAGAGAATTTTCCGTTCAAATAATTCAATTTTTGAATTATCGAATCATATTAGATTTATTTGGCAAAACTCTCTCACTCGATGAAATCAAATATTTCACCAAGTTATACGACCTTATAACTTTATTCACACCGTACTTAATATTTAACTCATAAATAATATTGAACATGTGAACTAAAATTTAATAAGTAACATGTTATCAACTAATTTGAATAACAACTCTTAAGGCCTAGAGGTTGAAACAATTAAAGATTTTTCTAAACTCTTTTAGAAAAGATTATTGCACAATCTTAACGAGGATCTTATCCTAATTAATTAATTATTTATTCAAGTTATTTAAATAATAAAAATTAAAACTTTTTTTTATAATAAAAGGAGAGGTGGTGCCCAGCAACACCTTTTCCTTTTTTATTAAATAAATAAATAATTATTTTAGATCTTAGCCTCATTAGATTGTACACCAAACATTTAATCCCATTAGATATTCTTTGTTTAATTGTCAGAAAATATTCAACAATTGAATATTTTATACCTTGATTCAAAATCTAATAACATTAGATTAACATTCTAAATTGTTAAACTCCTTGAATATCTAATCTCATTAGACTTGATTTAAAAAAAATGCTTTTGATTAAATCATGACTCATATAAAATTTTAAACAATTTAAAATTTTAATGAACATTCAATCTTGTTATTAGGTGTAGCATGGCTTATCTCAATAGCACTAACAAAATCCTTTGTCACTCCTAATTAAGTATTAATTTATATAAAATATTATATTCAGGATTAGGTACAACCTCAACCTGACCACACGTGAAAACCAGTTATGTTATGATCTAGGCTTTAAGCTCGTAGACGAATGCTAATAATTTACAGATCTTAACATGGCTACAAGCACATACAAA
The DNA here is from genome assembly GCA_018398585.1 of Simmondsia chinensis. NCBI lineage: Eukaryota > Viridiplantae > Streptophyta > Magnoliopsida > Caryophyllales > Simmondsiaceae > Simmondsia > Simmondsia chinensis. Next base: position 21,733,249 of record JAGTTD010000001.1, read on the forward strand.
GAAAACTAAACAATAATAATAAATTCCCTACAGGGTTGCGTATATAATATAACAAAACTATTGTCAATAGTATAATATAAATACGGGATATGAACGACTGTTCGTCCTTTATTCCTAAACAAAAAGTCTACTTCCTCCATGGGAGTTTTGCACATCACTAAATCTAAAGAGAGAAAACAATGAATAAAAACTATGAATTAAGGACTCCCCCAATTGATGTTGACATTGATCCTTGCTTTGATTCCCCCAGCACTTTGACCACCTGTGCTTTAGCATATGAGAGCCTTGGGATCTCGTAGCGACTTCGGGAAGGAGAGGAGGAGAGAATGCATCGCAAAAGATGGAAAAAATTAGGTTCCCCCCTCTCTTTATTTAGAGGCCGCATGCCCTAGAGCCATGCGCGTCTTTTTTTGGCTGCGCGCACAGTTAACTTAAAATGTGTGTGACTTTTGATCCGTAAGGAGTTACGGAGCAAATTATACATCAAATCAAAGCTCTCGAAGATATCTACATGACCCCAGTGGTATCAACAACAACAACAACAACAGTCCAAGTGCCTCGCGGCTCTCACAAAAATCAGGGTCTGGGAGGGGTGGATGTACGCAGCCTTACCCCTTCCGAGTGGAAAGGAGGCTGTTTCTGAGGACCCCCAACCTGAAGTATTTGAGCGCCTGCAAATAAAATTATTAATTAATTACCAATGAATTTTGAGGGGGGAAAATATATATATATAAAAAATAAAATAAATAAAATAAAAAAATAAAATATGATCAGAGAATAAACTAGCCTAAGCGCCCCACTTGAGGTTATGACTGCCTAGGAATCTTAAACTACAAGTCACTCTCCGCACTAATCTACTCTGCCACATCCGCTATCCTTATGCTAGCCCTCTATCGTGCCCTATCAGAGGCCATCTCCTCTCTTAGGTTTAGGTGGGTTAGGTCGTAACGAATCATCTCCAACCAACTTTTCTTTAGTCTGCCCCTCCCTCTTCTGCCTAGTGTCGTGTGAAGCTGTTTACACCTCCTGACTGGGGCATGATCCCAGTGGTATCGTCGGTGGTAATTGATATTATTGGGTCATGAAGGCTCTTCTTTTAACCTTTTGCTTGTTTTAAACTTGATCGATTGGCAAAATTCTTGGCCAATCGATCCGTGCACCCAAGGCAAAACTTTTCTTGATCAAATCTTGACCCAATTGGTCCTTTTCTCACATGTGGTCGGGTTTCTTAAAGTAGTCTTCAATTATGCCTCGATTACGCTTGATTTTGCCACTTTTCAACCTTTATTTGCTCCATTGCATTCTAAGCGTAAATGTACCTAGATTACAATAAAACACGTATGTAAAAGCCAAATATGTTGCATGAATGAAGAATAAAATATGTAAATATAAGGCATATCATCCACGAGCCTATTACCTTTACGGAACATCTGAAAAATACGATACTCCACAAAATGCAATAACATATCCCAAATATCTTCAATACTAGTTCTAATTTGCCAAGGACATGGGAATTTGCGTCTTATTATTTGAACTACTACAAGATTAACCCCTTCAATATGCAAATAGTCAAAACTCAGATTAATACATCTTCGAGCCAATCTTGAACAACAAAGTCATAAAGAAGATGCATCGTTTCTTTTTCATCAATACAACAACAGACCCATTGCCTCAAGGGCTCCCGCATAAGCGGAGTCTGAGAGGGGTGGATATGCGCAACTTTGCTCCTTCAGGGTGTAACCTTGATGAGAGGCTATTTCCGAGAACCCCTAACCTTATAGGGTTGGCAACACGAGGACGTCCCAAGAGGTCACTTATCCTAGTACTACTCTCGCCCAAGCACGCTTAATTTTGGAATTATAATGAGTTGCGGTGTCTTAGTGCCTGGTAAATAAGCCATGCATTGTTTCTTTTTATAATATAAAAATAAGGTTAACACAATTCTTCTCTGGAGGTGTCGCGGTTCACTTGATCTCATTTCTGGCTCACTTTTATCTCCTACAAGGAAACTAAAACAATTTAACCAAAAAAAAAAAGCGCCAAGAAATATGCCGGATCCGATTCTGGTTCTCCAATTTCCCATTTTATTATCATCGTCATCATATCTCACCAATTTCAAAGGCCACACAATACGCTCAGATGAAATCGTTTCTCAGGTAATATATATGTATTAGGTTATTTCAATGCCCCATACATCCAATTTCGTCGTCATCATCATTTTTCTCTCTGATCCATTGACTCTTATCTCCGAATTCCCATTACTTTGATTGTCTGTCCGATTGTGATTTTGATTTCCTTGCATATTGCGCAGGTGAATTGAGTCCAATCTTCAAATTTGAATTTAATTGTTCATCTGGTAATTTCGTTCCCATCTGCTTTTGATTTCTCATTGTATTGCAATAACTGCTACTGAATCTGTCAGTTATGATTATTTAAGAATTATGCAGTTGTAGTGGTTATATTTCAGCATCCGTAATTATTGTTGTGTTGTGTTTGCGTGAAGTTAACGGATCAATGGACCGTCTCAGTGCATCTGCTCGTCTCATGGTGGTCTCAGATCTCGACCATACAATGGTGAGTAATTGAATCGAATTAATATCCATTTTCTGAATGTAATTATTGTGAATCTGTGATCCTTATTGCTTTTACATCTCCCTAATTATGATAAAACAACAACAACCCAGTGCCTCAAAGAGGTGCCCGCGAAGGCGGGGTCTGTTTGTGTACATTGCCTTACCCTATAGGGTGCTACCATGTAGAGAGGCACTTTCCGAAGTGTCCCCAATCCTAAAAAGGAACCCATCTGCCTGATTATGATATATATCCAAAATAGATATATGGGCCTGGGGCAGTTCAAGAAGAACAGGAACGGGCCTGGTTCGGGATGGGGGAGGAAAATTCTATAAACACCGGGACAGATCTATTCCTATTCGTTTTGGACTGCCCTATTGCTCTCAGCCCATATACCTATTCTGGGTATGTATCAATTTATGATTGTTGTTGTTGGAATTTGAGTAGTAGATGAAGTGATGGTTTGATGGGTGATTTTGTGAAGGTTGATCATCACGATCCGGAAAATCTCTCACTTTTGAGGTTCAATGCCTTGTGGGAATCGAATTACCGGCATGATTCACTGTTGGTTTTTTCAACTGGGCGATCACCAACACTCTACAAGCAATTGAGGAAAGAGAAGCCTATGCTGACTCCGGATATTGCAATTATGTCTGTGGGAACTGAGATAACATATGGTAAATCCATGGTGCCAGATAATGGATGGGTTGAATACCTGAATCAGAAATGGGATAAGAACATAGTCCTTGAGGAATCAAGCAAATTCTCCGAGCTCAAACCTCAGGTAGGAATTTTGTTGTGTGAAGATCTGGAATTGGATTGATTAGAGTTGGAATAGAAACTATAAGTTTTCTGGTTTCTGAATTTTTGATTTGATGCAGGCTGAAACGGAAATTCGACCACACAAAGTTAGCTTTTATGTTGAAAAGGATAAAGTTCAAGAAGTGATGAAGGCACTTGCAGAGAGACTGGAAAAGCATGGGGTACATAAAATGCCCTTTACGTTTTGACTATGAGTTTCTTGAGAAACTGTGCATGTGGTGCCTGCTGTGGGCCTATTAGGCTTTTGTCTATTTCATTTAATACAATTTTGTATTTCCAGTTGGATGTCAAAATTATTTACAGCGGAGGGATCGATCTTGATATATTACCACAAGGTGCTGGAAAAGGGCAAGCTCTTGCATATTTACTTAAGAAGTTTAAGTCTTTGGGAAAGTCACCATCCAATACCCTTGTTTGTGGTGATTCTGGGAACGATGCTGAGCTGTTTAGCATTCCAGAAGTTCATGGTGTCATGGTTGGTAATCAATTTACTTGATCTTTGCTATTTTGTAGTAGTGCAGTCGTACGAAATTTATTAATTGCCAATCCTGTATATGTTGTGTAGGTTAGCAATGCACAGGAAGAATTGTTGCAGTGGCATGCTCAAAATGCTAAGGATAACCCTAAGATTATCCACGCAAATGAGAGGTGTGCTGCTGGTATAATTCAAGCCATTGGCCATTTTGGCCTTGGTCCCAATACATCTCCCAGAGATGTCAAGGACTTTACAGATTGCAAACTTGATAATGTCAGCCCCGGTCACGAAATTGTGAAATTTTACTTGTTTTACGAAAGATGGAGGCGTGCTGAAGTTGACAATTCGGAAGAGTACTATGCAAGTCTCAAATCCGTTTGTGTACGTAATGCCTTTTTTCACCATTGTTTTCCTACACTATAGGTCACTTGTTTGTGGGTACTTGCTACTTATTAGCCATTATATATAGAGGACATGAGTTCCAAAAAGGGATCAAGAAGCACATTGATGTGATAATTGGTTGTTGAAACACTAAATCGGATACCAATAAGATGACTGGTTTCACTTACATGGACACCATATGGACTTCGGGAAAATTAATGGAAAGTATTGCAAAGGACAATAGGACGTAGGAAGATAGTCAGTTGCAATATCTTATTTTAGCGTTCTGGCAATCAATTCTAATATAATGCACTTTTTATTCTTTTTTTAGAATATATTACCCTTAGGTATTTATGGAACATAATCTCTTCGTTCTTTTCCCCAAACTTATATATATATGTGATGAAAGCATACAACTTCCTTTCTCTCTGTACATGAGATATTCACATGGGGCTGTCTGAGCTGATTGGAACAGTCTTCTAATGTCGGTATTCTCCTGATGTTGTAAATGTTGATGGGATATGAACAGTAATTCAGAAAACCAAAATAAAACATGGCTTCTTCCGACTTGGAAATTGATACCCTTGATTTTCCAGTGTATCAGCTGACATTACTTCATTGCATTACTGAAGCAGCAGAAATTGTTGCATTGTATATTAGTCCATGATGTATGAGATAACAAATGATTTTGTTTTTTACGACTGAGGATGACTTTTTTTTCTGCAAAAAGAAAGTATTAAATTTTTTTTTTCAATCGAGTTGCTTCTACTGAATGCTTGTTTCGTGTGAGCGGTTGCCTCCTCGCCCCCTTTTGTTGATAATGAGCCTGCTTTCAGAAATTTGTGGTGCACCACTCTCTTTTCTTGTTCAAGTCACTACTCATGATGCTATGATACATAGTATGTCAAGCCAAATATTTGGTGCCATTATGTTCAAACAAAAACGGAGTTATTATTTTTTGAAGATACATCTTGCATGTGCAGTTGACATAGATACATTTGAATATCCTGTAGTTATGCTGAACCTTCAACTTTGAAAAGCTGTAATTGTTTCTGGGATTGGTATTTTTGTCCTGCTTTCTGGGGTTGGATTTAAATGATAAAGTTTACTGTCAATATAGAAAGAGTATGTGCTTCTTATGGTTCTCATTTTGTTATTTGATAACCAACTATCTTTCCAATTTTTAGTTGATTTCTGCAAGTTATTGAGTTTCAATGGTTGTTCCTTTTTGCGATCACAGAGTCCTTTTGGTGTTTTCCTCACTCCATCTGGTGCTGAGCAATCCCTTTATGACTGCATAGATGCACTACGGGGGTGCTACAGAGACAAACAAGGGACAAAGTACAGGGTTTGGGTTGATCGGATCTTGCCGACAAGGATAAGCTCCAATGCGTGGCTGGTGAGATTTGATAAGTGGGAGTCATGTGGTACGTCCTTTTTCTTCCCTCATACATCCTCCCGTTTCTCTTTTAGGGGGCATTTGGTTCATATGTTTTCAGCTTGTCTTTTTTCAACTTTCTATTTCAATATGATTTATATATTTATAACCTATAGCTTTATACATTGCATTGTTTGGTTGTGCAATGTGGAAATCCTTTTTCTGCAGAATAAATGTTTGAATACATATTTAAAAAACACTTATCTATTACAATGACAATAACTTAATAATAGAAATCAACAAATAGTAGTTGGCGGTAGTGATGGTGCCTGGTCATGGTGGGTAGGGTGGTGTTGAGCAGCGATAATGGATGACAAACCTTTGCAATGAGTGATAGTTCTGACCAAGTTATGGTGATCCCCCGGGGGGGGGGTTGTTATTGGTGGAGGTGGATTATGGTGGTGGCAAGCCATGGTAGTGGGTAATGGAGATGGACCATAGTGGTGAGTTGAAATTTTGGGGCTAGCAAGTTATGGTGGTGGTCGATCACAACGGTGGTGGGAGTTCACCATGGTGGTGGTGACTTATGATGGTGCATGAGTGGTGGCCGTGGTGCCAAGGTAATGGTGAGTCATGCTGGTTAGCAATGAGGGATGATAGTTATGGTGGTGGAGGTTGGTGAGTTTAGTGAGTTATAGTGGTGAAAGGGGTGTTGGTAGGTGTAGGTGGTGGTGGACACAAAAGTGGATCATAGTGGTGAAATTTAAGATTGACATAATTTTTTAAAACCTCGTACACAACCTCCCTTTAGGGTGGCACCCTGAAGGGGTAAGGCTACATACATCTCACCCCTCCCAGGCCCTGCTTATGCGGGAGCCCTTGAGGCACTGGGTTTGTTGTTGTATAATTTTTTAAAAGCTTCTTTTTGAATAAGCCGGGAAAAAAAAAAAAAAAAACTAATTTGCATATTATTCTGTTTAAAATTTTTTCTGTGATATTCTTATGAAGGTAGGCGTGTTGGTTTTTCTTTCTTAATACTATTTGTAATAAGAAACCAAGTAGAATCATAGATGATAAATGTCGTGCCCTAGTAAAGGCAATGTATTAACTAGTGTTGCTTGACGTGTTTAGACACATGGTGTTGAAGGGGCTACTTTAATGGCAGACTTTGTTGTATTTCAATGAGATAAACTGTCTTATTTTGCATGAGCCGTGGAAATAATGTTTCATTCTCATTAGGAACCCAGTCGGCACTGCTGCACTAGAAATGCTGGTTGATGGATTGGTGGTTATGTTTCTTTGAGATAGCAGTATAGACGTTAATGTGTCTTCATCTGCAACCTTGACAAATAGTTATCTATATGTTCCTTTATATCTGTTTCCCCTTTTATTGTATTGCCAGCTGCATGGTATTTGCAAATAAGATACAGTGTGCAGAAGGGGCTTTTGAAGGCCCTTGCATAGATGTATGGACCACAACTTGCCTGCTGGCCTGGTTGCTAGAGCGGTCAATGATGCAGTCAAAGGAAGGCCCTTTTGCTAGTGTAACTGTCATTACGTAATGTATTTTTAGCTTGATGTTTCATTATGTGGTTGCCACTTTTATTCCAGTGCATCTGCGTTTTTGTGTTGACAGTAAAGGTTATAGTTTCTGTCACTGATTTCTGGTGTCGAGTTAGGTTTACTGGATTGAAATTAACATCTACTGACCAAATCAATAACATGCTTAAACAAGGGGCCCAATTCATATTATGGTCTTGCATTCGGGTTGATGCAGCTGCATTTTCCTGCATCTCCTTTAATGGTCTTCATGACTTCACCTTTGACTGCCCGAAATACTTGTCTATTTAATGGTGCCTGTGCTGCCTGAACCAGCGATCCAGTTGGTTCTCCCAAATTTTCTAGTTCTTGACCTAGTGTGGTTCAGGTGCTACTGTGAACAATCTGGTTCAGTTTTGAGAAGACTGGATTCCGAAACTTTCAGGAAACACCTTTTTGTCATTGTTATCCTAGTGAAGAACCAGATCATGCTGTTGTGGGTTTTAGGTTGTGTTATTCTTTCAAATACTTCCAGTTGCTGCTTGTAGGGATAAGGAGAACTGTTGGTGTATTTTCAAACTGTGTAATGAAATTATGAATGAAGTGTTTCAAAGTTGGTCCCAAATGTGTGTTCTAAGTGTTTGAATGTGTTAAACGTGTATCGGGATGTGTTTCGATACACGGGACTGGTGTATCGAGACATATTCGTAAAAAACAGGACTGCAGAAGTGTGTGTCGACACACACAGCCCGTGTGTCGACACACAGATCAACAGAAAGGTACTGCAGACCTGTGTGTTGACACACAGGATCTGTATGTCGACACACAGATCTACAGTAAGGTTCTGCAGACCTGTGTGTTGACACACAGGGGCAGTTTTACCAGAATTTCGCGCGTTAACTACCCGGTTTTTGCACCCCTTTTTGGGGTATGTTTTGGGACGTCTTCTTTCACTTGAATTATTATATATACCCCACTAGTTTGATTGTTAAAGGATGATGAAAAAAGATCTTTATTTGTAAAAAACGATAGTTCTCTTACATCTCCCTATATCTCCCTTTACATACTTTCACTCCATTTTATTTGGTTATTGTTGTATCCCCGAGACTATTTCATACGCTGAAATAAGTCTTAAGGAAAGTGACATCACGCCTCGAAACCTGTAGATCGAAAAGTTACCCATTTACTTGATTGTGCAAGTGTTTACTCCAACAATCTTAAGACTTAGTTTTCACGTTTGGGATCTTGGGTTTGATATGGCTTCGTCACAGAGGGTGCGAATTTTGTAAAGTTGGATCGTTTTGATGGCGGGAATTTCCGCCGTTGGCAGAGGAAGATGCACTTCTTGATAACGACGCTTAATGTGGTGTATGTCCTGAATACACCGTATCCTGCGCCTCCGCCCCCCCCCCCCCCCCCGGGGCTGCTGAGGAGGAGGAGACACTGGCCGAGCAACGAGCCCGGTTGAAATGGGAGAATGATGACTACATATGTCGAGGGCACATAATGGGATGACTGACGCCCTCTTCGACATCTACTCCAACGTGCCGACCTCTAAGGAACCGTGGGACGCACTCGAGGCATGGTACATGGCAGAAGACGCCACAAGTAAGAAATTTTTGGTTAGCCAGTTTAATAATTATAAAATGGTGGATGGTCGTCTGGTCATGGAGCAATTCCATGAAATTGAACGAATTTTGAATAATTTTAAACAACATAAAATGAACATGGACGACACCATTGTTGTCTTGTCTTTGATTGACAAACTTCCCCCTTCTTGGAGAGACATTAAGAAGTCTCTCAAGCACCAGAAGGAAGACATGTCAATCGAAGAATTGGCTAATCATTTGAGGGTTGAGGAAGGATACAGGTTACAGGATGAGAACAAGGACCGCTCCGGTGACATTGGAAAGATCAATGTCACAAAAGACTGCTAGACGAGTTGTATATCTGATTAATTATAAAGATGAGTCGTTAGAAAGATTTAAAGCATATAAGGCCGAAATAGAACTACATTGTGAAACCTTCCTCAAACGACTTAGGTCGGACCGTGGTGGAGAGTACTATGACCCCAAGTATTTCGAATCCACCGGTATAGTGCATGAAATTACCGCACCATATATGCCACAAAAGAATGCCGTGGCTGAGAGGAAAAACCGGACTCTTACTGAAATGGATAATTCTATGTTGTCATGCTCGGGTCTCAGTGATGGGTTTTAGAGTGAGGCTATGTTAACAGCTTGTCACATTTTGAACCGTGTTCCGAATAAGAAAAGCAAAATGACCCCATATGAATACTGGAACGGTAGACCCCCTAGGTTAAGTTATCTTAAAGTGTGGGGGTGTAGGACCATAGGTAGAGTCCCTGAACCTAAATGTAAAAAGTTAGGTGAAAGAGGCATCGATAGCATATTTGTTAGGTATGCACAACATAGTAAGGCGTATCGATTCTATGCAATTGAGCCAAATGATTATGTTGGTATTAATACAATAATAGAGTTGAGAGATGCCATCTTTGATGAGAATCGGTTCACCTCTATCCCTAGACCGAGGGATTATGTACCGGTTGATAACGACACACCGGTGTCGTATGGTGATGATGATGTTCACCATGAGAGGGAACAAACGTCTGATTTTACTCTAGAACTCCGAAGGAGTAAGAGAGTAAGGAAAGAGAAATCTTTCGGATCGGACTTCTATACCTTTTTGGTAGAAGGTTCGAGAAATGATGTGGACTCTGTTGTCCCATGTTGTTATGTCATGGAGGCTGACCCTATGACGTTTGATGAGGCAATGAGGTCTCATGATGCCGCTTTTTGGAAAGAGGCAATTAATGATGAGATGGACTCCATCATGGGCAATAATACCTGGATATTAGTGGATCTTCCACAAGGTAGTAAGCTGATTGGGAGTAAATGGATCTTCAAGAAGAATATGAAAGTCGATGGGACTATTGATAAGTTCAAGGCCCGATTGGTGGCTAAAGGGTTTACCCAGAAACATGGGTTAGACTACTTTGACACTTATGTCCCCGTGGCGAGGATATCGACTATAAGAGTGTTGATTGCTCTTGCTTCTATGTATAAACTCGCAATTCACCAAATGGATGTGAAAACGGCCTTTCTGAATGGTGAATTGGAAGAGGAAGTGTACATGAAACAACCTGAAGGGTTTGTTGTACTGGGCCAAGAGAGGAAGGTATGTAAACTCATACGCTCTCTGTATGGGCTAAAGCAAGCCCCGAAACAACGGCATCAAAAATTTGATGAGGTTGTTCTGAACAACGGGTTCATGATAAATGAATCGGATAAGTGTGTATATAGTAAGTTCGAGAATGGCAAAGGTGTCATAATTTGCTTGTATGTGGATGACATGCTGATATTCGGTACGGATCAAGAGCAAGTAGAGAGGACTAAAAGATTTCTCTTTGAGAACTTTGCTATGAAAGACATGGATGATGTTGAGGTAATCCTTGGTATAAGGATTGTAAGGAATGGGGACTCCATATCCTTGACTCAATCCCACTATGTGGAGAGTGTGTTGAAGAGATTCAACTGTGGTGCATGTGCACCGGTGCTCACACCCATGGACCCAAGTATGAAATTGGTTCCGAATAGGGGCCCACCTGTTTATCAATTGGATTATGCTCGAGTCATTGGGTGTCTGATGTACGCCATGATAAGCACTAGGCCTGACATAGCTTATGCTGTTGGAAAGCTTAGTAGATATACTAGCAATCCGAGTAAGGTACATTGGCAAGCGGTCTATAGAGTACTGAAGTACCTGAAGAGTACCATAGACTATGGTATTTCGTACGTGGGGTATCCCCCGATTTTGGAGGGATACTCGGATGCCAGTTGGATCTCCTATGGGGAGGATCATGCATCCACGAGTGGATGGGTTTTCTTACTCGGTGGAGGTGCAGTTTTTGGGGGTTTCAAGAAACAAACCTGTATAGCTGATTCTACGATGGCAGCGGAGTTTATAGCTCTTGCTTCCGCGGCTAAAGAAGCCGAATGGTTAAAGGATCTCTTGTACGAGATACCTTTGTGGCCTAAGCCGATCTCACCGATCTCTATCCATTGTGATAGTCAAGCTACGCTTTCTAAAGCGTATAGTGAGGTGTACAATGGGAAGTCTCGACACATTGGTGTGAGACACAATATAGTGGGGCATCTGATTCGAGAAGGTGTCATTACTGTGGATTTTGTGAGGACAAGTCAGAATCTAGCGGATCCGTTCACAAAAGGCCTTGCTAGAGTCTTAGTCCTGAAAATGTGCACAGGGATGGGGTTGAAACTTGTCGTTTTTAGTCACCCATGATTGACCCTCAACTTGACGCCTAGTCAGACGCTAGGTCTCGGGTTCAATGAGTGAGTTTTATCATCTGTGTGGCTGTAAGCACTCTCGTGTGTGAAGTGCTTGGTACTGCGTCAGAGATTTAAAGGATGAGCGTAAGCTCTTAATGGACCCGGCCTTGATAATCTTGTAACAGAATGTCGGTCGCAGGACATGATCTGTTGGGGTCCACCTTAGTGAGTGTGAAGTTTGGCCGCTTCAAGGGGTGATTTTTGACAAAGGGTTTGGTCCTGATACACTCGCGAAGAGTATAGGGCACACGGCGTCATATGTGTCGATCTGGGAGGTGTAAGGTATGTATGGGGAGTAGATTGCCTAGTGCGTGGTGATGTGTTCGGTTAGTCAAAAGGGTTGAGTGGTTCAAAGCTTAGTCTACCATCTTCGATCCGATTAATTGCAAACATGTCATCACTAGCTAGGGGTTCAATTGATAGACACCCTCATTGATGCGTGACATGGCCTCCTTTAACTTAGAGATGTCGTTTGTGAGAATGACTGAACTTTGAAATTAGTGGGGGAATGTTGATGTATTTTCAAACTGTGTAATGAAATTGTGAATGAATTGTTTCGAAGTTGGTCCCAAATGTGTGTTCTAAGTGTTTGAATGTGTTTAAACGTGTATCGGGATGTGTGTCGATACACGGGGCTGGTGTATCGAGACATATTCATACAAAACAGGACTGCAGAAGTGTGTGTCGACACACATAGATCAACAGAAAGGTACTGCAGACCCGTGTGTCGACACACAGGATCTGTATGTCGACACACAGATCTACAGTAAGGTTCTGTAGACCTGTGTGTCGACACACAGACCATGTGTCTCGACACACAGGGGCAGTTTTACCAGAATTTCGCGCATTAACTACTTGGTTTTTGCACCCCTTTTTGGGGTATGTTTTGGGATGTCTTCTTTCACTTGAATTATTATATATACCCCACTAGTTTGATTGTTAAAGGATGATGAAAAAAGATCTTTGTTTGTGAAAAACGGCCGTTCTCTTACATCTACCTATATCTCCCTTTACATACTTTCATTCCATTTTATTTGGTTATCGTTGTATCCCTGAGACTATTTCATACGCTGAAATAAGTCTTAAGGAAAGTGACATCACGCCTCGAAACCTATAGATCGAAAAGTTACCCGTTTACTTGATTTTGCAAGTGTTTACTCCAACAAGAAAATCTTTCTTGTGAGCTCTCTTTTGTGATCTTTTGACGGATGTACGATAAGCTCACTTGAGAGTGCAACACACTACAGCTTAGGGCATGAAGATAACCACAAGGGTCTTTATGATGTATTGTGGTTTGTTCTCTATTCTTATAGTTCACATTGCATCAGTTATTTAGACAATTTGGAAGGTTTCATATTCATTTGTATTTTCTGCTTTGGAGATGTGCTACAGTCCTGCAGTGTGCCCTCCGTAGGCATCTTGCTAAGTTGCTAACATCGTGACTAGGAAGTTGTCATCCTATTGGACAAACAACTACATAGATGGCTGAGAAACAAAATAGAAGAAGTGATCAGCAAAATCAGACTTTATCTGGATGCTCCTGACATGTGATGAGCAATGCATTCTTTCTGTGGGAACTTGCATACTTCCTTCAGGAGAGGAGGGAGATGAGAATCTAGAGAATTGAGCAAGAAACAAGTATTGGCACGACTCCTTTTTTTTTCTTTTTTTCCTTTTTCTTTTGGTTGGAGAAGAGATGGAGCTCTTACAACAATAGAAGTTTGATGACTGCAATTTTTAGAATATTTTGATTGAAGAAGAGACCGTGTGACATGACAGAGTTTACACACAAAGGAACTATTGCCATCTGTGGGTGGGAGGACGACAAGAGAGGGAGTAACAACTAGGGAGGGAAGGGGTCATGCTAACCAATGGGTATTTTCATCCAGAAACATGTTTTAGTTGAATGTCTCTTCGTGTCTTAAGGCACAGTTTCCTGTTTCTGATATCTGAGGGATTGGATCCCTCTGTTACACATATTAAAAGAGGGTCAGATTTTTTAATATCATTACTAGTCGAGGGTAGGGGTAAATAAGATGGACCATATGAATACCCATTGAGGCATGGAAATACATTGGAGGTAAGGGCATAAGTTGATTGACTAAATTATTCAACCTAATTCTACAAGATAAGAAGATGCTTGTGATCTGTAAGAACAAAGGCAGCATTCAGACTTGCGGAATAGGGGTATGAAACTCATGAGCAATACTATTAAGTTGTGGGAGCTGGTCATAAAAAGAAGGCTACGGCAACAAATAGGTGTCTTAGAGAATCAATTTTGATTTATGCTGGGTAGATCTACCATGGAAGCGACCCATATCCAAACGCATTCTATAGAATACTGTAGAAATAAACAAAAGTATTTACACATGGTCTTCATTGATTTGGCGAAGGTGTATGATAGAGTGCTAAGAGAGGTGCTATGAAGGGCTTTGGAGAAGAAATGAATCCCCATATCATATATTCAAGTCATTATAGACATGTTTGAGGACGCATCAACCAGTGTGCGTACATCGGAAGGGGGGACCGATGCTTTCCTGATTTTAGTTGGGTTGCATCCAGCGGTGGATTCAGAAAAGTTTTTTACTGGGGGCACGTATAAAAGGTCATAGTGAGCGGCAATCAACAAAATGTGAGATTTAGACTATCATTCATAAATTAGGACAACATTGAGAGTTTTTATGCTAATGATTTGAAAAAATATCCCAAAAATCAATACAGAAGTGTTGTGTTTGTGTATGTATAATTTACATGTAGAATTATATATATGTAGTTATGTATGTATGTGTGTGTATGCAGTTATATGTTTCAATTATTCAAATTTATGTATATTAAATAGATAAATTAATAATGTATCATATTCACTTAAGAGATTACTCAATTAAAAAATAATTATATTTTTGAATAATGTAGGATGAAGATAGAATGAGGAGAAGGATGTGATTGGGGGCATTGTCATGTTTTGGTCTCAAATATATTAGTTATTGTATAATACTTATAGATTACTTTTACATAATTAATTAATTAAAATTAAATATATAATTATTGAAATAAAATTATAATAAAATGTTAACTAAAAATTAGAGATATTAGCATATAAAAAATAATATTAAATGATTTTTATTTTATAAATTAATAAATTTATTCGATGTAAAATAAAATAGTTTATGAAAGAGAATAGTGGGGGCCCAAAACAAACTTTGAATAAAACTAATTAAAAGAGTGGGACATGATGCTCGAACGCGCAACCACTAGGAAAACAGGAGGACAGGAGGACATACTCACCACCAGACTACCAGCTGAAATGTTGATTTATATTCACGCATATATATATATATATATATACATGGAAACACTAACTGGGGGCCCGTGACCCCAGTGCTCAAAGGCTGCGTTCGCCCCTGGTTGCATCAAGGATCAATCTTGAGCCTTTTCTTGTTATGGATGAGCTCACCAGGCACATCCCAGTGTAAGCTTTTTGCGGATACCCTGGTGGACGAGTTAATAGAAAGGGTGAATGAGAAGCTGGAACTTTGGAGAAGTGCTTAGAATGGAAAGGCTTTCAACTTAGTAGTTCAAAAGCCAAGTATATGGAATTTCAGTTATGTACCACAACCAGACCAAGCGCAGAGGACGTGAAGATTGGGAAAAAATGTATAATGAAAAAAGAATATTTCAGATATTTGGGCTCCATGGTACGGCAAGACGGTGAAATTGGTGAGAATGTCAAGAACCGGATTAAAGTGGGATGGCATAAGTGGAAGATGACTTTAGCAATACTACAACAACAACAATAATCCCAGTGCCTCAAGGGCTCCCGCATAAGCAGGGTCTCTTTTTTTTTTTGGGGGGGGGGGGGGGGGGTTCGGAATGTACGCAGCCTTCTCCCTTCAGGGTACTATCCTAAAGGGAGGCTGTGTCCGGGGACCCCTAACCTGAGAATAACGAAAGCATGGAAGCATGAGAACATCAAAGCATAAGAGCAAAAACATAGCCCAAGGAAAGCATTACAAAAGCGAAATGCAATGGAAGGCAAAAGCAAGGCAAATAATAGGAAAGTAGGCAAATAAATAAGCAAATAAATGCACCAAAGAGGAAGTCATATAAGCCAAGAAACACTAGTGTTAGCAAGAATATGTTCCTCTATTCTAAGGCGCTACATCGGCTACCCTTATTCTATGGCACTACATCGGCTACCTCTATGCTAGCCTTCCACTGAGCTCTGTCTAAGGCCATCTCCTCCTGTAGGTTTAGGTGGATGAGGTCGTGCCCGATTGTCTCCAACCATCTCTATTGACTTCAGCAATACTATGTGATAAAAAAGCTTCCTCTAAAGTTGAAGGGAAAATACTATAAGATGGTAGTGAGACTAGCTATGTCATATGGTGCTGAATGTTGGCTAGTTAAACGACACCACACATAAAATTTGAAGGTGACGGAGATGAGGATATTGCGGTGGATGTGTGGACATACTAGGAAGGATAGGATCATATATGACATTGTAAGAAGCAACTTAGGCGTGGCCCCAATTGAGGACAAGTTGAGGGAGCAACAGCTACAATGGTTTAGGCATGTTAGGAGGAGACCGACTCCTACCCCTGTTAGGAAATGTGAACAATGATTTTCAGCTTCCATAAGCTTATATGTCTACTATTGTTGCTTGCATGTTTTGATGCCTGGTATTACTTTATTTTACTTGGATTTTATAAATATTGTTCCGTCTTTGCTTTTTAGAGTTAGGGGCCTATCGGAAACAACCTCCCTACAGGGTACCTTGTAGGGATAAGGTTGCATACATCTCACCCTCGTTAGACCTTGCCTTGGGAGGAGCCCTTTGAGGCACTGGGTTGTTGCTTTTGTTGTTATCATTACCAGTTGATAGTCCTGATTTCTAATCATGAAGTTACTCTGAAATTACAACTTCTTCATGCTCTAGCCTTCTGTTGATCAGCTCACCAGAAGTTCGGTACTTCTGGCAATGTTTGATAACTATGACACATGAGATTGTACTATTTGTCTTTCAAAATCTTTGGGGTGGGTGAAATGTCCATCCAAACTAATCGAGGTTGCAAGAGTAAGAGGAGATAGAGGGGGAGCAAAGCCTACATCCCTTGTATAGAAGCACACTTTTTCATTTTCAGTGTATCTGCTGAATTTCTTGTGCATAAACTAATTTTGATGCATAGTTACGTCCTCACTTGTGTATTTGTATGACTATTCTGGAAATAAGAAAACTAGTTCCTTGACTCATAGAATATCAAAAATTGTGTCGTGATCTTGTAAATTTCTGATATCTAGTGGTATACGGTCAATTTGGAGTTCCTAATACATATAAAAAAAAATATTTCCATGTGCCATCATGCGCATAGTGAGTGTAACCAATTGCGTTCCTGTGAACTCATTGTTTGAACAATTTTGGAGTTGTGTATTGTCTTGATAATGCTTGACTCCATGGGCCTGGGAAGCCCTAGTACATATGCAGGGGGCGCACGGCCCCCTGCTGTCCCCGTTTTGTGGCTGGGAGTTACGCTAGGGGTGCGCAGCCCCCTGCTGCTGATGCTGTTTTTCCGGGGCTCTCGGGTTCTCGGTTCTCTCTGGCGCCCCGGGTGGATATCTTTATCCTGAGCGACCAATTTCTGCAGCGAATTTGGAGTTCTTCACTCGGCGAGGCTGCCCGGGTAATGATGCGAGACCTCCTGATGAGATTGGTTTGACACTTATTGACCTGAGCGGCATTAGACCTCGTGGGCCTTCCTCGGTTTCTTTTCCTTCAGTTCAATCAGGGGTCCCCTCTACGACTCGGTTTGTGGCTTCTCCGGACCATGCTCGTGGTTGCTTAGTTCCGTCGGGACTTTTGGACTTCTGCATCTTTTCGGATCCTATTGATCCGGTGATTATGGCTCAGACACCCCCCCCGGAGTTGTTGAGCCTTCCCAGTGTGCTCTGAATTGGGAGGCTAACGTTCCGAGTATTGCTCCTTTGGATCGAGATTATGATAGTATATCGGCCTCATCCTCTTCACTTGCTCCCACTGTTATTGATACAGTTGACACTGGTTGGACTCCTGTCTCTTCTCGTCGTTTGAGGTGGGCTGAGCGTCGGATGACTTGTGCAGCTACTAAAGCTGAAGCTGCTGCTGCTGCAACTGGAGGATGATCTCTCCTTCTCTTCTTCTTTCTTTCTCTTTTTCCTTTTTTGCTTTATTTTATTTGTAGGAGTTTCTCTCCTTTTGTTTGTTGTTCTACCCTGTTTCTCTTCTTTTGAGTTGTTTTTAGTGTTTAGTGCTTTGTTTTGTCCATCCTTTTGGACTTGTTGGAGGTGTGCCCCTGTACACTTGTATTTCTCTCTTTTTGGTAATAAAAAAAATAAAAAACTCCGACTTACCAAAAAAAAAAAAAATGATAATGCTAGAATAATTCATGGCTTTCCAAGTCGCATTTGGCATAGGCTTCATGGGGCTTTTTCAAACCTTATCCATTTGAAGAAAAATTACGCTTAAAGAGGAATTGTTGGTATGCAATCTTGGAGATTCGAAATTAATGGTGCATGAGGGAATTCAAGATATCCTGCATTAGGTGAATTTGAAATGAAAGGGGCTCATACTTACACGTGGCATGTGATCTCAGGATTTTCCTACTCCTTTTTTGATTGTAAGCAAGGAATTTTCCACCCCTTACCATTGCTAGAACAAGTGTTCTTCAATTTAGCTGACTTCTTTCCTTCTTTGTTCCTTCTGGTGAAAATTTAGAGTTTAACCTTTTGAGCATATATATTGTTAAGGTAGCTTAGAGTTATCACTTATGTGTTATGTGTATCTAAGTTGCTGTAAAAGTATATATCCACGGGGGTTTGGGCTGATATCCCAAATTGCATTTTCTGACACAATTTCAAATTTCAGAAAGGGCACCAGTACTGGTTGGGTCCCAAACAGTTGCATGTTGGTGTGAGTTTCTGAGTGTGTATTCGTTAGGCAGCTAGAGAATGTATAAAGATATTGTCCATCTGTTCGAATTTTTCACTTAGTTGACTAAAGTAATTGTACGAGGAACTGTTTATTTGCGTGTTTTTGTTGTATCAACTGTATAGGTTGAACTGCTAGGAACTCAGCTAATGCCAAAAGAGACGTCTCAAAAAATTTGATTGTAAGTCCCCATTAGTGTAAACAGAGACAAGTTATGCATCTACTAGGATGGAAACCGAGTTTTTTCTCTGTAATAATTACTGAATACGAGCAATGAGAACTTTTTGGTATTCTTGATGGCCTCTGGACTCATCTCCTATTTGAATGGAATTTCCTTTCACATTCTTCCTTTAACTGTCATAGATGCATTCATAGTATGTGACATATATGGTTATGGAATAGAATTGCAATTCTGAGGATCTTTGGTATTAAATTACACGTCATGATGATCACTACATCTAACAACCAGCTAAACTGTTACATATAGCGTTTATTTGATTTCCTAGACGCTGCAAATGCATCCAGTCTAGGTAGATAAGACGTTAGGCATTTCTTTGCACATTGAGTTGATTGCCAGCTGATAATGTCGGCTTTTTCTCCATTGCATGTGCATCCAAGAAATAGATAGAGTTGAACATGTTGGATTCACCATAAGCTCTCTGTCTTTTAATATTAAATTGAAAACAATAGTGACAAGATGTTGATTATTATGTCTGCGGTACTCTTATTTTGTGTTGAACTTGTCTTTGACTATTCAATTTTGGCATTTGCTGACTGAAAACTTTTTCAGGTGAAGAGAGGCAATGCTGCGTAACTACCATGCTGTTGAGTTCAAAGGTAAGCTGAAGATTTTGACAATCTTATTTCTTTTGAAATGAAAGGAATTATGATTCATTTATAGATTGCAGTGGGACCTAGTTAGAAGGGACTCGATTGTTGTTTGTTGTGTGGATAGTAATAGTGAATTTTCTGATTTTCTATGGCAGGAGGCAAATGCAATAGATGGTTTAACATGGGAACATGTGCATCAAACATGGTTAGATGGTTATAATGCCAAGAATCAATTGTCATGGCTCTTGTAGGTCGTGCCGGTAAGCTTCGCTTGCAGCCAATCCATTTGTTTTATAGAACTTGTCCGGATAAGAGCTGTCAAGTGGATGATGGTACTCATATTTTTACTCCTTCAATGATTGCATTTATGTTTTCATAATGGTGATGAAATACATTTTTCGTTTATTTAGTTGGCCTCTTTCACTATAGTTAGTCCCAAGCCTGAATGATGGACGAGGGCTGTAATGGGCTCCAAAGCTGACAACAAAACCTTGTTGAATCTTGTATCATGGATCAGATTACTCATAATTGCACTAGTATGAAAGAAAGTCTGTTTAATTAGAGCATATTGAAGAACTGATTCATGGTGGAGCTCTCGAATTAAATCGTAGATCATAGGCATATAGTGGTGTTGTCAAAACTGGTTGTCAAGAATATTACATTATGGGTTGCGGTGCTTTCCTAAAGAAAATAAGTTGTTTTTAAGACAGGCATATGCAAATATTTGAATGAATAGCTTTATAAATATTAATTTTTTACCCCCATGCAATGGTCTTTGATTACATGATTGCTGCCTTCACCTAGTGAGAAAAAGTCCAATGTTTTTCTTCTTGTTTTTGTTGGTCTCATGAACATATGGAAGATGTTTTCTGCTTGGCCTGCTTGAATCCGGTTATTTTTTAGGGACTTCAGTATGTTTTTCGTCTAATATGAATTGTTCATTATGTCATATCCAAATATATCAAAGGGTTAGATACGAGTTCTTGGTGCTGTAGTTTAGGTGATCACATGTGGTTTCTTGTCATTTGGTTGAAAATGCAAATGTCTTGGCGCAAGTGTGAGGTTATTGATTGAACATTTAGAAATATGTTTGACCTCATTTCAGTTAACGTTCTTATGGACATTCCATCCCATTCTCCGAAGTGAGATTTTTATTCTCAAGGTTAGCAATACTTGATACAATAAAATATCTAAACAAGGTATGACTCAACTTCAATTTGAATTCGATATGATTTATTATATTTGTTATGCTTTACCATGTTTAAGGTAGACATGAACCTATTAAATTAATAGCACAGCACGATGGTGGCGTACTTTTTTTGACTGTTCTTCACTTGTTAGTATTCTTCTAGCATCTTTCTGACGTATCTCTTGTGGACTACCCACTTATTCTTTAGCACTTGCCTAAGCTTTTGGAAAAATGTCCCAGTTACCTAATTAATGAACTTGGTGACAGTTTTTCATTTTTCGTTGGAACGGTCTTGAGGATGATAGGGAGATTGAGGAAGTTTAGGGAGGAAGAAGGGTGAATGCATGTAGGAGAGGGATAAATGTGAGAATGATAGTTCTTCAATAATCAATCAGTACACTACGTTATTTCAGATTAGTAAGGAAGATATGACATTCTCTCCACATGAGGACACCAACATTTGTGAAGGGGGATGAGTTTCAAACTTAATAGATGCCTCTTGCTTGACTTGTTTATGTTTCCCCTCCAACTACCAAGCATAGCATCTTAGCAAGTCTAACGGGTCCAACCATTCAAATAAGCAAAATGTAGATAAATGCCTATGTTGCCTGAATCAAATGTAGTGGAAACCCCTCTGAAAGTACATCAAGAGATCTCACTGCTTTTTCTTATTTGAATTAGGTTAAAAACGCAGGGCTAACCAGCTAATGTTCTAATGATTCAGACTGCTCTAAATTTGGAGATTACATGTGATCTGCTACTAAAAGCATTCAAACAAATAATTATGCACTTAAGAGAGTCAACGCGGATACTAACTCTTACGTAGTTGACCTCCTTTTTCACACACATGATAACCATTTTGTCTCGTGCTTCAATCTTTCCTCTTAAGCAAGTTGGACTACCCATTACCTTTAGTTAAATGGCCTTTCACCTTTCCTCTTGCGGTGGTGAGCTTGGATTGACCAAAGTAAGCTGGGTACCTCTTTACGTAGCACATGGTGGTTATTCTCATCCTGTTCAAAGCATCCTTTGTTGATCACCAAGAGAATTTCTAAAGCTTCGATGAGGCCATTTCAATAGAATGGTATGACGCATTTGTTGAGTACTCCCCAGCTACATTGCAGGCAATAGGTTGGGTTTGTGTCGGGGTTGCCATCAATCAGATCCAATCTAGAAAACACCTGATCTAACTCAAATTTGGAAAAAAAAACCATTTATTCCATCAGAGTTCAATCCAAATTCAAATTCACTGGGTAGAATAACCCATTTAAATTATAGAACAAATTATTATATTACTATTTAATAATAATATATATAACAATAATAATGGAACATAGTACCTCAAAAACTAATATTTGAACAAATCGCTACGTGTTTTCTTTTTTTCATTTAATATGTATAAATATAATAATCTTGCAATATTAGTCAATCGTTCGAATACCTCTTAACATATAATCTTTATACATGGATTCGTTACATCATGGTTTTATAAAAAAATATTATAATGTCAAAACAAACTTTAAAATATTGGTACCATAAAAAAAAATGTTGGAATATGGTTTGACATGTTAAAGACTTAAATTTTAGTAACTTTGGAATTTTATTCTACATTAAACATAATTTTGGGTTGGACTTGGGTCGAGTTTGGGTTGGGTTTGATGTCATCCAAATCCGACCCGACAAAACTTCTTTTATCAACATCTAAATCCAAATTTATTTAAAACCCGTTTATTGCATCCAATTTCATCATAAATAGACCGAGTTAAATGGATATCTAATAAATTTAGGTCCAATTGTGCCATTCCTATGCATCACCTACACGCTTAATGGAATGATCCATTATGTTTCTTAAGATTAACGTGTGAGTTTTGAGTAAATTTCCTACGTCATAGTAGTTCAATTCTAAGGCTCCCATCAAAATCTCACTGAAGTAAAAGCGTTGAAATTATGGTTTTCACATCAGTGCATTTATATTGAAAACTCGATTATCAAATTGCGGGAACGCGAGAGTGCTCTGATTGCGGTGGGATGTCATCTCAGTGACTCGGTTCCTCCACATCCTTGACTCCACAAATGGCTGCCATGCTCCTACCTCCATGATAACGCATTCTATCTTGAGCTCAAGTAAGGACTGCTCCTCTGAATCATTAGACAGATACACCTTCAAAACTGATTGCGCTTTGTGTTGATGGGGTGAACATTGCAACATAGACATGCCCTGTCACCGTAGGGTCAACATGACCTGGTCCTGGTGATGCAGCGGGGTAGTGAGCCATGCCAACTAGGGATGGTAGGGACGCGGTGGGTTCTGTGCTAGGCTAAGTGGTGGGGCTGTGCTGGGATTGTTCCTGGTACGCGGTAGGACTAGCAATGTCGGCACTGCACGTTGTAATGGGATACCCACTTACGTAGGAGGCGGAGTGGTAGCTTAAGCGGTCAGAGGGAGGTTGATGTTCGGTTGGGATAGGACAAAGGGAACAATTGCCTAGGTCAACAATGCATATGACGTGGCTTCATTGGTCTATATAAGATCAGGATAGGGAAAGGAGCTTTTGACAAAGTGAACATGATGACTTGATATGAACACGCTTAGTTTTAAGATCATAGCATTGATCATTTTTAGCAAGCAACATATCTAAGAAAAATGCATGATATAACGTGAACAAAGCTTAATTTACGAGCGATATGAGGTGTGAGGGTTGGGTAATATGCACACCTAGATATGGAAAAAATTGATAGTGGAAGTTTGAGAAGTTTTTCATATGGAGAGAGATTTTGTAAATTCAATGTTCGCAAATGATTTAACATAGCATGTTGTGCTGGCAACACTAGCACAAAAACAACTTGGTAAAGTAGCTTGCAAAAATTTTTGTCCGTACACTTGTATGTCGATGTTTTAGTTCCGCTATTCCATTTTGTTGTGGATCATGACATGAGGAAGGACGGAGATATTGTAAAGTGTATTGATGACAATTGTCGATTCGTGACCCCTGTCACTTTGAAAGCACTTAATTTTACAATAAAACTAATTTTTGACAAATGTTTAAAGTTGGAAAAGATTTTGAAAACTTCGTCTATCCTATACATTGGATAGAGCCTAGTAAATCACTAGAAATCATCTATGAAAAGAACATAATATTTGAAAGCAGAATTAGAGGGAAGGGGCGCTTGCAAAACATCCAAACGAATAAGTTGTAAAGGTCCAATATTAGTATGCATTACTGGAAGAAAGGGTAATCGAAGTTGTTTGCTTAGTGTATGTGTGTGGTCGCCATAAATACAAAATCAAACAAACATGCAAAAAGGGACTCGCAATAATGTGGGAGTGAGCCTAAATTCCGGACCGCATGTGTTTGATCTCAACCAATCACCTTTCCAAGGAAAAGGGACAGTGCTTTTGGTGAAACCGATGTCAGTTTGCAACTTATGTGGATTCTACTTCTGCTCCAATTAAGGAGACTTTTTAATATGTTTTTGTGGAATTTTTTATTATATATGATGGCCAGAAAATAAAAGGACATTGATCTAACTCAAGTGGCAGTTATTGGTGATGGAGCAAAGCCCACAGACACCTTTCCTCGAATACTTAAAAGATAGGAATTGAGGTGGAGACAAACTCAAAAGCTTAGCAGTTCACTTATAAGCCTGAGTCAATCCGATTTTTAGACTTGGCACCCTTGACTTGTAATGACTCGGATGAGTTAGAGTTTGACAAGGGAAAGATGGAGCGAACTGCATTTGGGTTACTAGATGAGGATTAACACAATTAAGGTCAAGCCTTAGCCGTCAAAGCTCTTAAGTAATAAAGTCAAACCTAAGTTCACCTGACTTATTAAGTAATGACACCGATGTTAAGATTAACGCAATCAAGGTCAAGCCTTAGCTGTCAAAGCCTTAAACCAACGCCTCAATTCTCAACTCTTCCATTGTGGGAACAGATCAACACAGAGTTCATACTTGAAACTCGAAAAGCTGTATTGCCTTGAAGAAAGCAAGTACAAGAGTAATCTATGCTAAGCTAAGCTAAGTTTCGCAACTCCTAGGTAAAAAGCATAATTGTGCTATAAAGAATTTGAAGAAGTTTGTATGGCGGTGCTGGACATTTTACAACTACAATAGTGTCTCTTATTTATAGAAAAAGAAAATAATTGCTGCATCTTATTCTCCCGACATTTCCTTCCTATATTTACCTCAATGCTTATTTGGCACGCTGAATGGGCGTTGATTGTACCCTAGAATTGTGTGCACGAGCGTCTTTTTGGATGCTTCAGATCCATATATATCGTTAAAGTCCCTTCTAGATATACCAGGTAACTTTAGATAAACTTGAGGCCCGCGCATTTGTAAATGCGCTCCAAGTAACTACCTCAAGCTTTAGAACCACCTGTCTTGCAGCCTTCTGGGAAGTCCCTTGAGTTCGAGCCTCTTTTACTCCATTAACCATCTCAAATGGCTGATATCCCTTAAGGGATTTTAACTCTTCTAGCAACTGGGCTCGAGATGCCATTGTCTTAATGTCCAAAGGCCTAATATCCCTTGAGGATGGCCTCATGTGATAAACACGTGACTCTTAGCTTCAAAATAGTGCCGTCCCAACTCCCTTGAGTTTGGGGTGTAAATAGAAGTGTTTTGAATTTCCATTCTTCCTTGCTGATTTCATTCTTAAAGCTTTTAGACTTTTTCAAATCATAGAAAATGGCTCAAATCACCTGCGCTCTTTCAAATTGCCGTCCTGAGGGCTGATGGCCCTATAAAATAGTTGACACATCTTATTCAATCAGATTTTTCCATGGTTTTAGACAGACTCCAAAACCCTATTGACCTTAACTCTATCAAGGAGGATCTTTCTTGGATGACTGAGAATAGTCCTTCTTTCTTCAAACCATGTGCCCTAAGGGCCAATCTTTGACCCCTCTGTTGATGTACCCAGACTTGAAGGCATATTCCCTGATAATGATGACTCCCCTTTGCTTCATTTAATCTCTGTAGGCCGCACATGGGGAGGAAGACATATTAGCATGGATTTGCCTCCTTCAAGGGGTGGATATTCTTGACAAAGCGATACGCTGATTGGGTGGATCGCTTGACACTCAGATGCAAGGAAAAATGGAAGAATTTTTGCATTTATAAAGCCATAAGACTTTCTAAGATTGCACTCAGGTATGACAATCAGTTATGACAGCCCTGACCTGTTATTGGAACATATGTTATAATGCTTTTGTCCCTCCTGGGGGGTTTTCTTGGGATTACTATGGAAGACTTAGCGGCCTTAATAGGTCTTTCTCCAGAAGGGACTGAATTGCCTCTAGACTCTTTTGTCTCAAAAGAGACTAAATTCTTTGCCTTTTTCTTTCTTGTGATCTCTTTGCCCACTAGTTACGAGACCTTTGTCAACTTCTTCCTTGTAAAGGGATATAACTATGGGAAAGGGTCCAAGGAGGAATAGATTTCTTTTTACTTGTTATGTTGAAGAAGTTTTTCTTTGCCAACTCTTCCAACACTGTTCTTAAATCTCTTAAGACAGTTGTGGTGAACCTAGCCTTTAGTACTGGTCCTTTAGCTCTGGGACCACTGCTCTTGGCCCAAGTTTATGGCTACCGTAGGGACATCATAGTCAGAAACTATGCTGTCCTAGCAGGAGGAACTTTGTGGTTGGTCTAATTATGGGCCCAAGCCTACTTCCCCAAGCTTTGTCGTAGAGGATCGTTTGTCCTCACAGGTGACACAATCACCCGCTATGGGAAGCAATTTGCTCGTATGGAGGTCCACTTACCTTTGGGGTGGTCCTGGAGGAGCTCATGTCCCCTTGAGGCAGGTCAGAGATCCAATGGACTCCATTTGAGGAGAGAAAACTTGGTCCTGTTTGGTTCAGAAAATTGGACCTTCATCATGATGTTTATGTTGACATCAACGCTCAAGTTTGGCAGGTAATCTTGTGCCCTCAAGATCTTTTCCTTTATCACCGAACTCACCCTAGTGTAGAGACTTACAGGCCTAGATTGTTTGCTAGGCACTTTGGGATGGTCCAGGACATTCCTTTTCTAAGCTTAAGGACCAGGAACATATGGTGGGCTAAGAGGATTTCCATCCAGCTCTCTCAATGTAGGGAGCTTTATGAGTCCAACCTAGAAATTAAGTTAGCCTATGGGTACCTTGTTCCCTATAGGTATGCCCCATGTGCTACACCCCATTTTTCAACTCTATTCCGAGCCTATTGGTCCTCTTCGGAAGCCAGAGGCGCTAAGCAGTATTTCATGCCTTCTCTTAAGCTTGCAGTATCGGAATTGGTGCCTTGGAAAACCCAATTAGTTGGTTTTAAATATTAAATAAATGAAATTATTTGATTTCTTTATTGTCTAATTATGTTTTACGAGTCAAACATGCGTGTGATTGTTTTCTAAAACGTTCCACGAGATGGACAATCCAAGGTGACATATTAGGTTCGGTTTAAGTTATTAATGAGATTGAACCACAGATAGACTTAGATCAGACCAGTGATATGTTGTCAAAGTATGTTCATTGTTGGTGATAAGTTAGAACAACTTGTCTAATAAGACTATAGTATGATACTTTAGATGGCTTTTCTTTGCCATGTGGATAGGGATCCAAAAGTATTATATTGATGTTGTCTATATGATTGGAACAGAGCAGGACCACTTGAATTTGTTGTTTCTTTAACTCCTATCATAAATAATTAATTTTGTAAGACGATAACTTTAAATCCAGGAAATACTTTGAACTCGTGCATGGATTGTTCATTGCTTTGATATACCAAAAGAATTAGTCAAAGTGCGTTAACTTGAATCTTACGTATGTTGGGTAATGGCATGAAATGTGGCGAGACCAGTTGTTTTACGTGGAATCTATAGTCTCTAACGAGATAAAGATGTCCCCTTGGATGATTCGCAAATATACGAACAGATTCTAGAATCTTTAGCCAGAGTATTCCATATGTTTAACATTTGAAATTAATACGAAAATTATTTATGTATTATTGAATTGTGCGAGAAGGGCGAGTAGGGAACTATAGCAAGAGATGTGAGAAAAGTAATAATAGTAGTTAAAGGTTACTTTTGCTCACGGATATCTAATAGAGGGGTTAATTGTCACAATAGAAGTTATTTGAAAAATTCTTGAGTAAATATATATTTAATTCTAGAGTATAGGAAAAATAATTTAGTAGAATTAAGTTTCACTAAATAGTAATTAATTGTTATTAGGAGATAATAATCAGATTTGATCCATTTAAAGCTAGAGTTAGATTGTCCCTAAGGTCCCTCCACAAGTCTCAACTTAAGTACTGAATGAAAATATTTAAAATTGAATTCATGAGATAAATTATTTATTGATGAGATAAATAAATTTTTATACTAAACAAATATTCATGAGATGAATATATAGTATAATAAATTGTATCATATTTTTTTAAATAAAAACAAAAAAAGGGAAAAGGTAAAAAAATAGCACAGACTCGCCCGTGCAATGCACGAGCAGGGGCCACAAGGCGTGAAAGGTTGGGGCAGGCACGTGAACTGCACGCGCTAGCCCCTCAAATAAAAAAAAGGAAAGAAAAGCCTCACTGACGTTAGTACGACATTAGCGGGGGCTTTACTCTTGTTATATACGCTTTTCGAAGCTGCTGGTCCTTTTGTTATATATGTACGACAAGTAACCTAGTTTTTTCCCACGACGAAAACCTTTAAATTGTTTTAGAGGTTTTCCATATTATTTTTTAGCATAATTTTTCCGAAAGTTTAAAGGAAATTTTTTTTCCTAAAATAAATATTTTTGGGAGCCTACACTCAGGGTGCTAGTGAAGCCTTATAGATTGGGTAGTCACTAAGTGAACAAGAGATGGTGCGGACACCAGGATCTTTGTACTTAATCGGAGTGTCACACTTCAGAATGGAGCTCACTTGCTCAGCTAAAAACACTTTCTTAGGCAGATGTGCTCTAAATCGCCTCTTTTGGTTCAGTAGATCCTTAATGAACTTCGCATAGGCTGGGATTTGTTTGATTGCATCAAGAAGGGAATGTTTATCTTTACTTGCTTAAAAGTCTCCAAAATGGCTTCCCACTTCTTGTCTTTCCCTCCTAGATGTGGTGCAATTAAAGCTTGGGGGAAGGGTACTTTAGGTTCATATGAGGAAGGAAGATAAGAGGTCTTAGGAATGGGAGAAGGGTGTGTGACCTCATCGGTCTCCTTGTCTCTTTCCTTGCTCTTCTCTTCTTCCTCACCACTCATGGGTACTTTACTCTCAGCACTCACCACATTGTCAACTTGCTTCCCAATTCTCAACACTACAATGAACTTTGCTTGCACTTGATGGGGAAGATAGTTGTCTTGTCTCACATGATTCCTAGGGTTCTCTACGACTTGGCTAGGGGGTCTTCTCTCATCTCTCCAGCTCAAAGCTTTAGCTAGCTAACCTATTTGGGTTTCTCGCTTCAATATCAATTATGTATGGGAGTGGAGGAGTTGGGAATTAGTTCTAAACCTTTCAGCCCACTTAAGACCTTCTCTTCAAAATTTGAATTAGAGCTCAAATTAGAAGGTTGAGAGTAGTTAGAAGCATACCCTTGCGGTTGAAAATCGAGAGGCTGCGGCATACCAGATTGTTGAGGTCTTGGATTTGGTTGTTGTGGCGCTAATTGTCCTTCTTCTCCTTGCCTCCAGGAGAAGTTTCGATGGTTTCTCCAGCCCAGATTGTACGTGTTCGAGTGTGGATCGTTCCTTGAGAATCCTTGGGTTGCATTAACCTGTTCCTGCAAACACTCAACAAAGGGTGAAGCAGCGGGGAACTCAAATGTAGAATGAGAGACACTAGAACATGAAGAACAAGCACTATACATGTTTTGAACATTAGACATATTAGGCATAGTAGATGGAGTCAATGTCATCTTAAATAAGCAAGTAAGCTGCTCAATAGAAGAGGCAAGTGAGTCTACTTTCTTATCTACGATAGAGGTGTGAGCAATTTCATGTACTCCTTCTCCATTTAACCTAGCAGCATTTAAACGTGCATGTGCGGTAGATTGTTGTGAGTTCTCATTCAAATGTTCGAAAAGTTTTCATTCCTCATCTTCATTCTTCCTAAGGAATTGACCATCACAAAAGGCATCAACAATTTGTTTACCCTTCTCATTCAACCTATAATTAAAGGTATGGACTAGTTTCCATTTAGGGTGTGGACAAGCTCTCAGTAGTTCCCTAAACGTATCCCAACTCTCATGGAACTCCTCCTTAGGAAATTGGACAAAGGTGTTGATGGCTCTCCTAGCAGTGTTGGTCTTACTAATGGGACAGAATATCTTAAGAAATTCTTGTTGCATTTGAGTCCAAGTACTAATCGTCCCACTTGGTAAGGTGCCTAACTAATACTTAGCCTTATCCTTCAAAGAGAAGGAAAAAAGACGAAGTAGGATGGCGTCATCACTAACATTAGGAATCCTAAAGGTTGAGCAAACCTCCATGAAATTGTCTAAATGTGAGTATAGGTTCTCATTGCCTAAGCCATGGAATGAAGGAAGCATCTATATGGTATGTGGCTTAAGCTCGAACAGATGGGCTACAGGTGGCAACCTAATGCATGAAGATGAGGTGTATGTAGTGGGAGTAAAATACTCCATAAGTGGACGTGGTTCTATGTCAGCCATTGCGGTTTGTGTTCAGTGTTGGGCTCTAAGGTCTCTTAAGGTTCTTTCAATCTTTGGGTCGAATATAGTAAGGTAAGAGACAAACAACCTTGCATGAGCAAACAATCACAAGAAGCAAGTAAAACTAAAAATTAAAACTAGCAAAACAAACAAAATAAACACTTAAATAGAAAAATAAATAGTAAGCTATCCTAAAATCTACCTAGGCACAAAAATTACAAGATAATTAATACTTCGAAAAAAAAAAAGAAAATAACGTTTTTATTTGTTTTTAAAGAAAAGAAACAATAACAAAAAAAATTAAAAAAAATAAAAATCCAAAGTTAAGAATCAAAGAAAATCACAATAATAAAATTACAAACTTTGCCTAGTCTCCTGCAACGGTGTCAAAATCTTGATGTGTTTTTCTACATCTATCAAAGTTTAATATTGAACCTTATCCACTAAACAAATCTAAATTGAAGTTTAGGGGGAAGAGGTGTCGAACCACATGGACTAAGAGTACATGGATCTATTCTCTTACCTAAATTAATTTGAGGAGAATTTGAGAGATTTTTGTGAAATTAATCTAGAAAATGACAATTAAACTAACGTAATCTTCTTCTAAAGGGAAAAGTGTGTGAAATTGAAACCTAGGGTTTTGAATCCATCATTAGCCAATTATTCTTGGGTTAACTTTTAAATTGAGATTATTGATTGTCACATGGGTAGTGGCTTAGGCTACAAGCTTCAACCTACTAAGATGATGTTGTTAGTATCGTGTATTATCTCACTAAAGCATAATGAATATAGGCTCTACCTAACGTATTATTAATTATCACATATTGACCCTATCTAACTAAAGCATAGGGAAGATAGGCTTAAATTGACAATTCGGTAAATAGTATTGCTTGATTAATTAATCCTAAAGCTACAAGTACAAAGAATTAATTTATAAATATCAGCATCAATGATCAAGGTTACAAACTCAATAATCATATCAATTGAATAAACGATAAAAATATAATACTTCAAAACATTTATCTCAACCAAGTAATTCATGTAAACAATCAAATTAACCCGAATTAAAAGTAAACAAAAGTCAAGGCTAAGGCTTCATCTAACCCTAAAGAGCAAGTTAGCTCTCCATCAAGGATGAACAGGTGAAGGAGGAGATGAATGAACCCATGTCGATCTCGCTCTAAATTTCACTCTCGTTCCCAATTTAACAAAAAAAGAAAAGAAAATTTGAGCAGAGACAAAGTCAAGCTATGCTGTTACGGTGCAAAAACAGAGCCCCAAAAATCGAGAATAGTTCCGAACTCCCCCAAAAACGAACCCCGTCCATGAATATATACTGCTGCTACGAACCCTATGAAAGCTGTGCTAAATGATGATCCACACGATGATGGTGGCCCTATGAAGTTGTGCTGATGAGGACGGTGGCCGGTGGTTGGGCCAAGGTAAGCTGATGTGAACTTGAGGTGCATTGGGCTGGGGTTGTTGACGACAGGGGTGATGGGTTGTGCATTTGGGCTGCTAGTGTGGTGAAGTTGAGACCTGTGCTGGTCTCTTCTCATGGGTTGGTGGCTGTCGACGAAGTTGGGCCTCAGGTTGATGATGGTAGGTGTGCGGGTCGGCAGCGGGATGGACTTGGTTTTGGCTCATACGGTCTTGTCCTGTTCTCCGATTGACTTGATTTAATTATTTATGCATTGAATTTGTTTTATGTGCAACCAATTGACAATTTTTGGAACTTTAATCTTCGAACTTATAAAACATAAAAATTGCTAAAATGAGTATGTAACTATAATTAAACAGGTGCAAAATAACTAAAATAGTAATTAAAAGATGTGTAAATACGAGATGCATCAATAACCCCCTTGATTAATATGGCCATGCGCTTGGCGGGCCACGAAGCATGTCCCAACAAGACTTGGGTTACACGACATACCTGGTACCACACCAATATTAGCAGGCTGCTGGTTCATTCTTGCTTCATTAGTCTTGAAGTCATGGTCTTAAGGAAGTGGATGATTAACTTGCCAACCCCACCCCCCCCCCCCCCCCCCCCCCCCCCCCCCCCCCCCGTTTGATATGTATGGAGAGGTCTAAGAAGGAGAGGCTGGTTCCCATGAGGGGCTACTTGTCCTTGCATTCCTACTTCAAGGCCTTAAGTGGGACTCAAGGTTACCTCTACTATATGAGAAGGTTATGAATGGTTTTGCCCCCTGTCTTTGGGATAGGTAACACTGGCATATTGGAATTGAGTTTTCTTAAGGCCAGGGAAAAACTCTGATTCGAAGGGTTAGCAACCACAAGGGGCACATTGTTCCTACGGCTAGATTCCAAGTGTATGACACTCGGGTTAGCCATAACTGGGTTTTCTGTTCTCTTAGGGACAATATAGTCAACCTGAATCACTGATAATCATGAGCTTAAGGGAGCCTCATGAGGACATCTAGTTGGTGCTGACGGAGGAGGTGCAGGCCTAAGTTACCTGATATTCTCTCTAACGGCTTGAACCAGGCCATTATGGGCCTCAGCCTGTCTAACTAAGATAGGCCCGACCTCAACTACTGTCTATTTTGCCACGTCCTGAGCAATAAGGGTAGCAGAAGAAGACAAGGTTGAGTTAATGCATTGAGGTTCCAACGGTGGTTATTACGGGTCTCATGGCTGCAGAGCTTTCACGTTGGCCCACTAGATTGTGCTCTATTTCAGCATGTTGTCTCTCAAAGACTTCTCTTGTTATTTGTTGGACACTTTGGTCCACGATTTCTAAACGGAATTTAAGCTTAGTTATGAAACTCTTGCGAGAATAACCATCTATATCTATTCGTTCATCCTTTTGGATGTCATCATCACCACCACTCTCACTGCCATGGCTATGCCTCGGTTCATCCCTTTGTGTCATCGGGCTTTGTTCAAGAGGATGCTCAAGGGGGGGATCCAATCAGGGCTAAGCCCTTTGGCCCCTTATGCTCGAGAG
The DNA here is from genome assembly GCA_018398585.1 of Simmondsia chinensis. Taxonomy (NCBI): domain Eukaryota; kingdom Viridiplantae; phylum Streptophyta; class Magnoliopsida; order Caryophyllales; family Simmondsiaceae; genus Simmondsia; species Simmondsia chinensis. The sequence goes on from JAGTTD010000001.1 coordinate 21,766,394, forward strand.
CACTAGACCTCTTAGTTTTAACCTTTGGGGAATGGTCTGAAACTACATTTTGGTAATCCACGATGGGCTAAAGATGATGAAGTCTCATTTTAAGCCTCCCATTGTGGTTGCTAAATGGCATGTTTGCTTTATTTTGTTTGTAGTTAAGTGTGATGTGGTCACCGTAAAATGATAAACAAAACTAACATGCGAAAGGGACTCATCGCGTCTAGGGAGTGAGCCTAAATTTTGGTGTACCTGACTTCGGTTATACTATGAGTTCTGATTTTATGGATTTTTTAAATATATATTTTGACAAAAAATTACAGGATATAGATCTAACTCAGATGGTAGGTGCAGTGACAGAGCAGGACCTATATACACCATTCCTCATACACTTAAAGGTCATGAACTGGTGGGCAGGCAAACCCAAGAGCTCTACAATCCACTTATAAGCTCTTGTCAATCAAGTTTTTAAGATTGGCACCCTTGACTTATAATAACTTGAATGAGTTTAGGTTTGACAAGATTTAGATGGAGCAAATTGTATTCAGGTCACTGGATTAGGACTAACATGATTAAGGTCAAGAGTTGGCTGTCAAAGCCCTAAACAATGGCACGAACCACAGTTCACCTGACTTGCTAAGTAGTGACAGTAGTGTTAAGACCAAAGCAATCAAGGTCAAGCCTTGGCTGTAAAAGCCTTAATCTAAAGCATCAATTCTCAATTCGTCGAAGTTTGGGAACAAATTAAAATAGAAAGTTCATCTGAAACTCGAAAGACTATATTACTGAAGAAGTAAGTGTAGGAAGTTGATCTACGCTAGGCTAAGCTATGCTAAGTTATGCTACTCCTGAGAAAAGAGCACAAGTGTGCTATAGAGAAAACTTGAAGAAGTTTTCTGTTGTCTATGAGTGTGTTGGACCACAACAGCGTCCTTTATTTATAGATGAACTAAATAATGGTTGCCCCCTATTCTTGTGGTAGTTTCTTGTCTCTTCAGGCTACAAGCTCCTTCTTATGCCTTAAGGATCAATGAATGTGTCCATGATTGAATTTCGGAGGGAATTCCTTGAAGCCCACATCCGGAATTCTAGCAAAAGTCCGCTTTTGAATCCCCATGTTCTTTTAAATTAATCTTAGTGCCCAAGTGTTTGAAATTGCACTCCAAGTAACTATCCCGGGCTTGGAAAACACCTGTCTTGCAGCCTTCTTGGCAGCCTCTTCAGCTCGAGCTCCCTTTATCTTTCAACCATCTCGAGCCTTTAGTGGTTGACACCCTTGTTTGGGTAATGATCTTCTCAGGATACTGGGCTCTAGATGTCGTTACTTTCACACCTAAAGACTTAATTCTCCTCGAGGGAGGCCTCACGTGTTAAGCATGTGGCACTTTGCTCAAAATAGCATCATCTGAATCCCCTTGAATTTAGGGACTAAACAGATAGGCTTCGGAGCCTTAGTGATCTTGGTACCATCAAGGAGAATCTTTCTTTGATGCCAGAGAATGATCCTTCTTTAATCTTTGAACCTTGTGCCCCAGGGCCCATTTTTTCCCTCTTCTTTCGACGTCCCCAGCCTTTAGGGCATATTTTCAAATACAGACGTATCTCCTTTGCTTCCCACGGTTTCTGTAGGTCATTCTTAAAGCGGCAGGCGCATCTATAAATATTTTGCCCCCACAAAGGGTGGATGTTCCTATCCAAGCAGTATGCTGAATGGGTAGATCAACTAATCCTTACCTATGAAATCTCTACATCTATGAAGCTATCAAACTCTCTAAGATCGCTCTTAGATTTGATTACCCCATTATGACAGGACTCACCTATAGCTGGAACTGTTGGGAAAAAATTAACTTTTTGTTGGAAAAATAAACTCTGATACCGACTATTGGGTTCACAGTTCTCAACTATGGTCACAACAGTAGGCACCTATTAGCGCACTTAGAGTAAGAAACTCTTCTTTCTACTTAAGCCCTCGGTCGGAGAGTCACGCTTTGTGACACCTCACGTGCAAGAGTTCCCAAGAATAGGTTTATCTCTATAAATTCTTTGCCCTAATACCGGTTGTTGGGACGAATTTCAAAAATTCTCCCTAATTTCATAAAGTTTATGTAGCGGAATGGGTTTAGATTTCATAATTTTAAACCTAGGTTTGATTTAAAATTCCTAATTTTAAATCTACATATTTAAATTTATAATTTAAATCTTAAGATCTGAATTCTTAATTTAGATCTGCAGGCCTTTTACTCTAATACATTCATAACAATACATAAACTTAAACAAGCATAATAATAGATACTGTAAATAAATAGAGGAGCAAAAACTAAAAGAAGAAGGAAAGAAGAACATACCTGAAATTGCTCCAATAATAAAGGAAACCAAAAAGAAATAATAATCTTCAAAACCGAGACCTTGCGATCTTCTAAGAATTGACCTCGAACTGCCCAAAGGGTGGGCTCTGAAAAATATTAAACTAAGAAAGATTTTTCTCTCCGATTAGATCTCTGAAACAATTTCAGAAAAATTTTAATGCCAAACCCTTGGAATAGGCACCTCTATTTATAGTAGTAGACCGGAGCGAAAACAAGCTGGAATTTCGATGTGGGATTCACAGAGTTTAAATTAAAAAGCATTGTTTCATAACCAAACCAAGATAAAACACTGCATTTCATTCCCGATAAAAAACGCATGCTTTTTTTATTTTTTAAACGTGTGACACATGTCACGTTTGGATTGGTCCACGCCTAACAGCTCAGATTAATCCTCCCTTATTTTCTAGAGCGTGGATTGGTCTGTACCCAAAGGCATGGATCGACCCAGGGAGACGTCCCAGCGCGCAATACGTCCGATTCAGTGCACACGGATAGCACTGTACATGCGATTTTTTGATTTTTTTTTTTGCTTTGTTTCCCATATGTAAAAATTTTTCTTATGAATTTTAATTTTTAAAATTGTTTTATTTTATAATTTTTAATTTTTATTCATCTCATGAATAATGTTTGGCAAAATTAATTTACCCATCTCATGGATAAATAATTCATCTCATAAATTCTTTAATATTTTTTCAACGGCAATAAATAAAGAGACTTGTGCAGGGACCTCAGGGACAATTTGAATCTAGCTCCAAATAGGTTAAATTAATCATCTCATGAAATAATTTAATTACCATTTAATGAGACTTAATTCCACTAAATAAATCTCACTGCACACCAGACTTAAATCGTTTATTCGATATTTCTCAAATAGACTATATTGATGACAACAACCCCTCCACTAGATGTCCATGACGAAGAAAAGTATAACTACTACCATTATCCTTCTCACAGCTTCTCCATTAGTTACCGACCCGCCCTTTACTGAATAATTCATTTATTCTTGAACACATTCACAGTATAAATTCCAAATGTCAAACACTTGAAATACTTTGGCCAAAGTTTCTGAACTATTCAAATATTTGCGAATCAACTAAGGGGACATTTGTATCTCATAAGAGACTGTGGATTTCCTATTGAATATCTGATCCTTGTCGCACTTCATGCCACTACCCAGCGTACGTGGGAATTCAGTCATGCGTTTCGCCCTTACTTATAGTACACCAAAGTAACTAACACTCTATGCACAAGTCCAAAATACCCTCAGGATTTAGAGTCATCGTTTAAATAGTACAACGTGAATCGCTGTCTAGAAATAAGTAACCCACATTGTCCAACTTAGTGTGTCAATCTTATTAAACACACCAAACTAATACTTTTGAATCTCCATCCACAGGACCAAGACAAGTCATCTAAAGTGTCACGTTATAGTCTTTGCATAGAAGTGGTCCAAACTTGTCTTCGTCTACGAGCCTTTCAAGCAACAATCCATACTATTTGTTCCAAGTCTATATGTGGCTTAGTCTCATAAACCACTTGGAACAAACATGTAAATTGTAGTATGAGGACTACACCCATCTCATGGATGTCTCGCAAAAAAAAATCACATGTAGTATAAATGCTCGCTTACACAAATTTAACTAGGAAATGATTGGGACTTCAATTTTATTTATTAATCAAATAATATATCTAGAATAAATCTGGATTTCAGGACACCGTTCCTAATAGGAACATCTATTATAATGCTTTTGTCCTCCTTGAGGGCTTCTCAAAAGTTACCTTATAGGACATAGCATCGGGGGGGAGAAACTAGAGAGAGATTCTCTCTAAAGGCGATTTCTGGCTAGGCTGTGCGTGGGGCTCCAGTGCATGTTTGATCGATGTGTGGCTATGCATACTTGCTTGAACAGCATTGGCTTAGGCAGTTTTGGAATCCTCGTCACCTCCACTTTCATGGGGTATAGTCATTTCACCGATTCGATTACTGTCTCGAGGGTGTAACACAAGTGAGAGAGGGAGGTTGTTGGTGGCAGTGGTGGGTTGCGTAGGACGTGTTTTCCTAGTGTTTCTCTCACCAGAATCTTCATCAGCTGCCCTCATCTTCCTCCGTTAATCCTTGGTTACTCATCCTCGTCAATTTTTGGTTGGCTTTTAGCTAGTGGAAGTTCTCATTCTCTCTCTTCACAAGTGTGGCTCTAGGATTTTCTCTCTTTTTTTGGTGTCGAGTTTGACTTTTGGCTGGTGGTTCGTGGTCTCTACGGTGGCTCTAGGGTGGTTTAGTGGTGGTTTCTAACTACTATTTTTGAGCATGTTTTTTCTCCTCTTTTTGACCTCGTTCTGCGTGCGTCAGAGTTTTGGTGCATGCTCGGGTGACTGATGGTGGGGCAGTGAGGCTGTTATTAACGGCATTTCATGTCTGAACATCAATACTTCAGGTGCTAATGATAGTGCCCTCTTCTTTGCTCCTCCTACTATTGCTAATGTTGAATTTGTTACATCTATCTTTGGTGAGGATGTCACTCTGGGCCTTGAAAAATGGCAACGTTGCCTTGCCAAATGCATTGTGGGTGGCGGAGTTTCTTACTCCTGCTGCGTAGCTATAATAAACATTCTTTGGGGATCTAGAGGGCTTGAATGTGTCATCTCCGATGGGGAGATCTACTTCTTTCACCTTAAGACGTTTAAGGACTTTGAGAATTTCCTTCGTGGCGGTCCTTGGTACCTTAAAGGGAACTCTCTCTATTCAACGTTGGTCCCAATAGCTTGTTCCTTCTTGTGACCTACCTATAATCCCGATTTGGATTCAACTCCATGGCTTTCGGCCTCTCTTTAGATGAAGAGGTCCTTAGCACCATCGCTAGTGGTGCAGGTAGACCTCTTTGCATGGATAAGCCTACTCTTGATGGGACCTTGGTTAGTTATGCAGGGGTCGTAGATATAGATGCCAAGGTTTCTCCGGTCAAGAAATTGTTCATTGACAACAATAGTGCTTGTTTTCCTATGAGTGTGAAGTATGAAGGTTTGCCGAAGATTTGTTGTAAATGTCAAGTTTTCGGTCATTCTTGTCATGTTTCTAATGTTGTTCCCCCTTCCGTTGCCTCTCTCCTTGAAATTTTGGTGACGGTGGCCAAAAAACGAAGTCGCCAGTGCAACTGAGGGTGGAAGAAGGCTGGTGATGGTGGGGAGGAAGCTGGGGGCTTTTGGCCAGTTGGGCCTGCGCTAGGGTGTTGGGGTTTGTGGTAGGTTTGGGCTTACTATTGGGCCTATTGGCGGTGAGGCTGCTCGGCCTTTTGGGGAAGGGCTTTTGGGCTTGGGAAATGGTGTTGGTGGTTTGAGTGGGTAGTTTGGGCCTGGTATTGATGGCCCAGTTACTGTTTGGGTTCTAGATGTGCCTTTTATTGGGCCGGGTTTAGGTGTTAATGGGGTTGAGGATGGGTTTGGGCCTCTGTTTAGGCTGCCACTTTCTCCTTCATCTTGGCTTGTTGGTAGACTTTGCTTGGCCATTAGCCTGAGCATAATAAGGCACTGAGTTCAATATTTCAATGTTGAAACTACTGGTAAACTCCTTAACTTCAGCTCCATTTAATACTTAAGCTTGGTCCACAGTTATGATTTTTGGGATTCCAAACCTACATAGGATATACACTTTAATAAAATCAATCACAACTTGCTATTTGATGTTCCTCTATGGTTTAGCCTCCACCCATTTCGTGAAATAATATGTGGCCATAAGAATGTAAGAATGCTGCTTGCTAGAAGGAGGATTAATCTGGCCTATTATATCCATTGCCCATCCTCGAAAGGGCCATGGTTTAACAATAGCATGCATCTCAGTAGTAGGGACTCTTGGTACATGACCATGTCTTTAGCATGCTCTGCATCCCCTGGCATACTTGATACACATGTATTGATAGCCAATAATAGCCATAGTGTTTGATGAGCCAATGCATCTTGTTACCAGCTAAATGGGACCCATAGATAACTTCATTGGCTCTAAGCATCACTAGCATTGCTTTGTCGAAGTCCAAACACTTGAGAAGCACTCTACTAGAGTCCCTTTTGTATAATTCTGCAGGGTCATCATCTGTGAGCTCTCATTTTCATCTTTTTGTCTTTGACATAGTCTTGAGGTTTTTTGAAGTAATCCATCAAGGGCTTCCCCAAATCATCATGTTGACTGGTGATAGATGGACGTATCTCAAAGAAATCCAAGTGTTCACTTGTAGTTGCTCTACTCTCAAAACTGAAGGACTTAGTAAATTCAAGGTCATGGTCTAAAACCTTTATCTTAATAACAAGGGTCTCCTCAAATCATGTCCTATGTAGTGTATACCCTTAGCCTACATAGTCTATACCCTTAGGCTAGCTAAGCCAAATCATTGGCTGCCTTATTCTGCTCTTGAGGTATGTGTTTAAATTAGACACCATAAAAATTGCTAAATAACTCTTCCACTATTAAGATATATTTATTCAAGGTATCACTTAAACACTGAAACTCCACTTTTACTTGGCAGATAACCTATTGTGAATCCCCTGTAATGATCACATTGGGGCCTTGCATTTCAAGTAGAGTTTGTAGGCCTATAATTAATGCCTCATAATCTGCCATATTATTGGAAAACATGCCACCTAAGGTAGTAGCCAACTTGGTAATGATCCTTGCAGGGGATTTAATAACAATCCCAACTCCAGCAATTGAGTTGGTCCTTGATCTATCAGGGTATACCTTCCAAGGGACCATCTCTATTACCAGAAGCCGATCTGTTTCATAGTTTATGCCAGTTTGAATATTTGGATGGTCAGCTAAAAATTTTACTAAGACTTGGCCTTTGACCGACTTCTATGACAAATAAATTAATTCAAACTAAAGTAGAGCTATACTCCAATTGTTTAAGCTTCCTCTCATTAGAGGTCTATCTAGCATGTATTTAAGGACATCTGTATGAGCAACCACATATATGGTAAATGCTAAGAAGTTATGTCTCAACTTTCTAGATGTATAGAACAGAGATAGACACAATTTCTCAATGGGGGAATATTTTATTTCACATTCATTCAAGTAATGACTTAGGTAGAACACATCTTGTTCATACCCCTGCTCATTGTCTTGCACAAGCAAACAACCAATCAACTCATCAGAAGCAGAGACATAAATCTTCTATGGTTTGCCCTACTTAGGTAGAATCAACATTGATGGTCCAACCAACTATTCCTTGGTGTCCTTAAAGGCTTCTTGATGTGGGCTCCTCTCACTTGAAGTCTTCCTCAGACTTGAGTCTCAGTAGTGGATAAAATACTTTGGTCTTTCGTGCAACATTTGAAATGAAATGTCTTAGGAAGTTAACCTGCCCCAAAAAGTGTTGAAGCTCCTTTTTACTCAAAGGCTGTTTGGCCTCTTGAATGGCCTTATTCCAATTAATGTCAACTTCAATGCCCCTTTGATGTACCAAGAAACCAAGAAAATTCCCAGTGCATATGCCAAACGCACATTTTAGTGAGTTCATCTTGAGGTTGTGGTTCCTCATTCGAAGAAATGCTCCTATCAAGTCCTCTAAGTGCTTGACTTGGGACTTTAACTTCACCATGATGTCATCTGTGTAGATTTCCATGGTCTTGCCAATGAGATCATGAAGATCATGTTCATGGCTCTTTGGCAGGTGGCACTAGCGTTCTTTAAACCAAATGGCATAGCCACCCATTCAAAGGTCCCTATTGACCCATTGCATCTAAATGCTATTTTGTGAGTATCCTTCGAAGAAATCATGACCTAGTAGTACCCACAATAGCTAATCTATAAAGGATAAGATCTCATGCCTAATTGTTGAATCAATAAGGACATCATCTATTGACATAGGGTATTCATCATTTGGGATGGCTGCATTTATTCTTTTTAATAACATGAACTATATTTGCCAACCACTCAATGTACCTGGCAGTCTTGATGAATTTGGCATTTAAGAGTCTCTCATTCTCCTCTTTAACCAAATCCATGACCTCTTTGGACATCCATCTGTGGGCCTGAATTATTAGCCTAAATGTTCAACCACTTTTTTGTCTACTCCAAGCATCTCATGATGGTTCCAAGCAAAGTGGTCGTTGAACTCAAGAAGCAAGGTCAGATACTGCTTCCTCTACTCTTCAGAGAGCAGAGCACTCAGATATGTAGGCCTTAGGTCCTTTGTTAAGCCCAAGTTAATCTTGAGGAGGGGGTCTTGAACTTCAGCCCTTAAATCCTCCATCTTAGCTGGCATCGCTCATAAGTCAAATAACTCCAGCTCTTTCTCCTATATCATCTGGACCTTGAGGCCATTTTAAGAAACAATTGGCTGTTAGCTTTGTATTGGCCAAGGAGACAACCCTCTAGGCCTTTTAGGGGAGGTCTTGGCTCCTACACATAAGGCTTATGGTGTGCCGTAAAGGTCCCTTTATCAAGAAGCTCTCTCATGCATCCTTAGAAGTCAAACTTCTCTGACTCCACATCAATTTGACCAAGCACAGCTTCAGCGAGTGAGCTGTCAAGGATGGCTATTAATTCCTTGTGTTGGGCAGTATGAGGAGTGGTCCTCTAGACATCTAGTGGTCCTGCATCATCTTTGTAGAACTTTGCCTCAATATAATTGGAGCAAGCCATGAATAGCTTATTTTCTGCCATAACAAGGGATATAATAATTGGCATGTAACCAATCTCTCATAAGCAAAGCATTATAGCTTGAGGTAGTATCCACTACAAAGAAACCCGTTAGTTTGCTCAAGTTGCCAACAGTTAACTCAATTGGGATGACCCTTGACCCCTTCAGATTAGTGGTGGCCCCTGAAAAGCCATAGAATGCCACATCTAAAGTTATCAAGTCATCTCGAGATTTACTAATGACACCCAACATATATGAAGGTATGACATTGATGGCTAGCCATTATCCACCAAAACTTTAATCACCAAAATGCCATCAAATTTGGCCTTGATGTATAAAGGCCTAGTAGATTTATTGGTGGTACTAGGCCCATCAAACATCATCTTCATTATATTAGGAGTGTCATCAGTTGACTTGGATGTTGGTGTTTTAACTTTAAAAGACAAAGGATTAGAATTGCCTTGGTAGCTGCCACTTCAGCTACAAGTTCCACCGAGGGATCTTCAACTAATTCTATTACATCCTCTTTAATGCCATCCTATGTGTGAGTTGCCATGAACTCCAAGGGAAAGGGCAAGGCAGTTCTTACATCAACTTGCTCGGGGAGTGACTTAAACTGTATGTTGACACCTTGGCTTGTTTCTTCCTTAGGGTTGCCATCTGTTGGCATATCCTGATCTTGAGGTTGAGGAGTGCTATCAGTTAGCATGTCCTGATCTCGAGATTGATCCTCTGGTTCAATCTTTGGGATCTGAGACTCCTCCATTGGTTGGGGGAAGTCTTTTTCATGGAAGTCATTTTCTATGTCAGACCATGTTAGCTTAACACGGTCCCAAGGTTCCACTAAATTGATGCTAAGGGGATTATAGTCCTTCTCATCATCAGAGATTCTTCGAGCTAATGAATTCTTGGCAAGTTGATCCCACCAAGATTCTTTACCCTCAGAAGATGAGAGACTAGACCATCTCTCAAGCTTCTTGCGTGGCTCACCTTTACCAATGGTGGTTAAAGGTCTTGATTCTGTCTTTGGATCCTCAAGATCCAGGGACTCAGTGCATATGTCCTTGCGGACTCTGTCCTTTTCTTTAGAGAGCTTAGTCAAGTAGGTCTCAAGTATAGCCCTTTGCTATGCCTCTTTATTTCACCGTTGTCTCCTATTCTGGGTTTGTGTAAGGTTGAAGGGACCAGCATCTTCGTGCTGGAGGTGATTCCTTCTCCATATATTACCAAAATGGACCCCTGACGGTTGCTGCCCTGACTACTGTGGTCCCTATTGGGTGTCCACATCGAGCAGGTGGTACTTTGGGTTCCTCTTTGGGTGTCTAGTTCTCATGATGATTTTAATCTTTGAAGTGAGACCACAAGAGGTTATAACTAATGAGACCTTTTTTTTTTTGTAGATTGCTGGCTTTTGCTTTGGAAAAAAGCTTAGCTTTTTCATCTCAGACACCAACTTGTGCCAATATGCTCGCAAAGGTCATGAGTAAGGCGCATAAGCTTTCTTGACGTCTCCTTAGTAGCAAAGATTGTCTACCAATGGTCATTCGTGGATATTCCTATGGCTGGTTCTTCTTCTCTAGATAGAAGAATAGCCCCTTCTCTTAGTTGCTTTTTTAAGAACCTGCTGAAGATGGCACAATCACGTGTTGAATGTCCTACCGCAATGTGCCACTTGCAGTATTCATCTATCAGATCCATTGAGGTTCTAAGAAACCTGAGTGCCCCTCTCTCTAACAATTTATCAAACAAGGCATTGACTGCTACCAATCCCACTTTGTCTTTGCTCATCCTATAACGAGACCCACCATTTGTTTGGCTATCATGGGAATTTTTGAGTTTTACTGCTTCTATCATAATTACTTGGACATGACTACGGAAGGGATCTCTATAAACACCCATCTATCCTTCTCAAGGGAAGATTAACTCCCTGGCCTCAATGGCGTCTTGGATCATGTTTAGATCACGCGGTTGTCCATTGAGTGAGTCAATGAATCATGCCTTTTACAGTATACTTTCCTTTTAGTGAATTGGGGTCACGTTTTCTGTGTTTTCCCGTAATCTTGAGCTTACTATTTGCCTCACGCCAATCAAATATGACATCGGCTCTTGAGAGGTCACATAAGTATTTTCTCAAGTCTTGGGATTGGTATGACTTCCTAGCTTTAATGTCCTTCTTGACTAAAGGATTGCAAAACACAGATGGTCCCCAGCAACATCAGTTTCATACGGAGGATCTTTGTCCTCATCAATTAAGTCATGTATGTAAGTTTCATACACGCTATTTTTTCTTAAGGCTTTTTTCTTTCAGAACAGCCTCATACCTAGCGGCACATTTAGCCAACTGTAGGAGCGTTCTAAAGTTTGAACCATCAAACCTCTTACTAAATTGAATATCAAAGAAATTCAAGGCTAAATTAGCATATTCAACTTCAGGAAGAGCCACTGTGCACTTTAACATGGCTCTTTTGAACCGGTTGATGTAATCTCCCACGAATTCACCTGGATTTTGTCTCATTTGAGCTAAGTCAGATATGAAAGTTCCTAGCTCTATCCTTAGAAAATGGGCCTGGAACTTCTTGGCCATGTCATCCCAAATTTAGATGGAATTAAGTGGTAAACTAATGTACCATGGAAAGGGAATCCCTATTGGAGAACTAGGGAACAACCTAAGCTTCAGATATGGGTTATTCGCCACTTCCCCATACTAGCAGTTAAATCTTTCCAAATGCTCGAGTGCAGACATGCTTCCTTCTCCTTAGAAAAGGGTAAACTTGAGGATCTTGTACCTTCGAAGAAAAGGGTAATCCTTGTCAATGTAATTAGGGTGAGGTTTACTATACAAATGTCTATTGACCCTCATGAAGCCTAGCCCATACATTTGCTCAGTAAGGGCGGCAAATTGGTTTTGGAGGGGTAGGTTTGGCATATGGTTATGTGCCTGCCATTGCCCCCAAGTGGCTGAGGGTCTCAACGGGGATCAGCAGGATACCCCTAACCTTCCATTACAATTGGATGTGGGAACGGTTGTGGCTCCACATACGCAAAGTAACCTCCTTGATCATTCTGGCCATTCAATTGATTAGCCCTAAAGCACATTCCAATAAATCCTAGGTTATGTGGCATGCCTAAAGGCACACCTATATTGACAGGCTGATGCACCATCTTTGTCTGATCAATCCCTAAGTTTTGATCTTGAGGACGTGGGTGGTTAACTTGCCTCCTAGTTTCATAAATGTAAGGCGGTCTAGGAGGAAGGGGTTAGCCCCTAGGATTGGGTACCTGGCCCTACGCACCTACTCCAAGGCCTTGGGTAGGCCTTGAGGCGATCTTTCCAACTTGAGGAGGGTATGAACTATTATACCCCCTAGCCTTAAGGACATGCGTTACTTGCACGTTGGTGTTGAGATCCCTCGAAGCCAGAGAAAGTCCCTGGTTCAAAGGTCCTGCAACCCCATGGGACGCATTGTCAGTCCTATGGCCAAGATTTGAGTAAAACTTGGGTTAGCCGCAATTGGGTTTCTTATTATCTCAGGGACAGTGTTATCCACCTGAGCAACTGGCAATCATGAGATCGAAGGAACATCACAAGGACCACCAGTTGGGGCTGAAGCAGGTACAAGCCTGTGTTGCCTAATATCCTTTGCAACGATTTGGACTAAGCCATTATGAGTCTCAGCTTGCCTGAATAGGATAAGTTCAACTTCAACAACTGTCTGCTCTACCACATCCTTAGCTATAAGGGTAGTAGTAGAAAACAGGGTTGAGTTCATCTCAACTAAGACCCTGACAGTTTCTCTGTGAAGCCTTTCATTTAGTGAGGTTCTAATGCCATTATTAAGGCTCTCGTGGTGGCAAAGTTTTCATGCTGGGTCGCTAGAGTGCATTCTATTTCAACACGTTGTTTTTCTAGACATCTTTCACGGCTTCTTAAACCCTTTGATCAATGATTTCCAAACAGCACTTGAGCATGGCCATAAAACTCTTGTGAAAATAACCATCAAGCCCAATACGTTCTTCCTCTGGGATGTCTTCATCACCTCCGCTTTCATTGCCGTGGTTGTAACTAGCTTCATCCCCTTATGATACAAGACTCTGTTCAAGAGGGTGCTCAAGTGTGGACCCAATTGAGGCTAGGTCGTCAGGCTCCTCATATTCAAGAGCACTAGATCTCCTAGTTCTGACCAATGGTTAATGGTCTGAGATTATGTTTTGATGATCCACGACGGGGTTCAAGACACCAAAAGGCATGTTTACTTTATTTGTTTGTTAATAGTGTGATGTGGTACAAATGTAAACAAATGTGCAAAAGGGACTCACCACGATTAGGGAGCGAGTCTAAATTTTGGATCAACCACTCATCATTCTGGAACAATAGAGGTGATGATTTTGGTGTACTCAACTTCGTTTGTTAAGAGGTGGATTCTGCTTATGCTCCAATAAAGGAGAATTTTATATTTTTTGTGCATATATATATATATATCATAACAGAAAATTAAAGGAATATGGACCTAAATTAAGTCATAGTTACAATAATGGAGCAGGGCCCATGGACACATTTCCTCGTATACTTAAAAGTTAGGAACTAGGATCATGACAAACCCAAGAGCTTAATAGTCCAGTTGTAAGCCCCGAGTCAATCGGATTTTTAGGCTTAGTGCCCGTTGACTTACAATAACTCGAGTGAGTTAGAGTCTGACAAGATTTAGGTGACGCAAATCGTATTATATCGTTAGATGAGGACCAAAGCAATCAAGGTCAAGTCTTGATCACCAAAGCCCTTAAACAATGGCTCAAACCTCAGTTAGTTGACTTATTAAACAATGACAATAGTGTCAAGACCAACACAATTATCAAAACCTTAAACTAAAGCCTTAATTCTTAACTTCTTATTTTTGGGAATAAATTAAAACAAAGAGTTCATACCTGAAGCCCGAAGAACTATATTGCTGATGAAGTAAGTATAGCAAGATCTACGTTAAGCTAAGCTAAGTTATGCTACTCCTAGGTAAAAAGCACAAGTGTGCAGTAGAAAAACTTGAAGAAGTTTTGCATGAGTGGTGTTGGACACTTTACAACTATGATAATGTTCCTTATTTATTGAAAAACGAAATAACAGTTGCTTCCTATTTCCATGGCATTTTCTTCCCATGTTGGCCTCAAAGCTTCTTTGGGGCGTGAATGGGCAGTGAACATGCCCTTGATTTAGTGTGCTCAAGCGTCTTTCTAGAATCCCACATTTGCTTTTTCAGTTGGAGTCCCTTCTCAATGCCCCATGTTCTGTTGGATAAGCTTGAAGCCCATGCATCTAAAATTGCATTTCAAGTAATTGCCTTGAGCTTAGAAACCACCTATCTTGTAGCCTTCTAGGAGGTCTCATGAGCTAGAGCTCCTTTTACTCCTTAACCATCTTGTGCCTCGAGTGGCTAGTACTTTTTTCAGGGTTTAAATTCCTCAAGCAGCTAAGCTTGAGATGCCACTATCTTAGCATCTAAAGGGCTTACCTTCCTTAAAGAGGGCCTCAAGTGAGAAGTGCGCGGAATTTTGCTCAAAACAGCGTCATCTCAACTTGCTCAAATTTAGGGTGTAAACAACTTCATTGAGGCATAAGAAAATATTAGCGATGAAAGAGGTGAAACTATCATTTGACATATTGAGCTACATTTGAAAATGCTACTTTTACATTTTGATCTTTAATGTATAGGTCTCTCCATTTCAAATATTGTCTATTGATAGGGGAGAAAATGACAATGTTATTCCCCTCACTTATTGCTTTTTGTTGATGACAAAGGGGGAGAGAAATTGGGTGTTGTTTATGTTGTTTTTAACATTGCAAAAATCATTCCTTGTCAAAATACTTGCTATACATCATGAAGGGGAGCATAATATCAAAAATTAACACTTTAAATTGGTTATTCTCTGTTTGTTGATAACAAAGGGGGTGATAAGTTGGTCTTTATTTATATATGATATTTATTGTGATACTTGTCTTTAGCTTGGTGCAAATTAGGGATGGCAATGGGGCAGGGCAGGTACGGGGGGTGCCTCCTCCATACCGGTACCCACCACCCAAATCTATACCCATACCCGCTCCATTACCCACCATGGCTATGACGTGGATACCCATATCCGCCCCGATGGGTACAAATCCATACCTGATGCTTAATGTTTGCTTAGCAAGTGCACTAAGTCATATCAAGTAATATAGAATGAGTAGAGTATCTTCCCACGAAGATTTTTTTTATTGAATGAGTACTAAAATTAGTAGTTTTAGCATTATTTGAAAGAGTGAAATTTGCGGTTTTTGATATGAAACAAAACAAAAATGAAAAAGAACATAAATGGTTACTAATTTTATGAAAGGTGTACTAATTTTTGGTGAATTTAATAATTTAATAAGATCCAAGGCATCTGATTTCACCTAGTTGCATCAATACGCCTTTCTATTTCTCGATATTCAAGTTGTTATTACATGTTGATGGTCGAAAATCCTAATTTACTAAATATTCTCTCTTGAGCAACATTTAGCATGTTCTTTAATAGATTAACTCATCAATCTCTTGCATGAATTTAAATAAGAAAAGGGTTTTGAAGATCCATGGTTTTCACTTAAAACCACATAAATTGCGTTAATCTATCTCTAGCATTTGCTCAATTTGTGGTGTTTATCACTTTAGCATTCATCATAAATCTCCTCTCGGACTCATTATGAATCATTATAGGCTTTGAATGGTGATCAAGCATTCAAAACTCATCAAGAACAATGATAAACACTCAAATAGAGAAATAAACAAACTTTGAGTACATTGAATTAAAAAAGAGTATATATTACAATTAGGCTACATCATAGCCTTGGAAAGACAAAATTAGTTCATGGAATACATAATATGAAGCAAAACAATGACTAAATCCATGAACATAAAGAAGAAAAGGATAGAAAGAATTTAAACAGGTAAAATTACAAACCAAACTTTCTTTCTTCACTCCTTTTTCTCTCTCATGGTTTTTCCTTTGCTTTCTACACTTTGTATTTGAATTTTTCTGGATGAATCGATGCTAAAGACTTCCCAAACATCTTTGTATTTGATTTTTTTGGGGATGAATTGATGCTAAAAGACTTCCCGAACATCCTTATTTGTAGTATTTTAGGATGAGAAGTCATGAAATAAAAAAATAACACCAATTCATCCTCATTTGTTCATTGTACCGCCCGTTGCCAACAAGTTGCTGATTTCATCATTTTTTACTTCATTTTGCTGCCCAACTCAGCTTTTACTTCAATTTCGATGTGTTCATGAAGTGTTTAAGAAGTTCTTGCACTTGATTTGTCCATTTTGCCGCCCAAAATTGAGATTTGCAACAACTTGTACATGGTATTGTTGTTTCCTTACTTTACAGTATAGAATTGATGTATTTAGCTAGCAGCCCCCCCCCCCTCTTTTTTTTTGCTTTTGTTTGATGTATCTTGCATTCACGTGTTGATGTTGATGATAAAACCTAATAAGAATTAGCAAAAAATGAGTATTTTTGCAAGGAAATAATGAGGAGTGAAAAAGAGCAAAAGTGAGCAAAAGAGATGAACATTTGATGTAAAATGGTTAGAAAATAAATCTAATTGATATTAATAATTGTATACTAAATTAGACTTATCAAAATACCCCCAAACTTAGATCTTGCTTGTCCTCAAGCAAGGCTAAACATTAAAGCATATGATCTCATGCTTTTAAGAATTTTTAATAAAATTTAAAAGCAAGCTTACTTCTATTAAAAAAGGATCGAGGTTCGAAGTTTGAGGTTCTAAAGGCAAAACAATCTTTCTAAGGAAAAACCCGTCAATCATCTAGGTAACTAAATTCAAAAGTTGGCTAAGTAAATTAAGTTTATCCATTCTTTTTAATCTTAAGATATTCAAACCGAATAGATGACAAAGATCATGCCATTCATTACTAGACTTCTCAAGTATGCCCAAGACTAAAAGTTATTCACAAAATTTTCTCTTCTTCTTCTTTTTTTTAAAAATATTTATGAGGGGCTGATTTTCCCTAGTTAGCCCTGGCCCATGAGTATATCATTCAATGAGAATCGAACTGTTGACCCCTGGGGTGATGACCACATGTGTAAGAGACGCCATCAGTGAGACGCCCTCAATATGACGGCATGAGTGTATCTTTAGCGAAAATTGAACTCTTGACCCCTGGGCGTTGACCATATGGGAAAGAGACGCCACCACTGAGACGCCCTCATGTTGGGCAGTACATACCTTGAAATGTTTAGATGGGATAGCGGTGCTAGAGATGCTTCCCTGATTTTCTCTATCTTTTTTTTTTCGTATTTTTCTTTAGATTTAGGCATAACTCTTCAAAGTTTATTATCCAAATGATAATCTTAATGCAATCCATTCAAATTTGAGCTTTTTTAATCAGAAAGAACGGTAAAATAGCTATGCTAACGAGTGAATTCAAATACCATAGTTCTGTCAGGGTAGTGCCTTTAGAATAGATCATGTTTTACAATTAGAATACAAGAACAATTGATTCTTAGGTTATTCAAATTTAATTAAAGTAAATGAGCTAAAAAGAGTAGAAAAATTGCCTAAAAAGCATGATGATGAGGTCTCAAAAAAAAAAAAAAAAAAAAAATTTATGATTTTTAAATTGGTTTAAAATGTGTAATAAAAATTTAAAAGGCTAATGATTTAAACTATAGAAAATAGAGAATCTTCTCGTTGGTCGACACTATTTATATCCCCATACAAAGGCTTCGAACTCTGGAAGGTATTAAAGCTGACTCTAAAAGATAAAATAGGACTGCATAAGAAAACGTTTTGAAAAATTTTGTTCAAAATTTTAAAAAAAATGTGACAAAATGTCTCTCCCACCCACAAACTTAAAGTTAACATTGTCCTTAATGTTAAAAGAAATACAACGAATGAAGCAGTAGGTGAGAGATACTTCATAAGTTTGAGGACTGCTTTTTGGATGGGGAATGTTGATATCATGCTACCCCCAAACTTGTTCAAAAACCTGTCAAACAAAATGTACAGAAACATAAGAAAAGAATTAAAATTAAGGGAAATCAAAAGAAAAGAAATAAGAAATAGAAAATTTGGGTTGCCTCCCAAGAAGCGCTTAAGCTATAGTTATTAGCTCGATTTTTTGGCGATGATCTATCCCGTGTCCTTAAGGAGAACGAAATTTCCTCCATCCACCCTCAATGACCATTTCTTTCCATGGATCTTTTTCGCACCCTACTTTATACGACCGCCTTCACCTTCATAAATCATGGGATCCTTAAGCCTAATGTGCCACAACTTGAATTTCCTTTTTCAATTTTTCTGCATTGTTTCATAAAGTCCTCCTTTGCTTCGAAAGCCTCTAACTCTCGGCACTCTATTTCAATAACTGGTTGTGGTGGATGAGCCAAGATGGGTTCGGTCATTGGTGGCAATGAGTCGATCAAGAGGGTTATGTCATGTTGAGGTGGTTCTTCTAATGTGTCCCCATCCCTCAATGCTATGGCGTTAGTTTCTTCCCCTTGGTTGGTGATGGTATTGAAAAGTAAAGAATCTTTGGACCTCTCAGAAAGTTCCTGTAATGTAGCTCCTATTTGAGTTTCTAAATTTCTGATGGAAGCTTCTTGATTTCTTAAGATAGCCCTAGTTTCTTTAGTAAACTTTGTACTTTCATGCATGAACTCCCTAAATGTCTCTTCTAAGTCATAATTCTTTTCTTGAGGTGGATGATTGGGTGACCATGGTGCTTCGTGATGGTTCTAAGAAAAGTTAGAAGGGTTCATCTATCCTTGACTATGGGTGCTAGAGTGAGGGTTATATTGGGCTTGTTGATAATTTGACATGTAGTTATCCTATTCAAAACCCAACGAGGAAAAACTATTGCCCACTTGGCACTCCGTACTTGCATGGTTACCTGCATAAAATTCACTTGTAGGAGTACGAACAACTTTGACACTTATGTTTTCTAGTTGTTTCTGAATTAGTGAGAGTTGAGCAGATAGCGCATTAATTTCATGAATTCTCAGTGGTGTTCTTGGTACAGTTGATATTGAGGTCTCATATAGTTGTTGCTAGCCATCTCCTCTAGCAACATTCCGTGTTAAATTTTTAGGAAAAAAATAAACTTAAAAGTTAAAAGTAAGATAAAGAGAAAGTGCAAAAATACAACACTATAATACAAAACTTAACAAAGACCAAATTTTATGGGGGAGGTAGTAACATTAATATTTTGAAAAACTTAAAAAATGCAAACTTAACTTTGAAAAACTTATCTAGGTGAATTCAAAAGTTAAAGAAAGTTAAAATTAATTAAAAAACTTAAAAATACAAGACTCCAATATTATAACTTAACAAAAACATTTTTTTTTTGGGGGGGGGGGGGGGGGGGGGGGGGGCGGGTTGGAGATAAGTAACACTAATATTTTGAAAATCTTAAAAATAACAACTTTAACTTTCAAAATTTTTTCAAAGTGAACTTATAAGTAAAAGAAAGTTGCAAATAAAGAGAAAACACATAAAAAACAACAAAATGACACAAATTTAAAAAACCTTAACAAAAACACAAATTTTTTTTTTTGGGGGGAAGGGGGGATGTTGTATACGAAATTAAGAACTTTAAAAATTAAACAAAGTGAATGAAATGAATGAAATAAAAGATTCTTCTTCAAATATAACAAAATTTACAAGTTTTTATAGAACAACTTCAAAGTAGTACCAAAACTAGTTGGTATCGATATCACTAAAATAAGAACAATCCCCGGCAATGGTGTCGAAAACATGATGCGTAATGTTTGCTTAGCAAGTGCACTAAGTCATATCAAGTAATACAGAATGAGTAGAGTATCGCCGCATGAGGATTTTTATTGAATGAGTAGCTTCAGCACTATTTAAAAGATCGAAATTTGTGGTTTTTGATATGAAACAAAAAAAAAAAAAAAAAATGAAAAAGAACAAAATTGGTTATTGATTTTATGAAAGGTGTACTAATTTTAGGTGATTTTTATAATTTAATAAGATCCAAGGCATCCGATTTCACCTAGTTGCATCAATACGCCTTTCTATTCTCGATATTCAAGTTGTTATTACATATTGATGGTCGAAAACCCTAATTTACTAAATATTCTCTCATGAGAAACATTTAGCATGATCTTTTACATATTAAATCATCAATCTCTTGCATTAATTTAAATGAAAAACGAGTTTCGAAGATCCATTGTTTTCAGTTAATACCACACAAATCACGTTAATCTATCTCAAGGACTCACTCAATTGTGGTGTTTTTCACTTTAGCATTCATCATAAATCTCTTTTCAGGCTCATTATGAATCATTAGAGACTTTGAATGGTGATCAAGCATTCAAAACTCGTGAAGAACAATGATAAACACTCAAACAGCACAATAAACAAACTTTGAGTACGTTGAATTAGAAAATAGTGTATATTACAACTTAGGCTATATCGTAGCCTTAGAAAGACAAAATTAGTTCATGTATACATAATATAAAGCAAAACTAAGTCAAAATTTATGAATTTAAAGAAGAAAAGGATAGAAAGTACTTAAAAATGCAAAATTACAAACCAAACTTTCTTCCCTCACTCCTTTCCCTCTCTCACGGTTTTACCTATGTTTTCTACACTTTGTTTTTGATTTTTGCTGGATGAATTGATGCTAAAAGACTTCCTAAATATCATTATTTATAGTATTTGAGGTTGAGAAGCCATGAGATAAAAAATAACATAAGTTCATCATCATTTGTTTATTATGCCACCCATTGCCCATAAGTCACTGATTTCTTCATTTTTTACTTCATTTTGCCTCCCAAAACTCAAATTTTACTATAATTTGGATGTGTTCATGAAGTATTTAAGACATTCTTGTAATTGATTTGTCCATGTTGCCGCTCAAAATTGAGATTTGCAACAACTTGTACATGGTATTGTAGTTTCCTTGCTTTACCGTGTAGAATTGATATGCTTAGCCCTTTTTTTGTTTTTGTTTTTGTTTTTTTTATGTATCTTGTATTTACTTATTGATTTTGATGATAAAACCTAGCAGGAATTAGCATAAAATGAGTGTTTTTGCAAGAAAATAACAATAGGAGCAAAAAAGAGCAAAAGCGAGCAAAAGAGATGAGTGTTTAATGTAAAATGGTTAGAAAATGAATCTAATTGATATTAATAATTATATACTAAATTAGACTTATCAATACCCATACTCGCCCCATTTCCCGTAGGTATCCAATACCCGCCCCGTATTCGCCTTAATATGAGTACAAAACGATTATTCATAATTGCCCTTTTTAATTATCTGCCCCTTTTAATTAGAATTAGCAGCGGATTGTTGTGCGAACAAAGGAGTAGAACTTCATTAAGCAATTGGTTGTTGAAGAGTTGCGAAACAAGTTTCACACTTCTGCGATTTTCGAACTTGTATTCTGCGAACGGAGCTGATTCCAGATCGAAGTTTTGTTGTCCATTGCAAAATGGATGATGGAGTGAGAACTCGATCGGAAGCTGGTGAAAATGCTACAACCGGACCTCACTATATCACTATTGATCGTCTTTAGGACTTAAATAACAAAATGGATCGAATCTTGACACTATTGCTGGGAAAGGATTCGAATAAAGAAGATCGTTGGCAGCAAAATGAAGCAAAGCTTGTGAATTTGCAGGATCCGATTAACAAGCAAGGAGAATCATCAATTGAGCACCAGGAGGAAGCTGTAATAGAAACGGTTGTTGTTGAAGATGAATTCGACCACGACAATGCCGAAATTGATGAACACAAGTTAGAAGTACCTGAGTTTGAGCAAGATGATCCTTATGAAGACTCTCTGCTGGAGTCAGAGTATCTTGCGGATGTTGAGGCACACTATGACATGCATCCGGAATGGGAATACGATTTTCATGTCAAAAGGATGTTAAAGAAAGCAAAGAATAAGGCAAAGAGGAACCATCTTAATGAAGCGTTGAAGGATTTTTTTGGGTAAAAAGAAGATTACTAAGCAGAAATTGAGCATGACAAGTCAATGATTGAGTCATGGTCTCGTAAGGATGATTTGATGTTACAAGTGGATCACTATGAAGTCTTTGCACGCAATCAAGCAGAGAGCTATGCCGACCCGAAGTATCTTGCTGAAAATTTTGATGTTACTGCTGCAGGGACAATGAAAGCACCACAAATCATGTTAAACACTTTTCCAAGGCATCTTGATACTCGTAATCAGCAATTATTTTTTGTTGGTAGTGATGCAATTGATACATTGCAAGGTTCTTGGAGTATTCAAATGTACACTCTTATGACGACTTGCCTCCTGATCCGGGAGAAGATTTTCAAGTTTATATGAGGCTGAAAAGAGTTGATTCTCTGTTGAAAGGAATTAATCAAGCTGCGAGAGTGCGTTTCAAGGTCCAACAAAGGAGAAGACTTGTGTCTACACAAGCAATTGAGCTGTTGGATGTGTATATATGCAGCAATATGCTGAAACCAATTTCTAATCAGACCAAAAGTAGTACAACAGATGCTTTAGCTGATGAAATTGATGTTGGAAGTCCCTTGGTTCTGGGGAAGATAGATCTTGATTGTAACAAGCTGAAACACGAGGCCGAGTTGGAGGAAAAGCTCGAGCAAGCTGCTAAAATCATTTCCCGAGTCCAATTTAGGCCAAGACTGATTTCTAGAAGAATTCTTAACATGTTAGAAGTTCACAAAGGGGGTACTGATTTGGAAATGAGGTTTGTTCAGCCAAGATCCATTAACATTGGAGGTCTTGGAGTTATTTTTGATAATGGTTCTGGTATGGCTCTGCTGGACAGTGGTGTGGCAAGTGTGTTGAGCTCCAAATTCAGGTTGTGCATTAATCAAGCTTTGAGCATAGAGCAAGTTCCCTTAGTGCAACCAAATATGAGTCCTTTTGAAGCTATGGGGCTTGGTGGTTGGTATGATTTTGGAATGCAAAAGCCTTGGGCTGGAGATTCTGATTTGTTGTAGTGTGGGAGCATGTTGCAGCCTTATGGATCATCTGTGATCGGTTGTGGCAGTTCAGAATGGAAAAATCAAATGCATAAGCTCCAATATTTCCTTAATGTTTGGATGGAGAAGATCAATGCAAGGTTGAGGAAAACTCCAGCTAAAATCAGAGTAGAAATCAGCAATATAGTTTGGGACAAATCAACTCTTAATTTTTTGAAGTTAACAGCTGTTCCAGAGTTCTGTTGGTGTCTCCATTGGTTATATTTGTTACTCATGCTTGAGATGGTTGACAAGAAGACAAAGCTTGATTATTTGAGGCAAGATTGGTGGCTGGTAGAGCTTTGGGTCCAAGGACATCTGCTGTGCAGAGTGGAAGTTGTGAGCTGCTGCGTGAGCTTTGCAAATGGAATGGTTTGGGATGTTCACATTACGACATTGTGTCTTTGGAATTCAAGTAAGGCCCATGGGTACCAAGATTGGAGGTGCATAAGCCCAGAACTTCAAGCCAAAGTCACAAGTGTTAAATTGATCAAGTTAGGACAGCATGAATGTAAGGCAGCTGCAGAAAATTTTGGGAGAGTTCCAATTTTTTCATTGACAGCAGTAAAGGAGATGCTCAAAGGGAATGTGATTGGTGCCATCATGATTTTGGGAAGATGTAATAACTTGTTCGCATCAACGGGCTTCCATATGAACACAAATCGAGCTGAAATCTGTCATTATGAGCTGCACCGGGTTTACACTGCTGAATTTCTGGGTTCTGTAATTAATCACGTGGATTTGGGAAACAATCAAGAGTTGGTTGAGCATGGTTTGAGATGGTTTAGTAGATGGATGTTTAAGCAATACAAATTTTGGATTAGATCCAAGATGAAGGAGTGGCAGCTGCATTCTTATTGGATTTCAATTTGTTTTGACACCATGATTAAAATTTGGGGCTGTGTCAGCTGCAATGGGGAATGTCTACAAGCCAAATTTGATGCGTGGTTCTCTTGGTTTGAGTTTGGAAGGCCTTCCGAGATGTTAAAGGACTTCGTATGCAGTTTTATGGGGTTAAAGATATACAAAATCAGTTGTGCAACTTTCTACAAGCAGAAATACAGAAACGTTGTTGCGTTTTGTGATTCTCAGCAGCAAGTTGGAGTTCGGAGCTGTGTTAACTGTATCATGAGGTGTTGTGGGTGTATTGTTGATGTTTGGTTTGATCAGTGCAGACCTCCTGAGGAGTATTATGCGTTCAAACATAAACTTGTGTCGAAACAGGATGTCATTTTCATGGATCTACTGCGTTACAGAGTTAGTGCATCATTGGCTCGTTTCAGTTGCAATAAGTTTCAGCAAGACCAGTTGCAGTACCATTCACTTCATGATCTGCACGGATTTGGTTGCTTCAGATGTCCTTCAGCTGCAGATCTTCAGCTAGGAGTTGATCTTTACGGTTACAACTCTCTTCTATTGTTGAGGACAAGAATGTTTTCAAGGGGAAGGGAATGTTATGATCCGAGAATCCGAGGCATGAACTCGTGATGGCTGTGATGCTGTTCTGCTGCGATGCTGCTGCTGTTAACTGATGTGAGCTGCGATGGTGGCTGTCTTGCAGCCATTTGCTGATCATTTAGTATAGGGAAGTGGTATTAGCTTGTTGATACTGTAACTACGTTGAGTCTTGATGTAATTAGTTCCTAAAGTCTCTTGTTAAGTCATGTAATAAGTGAGCTTTAGTGTGGTCTTGCTTAGGAGGTCAATGACGGTCAAGGGTGGCGGCTGGTTAGTTTGTTGGTGGTTGAGTAGGTTAGCTCTTTGGGTCCAAATGCAATGTATCTCTAGATATTTTGGAGTGAGCCATCCTAGAGGATTAGTAGTATAAATAGATGGCTCTAGTTGTAATCCTAATAACAACTTTGATGAATGAATTTAATATCTTTTGATATCTCTCTCTCTACTTCTCATCTCCTTTCCCTTCTTATCTCATCTAAACTCTATATTCTCTTCTTATCTCATACTCTCAGTATCCCAACTAAGGTTAAGGCTTAAGAGCAATCGTTGAAACCTTAACAGGATGTCAGGTACATGTCTCAGATTCCCTATTCTAGTGCAGTGGGCAGTATTATGTATGCAATGGTTTGTACTCGTCCAGATATTGCTTTTATAGTGAGCACATTCAGTAGGTACATGGCGAATCCAGGTAAAGAGCATTGGCATGCGGTGAAGTGGATTCTCAGGTATCTTCATGGAACTTCTGATATTTGCTTGGAATATGGGAAAAGGAAGTGTTGCTTGGTTGTGTATGTGGATTCTGATTATGGTGGAGACCTCGATAAGAGGAAGTCCACATCAGGCTATGAGTTTTGTTTAGGGGACATAGCTATCAGCTGGAGAGCGTGTCTACAGCCTGTTACAACACAGTTTACTACCGAGGCCGAGTATATGGCAATCACAGAAGCATTCAAAGAAGCCATCTGGTTGATGGGTTTGATTAGTGAGATCAGTGCTGAGCAGGGCACGGTTAGAGTCTACTGTGATAGTCAGTCCGCCATTCACCTAGCGAAGGATCATTTGTCACATCACGACAGAACGAAGCATATAGATGTGAAGCATCATTTCATTAGAGATCTAATTGATGAGTGGAAGGTGGAGTTGAAAAAGATTGGGACAATCCAGCTGACATGTTCACTAAGGTACTACGAGGAGCAAATTCGAGCATTGCTCGAATTTGGTGGGTCTTTGCGTTTGATGTGTGTTAGCCCCAGTTGAGGGGGCATTTGTGGAGAAGGTGGAGTTATTTTTATTGTTAATGTTAATTTTGAGCCAAGGTGGAGATTTTTTAGGAAAATGTCTCAAAATTCCTTAGAAGTTTAAGTAGAGATGTCGTGAGGAGGCCGATCGATCAGGTGAAGCTCGATCGATCGGAAATGTCACTTAAGTCAAGGACGCCTACAGTGAGCTCGCCGATCAATCAGTGAACTACCGATCGATCGAGAACCGCGTTTCTAGGCGAGTATATATACGGACGTAGGGTTACGTCATTTAGTATCCAATTATTCTTGAGTGATTTTTCCAGCGGCGCCGCCAACCAAAAGGAAGGGGAGAGAGAGAGAGAGAGAGAAAAGGAGTGATTGTAATTCTTCTTTTCGATTCAATAATAAAACTCCAATCTTCGCCCGTGGTTTTCTCCCCTTTCGATTGTAAAGGAGTTTCCACGTAAATCCTTGTGTCGTTTGTTTCTTTTCCCTTTTAGTCTATTTACTTCTTGTATTGTCGTGGTATTTGATTCGAATTGCATACCGGGATTATAGTTTTTCCGCACAAGTTAAAATTAAACAAAATACCTAATCTTAATTAAACTAGAAAAAAACTTAATTAAATCCTTTAATTCTTGTGGCTGGATATGCGTCCTCAGCTCCCTTTAGGTCGAATTTCCGCCTTTCTTGGCCCACCCGGCATCCCTAATGAGCTGTTGATGGTGTTTTGACCTCCCCCTGGTTTCATTTGCCTCTTTCTTTTTCTTGATCAGGCTATTTTGACCCTATCTGCATTACATGTACAAAGGATATAAGCCGCGCTAAGAGACCTCACTTCAGAGTACATCAAAGTGACAAACTACATACACCTGTCCAAGACGTTCTAAGGATTTGGAATCATCGCTTAACAACATAACATGACTTATTTACTTTTTGTAGTAGTAGAAAAACATGTAACTCAAGTGCTTCATTCAGTGTTATGATCTTGTTGTCACACACTAGTATGCTATTTTTGGATATCTCTATCCATTTGACCTAGATAAGTTATCACTTATACCTTGTTATAGTTTTATCAAAGTAGTCCGAATTTATCTCTGACTATAAACTTATTTTTATTGTGAACCAAATAGGAGTTTCGATACCCAATTCTATTTGTGGCTCAATCTCATGGACCACTTAAATTAGATATTGATATGTCATCATGGATAGCATTCATCTCATTATACATTTTAGAATATAATCACGTGCATGGATTACTTGTAAAACATAATCAAACAATAAAATAATAAAACAATTTATTTATTAGCAATTAAAAATTAAACAAATGGGTTTTTAGGACATTGTTCTTAACAATTTCCTACTTCTCCTAAACTCGATTAGGTATACATTGCATATCTATCCTATAGAGTTCTACCAACTCATTAGCTATAATAATTTCGTTACTAGCACCTCACTATGTCACTCTATGGCTCAGAAGTTGAGGATCCAAAAGGAACCTTTTGAGCCAACAAGTCTACTTTACAACTTATCAAGCTATTAAATACCTGACTTCTATAGTGAACTAAGATTTCTTGACAATTCACCATCTAATGGCTTCCAATCCAAATGTAAATGTAAATTCTGACATCAAATGTTTGGAATCTTTATTAAAATTGGCAACCTATTGATGTGGTTTTAAAGAATGTAAATATCATTTACACGGAAGCGTATGAGCAATTAGTAGCTGTGGCGAGTATACAGGTGTCATATCCTCATGGAATTGCTGTAAAGTCGGAATCAATTATCAATGAGAAGCTTGACTTTGCTTTTTTGGTTGGAAGATGGGGCAATTAATGAAATTATTGAATGAAATTGTGAATCAAAGTGTCGAATCAATTAATGATAGTCTAGAGAATGAATTTGTGGTAGCTTAACTCGAATCCTATCATTATATTTTACTATGACAATGACTTAAGGGGCTAAACCTATAAGCACTAAGCCTGGATTAACACTCAAATTAGAGCTTAGGGTAATGATCTAGTCTAAGGGCATAACCCATCTTATCACACTAGTGGGTTATCTCAATAGCACTACTTAATTCCTTTCTCACTCCTAATTTAATGTTATTAAGAGATTGTGTTCAGGTTGAGTACAACCTCATTCCTAACTACTCGTGAAAACCTGTTATGTTGAAGTCCAAGCTATAAGCACATAGATGAAACACAAATAAATTGAAAATCTCACCATGGCTAAAAGTTCATAAATAGAAAACCAATCAAAATAAATAACTCCCCACAGGGATGCAAAAATAACATAACACAGGTCATTGTCAAAAACAAAGTACAAATCTAGGATCTAGACGGCTACCGATCCTTCATCTCTAAACTACGAGTTTATTCCTCCATGGGAGTTTTATGCATCAAGGAATATAAAAAGAGAGGTGAAAATAAAAAACTCATGAACGAAGACTCTATCTATTGATGTTGACATTGACCCTTGCTTTGGTCCCTTGGCACTCTGACAACCTGCGCTCTGGACTTTGAAAAAACCTAGATCTCTCTTAGTAGCTCAGGGAAGTAGAGAAAGAGAGGACAACAAGCTAAAAAGTGGTAAAAATTAGGTCTTCTCCAATTTTGTAGGTGGGACGAGCCCTAGGCCAAGCTACGGTGTCCTCCGATCAACTGGCCTTCATTTGACAGCTTGCACAACTTAAAATGCGCATAACGTTCGATTTATATGGAGTTTTGGGCCAAATTATATATCAAATCGAAGCTCTGGAAGAGATCTATGTGCTCTTAGTGGGGTCATTAGTGGAATTGAATATTATTGGATTATAAATGCTTTTCTTTTAACCTTTTGCTCGTCTTAAACTTGACTGATTGCCAAAATGCATGGTCGGTTGCTCCGTGCTCCAAAGCAAAGACTTTGTTTAACCAAATCTTGAACGATGTATACTTATTTTTTGTACATGGTTGGTTTTCTCAACTTAGTCTCCAAATTTGTCCATATGAGCTCGTTTTTCACCATTTTTCAAAATATCCTTGCTCTGACGCGTTCCTAGTCTAAATACACATAAATTATGTAATATCACATATGTAATAGATGAAAATATTGTTGGAATAGATTATAAAACATGTAAAATACGAGGCGCACCACCTATGTTAAGCCCAACATCCCTATTCTTACAATCTCACAAACGCTTGACCTTAAAAGTGTAGTTGGTGTATCCTACACCTTTCATTTTTAACAAACTAGTTAGTCAAAACTTAACAACGTATAATAGTCCTACAAAATTCTTAATGAGTAAAATTTATTCTACATATAACACTAAGAAAGTCACTACATGTTTTGTTGACCACAGAAAATCACTATTTTCCCTTATGTCACTTGTACGCATATGGTTCGTCAACCACTTTTTAAGGCCCATTCTTGAAAACATTCATCAAATTTAATATTCAATTAGTGAGATGCTAATTTGGGTTCTACAGAGACTTCTTCAGTTTGCACAAAATATGCTCCTCATTCTTGACAACAAATTCATCTACTTGTATAAAAAAGATATTGCCTCAAGATGACCATTGAAGAGGGTCGCCTTCACATCAAATTGTCATATCTTGTCATAATGAGATACAATGGATAAGAGCATCCAAATGGACTTAATTTCAATGAATGGTTAGAAGGGCTTGTCGTAGACAATTCCTTCCTTTCAATTATAACCCTTTGCCACAAATCTAGCTTTGAAGGTCTATACCTTACATCCACTCCTCTCTTACTCTCGTAGATCCATTTTGATCCAAGGGGTTTAATTCGTTTCGGCACCTCCAGCAGTATCAAGAGTTAATAAGAATCCATATATTCTAACTTAGCTTTCATTGCCTTTATCCCATTGGCCTGAATCATTATCCTTTACAGCTCTATTGCAGTTAAAAGAAATAAATTCATTATTGCGCTTAACCATTAAGGATGCTAAAATGAATCTGTCAAGTATCATGACAATCCTCCCACTACACCTAGGCTCCCATGTACTCGGTGCAACATTAAAACTAGCTAAGGATGCATCAGATAAATCAAGCATATTCTAAGTTGTATCATGTTTGAGATACAATATATGATGTTGTCATGTTATTTAGTACAAGCTTATTTCTACTCTTATAGTTATTTATAGGCCTTCTTCATAACAATCCTTTTGGTATGTAGGCATGAATCTTGCCATATTCAATAATATATCATTGGTCATTTCCGCAACATCTTTTGCAGTAAGGGAAATCTAAAAGCTGTGCTAATGACCACCACATCAATTTAATCAAAGTGTTCAAACATTTATCTGTAGATAGGTGAAATATTTTGAATCCAGTCACTCTAAGTCTATCGGAAAGCAACATTTGAATCATATTTAAATTAATGTGACCTAAGTGCTAGTGCTACTAGCAGAGTTCTGTTTTAGAAATAATTAACTATCTATTAATGTACGTTTTCAAATAAACACTTTATTTTGTTTAATTAACAGTCTAATTTCAGAAAAAAAGAAAAAAAAATGCAATCAAAATGAAAAATGTAAATAAAATTTCTAACAAAACAAGTACTTAAAGATAGGTCATTGAAATTAAAACTATGTAAAACTTGAACTATTGTCTCTTAGTGGCAGTATTGAAATCCATATACAATATTTGAGCCTAAGGTACAACTCCCTATCAAGCAGCTTTCTAGTTAATTTGAGACTATATAACATCTTACGTATGTGATCAGTTGACTCTAAATCTACTCACTAAGAACCTAGTGGACTACCAACCAACGAGGATTAAAATAGATAGTAAAGCAACATTCCCAGTGCCCTAAGGTCTCCCGCCTAAACGGGGTTTGCGGGGGGGGGGGAGGAATTGGATGTACGCAGCCTTCCCTCTTTAAGGTATTACCTTGAAATGAGACTGTTTTGAAAACCCTCAACCTAAGGGATGCAACACCAGGACTTCCCAGGAGGTCACCCATCTTGGTACTACTCTCGCCCAAGCACGCTTAATTTCGAAGTTTTAATGGGATCTGGTGCTTGCGTGTTGGTACCCTCTTAGATAAGATATCCAATACCTCTTCTCAATGACTTGACGGTCTTGACAATAAGAATAACTAGTTAACTTTGGTCTGACCAATTATTGTATAAGATTCATTGAGGCTTATTCGAAGAAGACAATGCCAATCATACATCTGTTGAAGTAGAGTTAAAAGCCAGACTGGTCGTAAAGTAACCATTGTGAACAAGTCAGTCTTGGATTCGTAAAGTAACCATTGTGAATGAGTTAGTCTTGGATCGGCCATATATCACCAAACCTTTTAAAGTTGAGACCGATGCATCCGATTTAGCTCTTGGTGGAGTCTCGCTACAAGAGAAGCATCTTGTGGATTATGAAAGCAGGAAATCAAAGGACGCTGAAAGGCTTTATACTACCCAGGAGAAAGATCCACTTGTAGTGGTGTACTGTTTGCAGTTGTTAGAGACATTAAGTATCGACAACATGCTACTAGTCATACTCTCATCCACCAGCGTTTTTGGCCAGCAACCATGTTGGCAAGAATTCATTGCATAATTTGACACGAATTATACTACCATGTAGGCGGAGCAATCAAGTTGTTAATGCCTTGCACCCTAGACCTAAGCCAGTGGCACTCTACTTGTTAGCGCACCTCTCTTTTAATGGCATATCTACATCCATTCGAGAATAGATTAAACAACATTTGGCTGACGATCCTATGGTTGTTATCATTAGAAAACTAATTCAAGAGGAGAAGCTTGGCAATTTTGGTATAGGGTAAACTCATTTACACGAAGGGGAGAAGACTCATTGTTCCTACCATAATACGTTGATTGATGCATGTGCTTGGCAAGTGTACTAGGTTGATCATGTAATAAACAGTAAGTATCATTCCCGCGAGGATTTTTTATCGATCGAGTATTGAAATTGCTCATTCAAGTTCCATTTGAATGATTGAATCTATGCAAAAATAAAGAAAACTAAAGATCTTAGAAGAGTGGTGATTGTAGACGTGATTTAGATTGATTTTAAGTCCAAGGCATTCGATTTCACCTAATTACATCGAGCAATATTTAGAACACTCTTTTACTTATTAACTTATCAATCTCTTGTATATGTTTAAATAAGAAAAGAGTTATGAAAATCTATGGTTTTCACATATATGGCCACACAAATCGTGTTAACCTATTTCAAGTGTTCGCTCAATTTATGGTGTTTATATCTTCGGCAATCATCATAACTCTCCTGTGTGACTCACTAGGAATCATTATTTTTTTTTCTTTTTTTTTTTTTTTTTTGAGAAGTGATCAAGTACTTAAAAACCATGAATAACTAAAATAGACATTTCAACAATGAATAAACAAACATAGAATACTTTGAACTAGGAAAGATAGTATCTTACAACTACGGCTACATTGGAAACTTGGAAAGGTAAATTTGAACCATCAATAAGCTTAAAAAAAAAAAAAAAATTAAAAGAAGAAAACACGATGGGAGGCATAGGATCAGAAAGAACTCGGAATTCGCAGGTACCTTAGCTGATCTTCTTCTTTTGCGTTTATCCTGTTTCCACTTCTTACTCTTCAAACTTTTTTCTCATCCAAGTTGTTATGCATCCAAAATATTTCACTTGCCACCTCTCGTTATGTATATATTAGCCTTTAATTAGGGTTTTTGATCTTTCATGTACCAAAGAGGTTTAAATACATCCAAACTCCTTACTTTGGTCTCAGATTATCTCCAAGCCGTGCATTCCTTATGTTGGAATTAGTGTCATGAAAAACTCAATTAGTTTTAAATATTAAATAAATAAAATTGTTTATTTATTTATTGTTTGATTTTATTTTATGAGTCAAATATGCTTGTGATTGTTTTCCAAAGCGTTCCATAAGACGGACATCGTCCAAGATGACATGTTGATGCATGTATTAGTGAGTAATGATGGGGTAATAGGTGATTAGTATAAATAGAGTGATTTGTAATTCATTTGG
This sequence comes from Simmondsia chinensis, assembly GCA_018398585.1. Lineage (NCBI taxonomy): Eukaryota > Viridiplantae > Streptophyta > Magnoliopsida > Caryophyllales > Simmondsiaceae > Simmondsia > Simmondsia chinensis. The sequence goes on from JAGTTD010000001.1 coordinate 21,799,091, forward strand.
GATTATCAATAATAAAATCCTTTCTCTCTATCTCTTCTACTTCTCATCCCCTTCTTTCTATTTCTCTCTCTCATCTCACTCTAACTTACCCAAACCCTAACCCTAGGGTCGTTACACCAAATCGGTGTAACACATGTCAAGTTTGGTTTAAGTGGTCAATGAGATTGAGCCACAGATAGAGCTAAGTCAAATTAGTGATATGTTTTCAAAGTATGTTCGTAGTCGGTGATAAGTTTGGACTACTTGTTTGATAAGATAATAATATGATACTTTAAATGACTTGTCTTGGACATGTGGATAGGGATTCAAGAGTGTTATATTGGTGTTGTCAATAAGATTGGAATACTGAGTAGGAACACCTGAATTATTTGTTTTTTAATTGTTATCAGAAATAGTTAATTATGTAAGCCGATAACTCTAAATCCAAAAATAGTTTTAACTCATGCATGGATTGTTCGTTACTTTAATGTGCTAGAAGGTTAGTCAAAACGTGTTGACTTAAATCTTAGTTAACAACTTGAAGTGTAACGAGAACAGGTGTTTTACATGGAATGTATAGTCTTTTACGAGATAAAGATGTCCCCTTAACTGATTCACAAGCATATGAACAGATTCGAGAATCTTCGACAAAAAATATTCCATATGTTTGACATTTGGAGTTAGTACAAAAATTGTTTTATGCATTATTGAATTGTTCTAGAAGGACGAGTCAGAAACTATAGTGAAAGATATGAGAAAAATAACGATGGCAGCTAAAGTTATTTTTGCTGACGGAGATCTAATGGAGGGATTGATTGTAATAATAAAAGTTATTTAAAAATTTTTGAGTGAATATATTTAATTATTGAGTGCAATAATAGTTATTTAATGGAATTAAGTGTTGTTAAAAGGTAATCAATGTCATAAGGAGTTGACAATTACATTTAACTCATTTGGAAGTAGAATTAAATTGTCCTTCAGGTCTCTTCATAAATGTCAACTTCAGTATCATTTAAAAATATTTAAAGTGAATTAATGAGATAAAAAAATTTTATGCTAAATGAAATTCATAAGATGAATAAATTTATTTTTGTCAAATAAACTTCATAAGATAATTTTATACACGTGAGAGTTCAATAATAAAAAAAAAAGGAGGAAAAGGAACGCGCGGGGATGCAGACTCAAATGGGTGAGGCGAGCGCCTGTAGTGCACGCGCTCGGCCTGGGGCGCACGAATGAACATGCAACATGTGTTGCTTCTTATATGTGCAAGCTATGATCCGCAAGTGTAGAGGATGAATAGGAGCTTGACACATGGCGGCGCTGACCCTGATTATGCGCTACCCGTTGTGCTGCCCGTCTACCCGTCGTTATTGCCCGGTTTATCAAAACCCAGCTGTACACGCCGGTCAATGAATCAAATCGTGAAAAGTGTATCATTGACTCGGCTATAAATATATACTAGTTTTTTCCCGTGCGATGCACGGAGACAATTTACATATTATGTATCATAATTAGAAAGTAAAAGCTGTTTGAAGGAAACGTAACAAAGTTTTACTAAATATAGAGGAATTAGAAACTGCTATCTTTAGAGAATGTGTACTATGATAAACATAAGCAGCATTGTTATTTCTGTGGTCGTTCATTCATGACTGGTAGGTGACCTGCATCAAAGTGTACATGTTAGTGCAATATATTGTATGTAATTGAGTTTATATCTATCATATTGTTATTTACCCTATTGCATGATGGCTACTTGTTCATTCATCTTCTACAATAGTTTTTTGTTGTCGTTCTTGTGTTGTAGAGGGTGAAATGTTGAGGTAGTAACACTCTTCTTCCCAGAGGACCCATGTTATAAGCTTTAGTATTTTGTCTGATGTTGTTGATTGACTTTAAGGGGCTTCCACTATAAAATATTGCAGACTTGTCCAGAAATTGAGCTAAGTACTTGTCCTGCAACTATTGTCCAACAGGTAGTGTTATGTAATTAATGTTTTATTAGTTTGTGTTCGTATGTAATTTTGTTAATATGATACCTGTGCAGTTTTTGCTTCTAATTCCGCTGTGGTGCATTGTAGAAGAAACTCTGCTTACATGCCAAAAACTGTGAGGCTCAATTGGTTATGATATCGATCTTCTATAGTCACCTTGAAACTGAATCTATCGACAATTTGGTTAGATAGTGGTTAAATTTATAAGCTTTCAGAAGGCATTGCACTTATGATGTGAATATTCACTATACCTTTTTTCCATGACCGCATGCTGTTTATTGCATTTGGAGCAGATGAAAGCATAATTTACGATTTTCCTCTTTGTCTTACATTGTTTGTAAGAAGGGTATTGTTTCGGGATTTTTTGGTTGGGCTCTTGAGGGTGGAACGAGGCTCAAGTTCCTTGTCTATCTTGTGAGGTCCCTTTCTTTATTTATAGGGGAATGTATGCTTAGGTAGCAAGTAATGGGGGTTGGGTACCGCTTGGCTCTTCAGCCAATGGGCGCATTGATGATTTCTAGAGGTGAGGTTATCTAGGTGGGGTGTTTTAAGGAGGCGGCAATGGCCCCTGGGCCCCGTGTTGCCTGATGGCGGTTATGCTGGGAGGCTGTTATGTTGGGAGGCGTTAGTGGCTTTTGGGCCCTGTACCGCCTGGTGGGGCTTATGTTGGGAGACGGTAGTGGCTCCCGGGCCCTGTACCGCCTGGTGGCGGCTATGTTGGGAGGCGGTAGTGGCTCCCGGGCCCTGTACCGCCTGGTGGCGGCTATGTTGGGAGGCGGTGGTGGCTCCTGGGCCCTGTACCGCCTCCCGAGCCCTGTACCGCCTGGTGGCGGTTATGTTGGGAGGCAATAGTGGCTCCCGGGCCCTGTACAGCCTGGTGGCGGTTATGTTGGGAGGCGGTGGTGGCTCCCGGGCCCTGTACCGCCTGATGGCGGTTATGTTGGGAGGCGGTGGTGGCTCCGGGGCCCTGTACCGCCTGGTGGCGGTTTTGTTGGGAGGCGGTAGTGGCTCCCGGGCCCTGTACCGCCTGGTGGCAATTATGTTGGGAGGCTGTAGTGGCTCCCGGGCCCTATACCGTCTGGTGGTCACTTTTGTATGCATCAGTTAGCCCCCAACTTTGAGGTCAAAGTTTCTTTGACTTCAAAGTTTATAAATACCCCTTCATACTCTCATCCTTTGGGTATTCTCTGTCCTTTTCATTCTCTAAGTAGTACCTTGAGAGTGGATTTTGGAGGATATAACTCGTGAAATGTTATCTTGGCTTCCTGCCAAATCTCTTTTAAGGTTTTGCTGTGCCTCCCTTGAATTTTATGGTTTACTTACCGATGGTGACTTTGTTAAGAAACAGTCTTTCCGCGCTCTTGAACGTGATGCTGATGGGGTTTTGTTACAACCAGAAAGCGAGTATTCTAGCGATAATCTGGGGGCCTTTTCCTCTGCCGGGGATTTTTCTCCAGTTATGCTGCCCGAGGTAACGGAGGTGCTGACGGACAATATCAGAGTTCTTGGTGTTCGGGGTGGTCTGATATTGTACCGAGACTATAATCTCTCCAAATTGTTCGTGTGTAACCCCGCCTTGGGCATACGCCAGTTGGTGGCGTTGCCTGACGGTATTTTGACGAGCTGTCTAGATGCCCCTTTAAACCTAGTGTTTGGGTGTTTCGACTCTACTTCTGAGTTCGGGTTCTACCTTTTCCTTATGACGATGGACTTACCCTACCTCTGCCACGGATTTTGGCCTACTGCGTACCAGGTGTATTATTGGCAGGGCGATTGGAGTTTTTGGGGGAGCCTAGACGTAGGTCCCCGAAATATTTTTCTTATGGACCACGTTTGCTTGCGTGGGGAGCTTTTCTTCTTGTCTGACTGGGGCCATTATATTGACGGTAGCAATAACCGTCCATACGTAGTTCGTTGGAATACCGAGACGGGGGCCGTTCATAACATGACCCTTCCAGGCGTGGTTTGGGACAATCTGTCCTCGAGTTGAGATGCAAAGATTTCGAGGTGGTGGGAGGTGACCACTGGGCCCCCTTCACTATGCCTAATAATGCTCCGGAGTCCAGTGTTTACCATCTGGACTCTGACTAAAATGGAAGATCCTTCTTCTTGGATCAGGTGGGAGCGGTTATTCGTTCGGCTGCCTTGGTCTGGAGGTAGATGGGATCCAGCTATTACAAGCTTCGTTGTGTCAAAAGAGCACCTGACGTTTACCGCATGCAACCAGGTGTTCCAGTGCGCCCATCGCGAAGACCATCGTGGCCGTCCGGTTTCTTGGGACACTACCAGGGGGATTACATTACTTTTGGTGATGTGGTTGTATTATCAAAACTCGGTGTGAGGAAATTTTGTTGTAATATGTATGGATACTCTTGTTATATATAATCATCAGTATTCCTGTTATGGTTTGGTACTTTGTTGTGCTTGCTTGTGTTTGAGAGGGCTTATTACCGGCACCTCCCTGGCTGAGATGCAAACAACCGTCCTGGTGTTAGAAGGGACAAAAACTGCGGGCTCTCAAACTGCTGAGAGTCTAGTGCCCGTCCCTGATGTTAGGTGGGACACACAATCGCCCCCGTGTTAGATGGGGCCAAACAACCGCGGCCTCTCAAACCGGTGAGAGTTTACCGCCCGCCCCTGATGTTAGATGGGACACACAACCGTCCCCGTGTCAGATGGGGCCAAACAACCGCGAGCTCTCAAACAGGTGAGAGTTTACCGCCCGTCCCTGATGTTAGATGGGACACACAACCGCCCCCGTGTTAGATGGGGCCAAACAACCACGGGCTCTCAAACCGGTGAGAGTTTACCACCGGCATGTTCTTTACATTAGGTGAAAGCTAGGCGGTTCCTTCACTTTAGGTGAAGGATGACCGCCCCACCTCTTCTTGCTCCCTTACTTCCATTTGAGCAAGAAGACCAAGCCCCCATTGTTCAAGGGACTTAGTATACCAAAGCCTTCACATTAGGTGAAAGCCAGGCGGTTCCTTCACTTTAGGTGAAGGATGACCACCCCACCTCTTCTTGCTCCCTTACTTCCATTTGAGCAAGAAGACCAAGCCCCCATTGTTTAAGGGACTTAGCATACCAAAGCCTTTACATTAGGTGAAAGCCAGGCGGTTCCTTCACTTTAGGTGAAGGATGACCACCCCACCTCTTCTTGCTCCCTTGCTTCCGTTTGAGCAAGAAGACCAAGCCCCCATTGTTCAAGGGACTTAGTATACCAAAGCCTTCACATTAGGTGAAAGCCAGGCGGTACCTTCACTTTAGGTGAAGGGTAACCGCCCCACCCTATACTTATGGCACCTAAAGGGGACCCCCCCCCACGTGACGCTTTCTCTCTCCTCATGCCCCTTTTATTCTCTTCCTCAAAACCCCCTTTCCTTCTCCATAAACCACCCGAAAAACCCTAGCTCCCTTTCCCTTTGATTTCTCCGCATAACCGGTCCTGTTTTAGCGAATTTCACCCTGACTCCTTTTCATCCCTCACCCATACTCATTTTCGTGACAGTTAAAAGGTATTTTGCTTGTGCTTTACGGGTTTTTGAAGCGTTTTTTGGGGTTTTCCCCTGTTCGCCTTTCGCCCTTTTTTCCTCTCTTTTTCTTTTCTTTTTTTTTTTTTTAAACCTGGGGAAGCTTCCTTGTTGGGGCTTCCATGACTGATCCTAAGGACCCCATGAAGGAATTTGGGGTTCCCATAGACGAACTCAACGGGGTTCTCGAACTAAGCCCCCAGCTTATAAATGAACTTGCCGCGATTCTCGCCGGCCATCCTGCCGTCCGCCCAGGTGAGGTGGGGGCGTGTTATGACAAGGGATTCTCCCCTTCCATGTGTTGGCCTGATCCTAAGGCAGCTCCTGCCTCACCGGACATCAGCGCCCCCGTTTTACCCTCGGGAAGCTCCGGTGGTGAGTCTACTATTTTTCAGGGTAAGATCCCTTTCTAATTTCTCCTTATATTTTGTGAATTAGTTAAATGGCTCTAAAACGTGCGCAGAAGGGACCTGGACGTTCAGACCGTGCTGGAGGAGCGTCTTCAGATGAGGGACTGATGGTGGAGCCGTTATCCCAACTGGCCCCCTCATCGCTGACGTCACCTGAGGAAATGGCCATGCGTGCTCAGTATCCCTATACAGCCGCGGCTCTTCCCCTGGGAAACCTCGTATCGTCATTGGCCACAGTAGAAGGGATGAGGAAATTTCGCGAAAAATATTTTTTCCCAAACCGCTACGAAGTTATTGGTCCCCGAGAGAGCGACAACATTTTATACCCTCACTCTCTTGATTTATTTGCCGTTAACATAGACGCTTTGGAGGCCGGCTTATGCTTCCCCCTGCCGCCTATCCTGGAGTGGGTTTTTAGGCAATATTTCGTGTGCCCTAGTCAGGTCACCCCCAATGGTTTTCGTAATATTTACGGCAACCTCCTTACTTGTCATGTGGCCGGTCTGACCCCTTCTACCCGTAGCTTCGATTATTTATTTAGGGCCAAACAAGCTAAGGGTGTCGTCAGTTTCGAGGGAAAAGGCGGGGTTAAATTTGTGGAGCTTAATCCCTCGAAGGTAAATTTTTGGCAAAATAGGTTTGTTCGGGTCCGACCTCCTAGTCCTTTAGGCATCCCTCATTATTGGACCTCGTTGAACAAGTGCAGTATCCCCTTGGAGGATGAACTGTCTGCCTTAGATAAAGAGGTGGTTCGGTATTTTGAGAGGGATTTAGGATCGCGGTACATGGCTACCAAGGAGGTATTATGCCAGGAGAAAGTGTTGATCCGGACAGGCTTGTGTGCCCGACCAGTTAGTGGTGAGTAATTCTTTGGGACGCCTAAGTTTTTATTAGAGCTATTTGTGATTTAATAATTTTACCTTGGCTGCTTAACTGTTTCTTTTTAGGATCAGAGGCCGATATAGACATTGCGGCCTTCACCAAATCCTGCTGTGAGGGGCAGAGGAAGAGGAGAGAGAAGGATGAGAGTATGGGTGAAAGAGCCACTAGAAGGGGTAAAAGGGTGGTCACCGAAGAAGGAGAAGGACCTCCCAAGAAGGTCACTCGATCAAGGAAGTCCCGAGCAGAGGCTCTTGCACCAGGCGGTGACTTGGAAGTGCCTCATCCATCCAGGGTCGCTCTTGAGACGCCTATAGTGCAAGCGTCTCCTGCTGCTGGGAGATCCTCTTCACCTTCAAGTGGTAGGGGACCACCTACCTCTGTTTCTCAGTAAGGTGACAGGGGAACCTCAGCCGTAGCCCGTTCTGAGGCGGTTCCGATAACTGAGGTTGTTGCGGAAGGGGAACCCAGGACTAAGCCAATCGTTACCGTGGCTGCACCTGGGACTACCGTGGCTGAGGCTGAGGTTACCGTGGCCGAAGCCCCTCCCGTCATACCGTCGGGCGCCTCTCTGCAAGGGGTAGAGGTGGATCCATCGCCCGAAGGAAGGGGGGAAGGGAGAGGGCCCTTAGAGGTGCCGGTCGAGGTGCCAGAGCCGCCCTTAGTAGAGACAGCAGGGTTAGCGTCCCCATCCCAGAGAGGAGGTTCTAGCAGGATCTCGCCTCAGCCGCCAGAATTGCTGCAGGAGGCGGTGGCGGACGTCCGCCCCAGCATACAGGTAGAGGACAGTCTTCTCCCCTCCTTCCGTGTCGATTCGTCAGCTCCGGGGACCCCCGCCGATGTCCCTCCTGAGCCACAAGGGGAGAGCCCTAGGGAAGACAGAGCTTCTACTGACGATGGAGCAATGCCTGAGTGTTCTACCCGTCCCTCTCCTTACCAGCTCCTCAACGACATCCAACGTGTGGTCTCGCTGGCTCTTCCGTCTGGGGGTCCTCAGGTTGTGACCTGGGACACGGCAGTCGATTACGTCGCCCAGGTAACAATTATATGTTATACTTTTAAGTTGTTATTATATTAACCACATACTTCGGTGTTTTGCCTTTCAGGTTAGCTCCCTTTCTACTACCCTTGTCTCGGGGTGGCTTCGCGAGCAAGAAGCTGGTGTGTAGGAATTATCTTTATTATGAGGAGCAAAAAAGAAGGTGGTAGAGACCTCCGAGAGATCCGAGAGGGAAAGACTGGGACAAGCCGAGCTCGTGGCAAGGATGAAAAGGGAGAAGGAAGTGTCGGATGCTGAGGCCCAAAGGTTGAGGGAGGAGTTGTCTTCCCAGTGAGCGCGTTCAGAGGAAATTCTAATCGAAGCTCAGCATGCTCGGACCAAGGCTGCGGAGGCAGTCTCTCGTTTTAAAGAGAGCCCTGAGTTCCGTTCCTTGACGAGCGCCCATTACTGGGAGGGCTTCGCCTCCAGCCTATCGACCCTCGCTCGACGCTTATCACGTCTTTATCCTCAGCTTAGTAGAGACGCCCTTCAGTAGGTGGAGGACTAGCTCTGCCAGGACATCATCCGTTCCTGAGGAGGTGCAGGTGGTAGTTAGGCCTCTCCTTCTCTCTTTTTTTTGTGTGTTAATTATACGCCCACTTTCTCCTATTTCTTCTTGCATATGTGAAGAGAGAGTCGGGGGGGGGGGGGGGGGGGGGGGGGGAATACCCCTTTTTGTTGTGCCCCCCATCATTTTTTGGCCAATGTATTTACTTATATGTAGTAGTGTTTAGAGGCGATAGTTCGCCTGTAGCCTTGTCGAATGTATATTTTAGCAAGCACAATGGCATTTTGTTGTATATTGCCTTATATATATATATGTAAGTACTTCCTTTTGTTTAACTTGGCTTCCTATCGATGATATTGACGTGATCTCTAAGGAAGCATCGTTTATTTATGTACTGGGGGTACCGCCCCAGGTTCCCTAAAATATGACTTACACAACATCAGTATACGTTTGATATTCTACATACTTATTACCGGAATTACCTAACTAAACGTAGTACCTTTTAAGATTCTCGATGTTCCATACTCGGGGCACCGAGGAACCGTCTAGGCGTTCTAGTTTGTAACTTCCTTCTCCTAGCTTCTGAACCACACAATAGGGCCCTTCCCAATTTGCGCCAACCTTGCCGGTTCCGATCCCCTAGGCCGGGGTATTTGCCCGTCGTAGGGCTAAGTCCCCTACCTCTAAACTTCGCGTCCTTAGACGCTTATTGTAGTATTGAGACATTCGTTGCTTTTAGGCAACAATTCGAAGAAGGGCATCCTCCCTAACCTCGTCTACTAAGTCCAGAGCGCACCTTCGCTGATCTTCATTGCGCAAACAATTATAATGCTGTATGTGGCACTTTGGTTCTCCCACCTCCATTGGGATCACGGCTTCAGCCCCGTAAGTTAGCATGAACGGGGTTTCCCCTGTAGCCGCACAGTAGACCGTCCGGTGTGCCTATAGTACTATGGGCAATTCTTCCACCCATCTTCCCTTAGCTTCATCCAGCCTTCTTCGAAGCCCGTTCAGTATCTACTTGTTCTCCGGTTCTCCGATTCTGCTCGCCCGTTGCTCTGAGGATATGCAACGGCGGTAAAATGAAGAGCGATGTTCATGCGTTGGCAGTATGCTCGAAATCGTGGTGACACGAACTGCGTTCCGTTGTCAGTGATAATGGCTCTAGGGATTCCAAAACGTGTTATGATGTTCTTCCAGAGAAGCTGCCGCGTTGCGCTGTCTGTGATTCGAGCCACTGCCTCGGCCTCAACCCACTTGCTGAAATAATCTACGGCGACGATCAAGAATTTTCTCTGTCCGCTGGCTAAGGGGAAAGGTCCCAGGATGTCCATCCCCCATTGATCGAAAGGTATAGGGTCAACGATGGGTTGTAGTGGCGCAGCAGGAGCATGGATGAGCGGTGCGAATGTCTGGCATTTGTCGCATTTCCGCACAAGGGTGCCAGCATCCTTTCTCAGGGTGGGCCAAAAATACCCGGCCCTTAGCACCATCCCGGCTAAAGCTCGTTTTCCAATGTGGATTCCGCATATTCCCTCGTGGATTTCCCTTAGGACGTAATCCCCTTCTTCCGGCATTAAACATTTTAATAAGGGATGCATGAATGACCTTTTGTATAGCTGCTGGCCAATGACTGTAAAATGCACCGTGCGCCTTTTCAGCCTTCGTGCTTCCACCTAATCTGAGGGCTTCACACTGTGAAGGATGAAGTCCAAAATTGGACGCATCCAATTAGTCTTATGCTATACCTGCATATATCTAGGGGTGTGGGCTTGTCCACATATTTAACCTAGGATTCGTGCATACGGATGCGCCCATCGAGGTCCCTTCCTCTAGTACTAGCCAGGCGGCTGAGTTCGTCAGCGCAATGATTGCTTTCCCGAGAAATGCCCTGTATGTTAAAGCCTTGAAATTCGAAGGCCTTAGCTCTAACCAGCTCCAAGTATTGGGATAGGTGCGGCTCCTTTACTCCATAACTGCCCGTGACTTGGTTCACTACCAATTCCGAGTCGCTTCGCACTTCTAGGTGAGTTGCTCCGGCGGCTCTGGCTAGGTCCATGCCCAGCAGAAATGCTTCGTACTCGATTTCGTTATGAGTTGCATAAAAATGTAAACTTATTGCATGTTCTACCAGCTCCCCGTCGGGGTTGATTAGTACTATGCCCGCACCCCGGCCTTCTGAATTTACAGACCCATCCACAAACACTTTCCAGGCGGCTATCTTTCCCAGAGGGTCTGCCGGTCCAGGTGCCCCAATCTCGAAGTCACATTCTACTAGGAAATCGGCCAAAGCTTGGGCTTTAATGGCTTTACGAGGGTGATAGTGTATATCGTATTCAGAGAGTTCTACCGCCCACTTGAGCAGGCATCCTGAACAATCCAACTTGGAGAGCAGCTTTTTGAGAGGCAGGTTGGTGAGCACCGTGATATTGTGAGACTGGAAGTAGGGCCTTAGCTTACGTGCCGCGGTGACCAGGGCCAAGGAAGTTTTTTCGGTTGCCGGGTACCTCTTTTCCGGGTCTTTGAGGGTTTGACTTACAAAGTATACCGGGAGTTTCCGTCTTTGTCGGTCAGCGTTTAACACTGCACTCGTGGCGTTTTCTGAGATGGCCAGGTAGGGACTCAGCTTCTCGTCTTGCTCAGGAGAGGTGATCACCGGGAGGTGTGCCAAATGCTGCTTCAGTTGTTCAAATGCGCGCGTGCATTCCTCATCCCAAGAGAAAGGCCGTTTCCCTCGTAACACTTTAAAGAATGGCAGAGCCTTTCCGCAGCTCGGCTGATGAATCAATTGAGTGAGGCCATGCAGCCGGCCAGCCTTTGTACATCTTTGGGGCATCGCGGTGGCCTCAGATCGAGCCTTTTTGGGGTTTGCCTCGATCCCTCGAGAATTTAGGATGAAGCCCAAAAATTTCCCGTCGGGCAAGGCAAACGAACACTTTTCCGGATTCAGCTTCATGCAGTACTTCCGAAGGGCCTCCAAACCCTCTCTCAGATCTGAAACGTGGTCCAACTTACGCTTCGACTTAACTATTATATCGTCCACATAGACCTCCATGTTACGCCCTACTTGGGGGGCGAAGACTTTGTTAACCAGCATTTGGTAAGTAGCTCCTGCGTTTTTAAGCCCAAATGGCATTACTTTGTAGCAGTACGTGGCTTCTGCGGTGATGAAAGCCGTTTTTTCTTCGTCAGCGGAATGCAGTTGAAGCTGGTGGTATCCGGAAAAGGCGTCCATGAAGCTAAATAGCTCGTAGCCCGCCGTGGAGTCCACTAACCTGTCTATTTTAGGTAGGGGGTAAGAGTCCTTAGGGCAGGCTTCGTTGAGATCTGTAAAATCCACACACATCCTCCAGCTTCCGTTAGATTTCTTTACTCACACCACATTGGCCAACCATTCGGGGTATAACACTTCCTGTATAAACCCGGCTTGAGATAGCTTTTTAACCTCAGCTTTGATGATCTCGTTGAGCTCGGTGCAAAAGCTGCGCCTCCGCTGTTTAACGGGTGTCTTATCATCTTGTACGTTGAGTTGATGAGTGATTACTTCGGGCGGTATTCCAAGCATTTCACTGGCAGCAAAAGCGAAAACGTCCCGGTATTGCCTCAAGAGTTCCCCAATTTCTTCACGCAGATGTCTAGGGAGGGAGGTGCCCAAGTAGGTGTAACATCCCGGTCCCAGCTCATATTTCTCTAAGGGCGGAGGGGAAGGGCGCGCCTCAAGAGGAGAGCCCAGTTCAAGTGGTTCGGCTGTCATGACTGACAGGCTGGAAAAGGTATGATAATATTCTGAGATCGCGCCATGCCTCCCTCATATTGTCATGACGTTCCCGGTGTCTGATTCAAACTTCATTGCCAGGTGATAGGTAGACACTACTACCTTCAAACTTCATTCCCTAAGATCACGTTGTAAGAAGAGGGAGCGCCAATAACAAGGAACTCTATCTTGACCGTCCGTCTCTCCTCTTTGTTCTGAAAACGGTGGACAGCGTTATCCTGCCTCGTGGCAGGATGGGCGCTGCTGTGAAGCCCACGATGGAGTACGGTGCGGGTGATAGCGTACTGAGCGGCATCCCCATTTTGTTATAGCAGTCCAAAAATAGGATATCTGTAGAACTGCACTGATCCACCAGTATTCTACGTACCGTGTGTTTGTTGATATCGGCCGAGATCACAAGGGGGTCCTCTTGCCGAGCATCCACACCTCGGGCATCTTCTCTGGTGAAGCTAATACATCGGGGCGTGTCTTGGGACGCGTTCCTTTCCCCACTCAGAGTTTCTGTCCTCTCCCCTGATGTGGGGGGAACTACCTTTGTGGTGACGGTGGCGACGACTTTGGCCACTACGTTCCTGGAACCTCTTTTGCTACCACTTGCGGCTCGGGCCTTTCCAGTCTTCATCTTTTTTAACGCTGCGTATTCCTCCCACTGGCCGGTACGCTCGGCTTCCTTGAGGCGGAAGTCCAAGCCCCGACACTTGGCCGTGTCATGAGTAAAAACTTGGTGATATGCACACCAGACCGCCCCACCACCATCAGGCGGAGTGGGGTCCTGGCCCTTGGATGGTCCCTTTGTTTCTACTTCTAAGAGCTGGCGAGGCGCGGGCTGCTGATTTTGAGTTCGGAAGGCAGGCGTGTTCGGTTTTCTGACCTATCAGGCATTACCCTAGGGCGGCCTGGGGCGATCTCTTGGCCCTGGAGACACCTGAGTCATTTCGGTTCGGGGCATTATCTGCATAACGTCCTCTGCTAGAATATACTTATTGGCCTTTCTCCATAATTCGTCGATGGTGGGGGGCGGCCCCTTTGCCAACGCGAACTTAAAGTTGGAGTTCTGCAATCCATTAATAAAGGCGGTAATGGCCGTTTCGTCAGACAAGGTGGCGACGTCGATCATGGCCCGTGTAAACCGTTTCACATAACTCCTCAAGGGCTCAGTCTCATACTGTTGCAACTTGAGGAGATGCGCCGCCGTCCTCCTCCTTCTCTTATTACTAACAAAGTGACGAATGAACCTTTCGGAGAGGTCCTTGAAGCTATCCACAGAAGAGTTTGGAAGGGAGGCGAACCAGTTTTGGGCAACCCCCTTCAAGGTATTGGGAAAACATTTGCACCAAATGTCCTACCCCACGTCCTGTAGATGCATCCGGGCCATAAAGCCGGCCAAGTGATCTTCAAGATCCTGTGTTCCATCAAATAAATCAATTTTCGGAACTTTTACCTTCCCTGCTGGGGCTGACAAAATCCGGGAGGAGAAGGGTGAGTGAGTTCCCGGCACCACATAAGAGGTATCCGGTCTGGGAGTTCCCCTGGATTCCCTCCTGGATTGCATGAGGCGGGCGCTTGGCGTAGAGGCGGTGGCCCCGATAATGTCTTGTGCTTGCGTCCGAGGGGATGCCGTGGTGGAATGGTCAGGCTCTGGCATGTATTCGGTATTGGCTGGTGTATGTGAGAAGAACTGGTGGATTTGTTGTTGAAGCTGTTCAAACTGGCCTCGTGTTACGTAATCGGGGTGATGGCGCCCCCCGTGAGCGGTAGATCGACTGGTGTTTGACATGGGAAAAGTTAGTACTGCCCTTCCCACAGACGACGCCTATTGTTTCGGGATTTTTTTGGTTGGGCTCTTGAGGGTGGAACGAGGCTCAAGTTCCTTGTCTATCTTGTGAGGTCCCTTTCTTTATTTATAGGGGAATGTATGCTTAGGTAGCAAGTAATGAGGGTTGGGTATCCTGCCTCTTCAGCCAATGGGGGCATTGATGATTTCTAGAGGTGAGGTTATCTAGGTGGGGTGTTTTAAGGAGGCGGCAATGGCCCCTAGGCCTCGTGTCACCTGATGGCGGTTATGCTGGGAGGCGGTTATGTTGGGAGGCGGTGGTGGCTCCCGGGCCTTGTACCGCCTGGTGGCGGTAGTGGCTCCCGAGCCCTGTACCGTCTGGTGGTCACTTTTGTATGCATCAGGTATGATATCCCGCCGATAATGTCAAATGCTTTTATACGGCCATATATTCTGAAATGCTTCACCTGCATGTTGAAATTAATAACACGAAGTTATATAATAGTATATATATTTCCCAAGTAGTTAAGTACAATATACCATAATACTTACATTGGTTTGGAAGGAGTATTCACAAATTTGGATACATTTAGATTGCAATAAGATCTCGGAGTAGATAACTCCCTTTTTTATGTTGCAGTTTCAGCATACCTATATTGTAATAATTTATTTCCTTTAGTGTGATGCGTAAAAATTAGATAATGAATCGAAGAGTGCTGAAGAGGTTTGAAGTACTTTTGTTTTTGGATGATCAGGATTAATAAGTAGCCATGTTCTTCCAGTGGTTGAGAGTGAGCACTCTTAACAAATATTTAAATTTTATTTTTTGGAATCACATTTATGTTAATAATTATCGTAGGACAAAATATAAATATGATTGTACACACCATGGTAATCCGACCTGCTATCCGTGATGCCAATAGAACATTGTGTCACTGGAAGTTGTCAAATAGGTGCGCCTCTTCCTTTAGTGCCACGTCATTCCATAACGTAATCCTTAGTGTTTGCATCCCGAGTTAATGGCATTTTCAATTTAGTATAGTACGTACCGGAGTAATTTAATGCTTGTATAACTAACCTTCTATTGCATAAAAGTAATTCTCGTATGGTTCATGATGATTGTGATGCTGTTATTATTTGAGAAACAAAACTCACCATCCCAAATACATCTACAATAACAAATAATTTTCATGGTTATTAAACTTAAAATAAGATTATAATGTGTCAAAGTAAAATGTTACATACCACTAATGACAAGTAAAACATTGAATTCTAAATATTTACGTATATGAAAATAATTTTGGCCCATTATAAAAGGAACATGCATAATAGTTTGGCCAACACCAAGCTTAAAAGCCTATTAAAAAATATCCCAAAAGTTGATCATGGAATGGATCCACATTTAGTGGATGGGCTATAGATTGAGAAGCGGATATCTATCCAATGCCATTCCTTGGGAAGGTAATAATAGGCGTTCCTACCCTCATATCTCTCTAGTATTAGATACGATGTGATCACATAATAACATATAAACAATTGAATAAAAATATACAAATAAAGTAATTGCTGAATAATCCAAAGATGAAAGAAATTGAACTTACAAATTCAGTTAAGAGCTTCAAAATTTCGTAAAAGATCATACATACAAAAGGAAAAATAGATCATTATAATTTTAGAAGTACGAAGTCTTGGTGGAGATTATGTCTTTGTAACTTTCATTTGCATGTACAGAGAAGTGGGAGGTTTCTCGACCCAAGTTTGCTTCTATATTTTTCATGTGGAAAAATAGCAGTTGTAGAAAGATTGACCAAGTTGCATGTAGTGGAAGTGAGTAGTTTCTTTATCTCATGAAATTAAATACTTTTAAGTTTCTTTTTTTGATTTTTATTTATAATTAATGGGCCTCTAGGATTATGGGAATTGAGGCCAGAGGCATTGTTAAGAAGGGTAGCACTTGGCGTCAAAGTATAGGGGGATGGTTTTCTCCCAAGAAAACCTAAGGGGTTTTTTTTTTCTCTCTCTCGCACACGGCAAATATAAAAAAAAATAAAAAAAAACCAATAATAATTTCAGAAGTTTTTAAAATATAGTTTAACATAATTTTTTTTGAAGAATTATTCTTCAAAAAAATTGAAATTCTTAAATTAAATATTTTGGGAGCCCACACTTCCAGTGGAAAGGAGGTCATTGCAAAGAACACCCTAGTCTCGAAATTTTTCTTCTCAAGTTTCAATCTAATTTAGATTGGAGTTCTTGCTCAAGGTATGTCATTTGAAGTTTGACTTTAATGTTTTTCCTTTATTTCGTTTATTCTACATATCATGTTTATATATTTTTATATGATATTTTTGTTTGTCATGTTATGAACCTATGCAAGTGAGATCTACATACCATGTTTATATATTTTTATATAATATTTTCGTTTGTCATGTTATGAACCTATTCAAGTGAGAACTAGATTTAATTAAATAGTGTATTTAGAATAGACCTTTAGATTTAAGATTAAGAACTTTAAATTTTTTTTCCATTATGCTCGCTCTAGTAAATTTAGGAAATATTTTTGAAATAGTCCCAACACCTTACTGCTTAAGTAGTCTCATTTTTCCTCTATTATCGTCTTTTAGATCTGGGAATAAAGATGTATGGATAAAAGATGCAAATGTAACAAAAACACTTCAAAATACAATGGATTATGATCTTATCCAATCTTCTTTATCCCTTTCTTTTCTTCTTCCACTTAGTGGCTGATACAATTTAAAATATGGGTGGTTAAGTGAGAGGTAGTTTAGATATTAATAATCAGGCTAAATCCTTTAATTTAATTATACCCCTCCCTTAACTCGATAAATAGAGACTTTCATTGTAGAGAAAGAGTGTGGATGAATTGTTGAGTATCTCTCTGCCTCTCTCTCTCTTGACCTCGGCCTCACCCTCCCTCTCCCTCTCCCTCTCCCTCTCTTAGGTTTGTCTCTATCTCACCCCTTCCTTCCCTTATCCTATGGCTTTACTTGTAAGTCTCTACACTCTTGCATGGATTATACCAAGTTATATATGAATATATTACTGTCTTTGAGTTGGTTGATTCATTAATTTGTGGATTTGATTGATTGAATTTGTTCATTTGTGTTCGATTAATTTGGGTCGTATCAATTGTTGCACCTCTTGTTCTTTTGGGCCTAATTTATGATTTAAGTGTGCTTTTCTTTCTTATCATGGGCCTCGGGCATAGGCTTGAATTGATTCGCGGTCCGTTTTAGACTTGAAACACATATTTTGCTTCTTTCCTGAATAAATGGCAATAAGAGCAAAAGTGAGCAATATTCCTTGAAATTAAATGTAAGATAGTCAATAATTTAGTCTAAAATCATATGAAAAATGCAAACAAAATTAAGCTTATGAAACTAGCCCCAAACTTAGATCTTGCTTGTCCTCGAGCAAGGCTACCATGAAAGAGTAAATTCTTATGCTTCTAAGAAAATATTCATCACACTCAAAAAGTTTACTCACAACAAAAAAGAACAACAGAGATCCTTCATTTGAGGCTCTAAAAATGACACAACTACTCTTAGGAACAACCTATCAATCCTTTAGGAAGATGAATTCAAAAGTTGCCTAAGCATATTAAGTTTCACTCATTCTCTCCAATTTCAAAATATTCAAATGAAATAAAAGTCAATAACTATGCCACTCATAGGTAGTGATAGCAATGAGTCAGGTTCGGGTTAGGTTTGCCTTCATCCACATCTAACCCAGAAAAAACCCGACCCAACCCTAGTCCAGAAAAAACCCATTTATTTCATAAAAATTCAATCCAAATCCAAATCCAATGGGTCGAGCGGATATCCTACACAAATCTATAACCCATTTAAATCCTAGAACAAGTTATGATATTATAATATAATATTAATATATAAAATAATAATAATGAAATAACAATACCGTAAAACCCAATATTTAGACAAATCGATAGACCTTTTTCCTTTTTCATTTAATATTGTAACAATAATAATGGAACATTCGACAATAATTCAAAAACCTTTTAACCACTAATATTTATACTTAGATTTGTTATATTATGGTTTTTATAAAGAATATTATAGAGCTAGAACAAGCTCCAAAAATATTGGCAAAATAAAAATATTGTTGAATATGGTTTGGCATGTTAAATACTCAAGATTTAGTCATTTTATAAATTTAATTCTACACTAAACATAATTTCAGGTCAGATTTGGGTTGGATTTGAGTTAGGTTTGATGTCATCCAAATCCAACCCGATCCAAAATCTATTTATCAACATCCAAATCCAAATCCATTTAAAACCCCTTTTTTACATCCAAATCCATCATAAGTGGATTGGCTTGGATGGATATTCAACAGATTCGTGTCCAATTTCCATCCTTACTCACAAGCAAGTTTTTTCAAGTATGCCCTTGACTAAAAATTGAAAGCCACATACATGCAGATATTTCTTCTTAAGTATTTGGTTCCTTCTTGCCATCTAAGTATCCCTCGTAACGTATTTTGGGGTCAACAATCTCCTTTCTGTTGGCTGAGGTTGCTAGGGTTGTTAAGAACCCCTTCGTATTCTAACCACTTTGAGGTTGTAAGGCATCAAACCATAACACTATAGCACATATCCAAAAGATGAACTTTTTAACATAGGATAGTGGTGCTTAAAGATTCATTTTGAAGTGCCTTAGTATGTTAGTTCTTCTTAGGCTTTCTTTGTGGCCCATGTAATGAGCTTTCAAATGTTACCTCCTAATAGGTTGGCTGAGGGTATTAGGTGTTAAAACACCCTTATATGAGACATAGAGTTTATGAGAGCCAACTAGCCACGGATACTTGAATGTAGGAATTATTAGCAGTAGTACCCTTTTTTTTTCCTTTTTGCATGGGATTTTTCCTTCTTTTTTCATTTATTTCACATTTGCTTTCATTTGGGCTTAGGCATAACAATCAAAGTATATCATACAAACAACACTCAATTACAATCTATTCAAATTTGAGCATCTATTAATCAAAGAGAATACAAAACAACAATGGCTACTAATGAAAACAAACACCATGAATTTTTCAAGATAATTCCTTAGAGTAAAGAATATAGAGCACAAAAATGAATGATTCTCAAGTTATTCAATTCTAGTCAAAGCAAACAAGCCAAATCAACATAATGAATTTGCCTGGACAGCTTGAAAATGGAACCTAAACAACCACTATTGACTATTAATGCAGCTCTAGAAATGAATAAGCAAGCGAGAATCCAAAAAACTAAATACCTAAAGTAAAAAAAGGAAAATATTTTTGTTGGCTGACACTATTTCCATCCCCCATATAAAGACTTCGAAACTCTAGGAGGCACTTAAGCCGATTCTAAAGATCAAAGAAAAACTTAAACTAAGAAATCTTGAGCATTTTTAGACTCAAAACCTTTTCTTAAAATTTTTTCCCACTGTCAAACTTAGGGTCCATTTGTTTTGGGGGAAAAGTAGATTCTAAGAATTGTTTGTTCTCTGGAAAAAGGTTTTCTATGGAACTAAACTCTGAATAAAGCTTTTCGTCGTTTGTTTCAAAGAAAGACTCGCTTCCACATTGTAATGTCTTCTTGTATGATTTAAAAAATATTTTCCACCAATCATCTTACATCTTATTATAAGATGATATAAGCAGCAATACAATATATCTAAGAAGAAATAGAAAAATAAAATTAACTGTGAAAACTATATAAAATAGAAAAATTATGTCTTAGGCACCATAAACGTTGAGCATTTATCATCAAAATACCCTGTCAATAAATACATAAAATGAGGTCCCGTAGGATATGAAATTTTATCACCCTTATGACAGAGTCTAGTAAACTGCATTAAAATTTGACTAACTACCACAAAAAGCTGATTTGATAGTGACGATAACCTTATATAACCTTATATGTACATGCCATGTCAGTTTTTTCGAAGAAAGTCTAATGGTATACAAAAGGTTGGTCGTGTTTTGAAGAATATCGGTATAAATTCTCAATTGATATGTCATATTAGCATTTTCTCACAAAATAAATCATCGCATTATGATAGAGGACACATATATATTATTGATTTCATGTTTCATGTCAATACTTTTCATTTAGAATCAAAATTTTTGCAAAAGATATCATATTTGGAAAAATTCTAAACTTCACGGCACCTAAGTGATAAAAATTTTAAACTTCAGAACATATCATTGTATGTTATTGAAACATTAAGAAACCTATTTAATAAATGTTAGAATCTCGGAGTGATAACTGTTGGGATAAAATAACTCTGATGCCGACTGTTGGGTTCATAGCTCTTAACTATGGTCTCAACAAAGGGCACCTATTAGAGCACTTAGAGTAGGACACTCTTCTCTCTACCTAAACTCCCGGTCGAAAAGTCACACTTCGTGACCCCTCATGTGCGAGAGTTCCTAAGAATAGGGTTATCTCTATAAATCCGTTCTCTAATACCAGTTGGGATAAATTTTAAAAATTCTCCCTAATTTAATTAAGTTCACTCAGCGGAAGGGGTTTAGAATTCATAATTATAAACCTAGGGTTGATTTAAAATTTCTAATTTTAAATCTACAGGTCTAAATTCTCATTTAGATCTACAAACAATAAATAAATTTAAACAGGCATAGTACTTGGAATTGCTCAAAAAATAAAAAAGAAAGAAAGAAATAATAATCTTCAAAATCGAGACCCCTCGATCTTCTACATAATGACCTCGAGCTGTTCGAAGGGTGGGTTCTGAAAAATATTAAACTAAGGAAAGAAAAATTTCTACTGAAAATTTTCTCACAAATTAGGTCTCTGAAACAATTCCAGAAACCCAAAAATAATTTGTTTTAATTGAATGCCAAACCTCTGAAATAGGTACCTTTATTTATAGGAGTATACCAGAGTGAAAATCCAATTAATTTTCAAAGTGAGACGCGAATAAAAGATGCAAAACGCAGCGTTTTACACAATCACGAGCCAAAACGATGCATTTCGCACACAGTCAAAGCCACATCCAAGGCCTATCACCGCGTGTCACATGTCGAGGCCTGATTGGCCAATACAAGGGCACACAGATCTCCCCTTAGGGCCGTCGCGCGCTGGTTGGCCCATCTGCTAATACACGGATCGCCACTGGGTTGTGTTGTTTTTGCGAGCTTTTGTTTTTCCATATGTAAAAATTCGTCTTATGAATTTTGATTTTCCAAAACTATTTTATTTTATAATTTTTAATTTTTATTCATTGCATGAATAATATTTGGCAAAATTAAATTTACCCATCTCATGGATAAATAATCATCTCATGAATTCTTTAATATTTTTTCATTGGCAATAAATACAGAGGCTTGTGTGAGACCTTAGGGACAATTTAAACCTAGCTCTAAATGGGTTAAATTAATCATCTCATGATATAATTTAATTACCATGTAATGAGACTTAATTCCACTAAATAAATCTCACTGCATTCTAATCTTAAACCATTTATTCGATATTTTCCTAATAGACTGTATTGATGACAACAATCTCTCCATAAGATGTCCATGACGAAGAATAAGTATAACTACTACCGTTGTCCTTCTCACAGCTTCTTCATTAGTTACCGACTCGCCCTTTACTGAATAATTTATTTATACTTAAACATATTCACAGTATAAATTCTAAATGTCAAACACTTGGAATACTTTGGCCAAAGTTTCCGAACTATTCAAATACTTACAAATCAACTAAGGGAACATCTGTATCTCATAAGAGACTGTAGATTCCCTATTGAATACCTGATCCTTGTTACACTTCACGCCACCACCCAATGTACGCGGGAATTCAGTCATGCGTTTAGACCTTATTTATAGAATATCAAAGTAACTAACGCTCCATGCACAAGTCCCGAATATTCTAAGGATTTAGAGTCGTCGTTCAAACAGTACAACATGAATCACTCATCTCCAATAGTATCTAGAAACAAGTAATCCACATGGCCCAACCCAGTGTGTCACTCTTATTAAACACACTAACCTAAGACATATGGATCACCATTCACATGACCAAGACAAGCCATCAAAAGTATCATATTATAGTCTTATGGGTTGACGCGCGTGGGCTCTGGCGACTGGGTGGGGGGGGGGGGGGGCGATTGGGGGGAAATTTTTCGCCACGCACTAGGGCACACACGTGTGGGCCCGTGCGGTGTCGTACGAGGGTTGGGCCGATAGCGCTGCATTCGTCGATGCCTCCACTTCCTGGTGGTGTTGCTCGCTGGTGATTCCGGCGACCGTAGGAGGGTGAAAATCGAGAGAGAGGGTGCTAGGGTTTTGTGGCCGCTGGTGGTTTGCGTAGGACGTGGGGGCCCTGTTCCGGCAAGCCTATCACCGGTGTCTCATCTTTGGTGGCTCGCCTCTCTCTACTCATCGTTCTGGTGGTTGCTCGGGGGTCATTGGTGCTGGTGGGTGGTGGTGGCTGCATTTTCTCTCTCCTCGTGGGCTTCTCTCTCCACGCGATCTCTCTCTTCTCTTTCTGGAGCAAATGCACGTAAGTCCTCTTGGTTCCTTTGCTGGTCGTATTTGTTGGGTGTTGGTGGCCAGTTTCCGACCGGGTGTTTGGACGGTGAGGTTGGCGATGGCCGGCGCTTGGGTTGTTGCTTTGGAACCCTAATTTTTTAGGGTTTCTTTGCCTGTTTTCATTACTGCTTTGTCTCACGCACCATGCCTGGGGTGCGTGATGCTGTGGCTGAGAGTTCGGGATCGGCGGGTGGTGGTGCAGGTACCGCCACTTGGGCTGACCGGGTCCGACCCACTGAGTTGAACACTTTGCAATATTTTGAACCTATTCTTGTTGACGGTAAGCCTCTAGGGGTTGTTGCTGATGAGGTCTTAGATTCCGCCGACAATCTATGGGACCGTTGCTTGGTGGGTAGGCTCATTGGCACGTGATTGGCCTACTCTCCTGCCCAAGAGATTGCTAGTTTTCTCTGGGGGAATAAGGGCCTTGAATGTGTCCTATCTGATGGAGAAGTTTATTATTTTTGGTATCGTAATAGGGCACAAGCCAAGAACGTGTTGTTAGGTTGTCCTTGGTTCTGCAAGGGTATTTGCTTGTCCCTCCAGCTTTGGAAGGAGGGACTAACTGTGCGCAGGGATAGCCAAACTGCTCCTGTTTGGGTCCGGATATTGGGGCTTCCTTTGTCTCTTTAGAAGCCCGCAGGGATTAGCTATGCTAGTAGTGCCGTTGGTAGGCCTTTGTTCATGGACAAAGTCACGGCTGA
Source organism: Simmondsia chinensis (assembly GCA_018398585.1). NCBI lineage: Eukaryota > Viridiplantae > Streptophyta > Magnoliopsida > Caryophyllales > Simmondsiaceae > Simmondsia > Simmondsia chinensis. The sequence continues at coordinate 21,822,254 of JAGTTD010000001.1, forward strand.
TGGTACTCGTTTGGGATACATCCGGGTATGTTTTGAGGTGAGGGATGCGGGAAACCCTCATTGAGGTGCGTGGTGTTCGGGTCCACCTTGGTATTACGTGTGAAGGGATGCCGAAGCGCTATCCGACTTGTATGGTGTTTAGGCATGATTGTTGGCCTCCTGCTGCTCGGGAGGCTCCTAGTAACACAGCCCCACTGCTAGGGCGTAGAAAGAAGAAAAAAAATCTAAAAATAAAAAAGGTGCTGGGACCTTGGGTGGCCTCACGAAGCCGGCGCCGGCGCCGGCGCCGGCATTGGTGCCGGTGGGTGTCACGGCGGTTGGTGGGGGCGGGGCTGGTGGCATGGCTATTGCCGCTAGACCGGTGGAGGAGTGGAGAGTTGTTGGTGGGGAGCAAGAGAGTGGAGGGGCGGCTATGCCCCCTTCTCGCGCTTGTGGGCCGCCTGTTGGTGGCGATCCTGACCAGCCTGTGGCCCACACTAGGCCAAGGCTTCCTGGGCCGAATTGCGGTCCAGGTGGAGAGGGGGGAGGACTCCGCGTCCTCCCCTAGCCCGACCTAATTTGGGACAGGGTACTATAGGGCCCGTGCAAGGCCTTGCACCGGCCCACACCTCTCATTCTGCTGCTGATTCGTCCGTTGATGGTGAGGAAGCTAGCTCGATAGATCTGAGTCGGGCTCTTGTTCCTATGGAGGTTTAGGAGGCTCAGGATGCTCTTTTGGGGATTTATGAGCCTCTTCCTTGTGTTGAGAGCCGACCCGCGGAGACAGGTATCGAGTCTCCAAACCGATTCACTCTTCTGGCCAAGCGGCGGTCTGGGGAGGCATCCACATCGAATGCTCCTCCCAACCTTACTCCAGCTGGTCGTGTTACGCGCTCTGCTGCTGCTCTCGTTGCTCAGGGTGTTTGGGCTACTCGAGGGGCTCTGGACGCTCAAGGTACTCATGGTGGCTGTAAAGGCCGTGGGGGTCCGCGATAGCTCTCTAGTTTCCCATGATAGGATGCTGGAATGTGAGGGGGTTTAATAACCCCAATACTATCAGTGCTGTGCGTCGCTAGATCTCTTCCAGTCGTTTGAGTCTAGTTGGCTTGGTTATGACCAAGACCAACACTGTCGTTGTTGAGTCCGCTGTTACCCGCTGTGCTGAGGGGTGGCAGTTTATGATCAGTGGGGTGCGACCCCGTGGGTGTCGCATCATTGTTTTATGGGATTCGACTTTCTACCGTGTAGTGAGAGTACAGGGTGGAGATCAGTATCTCACCTGCCAAGTTTTTGATATCCGAGGTGATGTGGACTTCAATGGTACATTTGTCTATGGCTTTAACGAGCCGGGGGTATATTCGAGGAGCCAGCGTGGGTCTTCAGGGGGAGCCTTGGATACTCCTTGGGGACTTTAATGCTATCCTCAGTCCGAGTGACAGGAGAGGTGGTCAGGACTCTTGGCCTGGCCACATGGATGACTTGGGGGTCTGTGTTCATGATTCTGAGCACACAGTTCTACCATTCCCTGGGCTACGTTACACGTGGTTTAATGGGTTAGATGGGGACGCTCTCATTCTGAAGCGTCTCGATTGGTGCATGGTGAGCGAGGGCTGGCATCACACTTATTATTCCTCATCTGCTGAGTTCCTTCCACGGGATTTATGTTCAAACCATTGTCCCTTTGTAGTTAGAGGCCTTGGAGAGCGCCGCACATCGCGGCTCCCTTCCAAGTTCTTTAAACTTTGGGCTGACCATGAGGAGTTTCTACCTACCGTGAGGAGGATTCGGGAGACTAGTATTGAGGGCACGCCTATGTTTCAGCTCACTCAGAAGCTGAAGAGGATGAAGGGTGAGCTGAAGGCCCTCAATGCTAGAAATTATAGCCACATATCAGCTCGAGTCGTGGCTGCGAGGGATGCTCGGATGGAGGCTCAGCGGGCTTTAGATGATGGTCCCGAGAGTATGTTACTTCGTGAGGAGGAGTGTCGTCTGTCTTGGGGGTACTCGCGGTTGTGTAGGGATGAGGAGGCTTTCTATCGTCAGAAGTCTCACATCCAGTGGCTCTCTTTGGGAGATCAGAGTACCCGGTTTTTCCATAAGTCTGTCACGCATCGGCAGGCTAGGTGTCGGATCTCTTCTATCATTCGTGCTAATGGCAGGAGGACGTATGATGACAATGAGGTTTCTGAGGCAGGAGTCTCCTACTTTCAAGACTTATTGACAGAGCCGAGTGGGCCTCTTTGTGAGGATATTTCAGAGCTCTTTCAGACTCGTTTTCTGAGGATCAAGCTCCTCTGCTTTCTGTTCCAGTTACTGATGTTAAGGTTTCTCCACTGGTGATGATAGGGCACCTGGCCCTGATGGCTATGCCTCCCTCTTTTTTAAGAGGGCTTGGGACGCGGTGGGGCATGATATTGTTCGGGCTGTCTGGTCTTTCTTTCAGTCAGGGCGTATGCTTGACGCTCTGAACTCCACTCATATCAGCTTGATCCCGAAGGTGTAGAATCCCTCCACTTTCGCTGACTTTCGCTCGATTTCCTGTTGCAATGTAATCAATAAGTGCATCACTAAGATCATTGCAAATAGGCTGAAGGGGGTTCTTCCTTACCTCATTGATGACTCGCAGTCTGCTTTTGTTCCTGGGCGAAGGATATCTGATTGTATTATGTTGGCTCAGGAGCTTCTGCGGGACTATCACCCTCAGACGCTTTCGCCTCGATGCGCTCTGAAGGTTGATCTTTGCAAGGATTTTGACACGGTGCGATGGGAGTTCATTCTTACTGCTATGCGCTGTATGGGTATACCAGAGGTCATGATTCGATGGGTGTGGTAGTGTCTTTCCACAGCCATATTTTCAGTCGCCATTAACGGCGAGCTTCATGGTTTTTTCGGCACGAGCAGGGGCATCAGGCAAGGGAATCCTCTCTCGTCCTATCTCTTTGTTATTGCCATGGAGGGCTTACAGGGTTTGCTTCGCCGTGCACTCTTCTGATCCAAGGTTTCGCTTTCATCCTCGTTGCCAGAGTACCAGCCTTACTCACTTGTGCTTTGCTGATGACCTTATGATTTTTAGTGAGGCTGATGAGGGCAGTTTGTTAGTTCTTCGTGAGACTTTAGATCGTTTTGCTGCATTGTCGGGGTTGTCCTCGAATGCAGCAAAGAGCACCGTCTTCATTACTGGGCTTGACTCTGAGCTTCAACAGACTCTCCTTGATATTTTTGGGGTTCCGGTTGGGTCAGTGCCCGGTCAGGTATTTGGGGGTGCCGCTCATCATGACGAGGCTTCGGTTCATCGACTATAAGCCTCTTTTAGACCGCATCATTGCTTGCATCCAGCTTTGGACATCTCGTGCTTTATCTTATGCCAGGCGCTTGCAGCTTATCAGATTGGTCATGTTCTTTATTCAGGTCTTCTGGTCATCTGTCTTCATTCTCCCGAAGCTGATGATCAAGAAGATTGAGTCGACTCTTGCAGCCTTTTTCTAGAAGGGCGCTTCTCTGGGCCCGGGTGGGGCCAAGGTCTCTTGGGAGTATCTCTGTTATCCCCGTAGGGAGGGCGGTCTCGGGGTTCGGCGTCTGCATGAGTGGAACCAGGCTTCTCTCATGAAGCATATTTGGGTTCTACTCACTGATCGTGACTCTCTCTGGCCTCGGTGCCAACCGAGTCCAGGAGAAGTCCTTCTAGGATATTTAGCCGAGAGGTTCGATTTCATGGTCTTGGAGGAACATTCTGGGTGTTCAATCGCTTTATGCTGGGGCTTTTCAGCATATCATTGGTGATGGCCGGGACACTGCTTTGTGGTCCGATTATTGGCTGCTGTGTGGTCTTCTGGAGGGGCCGTTCACTTTCCGCCTTCTCCATTCCACTGGTCATCGTTTGGGCTCTCGAGTTTCAGATATTATTGAGGGTGATCGGTGGTGTTTCCCACGAAATATTGATGAGCTGCTTCCTATCTGGGATTCTGTTGACTTCATGCCCCGACCGGGGGTAGCTGACAGTGTAAGATGGATGAGGGACCCATCTGGGGTTTTCACCACTAGATCGGCATGGGAGATGATTCGCACTCGGAGGAAGGAGGACTCCATCCATCATCTCTTTTGGTTCCAACTTCACATCCCGCGGCACTCCTTCATTTTGTGGCTTGCCTCCTGTGAGCGACTATGGACTTTTGACAGACTACTGAGACATCGAGTGCAGGGTGTACGGGCTACTTGCATGTTGTATGGGTCAGATGCTGAGTCGCATGACCATCTCTTCTTCACCTGCAGCTACTCTGCTACTGTTTGGTCCCGGGTGTCCTCTGGCACCTCTTTTTCCTGGCCCACGCTTCCATGGCATGAGCTGGTTCAATGGGCTGCTACCAGGCTCCGTGGTCGCGGGGTGGATAGGATCCTTTCCTGCCTTTGTTTCTCCGCGACGGTTTACATCCTCTGCTATGAGCGTAACCTGAGGATTCATCGCTTCCAGTCCAGGCCTTCTGCAGTTGTCACTGAGGAGATCACAGGATTGGTCCGCAGCCGTTTTATTGCTGCTCCTACGGTTTACGGTGCTCATCACCACTTGTAGCTTCCGCAGGAGTTGGGGATTAAGCATTAGCTTTGATTGCTTTCGTTTGCTTGTTCTCTTTGTTTGGTCATGTTGACCGTTGATACTTCTTGCTTTGTTTCTTTCTTTGATTGATTCTTTGATGTAGGCCTTTTGGCCTTGGCTCGGGGTATGCCTCTCGTAGACCTGTACATATATTTTTTATCATATAAGGTATTTATCACTGATTTACCAAAAAAATAAAATAAAATACAAGTGGTCCTAACTTGTCTTCGAGTACAAGTCTTTCAAACAACAATCCATACCATTTGTTCCAAGTCTATCTGTGGCTTAGCCTCATAAACCACTTGGAACAAACATGTAAATTGTGGTATGAGGGCTACACCCATCTCATGGATGTTTCGAAAAAGAAAATCACATGCAGTATAAATGCTCGCTTACACAAATTTAATAAGGAAACGATTGGAACTTTAATTTTACACTAATAAAATAATATTTATAGGACAATTTTAGATTTTTAGGGCATGATTCCTAACAATCTCCCACTTGTCCTAAATTCAATTTATTTTAAGCTTTATATTCGTCCTTTCTATGTATGAACCAAAGGTTAGTGAAGTCAAGGTCTAAGTGAAGTTAACTACTTTATCTAAACCTACATGCCCCTCTTTGCAGCTTCTGAAGCTACAACGTATTTAGCCTCTATAGTGAAGTCAGCAATATAATACTGCTTAACATTCCTCCCACTAATGGCTCCTACTCCAAGGGTAAAGACATGCCCAGACGTCGTACGTATGGCATCTCTATCTGATTGGAAATCAAAATCCATATCGCCAATTGGAACTAGCTCATCGAATCCTTACAGCTTAGAACACCCCTACATCATTCCTAATGAGTAGTATATTGTCCACGTATGACACTAAGAAAGTCACTACTTTCTCTTGATGTCGTTTGTACACGGATGGTTTGTCAACCAATTGCTTAAAACCATGAGACTTAATTGCTTCATTGAATCTAATATTGGATAAGCATGATACTTGCTTCAGTCCATACATGGTTGTCTTCAGTTTGCATACCATATGCTCTAGATTTTTTCCAATGAAACTGTCTAGTTGCACGATATAGATGTCTTCTTTAAGATGACCATTCAAAAGGGCTGTTTTGACTTACATTTGTCAGATCTCATAATGAGCTGCAATGAATAATTGTATTGTTATGGACTTTAGCATGGCTACTAGTGAGAAGGTCTCATCATATAATGAATTTCTTCCTTTTCGATAAAACCCTTAGCAACTAGCCATGCCATGAAGGTCTTCCACCTTCCAGTCCACTCCTTTCTCTTGTAGATCCATTCACATCCAATGGCCTTAATGCCAACAAGCGCCTCTACAAGATTCTAGGCCTAATTAAAATACATATATCCTTCCTCAGTTTTCATGGTTAAGACCCATTGGTCAGCATCTTGTCTTTAATTGCCTCATTGTAGCTGAGAGGATCGGATTGAATGTCACGATCAACCATTAAGGCTCCCACCATGAACTTTTCAGGCGCCTTGACAATCCCCCCACTACACCTAGGATCTCGTGAACCTGGAACATTCTCGTCCCCATCATTAGGTGCATCTTATGCATCCACTATGTCTTGAGTTTTGTCTAGCTGTTCAGAGTTAGTGTCCTTTTCCTTTGAAATCCTCTAACACTACTATGTTTTTCTCTTTTATAGTCTACTACGAAATTCTCATTTAAAAATTTTACATACTTACAAAAACCCTTTTGATAAGAAAGATTGCAGAGAAAACCACCCTTGTGTTAGGAATAGTGTCCTGAAATCCAGATTTATTCTATTAATATTATTTTATTAATGAATAAAATTGAAGTTCCAATTATTTTCTTGTTAAATTTGTGTAAGCAAGCATTCATACTGCATGTGATTTTCTTTTTGGAAACATCCATGAGATGAGTGCAGTCCTCTGACTATAATTTACATGTTTGATCTAAGTGGTCTATGAGATTAACCCACAGATGGACTTGGAACAAATGGTATGGATTGTTGTTTGAAAGACTCGTAATCAAAGACAAGTTTGGACCACTTGTATGCTAAGACTATAACATGACACTTTAGATGATTTGTCTTGGTCATGTGGATGGTGATCCAAAAGTGCTAGGTTGGTATGTTTGATAAGATTGACACGCTGAGTTGGATCATGTGGATTACTTATTTCTAGACTACTACCGAAGATGAGTTATTCATATTTTACTGTTTGAACGACAGACTCTAAATCCTGAGAGTATTCTGGACTTGTACATGGAGCGTTGGTTACTTTGGTGTACTATAAGTAAGGTCTAAACACATGACTGAATTCCCACGTATATTGGGTAGTGGCATGAAGTGTGACAAGGATAAGGTATTCAATAGGGAATCTACAATCTCTTATGAGACAAAGATATCCTCTTAGCTGGTTCACAAATATTTTTATGGTTCAAAACTTTGGCCAAAGTATTTCAAGTGTTTGACATTTGGAATTTATACTGTGAATATGTGCAAGTATGAATGACTTATTCAGTGAAGGGCGAATCAGTAACAAATGGAGAAGCTGTGAGAAAGATAATGATAGTAGTTACATTTATCCTGTGTCATGGACATCTAGTGGAGGGGTTGTTGTCAACAACACAGTATATTAGGGAGATATCAAATAAATGGTTTAAGTCTGGAGTGTAGTGAGATTTATTTTGTGGAATTAAGTCTTATTAAATGGTAATTAAATTATTTCATAAGATGATTGATTTAACCCGTTTGGAGCTAGATTTAAATTGCTCCTGAGGTCCATGCGCAAGTCTCTGTATTTATTGCCATTGAAAAAATATTAAAGAATTTATGAGATGAATTATTTATCCATGAGATGGCTAAATTAATTTTGCCAAACATTATTCATGAGATGAATAAAAATTGAAAATTTTAAAACAAAATAATCGCGGCCCGCCCTGCGACACACGGAATGAATAAAAATAACACACTTTTTGACTTGGTTTGAAAAGCCGCGTTTTAATTGCTTTGGCATATAAAATGTTGCGTTTCATTTTTAATTCTAGGGGCACCCACATCGAAAATTAATTGGATTTTCACTCCGGTAAACTCCTATAAATGGAGGTACCGATTCCAGAGGTTTGGCGTTCAATCAAAACAAATTATTTTCGGAGACCTGATTAGAGAGAAAAAATTTCATTAAAATTTTTCTTTCCTAGTTTAATATTTTTCGGAGCCCACCCTCCGGGCAGCTTGATCGCTGCATAGAAGATCGCGGGTCTCGATTTTGAAGATTGTTATTTCTTGCTAGTTTTTCTTATTAATGGAGCAATTCCAAGTATGTCTTCTTTCCTTCACTTTTAGTTTTCACTTTTCTATTTATTTACAGTACTTGTTATTATACTTGTTTAAGTTTATGTATTGTTATGAATGTATTAGAATCAACGGCCTATAGATCTAAATTAAGAATTTAGATCTGTAGATTTAACTTATGAATTTAAATCTGTAGATTTAAAATTATGAATTTTAAATCAACCCTAAGTTTAGAATTATGAATTCTAAACCCCTTTCGCTGCGTAAACTTTACAAAATTAGGGAGAATTTTTAAAATTCGTCCCAATTACCCTATTAGATAAAAGGAATTTATAAAGATTATCCTATTCCCAGGAACTCTTGGACGCGTGACTCTCCGACTGAGGGCTTAGGTAAAGAAAAGAGTCTCATTTTCTAAATACTCTAATCGGTGCCTTTTATTGTGACCATATTTGAGATCTATGAACCCAACAGTCGGCATTAGAGTTATTTTTCCCAACAATTGGTATCAGAGCTAATCCCTGATTACACTCATAATATACATGAATAGGTGTAATAAGATTGAAATAAATAGAATTGCAGTTTAATAAAATAGAGATTTTATTAAGAAGGAAAGTTTTCTTAAATAGCGACTTAAATTGTTTAAATCGTTAAAAGAGTTAATAATTAACTAGGTTGTTTAAAGTAACGGTTAAAATTGTTAAAGAATTAATAGCTAATTAGATTATTTATCGTATTGGTTTAAATTGTTTAAATTGTTAATGAATTAATCGTTAATTCAGGTATATTAATTTATAAACTTGTGATTATGATTTTTGCATAATGATATTATACATGTTTGATAACATTTGCGAAATCGAATAAAATTGATCTAATGATACTAGATTCAATTAATTTTTAAATTTATTATTTTAATCAAAAAATTACTTTTAAAAAAATGTCAGCAGATGCTGATGTCATCATGACATCAGCGCCTACTGAGCTGGTGTCAGTAATATTTAAAAAAAAAATTTATTTTATTTATTTAATTTTATGGACATATAGAAGTTAGTGTTGGTTTATATAATGATTATAAATTAATTATTTTATTAATTAATTTATTTTCAGAATGATATTCTAAATTAGATTATGAGATAATCTAAGTTGTGAATTAGTGTTATTTTAAATAAAAATTATTTTAGAATAAGATTCTAAAATAGACTATAAGATAGTCTAAGTTAATATTATTTTGAAAGATAAAAATTAAATTTTAATAATTAATTTAATTTTAGAATGAGATTCTAAAATAGACTATGAGATAGTCTAAGCTCTAAATTGCTATTCATTTTAAATAAAATTAATTGTATTAATTAATTTAATTTTAGAATTAGATTCTAAAAATAGGTTATGTGATAATCTAAATTTTGGTATTATTTAAAATTTTTTTTAATGAATTTATATTAATTTATTTAATTTTAGAATGGGATTCTAAAGAATAGGCTATGAGATAATCTATGGTACCCTTTTTAAAAGTAAAATAAATTAATTAATTATGTTTAATTTTAGAATGAGATTCTAAAGGGGGCTATGAGATAATCCATGTTGTAAGTGCAAGTTAACTATAAACCACTAGTTTTAAAAATCAAGTTGGATCGAGATTTCAATTTTTGTAACCTCACAGTCTCCATTACCGGTCTAGCAGTATAGTAGATCGATAGACCTCCCTGTGGAGGATGTCGGTTATTCAGATTACAAGGTAAGACTTCTATTGGGAGAAACCAAAGTGTAAAGAAGCGATGCGACCACGATGCCGCGAAGTATTACGTGTATATGTATGGAACAAGTTCAAAGCCTCTATCAGTCCATCTTTCACTAGTCTTTGGATCATGTTCAAATTAGTGTGACCTAAACGTTGGTGCCATGTTTAAGTGATGTGTTTTTTTATGTCTATCAAAATTTAATATAAAACCCCATCTACTAAACACATCTAAATTATAGTATAGAGCGAGAGGGTGTCAAACTACAGGGATTAAGAGTGCATGAAATTATTCTATAACCTAAATTGATTTAAATAAAATTGAGAGATTTTTGTATTGATTAATATAAAGAAATGAAAATTAAACTAAGGCAATCTACTTCTACACTCAAAGGTATATTAAATTGGAACCTAGGGTTTCCAATCCATCATTAGCAAATTATTTTTGCATTAACTTTTAACTTGGGATTATTAATTATCACACGAGTAGTGGTTTAGACTACAAGCTTCAACCTACTAAGGATATGTTGTTAGTATCGCGTATTGACCCTATCTAACTAAAGCATAAGGAAAATAGGCTCAACTAATGTATTGTTAATTATTACGTATTGACCCTATCTAACTAAAGCATAGGGAAGATAGGCTTTAATTAATAATTCGGTTAATACTATTACTTGATTAATTAATTCTAAGGCTTTAAGCACAAAGAATTAATTTATAAATATCAATCTCAACAATTAAAGGTTACAAACTCAAAAATCATATTAATTGAATTAACAACTAATCTCAATTGTTTGTAGTATTTATCATAATCAAGCAATTTATGTAACAAATAAATTATCCGAAATTAACAGTAATACAAAAGTAAGAAGACTAAGACTTCATCTAACCCTAGAGAGCAAGTTAGCTCTCCATCAAAGATGATCCGGTGAAAGAGGAGATAAATGAACTCATGACGGTCTTCCCGCTAATTTCGCATTTGTTCCCAGATTAACGAAAGAAAAGAAAAAGAAATTGAGAGACAGAGAAAGAACTCAGGCCGTCATAGAGAACCCCCAAAAAACAAAGCCCCAACCATGAATTTATACCCATCCTCGCTGCTGTTCTGCACCCTATGGATACCAGGCTAAGTTGGGAGATGATGGGCTGGGCTTGGTTGAAGATGGGCCTGAGATCTGTGCAGGAGTGGGTGACGATTGAACTGTGCAGAGGTGGGCCTGACATCGGGATTGGTGTCAGTGGCTGACAGTGATGGGCTGGGCTTGGGCTGGTCTGGGGTTGTATGTGATTGGGCTTGCGTTTGGGTTGAGCTGAAGATGATGGGCTACGCTGCTGCTGGAAGTTGGGCTGCGCAACTGACGGGCCGACAGGGGTGAACCAAGGTTGAAGATGATTGTACTGGTGTGAATCAGACTTATACGTTCTTGTCCCGAATCTCGATTGACTTGATTTAATTGTTTACGCATCAAATTTGTCTTATTCGCACCAGAATTTGACAATTTCCGGAACTTTAATTTCAAACCTGTTAAATATAAAAATTGCCAAAATGAGTGTAGAACTATGATTAAATAGGTGCAAAATAATTAAAATAACAATCAAAAGATGCGTAAATACGAGACGCATCAACACCCCCACACCTAACTTTTGCTAGTCCTCGAGCAAAGCATATGATTTAACATAAAGACTACAGCGACCAACTACCCCAACTATCCCAACCTTTACCAAGTTTTCCGAGACTGACACCTATATTACAGTTCAAGCCAAGATTAAATCATCTAGAGCATTCTCCAATTCCATGAATTCAAATGATTAAACTTCAAAACTCGTCATAGAATTTCATTGACCTTGTATCTACTAATAGAAACTACTTAAGCAATTTAAGCGCACAAGTGAAAGTGATTAGGATTTCATGTCACAGAATCTCCTCAAATTCTCGCTTCCAACGAAATATATAAAGGTTTTGTGCACCCACACCATTGATTCACCTAAACACATGCCTATACATAGAAAAACTTTAAGTGGCATGTGAGTGACCACTTTACAACATTCTGACCTCAGTATAGCACAAAACAAGAACATCTTTATCATGAATGTATAGCAGTTTTTACTTTTTCTTTTTCCTTTTCCTTTTCATTTTTTTTTCTTTTTTTGTTTCTTCTCTCTTTTCTGTCCATTTTTGGACTTTTTTTTTATAACACGCACTTCAACATTACAATTGGCATTGACCAACCAGTACTTTTCATTACATCAAGGGCAAGGATTAGGATAAGCCAATAGGGCAGGCTTGCAAAACTCAAGATATATAGGGTTGTTTACTTAAATTCTTCAGATTTTCCACAACACGAAAGTCCTGTGCATAGTGAATATGTGAGCCGCATGAGTAGAACCCATTAATATCAACACTGATCGACAATACTCACTAACAAGTATGAAGTAGAATCATTTAATTTCATAGAATTAAGAGAACGAAATAAACAGCTAATCCTACTATTATCCTAACATATGCGTGGATCAAGAAAAACGTGGCTAAACGGTTAAAATGCACACTCAAAATGCACAAAAGATGTTCAAAATTTTAAAAATTTGACCCAAAAAAAAAGAGCACATGTAAATGAGCCTCACCCCCACGCCTAAACCATGCATTGTCCTCAATGCGACAACATAAATCATTAAAGCACAAGAAATAGGTGAGATAGAGCAATACAACCTGACAAGGTGGCGTGAACATTTATATATGACTTCTTCAACCCGGGACAAGAACTTGAAAAGAGAGAAAACAAGTCTCTAAGAAACTAATTAGGTTAAAAAAATACTAAACTAAAAACAAGAATTAACAAAACCTAGGCTACCTCCTAGGAGCGCTAAGTTTTACGGCCAGCAAAGATCAAGTATCACTCATGGTGTCCACCAAAGAGATGACTTCAATAACCTGTTGATCAAAATATGCCATCCAACTCAACTACAGGTTTAAGCCTTTGACCATTTATAGTGAATGCACGACCATCTTTTGGGTGGCATATCTCAATAGCACCCGAGGGGTACACCTGCTTAACCACAAAAGGACCATCCCACCTAGACCTCAACTTACCAGGAAAAAGTCACAATTTAGAATTAAAAAGCCAAACTTTTTTATCAGGAACAAATGTTTTCCTGAAAATATGTTTATCACGAAAAGCCTTGGTTTTAGCTTTATAAATCTTTGCATTCTCATAAGCTTCATTTCTCAACTCCTTAAGTTCGCTCAATTGAAGCTTTCGGTTAGATCTAGCTTGGTCTAAGTCAAAATTCAAAGCCCTAGTGGCCCAATAAGCACGGTGTTCTAACTCAACCGATAAATGGCATGCCTTAACAAAGACTAACCTATAGGGCGACATACCAAGTGGGGTCTTATAGGCAGTGCGGCAAGCCCAGAGAACATCATTCAACCTAAGGGACCAATCTTTCCTATTAGGACGAACCGTTTTCTCAAGTATAGACTTGATCTCACGGTTTGAAAGCTCTACTTGACCACTAGGTTGGGGATGATAGGGGCCGGCAATCTTATGATGTACTGAGTACTTCCTAAGAAGTGCCTCAAATGACCTATGAATGAAATGCCTACCACCATCACTAATGAGTGCTCTAGGGGTACCAAAGCGGTTAAAAATGTGGTCCTTGACAAATTGCAAGGCCACTTTGTGGTCATTGGTCCTAGTAGATATAGCCTCAACCCATTTAGACACATAATCGACCCCTAAAAGTATGTAAACAAACCCAGAAGATGGGGGAAATGGTCCCATAAAGTCAATACCTCAAACATCAAATATTTCTACAATTAAAATGGGGTTCAAAGGCATCATGTCTCGACGCGTCATTGTGCCTATGCGCTGACAACGCTCACATGCAAGACAAAACTTGTGATCATCCTTGAACAAAGTAGGCCAATAAAAACCACACTGTAGGACTTTTGTAGCAGTCCTACGACCTCCAAAGTGTCGACCTCCAAAGTGTCCTCCACATGCATATGAGTGACAAAAATAAAAAATGCTATGATACTCACACTCTGGAACACATCTACGAATTAGTTAGTCCGCACAATGTTTAAACAAGTTAGGGTCATCCCAATAAAAGTGCTTTACTTAAGAGTAAAACCTATCCTTTTCTTCCTTGGACCAAGTAGATGGAATCGCACCTGTAGCGAGGAAGTTAACAATATCTGCAAACCAAGGGCCACCGTGAATGGGTGACAACAAAAAGTTGCTCATCGGGAAAAGAGTCATGCATTGAAATAGATGGATCATGTTGCTTACAGAAAATCCTAGAGAGATGGTCAGCTACCACATTCTCTGCACCTTTCTTATCTCTAATCTCAATGTCAAACTCTTGAAGTAGGAGAATCCATCTAATGAGCCTAGGTTTCGTTTCTTTCTTTGAGAGCAAATATTTCAATGCAGCATGGTCAGAATAGATAATGACTTTTGACGTCAAAAGATAGGAACGAAACTTGTCAAGAGCAAACATAACAGCTAGCAACTCCTTTTCAGTGGTGGTGTAATGGCGTTGGGAATCATTAAGAGTTTTACTAGCATAGTAAATGACATGAGGCACTTTGTTCACTCTTTGACCTAGGATGGCACCTATAGCAAAATCAGAAGCACCACACATAATTTCAAAAGGGAGAGAATAATCAGTTGGCTGCATAATAGGGGCCGACACAAGTAATGATCTAAGCTTTTGGAAAGCTTCTAAGCAAGACTCATCAAACTCAAATGATATTTCCTTAACTAGCAAGCTAGTCAATGGTCTGGCTAACTTCCCAAAGTCCTTAATGAATCTTCTACGGAAACCTGCATGACCTAGGAAGGATCTAACTTGCTTCACATTTGAGAGAGGGGGTAAGTTTGCAATTAGATTTACCTTGGCCTTATCAACCTCAATAACCTTCTTGGACACTCTATGACCCAATACAATCCCCTCTTGAACCATAAAGTGACTCTTCTCTCAACTCAAAACAAGATTGGTCTCTTCACATCTTTTTAGCACAAGCCTTAAATTTAGCAAACATTCATCAAACGAAGGTCCAAAAACAGAGAAATCATCCATGAAAACCTCAAGAAATATGTCTACCATGTCATAGAAGATAGACATCATGCATCTCTGGAATGTAGCGGGCGCATTACATAAACCAAATGGCATCCTACGGTAGGAAAATGTGCCAAAGGGGCATGTAAAAGTTATTTTTTCCCGATCCTTTGGGTAGACTGCTACCTAGTTATATCCTGAATATCCATCAAGAAAACAGTAAAAGCTTTGACCAGCTAACCTCTCTAAAATCTGGTAAATGAATGGTAGAGGAAAATGGTCATTCCGAGTGGCAGAGTTAAGCTTCATATGGTCAATACATACTCTCCAGCCCGTGGTCTCTCTAGTAGGCACGAACTCTCCATCACTACTCCTAACCACAGTAACGCCCGACTTCTTTGGGACTACCTGAATAGGGCTAACCCACCTACTATCAGAAATTGGGTAAATGATACCCACATCAAGCAATTTCACAATCTCTTTCTTTACCACTTCCTTCATGTTAGGATTCAACCTCATTTCCATCTCTCTAGTGGGTCTAGCATTCTCATCAAGAAAAATCCTATGCATACAAATGGAAGGGTCTATACCCTTCAAATCAGCCACACACCACCCAATGGCACCCTTATGATCACTAAGCACTATCATCAATGCACCCTCCTGTTCCCTAGACAAATGAGAAGAGATAATCATAGGTAAAGTCTCATTGGGTCCTAAGAAAGCATACTTAAGAGTAGATGGCAACGATTTAAGTTCAAGTTTGGTTGGTGAAACTATGGAAGGCAAGGTAGGGGAATCTGAAAGCGTAGGTAAGGCTTCTACTTTTGACAACCAATGCCAAGTCTCTAAGGGGGCACACAACTCAAGCAAATCATTCATCTCTCTAATGTCATTTTCATACTTAAAATCATCAGAACAATCGTATACTAGTGATCGCTCAAGGGAATCACTAACTAGGATAGAGGGGAGTGTTTGGTCAACCAAATCATCAATAACATCCACCCAGAAACACTCCAACTCATTCTCACTAGTGGGTGACAACGAAGCCTTAAAAATGTTCAACCTAATAGTCATGTTTGCAAAACTAACGTCCATTACCCCAGATCTACAATTAATGGTAGCATTGACTGTCGCTAAGAAAGGCCGACCTAGAATGATAGGGACATGGTTTTTCGAATGACTAGAAGGTTCCATATCAAGCACGAGGAAATCAGCAAGAAATAAGGCTCTGTCTACTCTCACTATCACGTCAATCAGCTCACCACGGGAGATCCTAGTTGATTTATCTGCTAACTGCAAGGTCACCATGGTGGGTTGCAACTCTCCTAGGCCTAACTTCTCATAAACTGAGTAAGGGATAATGTTGACACTTGCTCCTAAGTCCAGCAAAGCTTTATCAATCGGGTAGTCTCCAAGTGAACAAGAGATGGTGGGGACGCCAGGATCTTTGTACGTAAATGGAGTGTCACACTTCAGAATAGAGCTCACTTTCTAGGCTAAAAATTCTTTTTTAGGCAGATGTGCTCTAGTTCTCCTCTTTTGGTTCAGAAGGTCCTTAATAAACTTCGCGTAGGCCGAGATTTGTTTAATTGCATCAAGAAGGGAAATGTTTATCATTACTTACTTAAAAGTTTCCAAAATGTCTTCCCACTTCTTGTCCATCCCATTTGGATGTGGTGCAACTAAAGCTTGGGGGAAGGGCACTCTAGGTACATATGAGGAAGGAAGATCAGAGGTCTTAGGAGTGGAAGAAGGGCGCATGACCTCATCGGTCTCCTTCTTTCTTTCCTCTCTCTTTTCTTCTCCCTCGCCACTTAAGGGTACTTCACTATCAGCACTCACCCCATCGTCAACCTTCTTCCCACTTCTTAACATTGTAATAGACTTTGCTTGTTCTTGATGGTGAGGATAATTGTCTTGCCTCACACAGTTCCTAGGGTTCTCTACAGTTTGGCTAGGGAATCTTCCCTTGTCTCTCCTACTCTAAGTGTTAGCTAGTTGACCTATTTTGGTTTCTAACTTTGAGATCGATTGTGTATGGGAGTGGAGGAGTTAGGAATTAGCTTCCAAACCTTTCAGCGCACTCAAAACCTTCGCTTCAAAATTCGAATTAGAGCTCAAATTAGGAGGTTGAGAGTAGTTGGAAGCATACCCTTGCGGTTGAAAACCGAGACATCGGGGCATACCAGATTGTTGAGGTCGTGGGTTCGGTTGTTGTGGCATAAATAGTCCTTCTCCTCCTTGCCTCCAGGAGAAGTTTGGATGGTTTCTCCAGCCCTAATTGTACATGTTCGAGTATGGGTCGTTCCTCGAGAATCCTTGGGCTGCATTAACCTGTTCCTCCGACTACTGAACAATAGGTGAAGCAGATGGGCAATCAAGCGTAGAATGAGAGACACTAGAACATGAAGAACAAGCACGATGCATGTTTTGAACATTAGACACATTAGGCATAGTAGAGGGAGTCAAGGTCATCTTAAATAAGGAAGTAAGCTGCTCCATAGAAGAGGCAAGAGAGTCTACTTTCTTATCTAAGATAGAGGTATGGGAAACTTCATGTACTCCTCTATTTACTCTAGAAGCATTCAAACGTGCATGTGCGGCATTCTATTGTGAATTGTCATTCAAATGTTCAAACAGTTCCCACGCTTCATCCTCATTCTTCCTGAGGAATTGACCACCGCATGAGGCATCAACAGTTCGTTGACCCTTTTCATTTAACCCATAATAGAAATTTTGGACTAGCTGCCATTTAGGGATAGCATGATGTGGACAAGCTTGTAAGAGTTCCCTAAACCTATCCCAACTCTTGTGAAACTCCTCAGTAGGGAGTTGGGCGAAGGTGTTAATGGCTTTCCTAGCAGTGTTAGTCTTACTAATGGGATATAATTTCCTAAGAAATTCTTGTTGCATTTGAGTCCAAGTACTAATCGTCCCACTAGGTAAGGTGCCTAACCAATACTTAGCCTTATCCATCAAAGAGAAAAGAAAAAGGCGAAGTAAGATGGCGTCATCATGAACATTAGGAATCCTGAAGGTTGAGCAAACCTCCATGAAATTGTCCAAAT
The DNA here is from genome assembly GCA_018398585.1 of Simmondsia chinensis. NCBI lineage: Eukaryota > Viridiplantae > Streptophyta > Magnoliopsida > Caryophyllales > Simmondsiaceae > Simmondsia > Simmondsia chinensis. The sequence continues at coordinate 21,839,976 of JAGTTD010000001.1, forward strand.
GTGTGTACAGGTTCTCATTACCTAAGCAGTGGAATGAAGGAAGCATTTGTATGTTATGTGGCTTAAGCTCGAACTGATGGGCTACCAGTGGCAATCTAATGCATGAAGGTGAGGTGTATGTGGTGGGATTAAAATACTCCATCAGCCATTGCGGTTTGTGCTCGGTGTTGGGCTCGAAAGTCTCTTAAAGTCCTTTCAATTTCAGGGTCAAATCTAGTAAGGTCAAGAGAAAAAGAGCGGCGACCGTGCATGAAATAACAATCACAAGAAGCAAATAAAATTAAAAACTAAAACTCGCAAAACAAACAAAACAAACAATAAAAAAGAAAAACAAATAATAAACTATTCTTAAATCAACCTATGCACGAAAATTACAAGATAAATGATGCTTTAAAAATAAATAAATAAATATATAAAATAAATAATATAAATAAATAACCTTTTTTAGATAAGTAAAGAAAATATTTTTTTAATTTTTTAATTTTTAATTTTTTAAAGAAAGAGACAATAACGATTAAAAACTAAAGAAAGTCACAAAAATAAAATTACGAACGTTGCCTAGTCCCCGGCAACGGCGCCAAAATCTTGATGTGTTTTTTTACGTCTAACAAAATTTGATATAAAATCCTATCTACTAAACACATCTAAATTATAGTATAGAGCGAGAGGGTGTCGAACCACAGGGATTAAGAGTGCATGAAATTATTCTATAACCTAAATTGATTTAAATAAAATTGAGAGATTTTTGTATTGATTAATATAAAGAAACGAAAATTAAACTAAGGCAACCTACTTCTACGCTCAAAGGTGAGTTAAATTGGAACCTAGGGTTTCGAATCCTTCATTAGGAAATTATTTTTGCGTTAACTTTTAACTTGGGATCATTAATTGTCACACGGGTAGTGGTTTAGGCTACACACTTCAACCTACTAAGGAGATGTTGTTAGTATCGCGTATTGACCTTATCTAACTAAAGCATAAGGAAAATAGGCTCAAGCTAACGTATTGTTAATTATTACATATTGGCCCTATCTGACTAAAGCATAGGGAAGATAGGCTTTAATCAACAATTCGGTTATTACTAGTACTTAATTAATTAATCCTAAGGCTGCAAGCACAAATAATTAATTTATAAATATCAATCTCAACAATTAAAGGTTACAAACTCAATTATCATATTAATTGAATTAACAACTAAAGCACAATACTTTGTAGTATTTATCATAATCAAGCAATTCATGTAACAAAAAAATTATCCCTAAATTAAAAGTAATACAAAAGTAAGAAGACTAAGACTTCATCTAACCCTAGAGAGCAAGTTAACTCTCCGTCAAAGATGATCCGGTGAAGGAGGAGATGAACGAACTCATGTCGGTCTTCCTGCTAATTTAGTTTTTGTTCCAAAATTAACCAAATAAAAAGAAAAAGAAATTGAGAGAGAGAGAGAAAGAACTTAGGCCATCAAAGAGAACCCCCAAAAAATAGTGCACCAACCATGCATTTATACCCATCCTCGCTGCTGTTCTGAACCTTATGGATACCAGGCTGATTTGGGAGACGATGGGCTGGGCTTGGTTGAAGATGGGCCTGAGATTTGTGCGGGAGTGAGTGACGATTGAACTGTGCAGAGGTGGGCTTGAAGTCGGGCTTGGTGTCGGTGGCTGACGATGATGGGCTGGGCTTGGGCTGGTCTGGTGTTGGATGTGATTGGGCTTGCATTTGGGTTGTGCTGAAGATGATGGGCTATGCTGCTGCTTGAAGTTGGGCTGCGCAACTGACTGGCCGACAGGGGTGAACCGAGGTTGAAGATGATTGTACTGGTGTGGGTCGGACTTATACGTTCTTGTCCCAAATCTCGTTTGACTTGATTTAATTGTTTACGCATCGAATTTGTCTTATTTGCAACAGAATTTGACAATTTTCAGAACTTTAATTTCAAACCTGTTAAATATAAAAATTGCCAAAATGAGTGTAGAACTATAATTAATTAGGCGCAAAATAATTAAAATAACAATCAAAAGATGCGTAAATACGAGATGCATCAGTCAACAATCCCTTTCAAGGTGCTTTCTTTTAGGAGACCGAACAAGTGAGCTTGTGTTAGATTCTTTTAAACAAATATGAGAGTTTTGATCAATAAACAACATGAATAAACCATTTATACATGTTTATTTTGCAAATTTATTTCTTGTATTAAAAGATTCATAATCAAAATCAACTGAATAACAATTATTCATAGAACGAGATACAGAAATCAAATGCCTGTGCAGAATAGCTACAAATAAACAATCTTTTAAAATAAAAAAATCTAGCACTAAACACTAAGATAACATCCCCTACACTTAAGATTACTACTCTTAGACTGACCCTGACCATCAGGCACAACTCTTCATCATGCAACCTCTGGGTTAGCCCGAGCCCCTGTAACATATTACAGATATGGTTAGTTGAACCTCGGTCCACACACCAGGAACCTGATAGACTCTCAACTGTACATGGCTCAACTAAGTGAGATATCAACATATCTTCACCAGATGGCTTTGTAGTCTTTATAAGAGAAGCTAACTACTTAGTGCAGTTTTTCTTCTAGTGGCCAGTTTTTTGCAAAAGAATCGCTTTCCTTTTGCTAACTTTTTTATGGACTTCGTTGCTATATTAGTAACCTTGCCCTTTCCTATCTTTTCAATAGGTCTCATGTGAGTAATAACTAAGTCCAACTTGATTTTTCTACGCAAAGTAATTTGGTCCAATGAGTTCATTATGCATTAGTAATATAGTAAAGTTCACCAGTCGTAGCCATTTCAAAATACTATAAATGCAAACATTCGTGTAATTGTCTAAAAAGAGTCATGTATAATGCGGTGATATTTATTCTTTCAGTTTAGCATACACAATAAGTCAGATATCCACCAATCTGTACTATCATGCATACAATGATGACTCAAACATACCACTCCTTACTCCCCAGCAGCGGGGTCGCACGAAGCTAGTTTGGGTGAGAACTATTCTCAATTAACCTGTCTTCTTGTAACTCTTACTAAACATGATTAACACCACTTTACCTTAGTCTCTAACATAACACAACAAAGCTCCTCGGGGAGGCTAATGCATTACGCTAGTCAAGTGTAAACCATTACCTAAACCTCTAGGTCATTACCGGTTTGCGAATTCTGCATGGAATGAAAGGTGACCAAGTCTGTCTTTAAGAGTAAAGGCAACAAGGTTGGTGACTTGCTTGAGCTGGTTCACACAGATGTATGTGGACTAATAAATGTTCAAGCAAATGGTGGGTATGAGTACTTCACCATATTTACTAATGATTACTCAAGGTATAGTTATGTTTACCTAATGAGACATTAGTTGCACTCTTTTGAAAAGTTCAAAGAGTACAAAGCTGAAGTTGAAAAGCAATTAGGTAAACAGGTTTAGTCACTTCGATTAGATCAAAGTGGTGAATATTTTTCGGGCAAGTTTCTAGATTTTCTAATTGCAAATGGCATAAGATCTCAACTTTCTGCTCTGGGTACACCGTAGTAGAATGGTGTTGCAGAAAGAAGGCATAAGACTTTGTTAGAGAGGGTAAGGTCCATGATGAGTCATGCTACCTTAACAATCTCTTTTTGGGGTTATCCGACACGAACAAGGGTAGTCTTCTCCACAGTCTTTCTGATCAAAAGGGTTTTTGTAAGTATGCAAAATTTTTAGAGGAGGATTTATAGTAAATTACAAAAACATAAACAGAGTAGCGTTAGAGGGTTTTTTAAAGAAAGGGACACTAATTCTCAACAGCTAGACACAACTCAAAATAAAGTGGATGCATTAGATACGCTTACTGTTAGGGTTAAAAATGTTTTAAATACACGAGAACCTAGGTGTAGTGGGACGATTGTTAGGGCAACTGATAGGTTTATGGCGGGAGCCTTAATGGTTGACCGTGACATTGAATCTAATTCTCTCAGCTATAATAAGGTAATTAAAGACAAGATGCTGACTAATAGGTCTTAGTAGTGAAATCTGAGATAGGATCTATGCATTCTAATCAGGTCTTGGATCTTGTAGAGGTGCTTGTGGGAATTAACCCCATTGGTTGTAAATGGGTCTACAAGAAAAAAAGAGGAGTGGACTGGAAGGTAGAAGACCTTCATGGCAAGACAGGTTGCTGAGGGTTTTACCTAAAAAAAAAGGAATTCATTATGATGAGACCTTCTCACTAGTAGCCATGCTAAAGTCCATAAGAATACTTATATACGTTGTAGCTCATCATGAGATTTGGAAAATGGAAGTCAAAATGGCCCCTTTGAATGGTCATCTTGAAGAAGACATCTATATTATGCAACAAGATAGTTTCATTAGCAAAAATCAGGAGCATATGGTATGCAAATTAAAGAAGTCCATGTATGGATTGAAGCAAGCATCATGCTCATCGAATATTAGATTCAATGAGGCGATTAAGTCTTATGGTTTTGAGCAATTGGTTGACAAACCATCCGTGTACAAACGACATCAAGAGAAAGTAATGATTTTCTTAGTATTGTACGTGGACAATATACTACTCATTAGGAATTTTGTAGGGGTGTTATCAGCTGTAAGGATTTGGTGAGCTAGTTCTAGTTGGTTATATGGATTTTGATTTCCAGTCAAATAGAGATGCTAGACGTACGACGTCTAGGCATGTCTTTACCCTTGGAGTAGGAGCCATTAGTAGGAGGAATGTCAAGCAGTATTGTATTGCTGACTTCACTATAAAGGCTAAATACGTTTTAGCTTCAGAAGCTGCAAAGAGGGGCACGTAGGTTCAGATAAAGTAGTTGACTTTACGGAGACCTTGACTTCAGTAGACCTTTATTTCATACATAGAAATGATGAATATAAAATCTATAATAAATTGAATTTAGGACAAATGGGAGATTTTTAGGAATATTGTTTAGAAATCCAGATTTATTCTATTAATATTATTTTGTTAATGAATAAAATTGAAGTTTCAGTCATTTCCTTGTTAAATTTCTATAATCGAGCATTCATATGGCATGTAATTTTCTTTTTGGAAACTTCCATGAGATGGGTGTAGTCATTATACTACAATTTACATGTTTGTTCTAAGTAGTTTATGAGATTAACCCATAGATAGACTTGGAACAAATGGTATGGATTGTTGTTTGAAAGACTCGTAGCCGAAGACAAGTTTGGACCACTTGTATGCTAAGACTATAACGTGACACTTTAGATGGCTTGTCTTGGTCATGTGGATGGTGATCCAAAAGTGAATTAGGTTGGTGTGTTTGATAAGATTGACACACTGAGTTGGACTACATGGATTACTTGTTTCTAGACTTCTATCGAAGATGTGTGATTCATGTTGTAATGTTTGATCGACGACTTTAAATCCTGAGAGTATTCTGGACTTGTTCATGGAGCGTTAGTAACTTTGGTGTACTATAAGCAAGGTTTAAACACATGACTGTATTCCCACGTACACTGGGTAGCGGCGTGACAGTTTCTTATGTGATGCAGATGTCCCCTTAGTTGGTTCGCAAATATTTAAATAGTTCAAAAACTTTGGCCAAAGTATTTCAAGCATTTGACATTTGGAATTTATACTGTGCATATATTCAAGTATGAATGAATTATTCAGTGAAGAGCGAGTTGGTAACTAATGGAGAAGCTATGAGAAGGATAATGGTAGTTGTTATATTTATCCTTTGTCATGGACATCTAGTGGAGCGATTGTTGTCATCAAAACAGTCTATTAAGGAGATATCGGATAAACGGTTTAAGTCTGGAGTGCAGTGAGATTTATTTAGTGGAATTAAGTTTCATTAAATAATAATTAAATTATTTCATAAGATGATTGATTTAACTCATTTGGAGCTAGATTTAAATTATCCTTGCGGTCCCTACGCAAGCCTCTGTTTTTATTGCCATTGGAAAAATATTAAAGAATTCATGAGATGAATTATTTATCCATGAGATGGGTAAATTAATTTTTTCAAATATTACTCATGAGATGAATAAAAATTAAAAATTATAAAATAAAATAATTTTGGAAAATTAAAATTCATAAGATGAATTTTTATATGTGGGAGACAAAGCACAAAAAAAAAAAATCGCGTTTAACTCAGGTCGCGATCCGCACCTTCGAGGACGAGGTCCGAGAAAGTGATCCATGGGAGCATGGGCTAGCCAATCGTGGCCCACCACGTGGCACACGGAATGAGTAAAAATAACATGCTTTTTTTTAATTGGTTTGGCATATAAAACGCCGTGTTTCTTTTTTAATTCCAGTGAATCCCACATAAAAAAATTAATTGGATTTTCACTCTAGTACCCTCCTATAAATAGAGGTACATATTCCAGAGGTTTGGCATTCAATTGAAAATAATTATTTTGGGTTTTTGAAATTATTTCGAAGACCTAATTGGAGAAAAAAAAATTTTCCTAGTTTAATATTTTTCGGAGCCCACCCTCTGGGCAACTCGAGGTCATTACGTAGAATACTGCGGTTCTCGATTTTAAAGGTTGTTATTTCTTTCTGGCTTTTCTTATTATTGGAGCAATTCCAGGTATGTCTTCTTTCCTTCACTTTTAGTTTTCGCTTTTCTATTTATTTATTGTATTCGTTATTATGCCTATTTAAGTTTATGTAGATCTAAATTAAGAATTTAGATCTGTAGATTTAAATTATGAATTTAAATCTATAGATTTAAAACTATGAATTTTAAATCAACCCTAGGTTTAGAATTATGAATTCTAAACCCCTTCCGCTGGGTAAACTTTACAAAATTAGGGAGAATTTTTTGAAATTCATCCCAATTAGCGGTATTAGAGTAAAGGGATTTATAAAGATAATCCTATTCCAGGAAACTCTCGCACGTGAGGTATCATGAAGCGTGACTCTCCGACCAGGGGCTTAGGTAAAGAGAAGAGTCTCCTACTCTAAGTGCTATAATAGGTGCCTTTTGTTGTGACCATAGTTGAGAATTGTGAACCCAACAGTCAGCATCGGTGTTATTTTTCCCAATACCTTGTTCCCTTGGGATAACCCCAAAAAGAGATTGGTAAGGTAGCATGACTCATCATGGACCTTGTCCTCTCTAACAATGTTCTAGTCCTTCTTTCTGCAACATTATTCCATTACATAGTACCCAAAGCAGAAAGCGGAGATTTTATCCCATTTGCAATTAGGAAATCTAGAAACTCACCGAAATATATTCACCACCTCGATCTAATCAAAGTGACCTAACTTGTTTACCTAATTGCTTTTCAATTTCAGCTTTGTACTCTTTGAACTTTTCAAAAGAGTCCTGCTAATGTCTCATTAGGTAAACATATCTATATCTTGAGTAATCATCAGTAAATGTAATGAAGTTCTCATACCCACCACTTGTTTGAACATTCGTTGGTCCACATACATATGTGTGAAGCAGCTCAAGCAAGTCACCAACCTTGATGCCTTTACTCTTAAAGACAGACTAGGTCACCTATCATTCTATGCAAATTTCACAAATTGGTAATGACCTCAAGTCCAAAGCCTCTACTAGTCCATCTTTCACCAGTCTTTGGATCCTGTTCGAATTATTGTGACCTAAACATTGGTGCCATGTCTAGGCATTATCCCTTTCAGGGTGTTTTCTTTTAGGAGATTGAACAAGTGAGCTTGTGTTAGATTCTTTTAAACAAATATGAGAGTTTTGTTGAATAAACCATTTATACATGTATATTTTGCAAATTTATTTCTGTATTAAAAGGTTCATAATCAAAATCAACTGAATAACAATTATTCATAAAATGAGATACAGAAATCAAATTCCTGTGTAGAGTAGCCACAAATAAACAATCTTTTGAAATAAAAAACTCTAGCACCAAAGACTAAGTGAACATCACCTGCACTTAAGACCACTACTCTTGTACTGTCCCTCACCATTAGGTACAGCTCCCCATCATGCGGGCTTTTCGTGAGCTTGTGCCCTTGTAATATATTACAGACATGTGTAGTTTAACCTGAGTCCACGCACCAAGAATTTGGTGGACTCTCAACTGTGCATGGCTCAACTAAGTGAGATTACAACATATCCTCATCAAATTTCTTAGTAGTTTTAATAAGAAGAGAAGCTAAGTACTTAATGTAGTTTTTCTTCCAGTGGCCAACTTTTCCTACAAACGAAACACTTTCCTTTTGCTAACTTCTTTATGGACTTTGTTTCTATAATTGCTACCTTGCCCTTTCCTATCTTTCTAGTAGGTCCCTTGTGAGTTATAACTAAGTCTAACTTATTTTTCCAGGAAAAGTAATTTGGCCCAGTGAGTACATTATGTATTAGAAACGAGTGAAGTTCACTAGTTGTATCCATTTCAAAATACTGTAAATGCAAACATTTGCGTAACTATCTAACAAGAGTCATATATAATGCAATGTTATCTATTCTTTTATTTTAGCATACACAATAAGTCAGATATCCACCAAACTATACTATTATGCATACAATGATGACCCAAACACACCACTCCTTACTCCCTGGTAGTGAGGTCGAACGAAGTTAGTTTGGGTGAGAACTATTCTCAATTAACATGTTTTCTTGTAACTCTTACTAAACATGATTAACTCACCACTTTACCTTAGTCTCTAATATACCACAACAGAGCTCCTTGGGGAGGCTAATGCATCACGCAAGTAAAGTGTAAACCATTACCAAAACCTCCATAAAAATACACGTAATACTCTACGGCAGCGTGGTCGCATCGCTTCTTTGCCCTTTGGTTTATCCCAATAGAAGTCTAATCTTGCAATCTGTAAGCCAACATCCTTGGTAGGGAGGTTTATTAATCTACTATACTTCTAGACCGGTAATGGAGACCGTGAGGTTATGACAATTGAAACCTTATTCCCACTTGATTTTTAAAACTAGTGGTTTTCAATTAACTAGCATTTACAACCTGGATTATCTCATAACCCCCTTTACAATCTCATTCTAAAATTTACAAAAAAAAAATTAATTTCTTTATTTATTCAAAACATTATCGGTTTACAACATCGATTATCTCATAATCTTGCTTTATAATCTCATTCTATATGTATTCAATAAAATTAATTAATTAGTTTTACTTTTAAAAGACGGTACCATAGATTATCTCACAACCTATTCTTTAGAATTTCATTCTAAAATTAAATAGATTAATTTAAATTTTTTATTTAAAATGATACCGAAATTTAGATTATCTCATAATCTATTTTTAAAATCTTATTCTAAAATTAAATTAAATAATAAAATTAATTTTATTTAAAATTAGTAGCAATTTAGAGCTTAGACTATCTTAGAGTTTATTTTAGAATCTTATTTTAAAATTAAATTAATTAATATAATTAATTTTTATTTTTAAAATAATATTGACTTGGTCTATCTCATAGTCTATTTTAGAATTTTATTCTCAAATAATTTAAAATAACTTCTATTTAAAATAAAACTGATTTACGACTTAGATTATCTCATAATCTAATTTAAAATCTCATTCTAAAATTAATCAAAATTAATTAATAAAACTATTAATTTAATTATTATGTAAACCAGTACTAAAGTCAAAAAATTCTCAAAAATAAATAAATAAATAAATAAATATTTTTTTCAAAATCTAACACTGACTTAAGACTAACGTCACGTCAGCACTGACAGCTGACGTAGGTGATGTCATTGGCCGACACAGTGTCATTTTTTTTAATTAAAATAATTAATTAAAAATTAATTGAATGTAATCTTATTGGATCATTTTTATCCGATTTCGTAAATCATATCAAACATGCAAATCTCATTTTTCAAATAATATAATCACTAGTTTATAAATTGATATACCCGAATTAACGATTAATTCATTAACGATTTAACAATTTAAATCGTTCTTTGAACAACCTAGTTAACTATTAATTCTGTAATGATTTATACAATTTAAATTGCTATTTGAGAAAACTTTCCTTCGTAATAAAACCTCTATTTTATTGAATTGAAAATATACTTATTTTGATCGTATTATACCTATTCTTGTATATTATAAATGTAATCAGAATCTAGCTCTTATACCAATTGTTGGGATAAAATAACGCTGATGCCGACTATTAGGTTCACAGTTCTCAATTATGGTCACAACAAAGGGCACGTATTAGGGCACTTGCAGTAGGAGACTCTTCTCTTGGGTTCACAGTGCTCAACTACGGTCACAATATTGGCACTTATTAGAGCACTTAGAGCAGGAGACTCTTCTCTCTACCTAAGCCCTCGGTTGGAGAGTCACGCTTCGTGACACCTCATGTGCAAGAGTCCCCGATAATAGGATTATCTCTATAAATTCCTTTGCTCTAATACTGGTTGTTGGGTAGAAATTTAAAAATTCTCCCTAATTTAATTAAGTTAACGCAACGGAAGGGGTTTGGATTTCATTATTCTAAACCTAGGGTGATTCAAAATTCTTAATTTTAAATCTACAGATCTAAATTCTCAATTTAGATCTACAGGCCATTTATTCTAATACATTGATAATAATACATAAACTTAAACAGAAGTAATAACAAATACTGTAAATAAATAGAAAAGCAAAAGCTAAAAGAAGAAGGAAAGAAGACATACCTAGAATTGCTCCAAAAATTAAAAAAAACCAGAAAAAAATATTAATCTTCAAAATCGAGACCTCGCGATCTTCTATGCAATGACCTCGAGCTGCCCGGAAAGTGGGTTTGGAAAAATATTAAACTGAGAAAAGAAAAATTTCTATAGAAAATTTTTTCCCCAATTAGGTCTCTGAAACAATTCCAGAAACCCAAATATAACTTGTTTCAATTAAATGCCAAATCTCTGGAATAGGTACCTCTATTTATAGAAATGTACTGGAGCAAATATCCAGTTAATTTTTGATGTGAGACACGAATAAAAGATGCAAAACGCAGCATTTTACACAATCATGATCCAAAACGATGCGCTTCGTACACTGTCAAAGTTGCATCAATGACCTGTCACCGCATGCCACGTGCTGAGGCCTGATTGGCCAATACCGGGGCACACGGATCTCCCCTTAGGGCTGCCCAATGTGCGACACGTGTCTCACGCTCATTGGCCCATCCATGAATGCATGGATCGCCACTGGGTTGTGTTGTTTTTGCGATTTGTTTTTGGCTTTGTTTTCAACATGTAAAAATTCATCTTATGAATTTTAATTTTCTAAAACTATTTTATTTCATAATTTTTGAGTTTTATTCATCTCATGAATAATGTTTGACAAAATTAAAATTATCCATCTCATAGATAAATAATTCATCTCATGAATTCTTTAATATTTTTACAATGGTAATAAATACAGAGACTTGCGTAGGTACCTCAGGGACAATTTAAATCTAGCTCCAAATGGGTTAAATTAATCATCTCATGATAAAATTTAATTACCATTTAATGAGACTTAATTCAACTAAATAAATCTCACTGCAATCCAAACTTAAACCATTTATTCGATATCTCCCTAGTAAACTGTACTGATGAAAACAGTCACTCTACAAGATGTCCATGATGAAGAATAAATATAACTACTACCATTATCCTTCTCACAGCTTCTCCATTAGTTATCAACTCGCCCCTCACTGAATAATTTATTTATACTTGAATATATTCATAGTACAAATTCCAAATCTCAAACACTTGGAATACTTTGGCCAAATTTTTTGAACTATTCAAATACTTGCAAATCAACTAAGGGGACATCTGTATCTCATAAGAGACTATAGATTCCCTATTGAATACCTAATCCTTGTCACACTGCAGGCCACTACCTAGTGTACATGAGAATTCAATCATGCATTTAGACCTTACTTATAGTACATCAAAGTAACTAACGCTCCATGCACAAGTCCAGAATACTCTCAGGATTTAGAGCCTTCATTCAAATAGTACAACGTAAATCACTCATCTCAGATAGTAGTCTAGAAATAAGTAATCCACATGGTCCAACTCAGTGTGTCAATTTTATTAAACCCACCAACCTAACACTTTTGGATCACCATTCACATGACCAAGACAAGTTATCTAAACCGTCACGTGATGGTCTTAGCATATAAGTGGTCCAAAGTTGACTTCGACTACGAGTCTTTCAAACAACAATCCATACCATTTGTTTCAAGTCTATCTGTGGGTTAATCTCATAAACCACTTAGAACAAACATGTAAATTGTAGTATGAGGACTACACCCTTCTCATGGATGTTTCAAAAAAGAAAATCACATGCAGTATAAATGCTCGCTTACACAAATTTAACAAGGAAACGACTGAAACTTCAATTTTATTCATTAATAAAATAATATTTACAGGTCAATTTTGGATTTTTAGGACACCATTCCTAACAATAACTTCCCCCATATAAACTTATATAGCAATTCAAAATTGTTTCTTGAAATGATGACAAAAAATATATGGACTCTGTTTGATTATTTGGTCAAATTCTTGCCCGATGTTATGACACTAAAGGTCTACGTTTCAATTAAGTTCATTTTTGTTCGATCCAAATCCACAGGATGATTATGGCAATGGTTTTTGTCACATTTGGAATCATGACTTCCCCCATTTTAAAGGGGAAGTCAGTTTTCATTGGATAGGGGAAAACAATTTCTGTCGAAAAGCCTTTTTCCATCACCAAAAGCGCGACAAATAATGGAAGAGGGAAAAACCAAATCCCAGAATCCATTTTTCTGCTTAAACAAATGAAGCCTTAAAGATGAACATTTTCCTGTATGTTAAAACAAACAAAGAGAACAAAGTAAGAGGTAAGGGAAACTCCTTAGATTTGAAGATCGAAGCTTCATGATTGATCTTTGAAATGTACATGCCAACCCTTAAACTTGTTCTAAAACCTGGTCCAAAAATACAGATAAACATAATAAATAATCTAAATGATAAGAAACAAATAAAAGTAAGAAAAACAGGAAAAGTGTAATTGGGTTGCCTCCCAAGAAGAACTTTAAATTATAGTCATTAGCTAGACGTTCAATGATTCTCATATGGGATCCATGAAGATAATAGACTTCCCCCAATCACATTAAATGTCACTCTCTTTCCATTGATCTTTTGTGTTCCCTAGCTTCTTCACATGACCAACTCAAATTTCTCATTCTTTTGTCCTACCGTGAAATCCTTAATTTTAACGCACCATTCATTTGATCTTCTTTTGCGAACTAGGGCGCCTTTCCTCCCTAAGTCATCCTTGGGTCCTAAAGCCTTTGACTTGGTGAGGCAAGCTTGATCTTATATTCGAAAACAAGTGTCCTTCTTCGATGGAAATTTCATAGCGTAAAAAACATTGAAGGTTGCTTGTTCCTCTTGCACCCTTGAGATCACCTTCCCTTATTGCATGATAATCAAGGGCCTTCCTATGGTAAGGAAAGGTAGGCCTAAACTGAGAGGTATCTCTTGATCCTCTTTTGTATCAAGCACAAAAAATTTGGCCGAAAAGATGAACTTGTCCACCTTCACCAAAACATCTTCTACCACTCTTCGTAGATATTTGATCAAAGAGATACCATGGTAGGCTTCACTTCTTGTAAAATAAGCTTCTTGAAAATAGAAAGTGGCATCGAATTAATACTTGTACCTACGTCACATAAAACTCTAACAAAAGTGAATTTGACAATGGTGCATGGTATGATAAAACTCCCGAGATCCTTTCAATTAGGAGGTATGTTATTTTGTAGTATTACATTTCATTCTTTAGCCAATGTCACGGTCTCAAACTTTGCTAGCTACCTATTGTTGGATACACTCTCCTTCATGAATTTTGCATAATATGGCATCTTCTCTAACATATCTAAAAAAAGGACATTAATATGTATATTTTGAAATTTTGATAAACTTAATAAATTTATCATCCACATTTTGCTTGCTCAAACATTAAGGAAATGGGATTTTTGATTTACAGGGATTAGGCTAGGTCGTCTTTGGTTCCGTTGCATCTTGGTGCTCGGTTTATTGATGTTTAATTGAAGGTGGTTCAGTTAGGGCTTGGTTTTGCTCTATTAAGGATGGGGCGGTCGTTGTTGGTTCGGGATGATTATGGTGATCGATCAAGGGTTGTTTGTCCATTTGAGGTAGATTCTTCCAATGTCTTTCTACTCCTCATGCTATTGTTTAACATGAATTTGGCAGTGTGCTTGTTCATCATGTTGTTTGAGGTGGGGTTCGTTAGGATGAACTGAACTCAATCTCTAGTTACATGCCCGACTTCATATTTCCTACAAGACTAACAAATGGTTAGGGGCCCATGGAGTAACCCACCAGGGATCCATCCGACCCTCAAGTCAGTACCAATCTTATGAAAAAATAACTGAGCAAGTAATAAATAAACATAATAATATAGAATCAACAAAAGAAAAAGATTGGGTAAATATATCAAGATACTTGATAAAGACCCCTAAAAGGCATATATAAAAAGGGCTAATATAAGATCGGTGTAGGGTCTTTTTAAGGGTTTAATGGACTAGAAAGATGAATGTCTGAATAGCGAGGCCGTTTGTGGGCTAGTAGGATGAATAGGCTAGCCTGAGCCTTATTCTATAATAAGTAAAATAAGCATAAAATCTTTAGCTTAACATGTGTAGACAAAGCTTGATAATTGCTCCCCGAAGAGAAGGAGAGAGATGTAAGGTTGGGGAGGAAGGAGGGATGAGAACTTGAACTTGTAAATCATAAAGAGGGAGAGAGAAAGGATGGGAGAGCTCTTTGATAGAGAAGAAAACTAACATTATTTCCTTCACCTCCTCTTTGGTTCATGGGTTGGTCCTTTTATAGGCAAAAAGGGCAAGAAGGATTGAGATCCTTGGAGGGTAAGCATAGGGCTTCTGGCATCAGGGATCCCTAACAAGGTGTCTTGTATTAGGGATCTAGATTAAGGCATCTGGTTCCGAGATTAGTAGTATGAAGCCTGGTATCTGGGATCTATAACACGACTTCTGGCATAAGGGATCCGTAACATGGCCTCAAGTATTAGGGACCCATTATAAGGCATCTGGTACCAAGGAACCATAACAGGGCATTTGGTATCAAGAACCCTTAATACGGCCTCTTGGACTTGGTATACACTTACTCGGCCTTCTATAGTAGTCAGCTGTTAAATCATATCTATAATAGCTATGACAGTAGCTTGTTCTCTCGAACTAGTCACGGTTTTGATTGACAAGGAACCTTGAGACCTCTCCAAATGTAGTTTTGAGATTTATCCCACTTGAGTTTGGAGGTTCCAGATGAAGGGTTCTTTGTTTCTATTGGTAGCCTTGGTTTCTTGCATGAAATTTGTCATATTATGCACAAACTTTTCAAGCATCTCCTCTAAATTGGGTTTCTTCTCTAGAGGCAGATGAATGGGTGGCCTAGGTGCTCCTTGATTTCTCGAAGATAGATTATGGCTCCTCCATCTTGTATTGTATGTGCTAGAGTAAGGGTTCTGTTGAGTTCGTTGGTGGTTCAACACATAGGTTAATTGCTCATACTCGATGAGGAAAAAGTGTTGGCCACTTAACAATCAACGCTAGCATGGTTCCCTACACAAAATTCATGATTTAGTATAGGAGTATGAAGATCATTGATATTCATGTTACGTAATTACTTTTGAATCAGTGATAGTTGAGTGGACAAAGTTGTGAATGAATCAACTTTGTGAACTTCAACTGGTCTCTTCGATGTAGCTCGATAATTAGCTGCTAGATAGTTGTTGTCAGCCATCACCTCTAGGCCTCCCTAGGTGTCTTGTAGTTTAGTGCTCCTCTAGCTGCCGCATCCCCCATAGTCTGAGTGTTAAGTGCCAAACCATTATAAAAGGTTTGGACTTGCATCCAAACCGGTAAGCCATGGTAATAACTTCTTATACATCTCCCATGCTTCAAACAATATTTCCATATCATAATGCACAAAGGAGGTAATGTCATTTCTCATCTTAGCAGATTTGGCTAGTGGAAAATATTTAGCAAAAATGTTTTCATTAATCCATCCCATGTGGTAATAGTTCTCAGGTAATGACATTAACCAACCTTTGGCTTTGTCCCTTAGTGAGAATGAGAAGAACCTCAAGATTTCATCCTCAATGACACCATTATGCTTGAAAGTGTCACATATCTATTTAAATTTAGAGATATGCAAGTCCAGATCCTTACTAGATAACCCACCAAGCTAAATTGTTTGTTGGATCATCTGATTGACAGCTAGTTTGATTTCCAAGTTATTTGCTTGAGTAGTGGCTGCCTGATGCTCAGGTGTATCTATCAATGGTAGGAATAACGCATTCTCCCAAAGCTCTTCCTCCTTCTCCACCTTGCTCTGTCATAACTACATTCTTTGTTAGCTTACTATCCTTGGTCATTCTAAACAACCTCTCGATTCTAGGATTAAAGCTAGTGATATCTTCTCCCTACAATCTTGACATACAAAGCAAGAAACAAAAATAAAAGCAAAAAGAGAGACAAATTAAACAAGAAAAAACGAAACAAAACTCAGTGTTGCTCACTGCAAGGACTTGATTGATTGGGTCTGTAGTCCAATCGGTCGGATGTTGTTAGGGAGCCTAATTTCAGTTTTGATTTTACCGGATTTGATCGAGTGTGCAAGCCAATCAATTAGATTTTTGCAAAACGGAAATTAAGTTCGATTATTGATGAAACAAAAGGATCAAAACACCTAATTCTAAATAATCTAAAATACCTACAATTAACTCTCTAATTACTGGAAAAATAAACCTCAAATCTAATTTTAAAAAAAAAAGAACTAAGAATTATAAACAAAAATGACAATAAATTCAAATTAGTACTAAAACTAGAATGTACTGATATCAATTGAATAAAAAGGAATGCCTTGCAATGGCGCCAAAAACATGATGCACCTGCTTGGCAAGTGCAGCAAGTTGATCCAGTAATAAAGTGGGAGTAAGTATCATTCCCACGAGGATTGTTTATCAATTGAGTATTGAAATTGCTAGTTCTAGTTTTATTTGAATGATGGAATCTTGAGGCTTGAATGCAAAATTAAAGAAAACTAAAGTTCTCATAGGCATGCTGATTTTAGATATGAATTAGAATGATCTGAAGTCCAAGGCATTTGATTTCAACTATTTACATTGATACAGCTTCTAATTCTCAGTATTCAAGTTGTTTATCCATCTATATCGAGCAGTATTTAGCATATTCTTTTATCTATTAACTTATCAATACCTTGCACGAACTTAAATAAGAAAAGAGTAACGAAGTTCTATGGTTTTCACATATAACGCCAAATAAATCAAGTTAACCTATTTCTAGCGTTTGCCTAATTTATGGTGTTTATTACTTTAACAATGATCATAAATCTCCTCTTGGACTCATAATGAATCATTAGAACTTTTGAATGATAGTCAAGCACTCAAAAAGTATGAAGAACAATAATAAACACTTCAATGATGGAATAAACATACATAGAATACTTCGAACAGGAAAATAGTGTATCTTATAACTACGACTCCATCGTAGCCTTGAAAAGGTAAAATTAGTTCATGAATAAGCTAAGGAAACAAAAATTAAAAGAAGATAACATGATAGGAAACATAGGATTAGAAAGAACTCAAAATTCTTAGAGAACACTATCCGATCTTCTTTTTTGGTAAGTTGGTGAGATTACCATATATGAAAATAATATATGTACAAGTCTACGAGGGGCATACCCTAAGTCATGGAAAATTCCGTACATCAAAGTATCAAATGTTAGAAAAACAAGTAAGAGTTGATAAGGAAAGCAATGGCTAAGAGCCGAAAAAGCTAAGAAAAGAAAACAAAGGCAAAAAGGTGATACATGATCTAATGCTCAATTCCCTATCTTTGAAGAAGGAAGTATGGCATTGTGCAACATGGAGTGTAGGAGCTGCAATAAGAAGACTACAAACCAATCCAATGATCTACTCAAGGACAGCTAAAGAGGGTCTAGATTAAGAGTGCTGGATCTTTAGGTTATATTCATACCAGAGGACATAAACAGTCATGGAAAGGCAAAGGCGGACTATGATGTGATCAATCCTATGTACCCAGAGACGCCTAATGACCCAAGTCACCAACTCACACCAAGGAAATGTGGGCCATGCGAAGGATGTACAAGATGCCACCCTGTCTAAAAAGAAGCCGAGAAAGTTCAAGCAGAGAAAAGATGGTTGTGCAACTCATCAGCTAAAGCACAAAACACATGAAACCTAAATGTCTTGCACCCAATGCCTTAGAAGTTTGTCACGTGTGTCTATAACCGCTCACAAGAGGCTAACTAAATAAGGAAGGAATGCCTCGATATGTGTAGTGAGACCAAAGAAGATGATGGTTGGAGTCCTCTCTCCTACTTCATATCATCGCTCTTGCCGATTTAGTGGCTAACTTCCTGGAAAGGTCACCCATGCACCTAACATGGTCAGCCACATCAAGTCTAGGTTTGAATTCTACAAATACCTAGCTCAACCCTCTCATTCAAGAACCTCCATTGATTACCATCAATAATATTTGAAATAGGAGTTGGTGGGATAACCAGTCGAGGTCAATAGGCGGGGTTGAAAACGCCCTGAGAGGTGACCATAAGAGAGCCAGTAGTGCTTCCAAAGTGCGGTGTCATATCCATCCCCTATAATCTGTTTGAATGAGTCCCAAACACTAAGAATGCTCCTCCAACCATAGGAGGCTGAGCTAGTCGGTTGTATAGTGCAAGAACACTTCCCCTGGAGCCAGTTATGATGAATCCATAGAGGCCAGAGTGAAGAAGGATCATTGAGCAGAACCGAAATGTTCTTCATGATAGAAACCTAGTTCCAATAAGTCAGACGGGGAACCTCTAGACTACGCTCTCTACCTAGATAATAAACATGCTAATAGTCAGTGAAGTCCTCTCCAAAAGAAGGCATCAAGCATCGCCTCAATCATCTTGATCATCGCCTTCGTGAGAATGAAGATGAATGACCTATAGACCTGCAAAGAAAACAGTACCGATAGGATCAATTGCAAACGACCCGCATATGATAGAGCCTGTGAAGTCTGTGGCCGAATGCAGGAGAGGATGTGATCAAACAATGACATTCAATCTACGAACCGAGGCCTCGAAGTGACCAAGATACCAAACTAGACAATGCCTTAATCTAAATCCTTGAGTATCCAGAATGCTCTACTGAGTCTCAAAGTCCACCCTAGTGACAAAGATGGTGCTCTTCGCATCATTTAAAAATAAAACCGAAAAAGCACCAAAGTGGTATAATACCTTCCAGATAACTATCACACTATCGACATTGGTTAGGCTAAAGATCATCAAATCATCAGCAAAGCACTGATGGGTGAGTTGAGGGCGAGAACAACATTGGTGAAAACAAAACTACAATTTAGTGCCAGCACTAAAAGCAAATGCTGAAGCTCCTTCATGGAGATGACATATAAGGGGAGAGAGGGTCCCCTTGTCTAACACCCCAACTGGTGCCGAAAAATCCCTAAAGTTCACTATTAATGGCAACTAAAAACTCAGCAATAGCGAGGCACACCCTAACCCAGCCAATCATAACCTCTGGGGTACCATACAACGCATGGAACTCAGAAAGAAATCCCAACTCATTTTTCTGCTTTCATCCTTGTTGCATTTCATCTTTTGCTTGCTTTTGATGTTGGGAATATTTCAAAAAATATTTCCAAACTTGGCTAGAGTAGGCGCAGCAAAAGCGAATTTAAAATTCTTTATTTTAAATCTAAAGGCTTGATCTAATTAAACAATTTAATTAAATATGGATCTTACTCTAATAGATTCATAATATGACAAATAAAAAAAATCATGTAAACAGGTACAAATATGATATGCACAATAAACGAAATAAAGAAAAAATAAATTAAATATTAAATACTTAATTGAAAAATACCTGAAGCGTGAATCCCAATTTTGACTTGAAGATTTGAATATGGAAGAAGATTAATTAGACACTTCAAAGTCTTCTTCGCTAAGACTTTTTCTAACACCAGAGTGTGAGCTCTTAAAATATTTAGTTTTATGAAAAATTTCATAATAAAACTTTTTCTTTCAATACTTTTGAAGAACAATTCTTCAAAATAAATTATGCTAAAATATATTTTAAAAACTCCTAAAACAATTTTTAGGGTTTGCCAAGGGAAAGTTTTCTTTTTTTTTTTTTTTTTACATACTGAAAAATATATGAGAAAACAACCGTATATTTATAGATATATATGAAGTTAAGAGAGTTGCAGATCTTTATCAACTAAGACACATTTCAAAAAACAATTGGGAGCAACCGCGGCTGTCCAGGTCAAGCATGACATGTGTCATCACTTGATTGGGAGAGCTGGCCCCTAACACAAGCACAATCGCGTCATCAACAAGTGCATGCGCCTGCAAACCGCCTCTTTGGATTGCACATGCACGCCACTAAGATTATCCCTTAGCGGGCCGACTCGTTATGTTGGGCCATGCATTTACAGTTTTTCTTGTAGTCTATTTCATTTTGTTATCTTATTTCCCGCAAGTATAAATTTATCTCATGAATTTAGTTTAGCATTGTTGGCCCTAAATTCCATTTACAATGTAATTTTTATAATAACAATCAATTAGTAAGTCATTCTAGTTAATTATTCTAATCTTATTTGAAAATGACACATAATAAAATTCCAATAAATCAAGATAGATCATGTCGATACAAAACTTTCCAAGACCATAGAACAAGAAGAAAATGATCAAAGTTGAAGTGAAGATTTATTCAAAATGAAGAGGATGAGATCCGAGTCCAGGCGCTTGAAATTGTTTGTTTTTACTTTTTTAGGACTTAGAATCGGGATATACCAATTGAGTCAAAATCTTAACATTGATATATGAAGCTCAAACAAAAAAATTTTTGAAATTGGACTTCCAAATGTTATTTGAAAAGACTCAATTCATATCCAAGCCAATTAAAATTTTCGCAGATGACATAGTGCTAGTGGGGGAATTGCGGGAGGAGGTTAATGAGAAGCTAGAACTATGGAGAAGGGTACTGGAATCGAAGGGCTTACGAGTCAGTAGATCCAAGACCGAGTACATGGAGATTAAGTTCGATCCCACCACCACGCCTAGTAGAGAAGATGTCAAGATTGGTTCGGACCCTCTACCGAGAAAGGAGAGTTTCAGATACTTAGGGTCCATGATACAGCACAACGGTGAAGTTGACGAGGATGTCAATAGTTGAGAGAACTAATAATAAACTAGTACAAGCAGCAAATTACAATATCAATATTGCAGTGAACTTTTATTAAATTATAGTAACTGCAGCAAAAACTTGCAGTTAAATTTCAGTAAAAATGTAGTAAAAATAGCGAGAAAATTAAGCAGTGAAATATCTAAAACCAATAATCAAAATAGTACCGAAAGTGGGGAAAGAGGCAACAATACCAAAGAGCAATTAGAACATTCTACGAAAGAGAGAGTAATTAGAAAGATCTTAAAAAACGATGACATCACGCCGTGGTAAATGTCACTGCCCTAAAAGACAATTTCGCCACTGCTTCGGTGCACACAGTATAACCGGAGGCCGTCCTCCAGGATTAACGCGATCCAACTCTTAACGTGCACTCGTTAATTGCCGGGTAGGAGTGCCTAAGAGCTTTGCCCAAATTTAAGTACTAAAATAGAGGAGAGAGAAACGGGGTATCGGTGGAAGGAAGGAGATCGAAGTTCCAAAGATTCTTCTGAATCGAAAACTGAAAGATAACCACGGTGCCGATGGCATAACCATAACCGGAGCTAGCTCCGGAGAGGTAAGAAAGGGAATCACGAGATTCAACTTGAGTGAGGAGTGATTACACCATCATTTTCTAGGTGTTGATGTTATAAAACAGGGGAGTTGAAAATGGGGAGTTTGCGTGGAGATGGAGATAGAAAGCCGAGGAAAAAAAATGATGATTAATCACTAATGATATATATGAAATAATGGCGTAGAAAAGGCAACACATATTAAAGTCCAGGTGGAATAAATTCCAACGGTAACACATATTAATAATTAGGTGCAATGAATTGTAATGATACAGTAACGAACGTAATAAATTACAACGGCTATAAACGGACATATTAATTAGTTCCAACAGTCACAATTTTAATGTCCCTAAACAGCTAGTAATGGGTAATAACCAATAAATAGGCGCGGTAAAAATATTTTTCGTGAAATAAATATACCCATTAAAAAAAAAGATCATCTGCACAATTTTTTTAATGTGGGATACAACTCCCTCATAAAAATAAAGGTTAGCTTGTATCATTTTTCCAACAATCCCCCACAAATGATACAAGCAGAAGAGTACAAAGAAGAATAGATTAGGCAAAGGGAGTTCAGTTTTTCAGTGCCGATGTCTCGCGACTTGAATCGTCACCTAGTGTAACCCAAGTTTTGGACCAACATCTTGGAAGGTGACTTTCGTCTTGAACTTCACAAGGGGTTGTATAGTCTGCCACTCAGTCACATACTAAACTCCATATCTTGGCAACTCCTGCAGCTTGGCCCATTTTATCGGCCTTGCACTCGTCCTGGATATTCACAGGCGCTCTAGAAGGCAAGTCTTAGGCCTTCATAGGGAGCGGCCACACTCCCACACCTCTATAGATGAATCCCATCAAGTGTTTGTTACCGCGCACCACCAAACATATGGATATGGGTCCATTAAGAGCTAAAGCTCAACCTCACCCCTGGTAACATACAGACAGTGTCCATCAAGTGCAAGTCTCGCTTACACCACCAAACATATGGCTATGGACCTGTCTCAGCACTCTCACACCATAGGGAGGGACAACATAAAATACAGTGCATTCCTTGAATGATACTATGAATTTTCACATTGAACTTGTTAAGACCCGGTTGGATACATCACAGTTTATTCATGTATGGACTTTAGTCCCGTCCCCCTCGATGCTTTCACAACCGTTTTACGACATAGCGTCTTTATCAATGGATCCACAAGGTTCTTTTCAGACCTTACACAATTTAGTGATATCACTTTCCTTCGAGTAGATCGTTTACGATCTTATGCCTGAGACGAATTGGTCTCCTCTTGCCAAACACATCAAGTGTGCAGTGTCCACACCACCCGTCACGGACTATGGGTTAGGTTAAAGCATCATGCTCAACCATCATACATGGCATTTTACACTGTATTGCAACAAAGTGGTACTTGAGAGTTAACCATTGCCAACGTCAATCACGAGTTGTTATCACCCCCACATTGAGGTATCTGCAATGAGCTGTTAAACAACTAACATCATCGCCTGCCAGCTTCAACAAAAGTTAGTATAACACAATAGTGAAGAAAACACCATATCTATAAAATCATATCTCCACCTCGAGTGCTCAAATAGTACACATATTGTATGCATATCTCATATACAACTGGCACGAAAGACCTATACTTCAATTTGTCACATTCACATCTCATCACAATTGTGAAATATTATCACTAGTTTAGGTCACAAAAACCATATACCCTTTTCCATCACACTCAGTGTGCATGCATTATTACTATTAAGGGTAGTTCAAGTCTTACCAATGTTGTATCAAATTTTTAGTGATATCAAGAGAAAGAGGTACAGAAGACCTTAATTCACACGATGCCTTTTACAATTCAACTTAAGGCAACCCAAGCCTCTACAAGGCTCTCGAGCCCAAGTGCTTAGCATCATCAAGCTATTTACACCGGCTTGGACAATCGCCAAAATAATATTTCTACCATAATCAATTTCCATAAGCTACCATAAGCTAGCTATAACTAGCAAACATAGGGAAAAACACAATAATCAGAAAAGATTATGATAAGACAATAGGCTCTTGGGTGCTCTTACAACCTCCCTCCCCCAATGGAATGTCTCACACTACATTCATAAGCCATTCAATTTTTCTACCTGCCAACTCAGTGTTTGAGGACAACTAAAATATGCAGGCTTCAGAGGGGTGTCACAAAACATAGCTCACTAATGAGCCGAAATACATTGTAATTAGTAAAATATCACTCATTGATATCAGACACCCAACACAACAAAGAGTCTATTACAATGTAAACCCCATTCATAGTACTTCTCTAGTACCTCAACAATTTAATTAGAACACTTTAATATTCATTATTTGAATCTATGTATGTAAGCTAGGTCTATCACTGACATATGAAATAATAGGATGAATGTTGTATTTTTCATCAAACCATAATGCTATCAATCACCTTAGGCATATTTAGCTTGAGACGCGTTGTCACATTTTTTTCCCCTCATGAAGTGAACACTAGGGTCATATAGTATGTCATCCAAATGATCAATACGAGCATAAAACATATGACAAGAACCCAAATAAGGTATCTAGACACAAGCTAAATACCAAGCCTATGATCAATCAAGGCTCACATTAGACCTACACCTTACTCTTTTCACAAAACTAAAAAAGAAGGCATGAAACAGTAAGCCTAAAAGGTACACAAGGCTCCAAGGACAACACAAATGTAGCATCTTTGTGCAGCAATTAGTCTTTTAACAGCTAGAAATCAGTAGCTACACAACATAATAGCAAGAACAAATCTAGTATTACATAACCCAGCATGCAAAAAGCCCATTTCATCATTATAACAATATGCTATCATCATCTCAAGAAACATGGACCAACATATGCAACTTGCTTCAAGCATAGTCATGGAAAACACATGAGACACATCAACATGGAGACTAATACACAAAACCATACATAGATTTTTCACAAAAAACTCACAAATCCTATTTTCCCTTTACAATGTTAAGCTATTTCAGTAGGCCACTCAAAACATGCAAGAAAATCCAATTCTCACATACGACATCTAAACTCATGGTTAAAACTCAAAAATGCAATAGTTCTGCCAACATAATGGGATTCAAGATTGTGCAGCTAGATATGCCTAACTTGAGAGTTGCCAACTCTTGGTTCAGGACTTCATTCCAGTAAGTTCACAATCAACCTCCAGCGTTAAACAAGCATTAACCACAACAATCACACAAAAATTGAAAAATACACAATTTAATTTTTGTACAGATGATCAGCCACACAATAGTAGCACCAGCACTATATGACCAAGGTTATATAAATATTTTTCCTTTTTTTTTTTAATCTATCCTTTGATTGCTGGTGTTGACTTTTATTTAGCCACTAACCTTCAATTTGTTCTTGAATACATACTCTACCACCAATTGATTTTACGCCCGTTAAGAATGTCTGCCGGTTTTCGTGAGTGATTAGTAATCTCGCTCCAAGACTAAAATCAATGTAACTTTTTCAAGTTAAGGTATTTTTATCTAACCTTTAAATTAGATTCTCTTTAAAGTAGGTAGCAACAGCAACGGGGCTTCTACTACAACCTCGAGGGTAATTTAGGGCAATTTTGTAGCTCGCATTGTTTGTAAATCATGTCTTGACTTTGACAACAACAATTTTCGTAGTGTCAATTACTGACTTCCTAATTAGAAAGCAGAATTATCAAATTACCCATCAACACCAGTAGGGAAAGGCATAAAGTGTTCTCCTTTTGCTAATTATTATTTTTTTTTCCTTTAAGTAATAGCTAGGCCAGGCATATCCATTTAAACATGAAGTTCTTGTACAGCAATAGGATCAAGTAATTACTAACCTTGTAACACCCAACAAAGGGTTTCTAAAAATTCACATATTAGAAGGACTAGAAAGCAGCAGCAACCAGCAATAACAGTAGAGTTCTCTCTCAATATAAATGAATATCAAAAACAGGTGCAGTTAGGGGGGGTTTTGAATAGAATCTATAAATATGGAAGAGATTAAATCCAGAAAGAAAGCTTATAAAGGATCAAATTAGAGGCCTTTTTTCTTATAAAAGGAAAACAAAATAAGATCCCCCAAGGGGTAACTTGGGATATGTTATGTCAGTGAGCCCATGTACCAATCAACCACCAGTCCACCTAAAAACTCAAAAAAATGCTCGTAAAAGAGTTGGGATGGGCAACTAGATTGAAACTCCAACCAAGATGCTATATGTATAAATATATATATAGGCTTTTTTAGAACTAAGATCAAGTTCACTTTTCCAGTACAAATCTTAACAGCAACAGCACAACATTTATAATGTTCTGATACGTTTTCCAATTATTTGATTTTTCAATTTTCAAATTGTTCGGTTTCAATTTAGACAATATATCATATAAATTCAACTTTAATTTAGCAAAAATATAATATATAAAAATTAGGTAATTGAACCTTTTTTTTCCCATTATATCAAGTCTAAGCACATACTAAAATTCTTGTTACCATGACTAACTGATAAAGTCATCTTTTAGATTGTTGAGAGAACTAATAATAAACTAGTACAAGCAGCAAATTACAGTATAAATATTGCAGTGAACTTTTATTAAATTACAATAAAATTACTGCAGCAAAAACTTGTAGTTAAATTTTAGTAAAAATGTAGTAAAGATGGCAGGAAAATTCAACAACAAAGGAGAGAGTACCAAAAGTGGGGAAGGAGGCTACAATACCGAAGAGTAATTAGAACATTCAACGAAGGAGAGAGTAATTAGAAAGATCTTACAAAATAATAATATCGCTCTGTGGTAAATGCCACTATCCTAAAAGACGATTTCCTCATTGCTCCGGTGCACACAGTATAACCGGCGGCCGTCCTCCAGGATTAACGCGATCTGACTCTTAACGTGCACTCGTTAATTGCCGGGTAGGAGTGCCTAAGAGCTTTGCCCAAATTTGAGTATTGAAATTGAGGAGAGAGAAACGGGGTATTGGTGGAAGGAAGGAGATCGAAGTTCCAGAGATTCTTTTGAATCGAAAACTGAGAGATAACCGCCGGTGCCGGTGGCATAACCGTAACCGGAGCTAGCTCTGGAGAGGTAAGAAAGGGAATCATGAGAATCAACACGAGTGAGGAGTGATTACACCATCTTTTTCTAGGTGTTGATGTTATAAAACAGGGGAGTTGAAAATGAGGAGCTTGCTGGGAGATGGAGATAGAAAGCCGAGTCAAAAGGTTAATCACTGATGATAAATATGACATAATGGTGTAGAAACAGCAACACATATTAAAGTCCAGGTGGAATAAATTTCAACCGTAATACATATTAAAAATTAGGTGCAATGAATTGTAATGATACAGTAATGGACGTAATAAATTACAACGGCTATAAACGGACATATTAATTAGTTCCAACGATCACAATTTTAATGACCCTAAACAGCTAGTAACGGGTAATATCCAGTAAATAGGCGCGGTTAAAATACTTTTCGTGAAATAAATATACCCATTAAAAAAAAAAGATCATCTACACAATTTTTCTAATGTAGGATACAGGTCCCCCATAAAAATAAAGGTTAGCTTGTATCATTTTTCCAACATTAACAGCCGAATTAAAATAGGATGGCCTAAATGGAGAATGGCCTCAGCGGCACTTTGCGTTAGAAAGTTTCCCTCAAAGCTCAAGGGAAGATACTATAAGACGGTAGTGAGGCCGGCCATGTCCTATGGGGCGGAGTGTACGGCGATGATATAACATCATACATAGAAGATGATGGTGGCGAAGATGAGGATGCTACGGTGGATGTGTGAATACACGAGGAAAGATAGGATTAGGAATAACGTCATAAGAGGTGAATTGGGCGTGGCCTCCATTGAGGATAAATTAAGGGAGCAACGTTTGAGGTGGTTTGGACATGTTAGGAGGAGACCGAGCACCGCTCCGGCCAAGAGATGCGAGCACCCACCTACTACGCTAGGCAAAAGAGGGAGAGGTAGGCCAAAGAAGAGATGGCTGGAGACAATCAGACAAGACCTCACCCACCTAGACCTTCGGGAGGAGATGGCCTTAGATAGAGCCCAATGGAGGGCTAGTATAGGAGTTGATGATATAGCAGCGTAGAGTAGGGTGGTCCAACTTCTGTGCTACCTCTAGCGTTCCTAGGCCTTTAGGGGAGTCAGCATTTGGCGCACTTATGTGCGATCTAAGCTCCTGATTGATTATATGCTTATTGATTATTGTTTATCTGTTTATTGGTCTATCTCCAATATGCTATTTCTCTGCCTTAGGCCTAGCCTTGCCCTGCTTTTATTCTTATTTGCTCTCTTGTTGATAGGCTGCCAGAATGCACAGACACTGACAAGCTTTTCAGGTTGGAGTCTTAGGAAACAGCCTCCCTTCTGGGCAGCCCCAAAAAGGGGGAAGGCTGCGTACATCTACTCCTCCCAAACCCTGCCTGTGTGGGAGCCCTTTAAGGCACTGGGTTGTTGTTGTTGGTATTTTATAAATTGGTATTGTGAAATCATGCCAAAAATAACTAGATCAAGAAAATGTTATTAGGGTGATATTTTAGCTTGATTAGAAAATTATGCATTAAAAAAAAAAAAAACCAAATAAGGCAACCAAATCAATCTAACGACCAAAATGTTGAAAAACCACCTGGGCATGCTGAATGTGGACACACAGAATGGATATGTCGACACACAAACATACAAGTGTCAAAGCAAGCTACTTTGTGTCGACACACATGTTTGTGTGTTAACACACCGATAGACACATAGCCCTGCGACAGCTCTAACAGCTACATTTTCATATCTAATTTCTTTCCAATTTTTTAGAGGCTTCCCAAAGGCTGTATTGCCTCCATGGCTTATATAGGGCTTAAGTTCTTTGATAAAATTATCCAATTCTTCAAGTTTTCATTGATCAAAAAATTATTGTGTTTTACTTGTGTTTTAAAGTTCTAATCTCTTGCTTTCTTAAAACTTTTCTTGAGCATCACTAATTCTCTTTGATTGTGTTTATTAAGCTTTATT
This sequence comes from Simmondsia chinensis, assembly GCA_018398585.1. Lineage (NCBI taxonomy): Eukaryota > Viridiplantae > Streptophyta > Magnoliopsida > Caryophyllales > Simmondsiaceae > Simmondsia > Simmondsia chinensis. The sequence goes on from JAGTTD010000001.1 coordinate 21,868,807, forward strand.
GGTATATCTTTAACTTTTGCTAAGTTTGACTAATTGTCAAATCACTCTGTCAAGTGTGAGTGTTTTAGTGCTTAAATTTACTTTACTGTAAAGGTTGGATCCTGAGCCTACTGTTATAAAATGATCGGTTGTAAAAGGTTAGTCATAAGCCTATATAGAAAAAGACCGGTTGTAAAGGTTGGATCCTAAGCCTGAATTTTTAAAGGGATCATCAAGCTTAGTGAAAGTCCCAAGTGAAAAAGAGTAGTCACTTGGGGAATGGACTAGCTTATAGGTTAGATGTGAACCACTATAAAAATATTTTTGTATCATTCTCTTCTTTCCTTTGCTTTTTATATTTGACATTTATTATTTGTTTTTTAATTTAATTTTTAGTTCTTAAAATTTAAGTTTTTCAATTTATTGCAAAGGAACTTAATTCACCCCCTTTTAGATTGCTCTTTGGACCTTCAATTGGTATCATAACAAGTACTCTTTTTTTTTTGTCTAACAACCTTAAAGTGATCCTTATGGAAACCTTTGAACCTATTATAACTGATGGCCTATCAATCGACAAACCTCCAGTTTTTAATGGTAAAAACTTATGTGATTGGAAACTTAGGATGAGACTTTTTATTACATCTATTGATTTTTGACTTGTGGCTAATCACTAAAAATGGAGATTTTTCTCTTTCAACGAATGAAGGAAATACAATTGTTGATAAATTTAAAAATGAGCTTGTCCAATATGACGACATAAAACTTGAGAAAAATGCTAAATCTCACTTCCAATTATGATACACAATTACTCCCAATGTATTTAGTCATGTCAAAAATTGCAAGACCACAAAGGACATTAGGGACAAACTTGAAGCCAATTTTTAAAGAAAGTTGGAATAAGAATCCATTGATAAAAGTGAAGAGGAGCAAGAGAATTCGTGCCTCATGGCCATTGAATCCAAAGAAGAAGAACTTGAAAAAGATGAGGTAAATGATTTATCTTATTATGAGCTTATAGCTAGTTTTCATGAGTTATATGATGCATTTGAAAAATTGAGAACCAAATACTCTTCTAAGAAAAAGGAGCTACTAAAAGGGTTAAACCAATGTTTAGTACTTAGGCTTGAAAATGAATTTTTGAAAACTAAAGTAGAGTCAATGAATGATCAAGTTAAAGCATTAATCAATGAAAAGCAATTTTTGAAAGAAAAGCTCTTTTCTAACAAAAATAAAAATAAAGAATCCAAGAAAGATGAATTATTGCTTAAAGAGAACGAGTCTTTGAAAGAACAAGTAGAAGAACTCCCATAAATTTTAAGTAATTTTCTCAAGGGTAAAGAAACACTTGAAAAAAAATACTCTTTTCTCAAAGATCCACTTACAATAAAGAGGGAATCGGGTCTAATGGAAGTGCTCAAAAGAAAAAAATTGAATATACTTTTTGTCAAAATCTCCTCACCACCAACCAACTCTATAAGATGTTATTATTGCAGTGATCACGGGCATATTGTGTATCAATGTCAATTTAAAAAGAATTTGAGAAACACCAAGATGGTTAAGGTTGCAAAGGGATCTAGACGAACAAAGGTCAAGACTAACAATGAAGGACCCAAGAAAATTTGGGTACCAAAAGTTCGTTAAATTGTGTAGGTATGCTTGAAGATTTAGAATAAAAATCAAAAGTGATGCTTGGATAGTGCTTGCACAAGAAATATAACTGGAGATAAATCCAAGTCCACTTCTATAAACTAAGGAAAGAAAAGCTCACTTTCAACAAGAAGAAATGAGAAATTCTTTTTGTTGGTATTGTTGTTTCTATTTCTTCTCCCTGCATTGATGATGGATTATTTGTTTATGGTCTTATGCATAATCTTCTAAACATAGTCAACTATATGATAAAGGTTATTATGTGCATTCTTGAGTCATCTAAATGTATAATGGCACATGTTTATATGAATGAAGTAATACTTGATTCATTGGGATGTGATAATGTATGTATTCTTTATCTTGAGTGTGTGAACTTTGTGAAATGTTCAAATTTGTTGAATGAAAATGATCCTTAGATATGGCATAGAAGCATTGGACACACTAATACGGACTTAATTTCAAAAGCCTCGAAAATTCATCGAATTAGACAACTACAAAAGCTTATTTTTTTTATTTTAAAAAAAAAAGGATCATATTCGTGATGCATGACAATGTGGGAATCAAAACCAAGAATACAATTTCAAGCTTAAGGAATCTTAAACTCTTACATGTAGACTTGTTTGGTCCTTCTAAACGTTTGAGTTTTGGTGGAAAATGATATGGACTTGTAATTGTTGATAATTACTCATGTTTTACATGGTGCTTATTCTTTTCTCATTAGAGTGAAGCATTTGAAAATTTTGAAAAGTTTCGCAAATTAGTGCAAAATGAAAACATTTTAAAAATCATTTCAATTAGAAGTGATCATGGAAGGGCATTAAAGTGAGAATTTTGTAAAATATTGTGATTAATTAGAAATCCACCACAATTTTTTGACTCATAGAACTCATCAATAAAATGGAGTAGTTGAAAAAATAGAACTCTTGAACAAATGGCATGAACCCTGCTTTGTGCAATAATTTGTAAAACTCTTTTTGGGCCAAAGGCATTAACGTTGCTTTCTACATTCTAAACTGAGCTTCGATAAAGCCTATTTGGAAGAAAACGTCCTATGAACTTTACAAAGGAGCAAAATCAAATATTGCATATTACAAACCATTTGGGCGTAAATGCTTCATCCATGACTATGGTAAAACTAATCCAGGTAAATTTGATCCAAGAAGTGATGAAGGCATATTCATTAGATATTCTCTTACTAGCAAAGCACATAGAACCTATAATAAATGGTTAAGGGTACTAGAATAGTCTATACATATTGTATTCATTGAAACTAAAACTTGTCCACCAAAATTTCTTGTGATGATGATGATACAGCGATCAAATCAACAAACATGATGCCCTCATCCGAGGAGTAAGAAAAGGCTTAACTCAAAGCTCCAACGGACAAATAAAAAATAATGTCAAAAATATACAATCCAAAGGGGAAGTCATAGTACATGTTATTGGAAATTCTTGAAGCATCACCCAATGAGTAAAATCATTGGTGATCCCTCCAAATGTGGTAAGAAACAAGATAAGGCTAGTAGCTAAAAGCCATAAACTAAGAAGAAGATATAGACTACAAAGAGACCTTTGCACTTGTTGTTAAATTAGAAGCTATTAGATTGTTATACGCCTTTGCTTCATTCAAAAGTTTTGAACTTTTTCAAATGGATATGTGAAAAGTGCATGTTTGAATGGTTTTATTGAAAAAGAAGTTTATGTTGATTAATCACCTGGTTTTGAAGATGACAAATTCCTCAATCATATTTTTAAACTCAAAAAGCCTTTTTATGGTATAAAAGATTGAGTTCATTTTTAATCCAAAATGGATTTTTTAGAGGGAAGCTTGGCACCACACTTTTTATCAAATACTCTAGAAATGATATTCCCATTGCGCAAATATATGTTGATGATATAGTGTGTGGTGCTACTAACCTATCTATTTGTGAAGAATTTGCAAATCTTATTAGTAGGGATTTGAAATTAGCATGATAGAAGAAATCAACTACTTCCTTAGACTACAAGTCAACCAAGCCAAAGAAGAAAATCAAGCGAAGTACATCAAGAAGATACTTAAGAAGTTTGGCATGGAAAATTTCAAAAGCGACTGCAATTCCAATGAGCTCAATACTCAAGCTAGACATGTATATAAAAAATAGGTAAAAGGGAAGATCAAAGGCTACATAGAGGTATGATTGGATCCCTTCTTCACCATACCACGAGTTGACTCGATATTTTATTTAGTGTGTGCTTATGAGCTTAGTTTCAAGCATGTCCAATAGCCTGCCGTGAAAAGAATTTTTTCAATACCTAGTTGATACTTAAGTCTTGTTTTACGCCAAGTGTGATTTCCTTGAGCTAGCTAGATATAGTGATGCATATTTTGCTTCACCAATTTCTTTGGTCATGCTTTAGGGTCAAAGTTAAGCCAAAGAAAAACAAAGAAAAAAAATATTGCCTCGCCCTCAATAGAAGTTAAATAAATTGCCCGTGGAAATCATTGTGCTCAAATATTGTGATTAATGAATGAATTTGATAATTAAGTCATTTATATTGACTATGTTCCCATTATGTGTGATAATACTAGTACAATGTGCTTATCCAAAACTCCGACTTAACATTTTAGAACTAATCATATATGGGGAGACATCATACCATTTGTGATTATGACCCACAAATGATCAACAACTAGATAATTTTACTATGTCTAGATGTAGAACTATTTAGTGACACTGGAAGTAGAATTGACATGGGAAAATATGATTACTTGATCGTAATTACTTGTTTGCACTAATTTCATACGCATAGTCATATTGAAAATGAGTCTCAAAGCTCAATATATTGGTGCTTAATTGTTTGAATATCATTATCCAATTTAAGAAGATATTGTGCTTAGAATGTTTTCCTTGGAATCTTCAAAAGTCTACTCATCTTCAATCTATATTTGGAACAAAGTTTCTCCAATGTCCATTTAACATGAATATTCTCTCACATTTTTGTTCATAAGATATTGTAAATGTTTTATGAGAATTGCAAAACTTCAAGCAAATTTAAAAATCTTGCTTTGTGAAAAATTATTCATGTTCACCCTGTTGAGGATACGAGAATATTATTAAAAAAAAAGGTGAAATATTATATAAAAAAAGGGTGAAACTATCCATAATATTTCCAGCTACATGTGTAAAAACTAATTTTACATTTTAAACTTTAAAGTATAAATCCCCTTATTGCTTTTTGTTAATGACAAAGGAGGAGAGAGATTGGTGCTATTTAAGTCGGTTTGAACAATGCGCAAATATTTCTTTGTCAAAATACTTGCTATATATCATCAAGGAGGAGAGAAATATGAAACACAATATGCAAATCATTGCTTGTCAAAATATTTGCTATATCATGAAGGGGAGAGAAATATCAAACAAATTGCATTGAATTGATTTATTCTCTTTTTGTTAGTGACAAAGGAGGAGAGAAGTTGGTGTTTGCTTGAGTTGTGGTAAAAATGATCTTAATATTGAGCTATTAAATGTTTAATTCGTACAATGCACCAACATAGAGGGAGACAATTGAGTTTGATCTTTAACATGCCAAACAATACTTCGTGACTTGATATAAAATGGGTATTTGCATGATTTGATTGGTTAATACTTTTATAGTGAGTTCAATACTTTAACTTTCATATGTTTAAGAAAAAACACAAAATCTTTGTCATAATCAAAAAGGAGGAAATTGTTGGCCCTAAAGGCCATTTACTTTATAATTTTGATAATAGCAATCATTTAGTTAGTCATTGTATTTAATTGTTCTAATCTTATTTGAAAATAACTTGTAAGAAAGCTACGATAAATTAAGATAGATCATATGTTGATACGAAATTTTCCAAGATGACGGATCAAGAAGAAAATGATCAAAGTTGAAGAAAAGATTCATCCGAAATGAAGAGAATGAGATCCCAGTCCACGTGCTTGAAGTTGTTTGTTTTTATTTTTTAGGACTTAAGATTATGATATATCAATTGAGTCAAAATCTCAATGTTGATATGCCATGCTCCAACAAAAATGTTTTTGAAATACTTTTAAAATTTGATTTCCAAATGTTATTTGAAAAACACTCAAATCAAATCCAAGCCAATTAAATTTTTCAACAAGGATATTTTATAAATTGGCAATGTGAAATCAGGCCCAAAATAACAAGATCAAGAAAATTTTATTAGGGTTATATTTTAGCTTGATTAGAAAATTATTCATTCAAAACAATAAGCCAAGTAAGGTAATCAACTCAAGTTAAAAGTTAAAATGTTGAAAAACCACCCCAGACATGCTGAGTGCCGACACACAGAATGGATGTGTTGACACACAGACATATAGAAGCCAAAGCAGGCTTCTGTTTGTCGACACACAGGTTTGTGTATCGACACCTAGCTCTGCAATAGCTTTAACGGCTACATTTTAAATTCGATTTCTTTCCAATCTTTTATAAAAGTTTTCCAATGGCTTTATTGTCTTCTTGGCCTATAAATAGAGCTTAAATTCCTTCATAAAATTATCCAATTCTTCAAGTTTTCATTGATTATATTTTTTTGTGTCTTACTTGTGCTTTAATGTTTTAATCTCTTATTTTACTCTTCTTGAGCATTCCTAATTCTCTTTGATTGAGTTTATTGAGCTCATTGGGCATATCTTTAGCTTTTTCTAAGCTTGATTACTTGTCAAATCACTCTTTCAAGAGTGATTCTTTCAATGCTTAAATTTACTTTCATATAAAGGTTAGATCCTGAGCCTAACATTATAAAAGGATCGGTTATAAAAGTCTTGAGCCTATGTACAAAAAGACTGGTTATAAAGGTTGGATCTTAAGCCTAACTTTTTAAAAGGATCATCAAGCTTAATAAAAGGCTCAAGTGACAAGGAGTAGTCACTTGATGAGTGGACTAGCTTACGGGTTGGAAGTGGACCACTATAAAAATCATTTTGCATCGTTTCCTTCTTTCCTTTGCTTTTTATATTTCACATTTATTTTTTATCTTTTAAATTTAATTTTGGCTCTTTAAGTTGAAGGTTTTCAATTTATTACAAAAGAACCTAATTCAAGCCTCCTCTTATGCTACGCTTTGGACATTCAAGAATAAATTTATTTATCTCATAAACAAATAATTTATATATGAATTCATTTTAAATATTTTCAAACAATGCTTAAGCTGAGGCTTGGGATGTGACATCAAGAACAACTTAATTCTAGCTCTAAATAGGTCAAATCTAATCATCAACTCTTGATGACATTGATTACTATTTAACAACACTTAATTTCACTAAATAAATGTTGTTGCACTCTAGAATTAAATATATTCATTGAAGAATTCCCAAATAATTTTTATTATTATGATCAACGCCTCTATTAGTTATCCACGAGCAAAAATAACTTTAACTACTATCATTATTTTTCTCACATCTTTCACTGTAGTTTTCGACTTGCCCTTATCGAACAATTCAATAATACAGAAAACAATTGCTATGGTAATTTCAAATGTTAAATATATGGAATACTTTGACCAACTAAGGGGATAACTTTGTCTCATAAGAGACTATAGATTCCACGTGAAATACCTATTCCCCCTACACTTTATGCCGTTACCCAACACATGTAAGATTTAAGTCAACGCATTATGACCACTCCTGTTAGCAAATCAAAGCAACGAACAATCCATGCTTTGGTTCAGACTATTTTCTTGATTTAGAGTTATTGTCATACAGAATTAATTATTTCTGATAGCAGTTAAGAAACAGATAATTCAGGTGGTCTAGCTCAGTGTTTCAATCTTATTGACAACACCAATATGACACCCTTGGATCCCTATCCATATGACCAAGAGCAGTCATCTAAAGTATCATATTATGGTCTTATCAGACAAATTGTCCAAACTTATCACCGACTACGAACATACTTTGATAACATATCACTAATTTGATTTATGTTTATCTGTGGCTTAATGTCATTGACCACTTAAACAAAACTTGACATGTCATCTTGGACTACATCCATCTCATGGAACGTTTTAGAAAACATTCACACGCATATTTGACTTGTAAGACATCATCAGATAATAAATAAATAAAACAATTTTATTTATTTAATATTTAAAACTAACTAAATGAATTTTCTAGGACACTAATTCCAACAATCTCCCACTTATCCTAAACTCAACTACTGCATTGCGTAATTATCCCCTAGGGATTAGTCAACTCTTTAACTATAAACTTAATATCGATGTCTCATTGTCCAATTCTTTTGCCCACAAACTTTGATCTACTAGGAACCTTCTAGGTAAAGTAGTATATTTAACAATCATAGCTATCAAATACCCAACTTCCATAGTAAAATAAGCAATACATGACTTCTTCATTCTTCACCATCTAATGACTCCCACTATATGGGTAAACCTAGACTTCTGATGTAAAAACAAACAACCTATGATAAACTCAACATCCATTCTTTGAATCACGCTAAAGCTTGATCCTAAGAATATAGTGTGCTTATCTTGGCTCTTTTATTTTACACTAACTAGACAATTAAATATTTACAGGTCATAGCAATTCTACACCATTCTTATGTTGAGACGAATTTCTAAAATTTTCTCTAATTAATTAGATTAACATAGCAGAATGGTTTAAAATTGCTAATTTTATACTTACACGTGATTTGAAATTCCTATTTTTAAATCTACACATTTAAAATCCCAAATTTTAAATCTACAGGCCTCTATTTCAAAAACATTCATAGTCATAACATGTACATAAACTAGCATAATAAGAATACTGTAAATAAACAGAAAAATAAAAAACTAAATGGAAAAGGAAAGAAGAATACCAAGAAATTACTCCAATATATAGAAAATCGAGGCCTAGAGACCTTCTACTCAATCTTCTTAAAAAAACTAGAGTATGGACTCCAAAAAATGTTAAAATTCAGAGAAAAAATTTCAACAAAAATTTTCTCTCTTTTAGTTCACCGAAAGTTAACACTTTTGAAAACTTTTAATTTTGATTGGATACTAAACCTTAACTTCGGGACCCCTATTTAAAGTAGGCTACTGGAGCTAAAAATACGACAAAACCAATGTGGGAAGCATGAAAAACAATAAAACAAAAATAAGACAATGCAAATGCGATGCCATATCATTCAAGGCATAAAACGCGTTTTTGACACGTCAAAAACTGACACATGGTGGCTTGTGATTGGTTCGTGACTTCTGGTGGGGATTGCCCCGTTGGGGCTGCCCTGGAATGCTCCTATGGTCCGCGCTCAAAGGCGCGGATTGCTTTTGTGTTGCCCCATCGTGCACTAGTTGACCAGATCGGTGCGACACGGATCGCCACTGTTTTTTATTCTTTTTTTGGTTTTATTTCCCACATGTAACAAAATATCTTATCAATTTTAATTTTAAATTATTTTATTTTCTAATTTTTAAGTTTTATTAATGTAATGGATAATGTTTAGCAAATTAAATTTACTCATCTCATAAATTCTTTAATATTTTTCTAATGGCATTTCAAATAGAGGCTTGCACAGGGAACTCAGGAATAATCAAACTCTAACTCCAAATGGGTTAAATTAATTACCGTCTCATGATAAAATTTAATTCCCATTTAATAGGATTTAATTCCACTAAATAAATCCCACTAAACCCTACACTTAAATCATTTATTCGATAATTCCCAAACAGACTATATTGACAACAACCCTCTATGAGATATCCATGACGAAAAATAATTATAACTACTACCCTTATTTTACTCACAACTCTTCCATTAGTTACCGACTCGCCTTTTTTTGTATGATTCATTTATACTGAAACAAATTCATTGTATAAGGTCCAAATGTCAAACACTTGGAACACTTTGGCCAAAGTTTTCCAATTAATTCAAACACTTGCAAAACAACTAAGGGGACATATGTATCTCATAAGATACTATGGATTCCATATTGAATGCCTGATCCCTATCATACTTCATGTCGTTACCCTAAGCATGAGGACTTTGGCAATTTATCGAGAACTTACGTAAAGTACACCAAGACAAGTAACATTCCATGCATAGCTCCAAAATACTCTCAGGATTTAGAGTCATTGTTCAAACAGTACATCATGAATCACTCCGTTCTGATAGTAGTCTAGAAGCAAGTAACTTGCATGGTCTAACTTAGTGCATTAATCTTATTGCACACACCAACATAATACTTTGGATCACCATCCATACAATCGAGATAGGTCATTCCAAAGTTGTCACTGACTACAAGTTATTTTTTTTTTTTTTTCAAATAGCATTTCATTCCATTTGTTCCAAGTCTATCTGTGGCTTAATCTCTTAATCCACTTACAATAAACATGTAAATGTAGTCTGAGGACTAAATCCATACCATGGATGTTACTCAAAAGAAAATCACATGTAATATATATATATATATATATATATATATATACACACACTCACTTACACAAATTTAATGAGAAAACGGCTGCAACTCAAATTTCATTTTATACTATTGTAATAATTGTATGATCATTTCATATTTTCAATACACTGTTCCTAACAATCTCCCACTTCTCCTAAACCTAATTTACTATACACTTTATTTCCATCCCTTCTAAATGCAATTCAAAGATCTTATGAATCAAAGTCTTTGTAGAAGGATCTACAAGGTTTATATCTCGTATCTATCTTCAAGATTGCTATCTCACCCTTCTCCACATAGTCTCTAATGAGGTGAAATTCCCTTTTAATGTGTTTGGACGTCTTGTATCTTCTAGGCTCTTTAGAATCAGCCACTGCACCCAAGTTGTATAAAAAAACTATAATTGGTGTTAGACCATTTCTAATAACCTCAAGATCTTTCAGGAACTTCCTGAGCCAACATACCTCCTTTGCAGCTTCTGAAGTTGCAACATATTCGGCTTCCATGGTTGAGCAAGCAATATAAGACTGCTTGACACTCCTCCAACTGATGGCTCCACCTCCATGGGCAAAGACATATCTAGACGTCGAATGTCTAGCATCTCTATTTGACTGAAAGTCTGAATCAGTATAGCGAACTGGAACAAACTCGTCCCTATGAAATATTACCATATAATATCTAGGTCTTCTCAAGTACATGAGAATATGCTTCACTGCCACCGAGTACATCAAACCCTGTTTAAACTAATATCTACTAACCATGCCTACAGCATAGCAGATATTTGGTGTCGTGTACAACATGGAATACATGAGGCTTCGCACAGTCGAAGCATATGGAACATTCCTCATATGTTCTTCCTCTTAAGGTGTCTTAAGACACTGCTATAAAGAAGAAAGGACTCCATGTCTAAAAGGTAAAATCCCTTTCTTAGGGTCCTTCATGTGATACCTTGGCAACATCTTGTTAATATAAGTGGCTTAAGAAAGACTCAACATCCTACCCTTACGATCTCAAAAAAGCTTAATCCTAAAAATATTGTTGCCATCTCCAAAATCCTTCATATCGAACTAACTTGACAACCAAATTTTTACAGCTGATAAGACACCTGCATCATTCCCAATGAATAGTATGTTGTCCACATATAACACTAAGAATGTCACTAATTTCTAATGATGTCGTTAGTACGTGCATAATTCATCAACTAATTGCTCAAACCCTTCAGACTTAATCACTTCATTGAATCTAATATTCCATGAGCATGACGCTTACTTCAGCCCATATATGGGCTTCTTCAGTTTGCATACCATATGTTCCTGATTTTTGCCAATGAAACCGTTTACATGCACCACATAGATGTCTTCTTCAAAACAACCATTCAAAAAGGCCGTTTTGGCATCCATTTGGCAAATGTCATAATCATAATGAGTGGCAATAGATAGGAGTATCCTTATGGACTTTAGCATGGCCACTGATGAGAAGGTCTCATCATAATTGATTCCTTTCTTTTTGGTAATACCCTGAGCAACCAATCTTGCCTTAAAGGTTTTCACCTTCCCGTCCACACCTCTTTTTTTCTTGTAGACCCATTTACATCGAATGGGTAATGCCCTCCAGCGCCTCTACAAGTTCCCGGGCCTGATTAGAATACATAGACCCTATCTCAGATTTCATTATCAAGACCCACTAGTTAGCATTCTTGTCTTCAATTGCCTCATTGTAGCTAAGAGAATCAGACTCAATGTCACTGTCAACCATTAAGGCTCCTGCCATGAATCTGTTAGGCACCCTGACAATCCTCCCACTATGCCTAGGCTTTCTTGTACTTGGGACATACTCGGTCCTATTCGCAGGTGTATCTAATACATCTACTGTGTCCCAAGATGTCACGAGCTATTTAGAAATAGTGTCATTATCTCTCAATTCCTCCAGCACTACGCTACTTTTTCTTTTGTAGTCTACTACAAAATCTTCCCCTAAAAATCTAGAATTTACACTTACAAACACCATTTATTCAGAATGACTGTAGAAAAGACCACCCTTAGTTTCTTTGGGATAACCAACAAACATAGACACCTTCGTCCTTGATTTCCACTTGTGAGGGTTCTTTTTCAACACATGTATTGGGCAACTCCAAATGCGAAGATATCCTAAACTAGGCTTTTGCCCGGTCCACAACTCCATAGGTTTTTTAGGAACTAACTTAGATGGAACTAAGTTAAGGAGATATGCTGATGTTTGCAAGGCATAACCCCAAAATGAGATTGGTAAAGTAGCATGACTCATCGTGGACCATACCATCTCTAACAATGTCCTATTCCTTCTTTCTGTAACACCATTCTGCTGCAGATTACCTGGAGCACAAAGCTGAGATCTTGTCCCACTTGCCGTTATGAAATCTAGAAACTCTTTTGAAAGGTATTCTCCACCTTAATCTGATCGAAGTGACTTGACTTGTTTACCTAATTGCTTCTCTACTTCAGTTTTATACTCTTTGAACTTTTCAAAAGAGTCTGACTTATGTCTCATTAGGTAAATATATTCATAACTAGATTAATCATCTGTGAATGTGATGAAGTACTGATACCCACCTCTTGCTCGAACATTCATTGGCCCACATACAACTATGTGAACCAGCTCAAGCAATTCATTGACCTTGTTGACTTTACTCTTAAAGACAGACTTGGTCGTTTTGCCTTCTATACAGGATTCGCAGACTGGAAAGGACTTCAAGTCCAAAGGTTTTATTAGTCCATCTTTGACCAATCTTTTGATCCTATTTGAATTAATGTGACCTAAACAATGGTGCCATGTGAAGGCATTATCCCATTTAGGGTGTTTTTTTAAAAGATTGAACCAGTGAGCTTGTGTTAGATTCATTCGAATATTTATCTGAGTTTTGATTAGGAAATAACATGAATAAACCATCCACACATGTACTTTTGTAAATAAACAATTTATTTCTCATAATAACAAGTTCAGAACCAAAATTAACTAAATAACCATTATCCACTAAACGAGACACAAAAATCAAATTCCTGCGCAATGCTTGTACAAATAAACAATCCTTCAAAATCAAAACCCTACCACTAAAAACTAAGCTAGCATCTCGTACTCCTAGGTTTGCAACTTTTGTACCGTCTCTAACAGTCAGGTATACCTCTCCATCATGCAGCCCCCTGGTTAGCATGAGCCCCTGTAACATATTACAGACATAATCAATTGAACCTAAGTCCACACACCAAGAACCTAGTCGACTCTCATCTACGCATGACTCAACTAAGTGAGATACCAACATACCTTACCCAGATGGTTTGGCAGTCTTTGCAGGAAGGGTAGCTAAGTATTTGGTGTAGTTCCTCTTCTAGTGGCCCATTTTGCCACAAAAGAAACATTCCCTTTGTTGGCTTCTTATGTGGTTTAGCCGCTACATTAGCAGCCTTGCCTTTCCCTTCTTTCAAGTCGAACCCTTAGATTGCTTACTTCAACTAGACCTTAATGCTTGGGTCAAGTGGACAGTCCCTTTAGCCCGCATCACGCCCTCTGCTACTTGCGGCTCCTTCATCAGTTCAGGCAATGAATAATCTTTATTATTCATTGTGAAATTAAGCCGGAACTGAGTGAATGAGCTGGACAGAGAACTAAGGATGATGTCTTGCTGAGACTGACGGTCAATCTTAGCACCAAGAATTTCTAGCTCAGATAAACACGTCATCATCTTCATGGCGTGTTCCAGAACTAGTGTTCCTTCTAACATTCTCATGTCGAGGAGCTTCCGCATCACATCTTGTCTAGCTGCCCTGTCCTGGCCATCAAACATTTTCTTTAAATGTTTGATCATCTGAGCTATTGTTTCCATCTCAAGCATTTGATGCTTGATGACATTTGACACAAAGTCTAAAATGTGGCATCTAGCTAACTCATTAGCCTTTTGCCTACATTCGCAATGCTCCTTAACAACAGTTGTAGAATTAGCAGTGGGCACCATAGGACGAGCATCAGTGAGAACAAGAGGCTGGATATAAAATCTATCTTATTTCCCTTGTTGTTTAATAAAATTTCTATTTTATTCAATCTCAAGTCTATTATTTTGATCTTACTACACCTGTCATACATATTATGAATGTAATAAGAGGCTAGCTCTAATACCAATTATTGGGAAGAATTTCTAAAATTTTCCCTAATTAATTAGTTTAATGCAACAGAACGGTTTAAAATTGCTAATTTTAAATCTATGGGCCTCTACTCTTAAAACATTCATAATAATAACACGAATATAAACTAGCATAATAAGAATACCATAAATAAATAGAAAAACTAAAAACTAAAAGGAAAAAGAAAGAAGAATACCTTGAAAATGCTCCAATATATAGAAAACTGAGACCTGGAGACCTTTTATGCAATCTCCTTAAAAAAGACTAGGGTGTGGGCTCCGAAAAATATTAAACTGAAGAGAAAAAATTTAGCATAATAAGAATACTATAAATAAATAGAAAAACTAAAACCTAAAACAAAAAAAAGAAAGAAGAATACCTGAAAATTGCTCCAATATATAGAAAACCGAGACCCAAAGACCTTGTACGCAATCTTTTAAAAAAAACCCCGAGTGTGGGCTCCGAAAAATATTAAACTGAAGAAAAAAATTTTCAACGGAAATTTTCTCTCTTTTAGTTCTCTGAAAGTCAACACTTTCAAAAAACTTTTAAATTTGATTGGATACTAAACCTTGACTTCGGAACCCCTATTTATAGTAGAATATCGAAGTGGAAAAAATAACTGATGTGGGACACATGAGAAACAATAAAACAACAACAAAGCCATACGAAAATTGACACCGTATCATTTAAGACGTAAAATGCGTTTTTGACATGTTAGAAACTGACATGTGGTCGCTTGTGATTGTTAGCGCGGATCGCCCCATTAGGGATGCTCGGGAGCATGCCACATGGCATGTTCCTATTGGTCTGCACCCGAGGGCACGTATCACTCTTGTGTTACCCCTAGCGCGTGATTGGTCAAATCTGCGCAATGCAGATTGCCACTGATTTTGATTTTTTTAATTTTAAAATTATTATATTTTATAATTTTTAACTTTTATTCATCTAATGAATAATATTTAGCAAAATTAAATTTACTAATCTCGTAAATTTTTTAATACTTTTCTGATGGCATTTAAAACAGAGGCTTGCACATGGACCTCAGGGATAATTGAAATCTAGCTCCAAATGGGTTCAATTAATTACCGTCTCATGATAAAATTTAGTTATCATTTAATGGGACTTAATTCCACTAAATAAATCCTACTGAACTCTAGAGTTAAATTATTTATTCGATAATTCCCAAATAGACAATATTGACAGCAGCCCTCTATGAGATATCCATGACCAAAAATAATTATAACTACTGCCATTATTTTACTCACAACTTTTCCATTAGTTACCGACTCACCCTTTTTCAAAAAATTCAATTATGCTTGAACAAATTCATAGTATAAATGCCAAAAGTCAAATACCTGAAACATTTTGGCCAAAGTTTTCGAATTAATTCAAACACTTGCGAATGAACTAAGGGGACATTTATATCTCATAAGAGGCTATAAATTATATATTGAATATCTGATCCCTGTTACACTTTATGTCATTACCCAGTGCGGGTGGAACTTCGGCCATTTATCGAGGCCTTACTTATAGTTCACCAAGATAACTAACATTTCATGCATAGGTCCGAAATACTCATAGCATTTAGCCGTCATTCAAACTGTATATCTTGAATCACTCATTTTCAATAGTAGTCAGAAACAAGTAACTTACATGGTCCAACTCAATGCATTAATCTTATTGCACACCCCAACATAACACTTTTGGATCACCATCGACATGACTACGATAGGTCATTTAAAGTGTTAAGTTATATCCTTAGCAGAAAAGTAGCCCAAACTTGTTACTGACTGTGAGTTTTTTTCACATAACATTTCATTCCATTTGTTCTAAGTCTGTCCATGGCTTAATCTCATAATCCACTTAGAACGAACATGAATATGTAGTTTAAGGACTACATCTATCTCATGGATGTTACTTGAAAGAAAATCACATGCAATATAATATACTCACTGACACAAACTTAACGACGAAATTACTGGAACTCAAAATTCATTTTATAATAAAGTAATGATACATTTGGATTTTCCTAACATCTTATTGAGTAATCCCATCTATATACACCAGTTAGAAAGTCACTACTTTCTTGTCATTTCATTCGTACACTCATGATTCACTAATCGTTGATTCAAATCCATAAAACTTGATAGCGTTCCTTAAATCTACTTTTCAATGAATAAGAGGCTTATTAAAGCCTACAAATAGACTACCTCAGGTTATGTACTATATGCTCCTGACTCTTGGCAACAAACTTGTCTCGCTGTATCATATATATAACATTCTCAAGATGACTATTCAAAAAACGTCATCTTGATTTCTATTTCATATATCATCACAATGAGATATAATGGATAAGAGCATCCTTATGGACTTAAGTATAGCATCCGGCTAGATGGTCTTATCAAAGACGATTCCTTCCTTGAGGGCACAACCCACTGCCATCTATCTAGTTTAGAAGATCGCAACCTTCTAGTCCACTCAACTCTTTACTCTTGCAGATCCATTCAGATCCAATCTAATGGACTTAATGTCTTTCGATGCCTCTACAACTTCCCATACTTAGTTAATATACAATTACTCTAAGTTAGGCTTTATGTCCCTGACCCATTGGCCTGCATCTTTATTGTTTAGAGTTTCATTACAGTCTAGAGGATGAGATTCATTATCACGCTTAATCGTTAAGGTTGAAGAGATGAATCCATCAAGTGACCCTAATCATCCTCCCACTTACACCAATACTCTCATGTGCTTAGTGTGACAATAATCTGGTTAAAGATATATCTAATATATTATCTAAACTATAAGTTGCATCATGTAGTTTAGATGCAGTATCTTGTACTAACAATATATCAAATACAAGCTGTCTATTGTACTTTCAAAACACTTTTTGAGACTTCTTACATAACAAACTCTTTGATATGTAGATGTTACCCATCATATGAATCTTACAATATTCAATAAAACACTATTGATCCTTTTTACAACACTTTGCAGCAAGGAAAATTAAGAATTCCCTTGAAACCACCACTTTGATTTAATCAGAGTGACTTCATATAACTACTTAACTGATCACAACTTTAGTTTTTAATTATTTGAACTTTTCAAAGGATTCAAGACTTTAGCCTTAATAAGTATATCCATATATCAACTTATTAAGTAGTCATTCAAAAAACATTTATGAAATGCTATTTGCTTCCGCTCACTTGAACTTTTAGCGGCCTATAAACATTTTATGAGCAAGTTATAGCAGCTTAGTAGCTCTATTGCCTTTACTCTTAAAGGCTCTTTCAGTCACCATTAATTTGAACATGATTCTCATATGGGTTATCATTTTAGTGCTTAATGATCCCATAAGACATATCAAACCAATTTTTGCGTCATACTAGACAAATCAAGTGCCACTAAAATGCTATATGGTCTTCAGGAAATTCTTCTTTATATGGTTGCATAACCTAGCTTGTATTAGATGAATAAATGGCCATTAACATAGTTTTGATTAAAATTTATTAACTATCTACCAAAGTACCTATTTACATAAACACTTAATTTTCATAAACATCAATCTATTTTTTAGAAAAATAACTGAAAGGCAATTTTGAAAAAACTAGTAAATAGAAATCAAATTTTAAAGAAAATGGTACATTTAGATAGTTGCTCAAAATCAAAACTACATCTCTTAACTTAAACTGCTATATCTTGGTGCCCCTTACTAAAAGCCATTCACCGGCACACTAGTGAACTACATATTAGTCACAATTAGAGGAGACAGGATATCGAATATCTTGTCATATTGGCTTTCCAGTCTTGGCAACAATAATATCCAAGTACTTGTGAAATTCCTTTTAAAAAATTAATGTCCAGTGTTTTTGTAAAAGGACAAAACTATTTTGACTTATGTTTTATGTTACCCGCTAGAGGTTCCTAATTCCTGAGATAGATGTTTACACTATATTGACTCTTCCTTTAGTTCTCATGACACCTCTTTTCAAACTATACTTTCATCAATTTAGACAATGAGCAATCTTCATTATTCAATGTAAAAAGTCTAAACTGATTAAAAGACATTGACAGGTTAGTCATGATCATATCCTGTTGAGATTGGCTATCAGTATTTGCATCAAGAATTCTATTTTAATAAAATAAGTCATCATCATATAACACGCTCTAGAACTGAACTTTCCTAACATTTTCTTGTGTCTATCACCTCTCACATAAGTCTTTCTCATGCTTCCAATTCTCTAATCAAACACTTCTTTCAAATATCTAATCGTCTTTACTACAGTTGAATTCTCAAGTATCTAATACTAGAACATGTATGACATTTAATGTCCGAATCTTGCAACTGACTAACTCATTGGTCCGGTCTAACGTTCTAATGTTCTTTTCAACTTAGTAGATCTACTAGTAGCAAACTACAGAATTTCGAGCATCTACTAGTGCTTCATATGTACTAAGACATATTATATCACAGCGAACACAACAAAATAGACAAATATCTCACATCAGTATTGACCGCAAAGCAAAATGTTACAACTAGTCTAAAATCAAAACTGTAAACAAGTCATGTAACAGACATGATTACCTTTTTTTACTTTTAGCAAATAGTCAAGGTATGGAGTTCACAATCCTAGTATGCCGTATCGACCCAACCAAACTACCCAAAACTCCCCATCGGCGTGGCCGAATCAGAAGGGTAAGAACACTTCTTAATAAATTTGTTTTCTTGTAAGCTCTTGCTAAATATATTTAACACACCACACTTTCATAAGCATCTAAGGTCATATAACGGAGCTCCTTGGGGAGGCTAATGTAGCACTTTAGCTAAGTGTACACCGCTACCTTGACATCCATATAAGTCCACAAAGTACTCCACGTCAGCGTGGTCATAGCCATTTTTCTTGCACTTCAATCTATTTCTAAGAGGACTAACCTTGTACTCCGTAAATGAATGCCCTCCTCGGAGAGTGACGCTCACCTACTATACTGCTAGTCCGACAATGGAGGCCATGAGCATTCATTTAAAAGCTCGCTCTCACTTGATGTTTTGAGTCTTGTGAACCTTTTTAATAATTTTGGCAAAAAAACAAAGCATGTAATCCACCTAACCATTCTCTCTGTGTGTGAAACGATGAGCTAACCAATCTATCCATTGCTCCCTGGGAGTGGGGGCAATGAGTTATCAGTAAAGTGAGAACTATTCTCAATTAATCTGTTTCGTAAATATAATTAACTCACTATTTCTATCTTGGCCTCTAAGACAGTATCATAATGCTTACCAGAAGACTAACATACTATCCTAGTTAAAGTGTATACCATTGCCTAGATATTGGTACAAGTAGACAAGATAATCCAGTGTCACGTGGTCACATCTGTTTTCTCATACCTCCATCTATCTTGAAGAAGTCTAACTCCGTATTCTGCGAACAAATGCCCTCATCGGGGAGTAGCGCCTATCCATATACTATTAGACCGGCGATGGAGGCCGTGAGGATTTAACTCCTGAACCTCACTCTTATTTGGAATTTTTGATGGTGGATCTTTATTTAATATTTGATTATCTCATAATCAATATTAAAATCATATTCTAAATTTTATTTATTAAATAAAACTCTAATCATATTAGGCTCCTTTTTATTTTCCAACCCATACAAATCTATTCTAATTAAACATTTTATGAGAATTTTCTTTCCAAATAACTCAACTTCTAAATTTTCTAATCTTATTAGACCTATTTGAAAAAATTCTCCCACTTGATGAAATCAAAAATTTCATAAGGTTGCATATTCAAATGGCCTTTAAACTTTATTCATATTATATATAATATTTAACTTATTTAAATTATATTAATCATGTGAATAAAATTCAATATATATCATGTTATCAAACTACTTGAATAAAGACACTTAAGGGCTAAGATGTTGGAATAATTAAAGATTTTTCTAAACACTTTTAGAAATGATTACCTTATAACTTTAATTAGAATTTCATCCTATTTATTTATTTATTTTTTAAAAATATTTTAACTAATTAAAAATTTGAAACTTCATTACTGACGTCAGCATGTTAGAATATCCTTTTTTTAATAAATTAATAAATAGTAAATTTCTAATCTCATTAGAACAAAATAAATCCTAATATGTAATTATATTAGATAGTCAATGTTTTTTGGATTATCATAAGAAATTAGACAATTGAATATTTCATACTTTCCTTCAAAATCTAATCACAACAGATTTAATAATCTAAATCTTTGAACTCTATCAATATCAAATCTCATTACATCTGATTTAGAAATATATTCCTAGATTGGATTATATCTCATATAAATTTTAAAAAGTTTAAAACTTTATTGATTATTCAATCTTGTTATTAAACTCTTTAACAATAATATTCAGGATTGACTTTTTCCTTTAATGAAATTCTCACTTTTATATTTTCATAATTTTACATACTTCTAATTTATCAAGCGTGATATTTGTCTAATTTCAATTATGAATGTATTGAAAGTTGGCTATGGTACCAATTTTGAGAATATTTGAAAAAATATTTCTAAATTGGCTAGAGCGGGCACAGCGAAAATGAATTTAGAATTTTTAATTTTAAATCTAAAGTTATGATCTAATTAAACTATTTAATTACATCTCGATCTTACCCTTAGGTTCATAATATTACAAACGAAAAATATCAAATAAAACAGGCATAAACATGATATGTTGAATAAACAAAATAAATAAAAAATAAATTAAATATCAAATATTTAATTCAAACATACTTGAATCGTGAATCCCAATTCCGACTTGCATAACTGAATTTGGAAAAAGATTAGCTTGACACTTAAAAGTCTTTTTCGCAATGACCTTTTCTAGCACTGGAGTGTGGGCTCCCAAATATTTAGCCTTAGGAAAAAATTTACAACAAAACATTTCCTTTCAATACTTCTAAAGAACAATTCTTCAAAAGAAATTATGCTAAACTATATTTTAAAAACTCCTAAAACAATTTTTAGAGTTTTGCCACGGAAAAATTTGCTTTTTTTTTATACTAAAAAATATATGAGCAAACCACCATATATGTATATATGTGTATATATATGTGTGTGTGTATATATATATATATATATATATATATGTGTGTATATATACATGTAAAATACCAAGTCGAGAGAGCTGTAGATTTTTATCAACTAAGACACATGTCGAAAAACAATTGGGAGCAACTATGGCTGACTGGGTCAGTAGGAACACGTGTCATCACTAGATTTGGAGAGCTGGACCCTGATGCAAGCACAATTGCGTCATCAACAAGGGCGGGCGGGTGCACTCACGCTCCTGCATGCCGCCTTTTTGGGGTGCGCCGGTGCACACGTGTCATCACTGGATTTGGAGAGCTGGACGCTGATGCAAGCACAATTGTGTCATCAACAGGGGCGGGCGGGTGCACTCACGCTCCTGCATGCCGCTTTATTGGAGGTGCACGCGCACCACTTGGATCTGCCCTTAACGGGCTGACCTGTTATGTTGCGCGTCCGTAGTTTTTCTTGTTCTCTATTTTTTATCTTGGTTCCCACATGTATAAATTCATATCATAAATTTTAATTTAAAATAAATTTATTTATCTCATAAAAAATAATTAATTTCATAAAATTATTTTAAATATTTTTAAACGATGCTTAAGTTAAGGGTCGCAAAGTGACCTTAGAGACAACTCAATTCTAGCTCCAAATGGGTTAAATCTAATCATCAACTCTTGATGACATTGATTACCATTTAACAACACCTAATTTTTCTAAATGTTTTTGTACTCTAGAATTAAACATATTCACTCAAAAATTTCTAAATAACTTTTATGATTACAATCAACATCTCTATTAGATATTCATGAGCAAAAATAACTTTAACTACTATCATTATTTTTCTCCTATCTTTCACTTTTGCTCCCAACTCACCCTTCTCGAACAATTCAATAATACATAAAATAATTTTTGTACTAATTCCAAATGTCAAACAATGGAATAGTTTGGCCAAAGATTCTCTAATCTATTCGTATACTTGCAAATCAATTAAAGGAAAATCTTTATCTCATAAGAGACTGTCAATTCCACGTAAAACACATGTTCCTGCTACCCTTCATGCCATTACCCAACTCACGTAAAATTTAATTTAGTGCATTGTGACCATTCCTTTTAGCACATCAAAGCATAATACAATCCATTCACGAGTTCAGATTATTTTCTTGATTTAAAGTTGTCGTCTTACAGGATTAAGTATTTCTTATAGTAGTTAAGAAACAAATAATTCAAGCGGTCTAGCTCAATTTTTCAATCTTATTGACAACACCAATATGACACTCTTGGATTCCTATCCATATGACCAAGACAAGTCATCTAATGTATCATAATATTGTTTTATTAGACAAGTTTTCCAAACTTATTACCGACTACGAACATACTTTGATCGCATATCACTAATTTGATTTAAGTCTATCTGTGGTTCAATCTCATTGACCACTTATGCCAAACTTAACATATTATCTTGGACTACGCCCATCTCATTGAACACTTTAGAAAACAATTACGCGCATATTTGACTCGTAAAATATAATCAAACAATAATAAATAAAATAATTTTATTTATTTAATTTAAACTAATTAATTGGGTTTTTCAAGATACCAATTCTAACATTTGAAATTATGTTCTCTTTCACATGTCCCACATCTCTTTATGTATATAGAAGCATGGGTTTTTAGTTTATCATGTACCAAAGAGGTTTAAATACATCCTAACTCCGTGTTTTCGGTGTCAAATTATCTCCTGGCCGTGTGTTCCATGTTGTCCAAGTAGTCTCAGTTTGCCTCTATTACCTCTTTTAGATCTAGAGATAAAGATGTATGGATAAAAAGATCCAAATGTAAACAAAACTCTCCAAAAACAATGGATTATGATCTTATCCAATCTTTTTTATTCCTTTGACCTCTTCTTCCTCATAATGGCTGCCCCTCTTTTGCTTTTGGGCTGAATTGATAATTTAATTAGACCTTTTTCTCTTATCGTGGGCCTTACACTCTGACTTGAATTGATTTGTGGTCCATTTTTGCCTTAAAGCTAGTATTTTTCTCCTTTCTTGAATAAATGGCAATAAGAGGAAAAGTCAGTAGTATCCATATAAATCAAGTGTAAGATAGTTTATAAGTTAGTCTAAAATCGTATGAAAAATGCATACAAAATTAGACTTATCATTGATTAAGGAATGCCACTACATTGTTTGGGCAGGACACCCGATTTGGTAGAGGAACTTAAGCTTAGTGATGCTAGGTTATCACTGGCATGGAATGAAGGAGAACGTGATAAGCAACACAAGACCTACCTCGTCTTCTAGTGAGACAATGTAGAGAGATACAAGCTAGCTAGATTGCTAAAATCACTTCTTGTTCCGACTTGGCCATAGGAGAGTGTTTCCCTAGATTGCGTCAATAGTTTATGTAAGGTGGGTGAGTCTTCCACAATATTGGTGATCGTTGATTGGTTTTCTAAATACACAACATTCATCCCCACCTCGAGTTGGTATCCTGCTAAGGAGACAAAGCCGTTGTTCTTTCGTCATGTTGTGAAGCATTAGGGTGTGCTTAACAATATTGTGAGTGATAAGGATGCTCTATTTATAGGGACCTTTTAGTCAGAAGATTTCAATTTGTTAAAGTCAGAGTGGAACACCTCCTCTAGTTACAATCCTAGTTACAATCCAAAAATTGATGGGAAAATAGAGTAAATGGGTTACTAGAAGAGTGTCTAGCCACTTTGTGAATGTCAACCAGTCAACCGCTTAAAGGAGCTCTACTTGCAATGAAAGCCGTATTGAGATTGCCACTGGTCAACAACCCTTCCTGCCCACATGATCTCGAAGATAGACCTGGTAATCAGATCAGGTCGAGTCGAGACGGATCCGGGTCCGGTCTGGTTTGAGTTGGGTCATCCACTGGTCAAGTTAGCCCAAAGGGTTAACACCTGGTCGTGTTAGACTCGCGGCTGTCAATCTAGGGTTGGGTCGAGTTTTTGGTAAACCGATTAGTTATTTTAGTAATTTATTTTTGTTAGATTGAATTCTTCCGCATAAAGAATAATATTTTTATTATTCCATTGGATTTGTGATATATTAATCAAGAAAAATAAAATATTAGATATTATTATTAATAAAAATTATACAAACCTTAAATTTTCTTGATGTATAATTACGTATATGTTGATTTGAATTATAAAATGTAATATAAGAAATTGTAAGTTGAGAGCTAATAAAATTAATTTCACTAAATTTAATAGACAATAGCAAACTAATAAAATTTAATATATAATGATAGACAACACTAAACTAGGTGTATATTAACTTTTTAGCACCAAATTAAGAACGAGCCAATTTTTTTTGCATTGCGTGGTGGGATTTGAAACCACTTGCAGTCGTCCCAAGTGGGGAAGAAATAAGTACAGTTTAAAATATAAAAAATAATTACTAAAACTCCAAATTATCCTTATGTGAATTTTTTTAGCATTATACTTACAAAAGTAAAATCAGTATTATACTAGCCAAATGAACTTTTCAGTGCTACACTAGACATAAACTAATTTTTTTAAGCGATGCATAGTGTCTGGCTCTTATCCATATGCTTATAAACCTTAAATGACTATGACTTCCACGCAATGGATGTCTACTTTCTTTGGGCATTCCAGTTGTCATTTGTTATGGTGACATGATGTTTTATGTTTCCCTCTTATTTTTCACTCACAGCTGGATTGTAGCAACATACCCAGTGTCCTAAGGGCTCCCGCCTAAGCAGGGTCTGGGGGGAGGATGTACGCAGCCTTTCACCTTCGGGGTATTATCCTTGAAGAGAGGTTATTTTCGAGTGCCCCCAACCTAAGGGTGAGACCTTTCCAGGACGTCACCCATCCTGGTACTGCTCTCGCCCAAGTATGCTTAACTTCAGAGTTCTAATGGGATCCAGTGACGGCATGTTGGGACCATCTCTGATATAAATACGACCAATAAAGCCTAAACTAAATAAATGAATCAAGTACATGTGTATCTTCTATAGTAATCTAATGTATTTTCACTCAGAAAGTACCAATATGAAATATAATTTTGACAATATATATGTACATTTTTCTCTAGTCCAGTAAAGTTTTTATGGAATTCAACAAACTGTGTACCGAAACACTAACTTGACAAATATATATTATGATAATCTATGCCACATTAGCAATTTTTATGTAAAATCTGTCAGATTTTAAAAAAAAATATGGCAAATATGTAATATGTCACATTAGCAATTTCTATCTAAAATTCATTGTACTTTTATAAAAAGTTGATTAAATTGAAGGGTACCTAAATAATAAAACAATAAATCATTATAGTACTTTATTAAAATAAATAGGTACTGAGATGATAAATTATCAAACCTCAAAAGAGCCATGTTATAAAGTCCCACAACTTAATATATTAAACATTAGACTCATTAGGTTGAATCAACAACTCAATCATTAACATGAAAGATAATGCACAACAACACATGAGAATACACTTAAAAATCATTCTTCTTTGTCATATGCCCATCAAACATTCGGAGAAGGATACTAATCAAACACGTGGGCAAGTGCTACACACTATACAGTGTTAAAAAAATACTTTATGTCTAACACAACGATGAAAAATTCAGTATGACCGGTATAATACGTACTTTTTTATTTCACAAGTATTATGCTAAAACATTTCACATAAGGATAGTTTGGAGTTTTATTAATTATTTTCTATATATTAAATCAAAAATATGTTCATTTCTTCCCCACTTGCAAAGGTGAAACGTAGGTTTCGAACCCCATCATATGGTTCTAAAAAAATTAGATCATTCCTATGTCAAAAAATTTTATTAAGACAAATACAATATTTTTATTTTTAGCTTTGCAAATACAATGCTTAAAATAATTAATAGAGGCCTAGTTTAGTGTTTTTTTTTTTTTTTCATTTTTCTTATCATCTAATTAGTAGGTTAGACATATTTTTTGAATTACTCATTAAATGATTAAAATTTAAGTATAAAGCATGGTTGTGAATAAACAAAGCGTCCGACAAACTACTTGTTTACGGGATATATAATAGCTCAGTTCATATCGATAAGTAAATCGACCGAGTTCGAGTTTGATAGGCTTTACTAGTTGAGTTCGACTAGGAGTACTTGGGTCATTAAAGTTTGAAAATAGTATATCAAAACTTGCTAAGAGCTCCTTAGAGCTAGTCAATGGTTCCCTAACAACTCAAAATGATTTGTTAGTAGATATAATAGCTTGGCTTGATAGCGAGCATTACTCGATGACAAGCTTGACTTAGCTCAATAGTGAACTCAACTCAACTCAATAATGAGCTCAATTGGTTCCATTAAACTAATGAATCGAGTAAAGCAAAGTATCAAGAAAACTATAATACCATTGTTCGATTAAGACTTGACTCGAATACAAGGTCATTAAGTAGTACGAATTGTTAGAAGATATCTGTATTATACTCATATAAGTAGGGATGAAATTGAAACCGAACCCATTGGTTGTCCATCCAACATCACCCATTTTTAATGGGTTTAGATTTAAAAAATAGGTTTTGTATGGATTTTGATTTTGTTGTGGATTAATGGGTTCATGGTCGAGTTAGTTTCAAATAAAGTCACACCACCATGGTTGTTCATCGGTCAAAGTATGAACCGAACCAAATCAAATCAATCTAGACTTGAACTTCTCCTTTTTGAAGACCAAAGACTAGACTGAATTTGAATTGTCTAGACCAGACTAGTTAACATATGCAATGGATTAGAATGGATGGATGTGGATTGATTATCATTTCTTTTTTTTTTTTATTACAAATTGAGTTTAGCACCTTTTTTGTTTTTGTTTTTAGAAACTTTAATGTTCCAAAATTCTCAACATTCCCAATGCCCCAAGGGGTCCCGCCTAAGCAGGGTTGGGGGATGGATGTACTTAGCCTTCCCCCTTCAAAGTGCTATCCTGAAGAGAGGCTATTTCCAAGAATCCCCAACCTGAGGGGTTCAACACGAGAACTTCTCAGGAAGTCACCCATTTTGGTATTACTCTCGCCTAAGCACGCTTAACTTTGGAGTTCTAATGTGATCCGGTGCTTACATGTTGGTAGCCTCTTCGAGTTTTAGAAACTTTAATGTGTTTGGTAGAAACGAACAACAACAAAAAAATAACAGTAGGAATGATGGAAAATGTAGAAATATAAAATGCTCACAACTCGTGGACCAAATACAGCATCACTAATATATTTGTATGCAAACAATTACTTAATAATAAGGATCATCTAAAATTTTACGTGACTTTCCAAATTGTCAAAAAAAAGCAGTGGTAGATAACAAAATTTAAGTAAAAAGAGAACAAAATATGACACAATCTGCATATCATAAACTGAAATTTAGGGTTAGATATGTGGGTGCTAACTTTTAGTTAGCTTTAAGTCCAAATATTATAAATTTAAATTAGCATAAATATACTCTTAAAAAAAAGCCCAATGGTATTAATTAGGCATTTAGGCAGTTTTTGGGCTTTTTGGGATAGGATCGGACAAGACAAAACACAATCTAAAATCGAGGATCGGACCGAATTTAAATCGGTCTTTTTATCTTAATCGATTTTATGAATCCCATGTACCACTCTCTACGCACATCACTCCGCAAATGTTATTGTTGGTTTTTTTCCGAAGCAATAGCGATAACAAACTCAGTCATATTCACACTATTATACGTAAAACACTAGCATTGCGAGCAAGTTAATTCTCTTTGCTTTTACCTGCAATTTTGTATATTTTAAATTTTGGTAAGTATATACTTATTAAGATAATTCTCATAATTGTAAATGATACGCACATTATGACCGAAAATATAGCCGTTAAAAATCTAAAAAATTAAAATATTTTTTACTAAATTTTCAATAACAATTTGTTGGCACATAATAAGTTGCCATTTATATTTTATTTATTTACTATGAGTTATCTTGGTAAATGATGTGCCTTTTTTTTACAAACACTACTTCTCATTCCTGCAATATAATCGGCTTTTATATATATGTTTTGTTGTAATTCAGGCACATTTATACGTGGAATGCATTGGAGCAAACAAAGGTTGAATAGTGGCAAAATCAAGCATTACTTGGGCACATTTGAAGACTATTCTGAGAAACCCGACCACGGTGAAAAAGGACTCATTGGGTCGCAATTCGATAAACTAAATACATCTGCTAGTATTTCGGGGTTCAATCAACCTATCGGCATAAAAAACAAATCAATCAAGAGCTCACAGTAGGATGGACCTTATAGTGCCCCAATCAATCGATCGGCTAGCAGCGCCGATTCATAGGCAGCGTATAGTAGACTAGATGATCGATCGGCTCAAACTGCCGATAAACTTGCGTTATACCGGTAGCATGACCCCTAGGTCATGCTGCGGGTATAAATGAAGAGGGCGAGACTCATTTTTCCGGATCCTTTCACACGTCTCCTCTCCTCCTTTCCCTCCTGAAGCCGCTAAGAGATTCAAGACTTTATCAAATGCCGAGGCACAGGCGGTTGGAGTATTAGGAGGATTTAAGCCCGGACCAATGCCAACACAGATTGAGGGAGTTTTCGCTTCTAAATTTTACTCGTTATTATTCTTTACCTTAGATTTGATGATGAGTAAAACTCCTATGGAGGAGTAGACATTTTAGTTTAGGAATGAAGATTGGAAGCCATCTCTATCCCAGCTTTGTATTTTGCTTTGACGATGATTTAATTATGTTATATTCGCCCCCCATGTGGGGAATTATTAATGATTTCCTGGTGCTTTTATGTGTATGCTTGTAGCTATGTTTAGATCTCTAGCTTTTTGGCATTTAGTCTTGTGCTTGTAGTTTAGACCATAACATAACAGGTTTTTACGTGTGGTTAGGGTTGAGGTTTTATCCAACTCTAAACACAATCTTTATACATTTAATATTGAATTAGGAGTAACAAAGGAATTAAGTAGTGCTAATGAGATAACCCATGCTACACGTAAGGTGATATGACAGGTTATGCCTTAAGACTAGTTTATTACCCTCAGCCTTATTTTATATATTAATCTAGGGTTAGAGCTTGTAGCTAAGTCTTTCGAATCATCGCCCTAAATAAAATATAATGACGGGATTCGGGTAAAGCTACCCTGAATTCACTCCGTAAACTGACCTTAATCATATTGACATTCTTTTCTACTGTTTTAGTTGCTTTTGCTTAGCTAATAACTTGACACAATCCACAAAAATTGATTTCAACTGCTCGTTAATCATTTAGTCTGACTAATACTGATTCCCTGTGGATATGACCCGTATACCCGACTAAGTTATGACTATCTTGTATGCTTGTAAGTAGATGATTTTAAAACAACCTTTAAAATCACATCAAATTTTTAGCGCCGTTGTCGAGGAATCGGTTGCGTGGTTAGAATATAATATTAAAGAATTTTGTTTTGTTTACTTTTTTTATTATTTTTAGTTGTATTTTTTTTTTCTTGATTCTTGAGTCATGGTCCGTGCGAATTCAATTTAGTTTTAGTATTTCATGCACGGTAGATGTTTGCTCAATCCCAAATTGTTTCCTTACATTCCGAAAATTGAGTTAGCGTTATTTATTTTGAGGTGATACTAAGTAAGTGAGAACACACCACAGACCATGGCTAATGATACACCGTGTACGATTGGGGACCACTTTGTTCCCCGTATGTACATCACACCCACCAGGGTTACGTTACCTGCCATGGGTAATGCCAACTTTGAACTTAAGCCTATGATCATCAACATGCTCCCCACTTTCTATGGGAAGCTGATTGAGAGCCCATACGAGCACCTTGATGCGTTCCTTGAAATTTGTGAAACTTGCCATTGTCAAGGTGTCTCGACCGATGCGGTTAGACTACGTCTTTTTCAATTTTCATTAAAAGATGTAGTTAAGAGGTGGTTTCAATCCTTACTTAAGGGTGAAATCACCACTTAGAATGAGCTCTAACAACGCTTCCTGGTCAATCTTTTTCCGAAATCCAAAACAATGGCTATTAGGAGCGCCATAAATAATTTTGAACAAAAGGACCAGGAACAATTTCACGAAAGTTGGGACAGATTCTTAGAAGCTATCCCCAACATGGGTCACCCAAGTGGGCTCTTTTCCAGAGTTTTTATGATGGTCTTAGTGCTTCAAAAAAAACAAATGGTTAATACTTCGTGCGGGGAAGCATTTAACCAGCAAGATGAGGATGAGGCTTGGACTCTATTTGAGCGCCTCAACGGATATTCCCTTGACCAAGCCTCTTTTTCTAGGGTGTTTAGGGGGAACACAAGGTGTCTACCAAGTTGCACCCTACGATGATGTTACCATAAGACTAGATGCGCTTAGTAGAAAGATGGATAAAATTATAAGTTTACATGCAAACCCTACTAATGTGCACCCAGTTAACACCGCTGAATCATCACCTGTTGATGTTACTCCATGCGGCATTTATTCAAGTGAGGATCACTTTGTGCTCAATTGTTTATATGCATCATAGTTTCCCGAGTATGTGCAAGACCAGGTTAATGTGCCACAAGAGTACTCGAGGAACAACCACCTGTACTCTAATACCTATAATCCCAGGTGCTGCAACCATCCGAACTTCTCATGGAAGCAAAACACTAATCCGAATCCAGCCATGAGACAACCAGTGCTAGGATTTGTAGGTAAAGCACTCCTAGTTTCCAGGAAGGGAAAAGGCATGGCTCTTCATCTAACCCTATAGCTACTAATGCTAACCTTCTGAGATACGCCTCTCAATTTGAGGAGCGTATGCTCCGTTTTATAGACGGAAACCAGCAGTTGCTTCAATCTCGTTCACAATAAATTTCAAAGTTGGAAAACCAACTAGGACAATTAGCTCAGGCTATGAACATGAGAAAGGAAGGGAGGTTACCCTCCCAACCTCTTGCTAATCTTAGGGGAACAACTAGTTCTAACCTTAGCTAGGTCACTCACGAGCAAGCTAAGGTTTGTTTTGGTTTCGAGTGAGGACAATTTCAAAGAAGTGAAAATAGAAGTTGAGGGGGGGGGATGGCACCTTTGTTGGGTTCACCACCTAAGCCCGTCGTCCCTTTTCCTATTTCCCTTCAACGACCAAAGGACAAGGACGACCCGAAGAGGGCCGAGCTACTGGACTTGTTTAAAGATGTCAAATCAACCAGCCACTAATTCACGCTAGTAAGCATGTCCCCATGTACACCAAGTTTCTCAAGGACCTATGCATTAGAAAGACGAGACTGCAATGTCACTCATCTCCTAATTTTGTAGGACTTTATTTTATTAGGCTTTCTTTTGCTTTAGAATATTCTAGAAGGCACTAGAGTTGGCTAGGACCTTCCAGAATGTCCATGCGTGTAATACTCTTTTACTTAGGTTCATATATGTATGAAGAGATGTGTCCCTTGGAATGTAGAGATGTGTCCCATGGATCCTTCACACGGTTCATGCATGCGCATCACATGAGAGGACATGTCCCTTCCTTGTATAGTTGGATTCATGTACTTACAGGGAGATGCATGTACACGGTTTCATGAAGGGGTGTGCCACTACCGTGTGGGTGCATGTACGTAGTAGGATCTTGGTTATTCTTAGCCTGAAGGGTCACACAGTTGCATGAAAGGGTGTGTCCCAACGGTGTGGTGCATGTACATAGGGAGTTATAGATCATTCTTGTAGCCAAGGGATGTATTCTTTCATTGTCTATAAATAATAGAGGAGTGGCCTTTGCCACAAGGGATCAACCTAATTTATACTAACTCTCTCTCAATTGGTCTAAGTGTCCAAATATACTTTTTTGCCTAATATCTCCTTTCCTTTCAAATATGCTTTCGTGCCTAATTTTGCAATAATATTACTTCCGCACTTCGGATAGCCTGACTTGACTTGCACTTTCGAAGTGAAGTTGAGTGGTGCACGGGTCTGACAAGGCTGTCAAGAGACATCCCGTGATAGTTGGTATCAGAGCAATTTACAAGTATGGCTAGGAGCATTATCATGGAGGAAGGGAACGTTAATACATCATAGGTTGTGGAGGAACAACCAAGGGGTAGGCCTGAGATGTGTACGAAGAAATCCAGCAAGGTTAAGGACCTGTCTGTTCCACAAGATGCGCTAACCAGCCTGAATGTGCATGTCGCAAGGTTGGAGTTGGCTATAGGTGAGGTCCACAAGCAACTTGATACCGTGGATGCTTTGAAGGAAAATGGCACGGGTTAGGGGGACAAGGTGCTTAATGCAATTAACATTGTCAAGGCTGTGGTGAAGCAGCAGCTTGACAAGTTGATATCTGTGGTGCTCGGGCTCAGGGAGGAGCTTGACTTCTTGAAGGCGAATTGCATGCTTTGCAAGACTGCCATTGCGGGAGGCGCTAGCACAAGTGGGGTGTCACACGTCAGGGTTCTAGATCCGCCTATGTTTGGTGGAAAACGCAACGCTAAGGAAGTTGATAATTTCCTATGGGGTTTGGAAAGGTACTTTGAGGCGCTGTACATTGGAGATGATGCGTCCAAAATCAACATAGCAACCATGTACTTGGGGGATGATGTCGCGCTTTGGTGGAGGAGGCACCATGGTGACATAGCCAGGGGGCTTTGCACTATGGACATGTGGGAGGATATCGTAATGGAGTTCAAGAGGCAATTCTTCCTAGAGAATGTCGAGGCGATGGCCTTGAAGAAGCTTCAAGGGTTTAAGCATTTAGGGTTGATTCAGGACTACATCATGGAGTATCAGTCCCTTATGCTGGAAATCCCAAACATGACAGAGGCAAACCAACTCTTTTACTTCCTGGATGGCCTACAACTGTGGGCTGAATTGGAGTTAAGGAGAAGGAGTGTCCCAGATCTTGCTAGTGGTATCGCTGAAGCCAAAAACTTGGTAGAGTTCAAGGACTTTACTAAGAAAAAGGATAACAAGGATGACAAGGAGAGAGGTGGGGGAGACAAACCTCACAACCCTTCTACATACAAAGCTAAGGGAAACTGTATGAGAGCAAGCGGGACCAAGGCAAGCGGCAAAGTTATTTCTTGTGTGATGAGTCACACTATGTTCGAAACTGTTCTTAAAGACAAGCGATGAATGCACTTGTTGCCGCACAAGAACAGCAATCAGAGGCCGTGTGCATAGGATCGATGCACTTCTTGGGGGGCCCTGTCCCAGGAGGTGCGCAGTACATCAGAAAGCAGTGCACATGTTGGGGGAGACGTGTGCAGTGTAGCGCAAGGCAGTGCACAAGTCCATGTCCAGGCACCGCGGGTGCGCATGGTGCACAGGCCATGGGAGTCTGGAGAACCAAGGCGCAAGGGTGAGCGAAAGTTCAGAGGCATGCGTAGGGTGTGCAAGCTACTGCAGTCAAAAGGAGCAGGGTGCAAGTGACTGTGCATTTTTAAACGACTGAGGCATAGGTGTGCACGCAGATCCAAACACCTGCATAGAATAGTGCACAGGCCACAAGGACTGAGTCGCTGGTGTGCATGGGGGTCTAAAAGGGTGCGTAGGTCACTAGCACTGAGGCGTAGGGGTGCGCTCATATCCAGAAAGATGCGCGAGGTTCTGCATCGGGTGCGTACTTGAGACATGGGCTGATATTTGTCAGCGCACTTGTGAACGGTGTGCAGACTAAAGCACTAGTTGATACCCCTGCCTCGCATAACTTCATTTCCAAGAAGGAGGTGGCATGGCTCAAACTGAGCTTTGCCAAGGAGTTGGCTTGGATGAAAATAGTGAACGCTTCATCCAAGCCCATTATTGGGATTGTGCGTGGAGTGCCTATCTAGTTGAGAGATTGGAGTGGAACACTTGATCTAATGGTCGTCACGATGGATGACTTCAAGATGGTGTTGGGGATGGACTTTTTCGATACTGTGAGACCTTAATCGTTTCCAAGGGACAACATGATGGAAATTTCACAGGGCCAAGATAATTATGCAGTGACTCTACTTCGAGAGAAAGTATAGGTGAAACTAATCTCAGCCATGCGACTTAAGAAATGGGTCCGGAAGGAACAGGTCACCGACATCGCTGCTTTACTAGGAGATGGGAATCCAGTTTCTACGGAAGTGCCCAAGGAGGTGCAGGGGATACTTGATGCTGACAGTAGTGTGATGCCACCAGAACCATCGAAACAGCTACCTCCTATAAGGGAGTTGGACCAAAGACCTGAGTTGGAGCCTGGGGTAGGGCCTTCGACAATGGCGGAGTACAAGATGGACAAAGCAAATGCTGCACATGACTTGCATGGAGTTGCGCGGCGATTGTGCAAGGTTGCGCATGGAGTGCGTGAGGCTCCGCACAGAGAGCGCAAGGTTGCACATGGGACACACAAGGTTGCGAACGGATTGTGTAAGGAGGCACATGTGTTGAGCCTCACTGCGCATGACTGGTGCTAGGACACGAATGGGGCGTGCTTGGGTGCACCATGACATGCACTTAGATTCGAATGCAATGGGCATGGTTGCGCATGACTCTCTAGCACAAAACTTGATGAAGTTTGCACCATACTAGAAGATACAGAGGTTCGGGGCAGACAGTGGTCTGTCATATACCATGGGCAACAGGGTCCACATTCTAGGAGGGAAAAGCTTGTGGTGTGACCTTAGGAGGGAGCGTCATGACTCCGTAATGGTCAAGCTGTCGACTCAACCATTTTTGTCTTTAAGCACAGTGAACAAAGACTTGGGGTGCAGCTATAAGGGACCTTTTCCAATCCTTGCCAAGGTTAGGAAGGCGTCTTATAGGGTGGAGCTGCCGTCAAGATTCAAGATCCATCCAGTCTTCCATCTTAGCGTCTTGAAGCCATACCATGAAGACAACGAAGCCGCCGAGATCCGTGCTAAGTAGCATGTGGGACACCGAGGAGTGCCTAAGTACGTGGATTACTTTGTTCGATGGAAGGGCCTTCCGGATGGTGAAGCTACTTCGGAGATGGAAGACTTGTAGAAATTTAAGGAGGTGATCGTTGCATTCAAAGCCGCCTGACATAGATGAGGACGTCAATGGCTTAGGTGGGGGAGAGTTTCACCTGACGCCTAATTTTGTAGGAATTTTTTTTATTAGGCTTTCTTTTGCTTCGGAATATTCTAGAAGGCATTAGAGTTGGCAAGGGCCTTCCGGAATATCCATGCGTGTAACACTCTTTTATATAGGTTCGTGTATGTATGAAGAGATGTGTCCCTTGGCATGTAGAGACATATCCCATGGATCATTCACACGGTTCATGCATGCGCATCGCATGAGGGGGCATGTCTCTTCCTTGTGTAGTTGGATTCTTGTACTTAGAGGGAAATGCATGTACACGGTTTCATGAAGGGGTGTGTCCCTACCGTGTGGGTGCATGTACATAGTAGGATCTAGATTATTCTATCATGATTCTAGAAGATAGGGCATATGGAATTGAGTACTAATAAGTCAAGGTTATATCAAGGTGTAATAGAGTAGTTTATGTCATTAGATTAGTTAAATTAGTACTCCTTTTAATATAATCAGCCGTAATTGGTAGTTGGTATCAAGTACGTTGGTTAAATGTTAGTTTAAGTCATGTCTAGGTGAAGTGTAAGGGGATATGTCAGTTGGTAGTTAGTCTAGGTGCACTGTTTCTTGTATTAACCAACTTAGGAGTGATTAGTATAAGTAGGTGGGTATCTTCTCTTGTAAGATTTATTCTATGATAATGCTTCTTCTCTCTACTCAAGTTCTCTAATTCTCATCTTATTTTTCTCTATTTTCTCATCTTAATCTCACTTCTTCCTCATCTCTTACTCTCTTTCCTAGGTTATGATCCAAGATTGATCTTGAATCATAATATTGGTATCAGAGCTTGTGAATTTGCTTCTGATTGAGTTGAATTGTATTCAATTTGATTGACTTAGTAATTGATCAAGTTTAATTGATATCAAGTTCAGCTGTTCGGATAGCATTTAATCGAGTTCAGTGCTTGATTTCAAGTTCAAAGCTTACTATTCTTGTGAATAAATAGCTGGAATTTGTATCTTTAGTCACTAATCTTGTGATTGAGCTGCTGAATCAGTTTCAAGTTGTTGAAATTACATTAATCGAGCCGTAGTACTTGTTCTTTGGCTGAAATTGCTACTATTGTGATTAGTTGGCTGAAATTGTTACCTCTTTTTTTTTTTTGCAAAAGTTGAATTCGATTTAGCTGAAACGCATACAAGGTAGGCCTCGCGCTTAGAATCTTGCATCGAATTGAGTAGAATTGTGGAGTATTGGCTGCAGTTGTTATATAATCATTGATCTACGTTAACAATGGATGGACATGCGATCTTTAAGTTGGTTCAACAAGCTTGTCTGAAGACATTACAGATTCTTCATAGGATACAGAACACACTACAAGCGATGCAGCAAGTCGTTAAGCAGAGGCGTGTTGTCTCCAATTGTGGTACCAATGAAATTTAAGTCTCCTATTGAAGTAAGGAACAAGAGATCACTAAGATTGAAGCAATTAGCTCAGCAAAATCTTGTGTTCAAGTTGCATTCGAGTTATAAGAAAAGTGAAGATAATAAGAATCATACAGGAAGAATAAGAAGGAGGCAGCTCAAGGAAGTGATTAAACCTTCAAGCATGCAAGATGAACAACATAGTTTGAAGGAGAAAGAACCTTTTCAAGCTTCTGTGTCAGATTTACAGCTTAAGAAAGTTGATCTCCAGCAGATGCGAATGCCAGTCGTGGATTGGAATTCTGTTCGGCATCCAAATTTGCAAACAAATGTGATTAATTTGAAATCACAAGTCAAGAGCACACAAGTGATTGAAAAAGAAACAAATCAAGTGAAACTAAGGCCTCTTGATCCAAGGAAGGAGGAGTTTTGTGCTATATTTGAAGTTAATTAACACTCACATCAGGAATGTGAGCAAGTTATCAAGCATAGTGTATCTAGTGGTGTTGGAATAAGTTTGAATATGGAATTTTTAGCAACAAAATAGGTTGATGATGCAAAATTTCAGTTTGAGTTGGATGAGATGAAGTAAATACAAGTTCCTAAATTGAATTTGAAGTTTGTAGCAGCAACATTAATGAGGCAGAATGCCAACATCAAACAAAGTAATGTGAATTCACGTATTCTTGGTTTGATAGCCGTTGAGGAGCTCATTACTGCAAGCTTAGCCATATCTTAAGATAGAATTGGAGCCTCTCAATCTGTTGAATAAGAGGTGGAGCCACCGATTGTTGCAGCAGAGAAATTGTAAGTGTCCATTGAAGTTTTGAGCATCAGAATGTTATGAGTGCAGTTCATATTGCAGCAATGTGTTGAAATCAGCTTGGGCATTCACCTTAATCACAAGAACTACCATTCAAGCAAGAGATTAAGAACAATGGGAAGGTCAATCTTTACTTACAAAGGAAGGGTACTGAATTTTCTTCTCTTCAAGACAAATAAAGTGATTCTTGACAAGCTTTACATGCCCAAGAATATGGAATTAAGGCAGCCTAAGATGGTGATGTGGTTAATAGATAGACTTAGGACTTGTTTATGGATCAAAAGGACAATCAAATGGGCATGGAATTCAATCAGCAAAGATAGAAATTCATCAAGAAATCAGGCTATTTTCACTACAGTCCACGCAAGGTCCACCAAGCCACATTCTGTTACTTCTCCAATGCTAGCAGCAGATTCATTTTAGCTAAGAGATTTGCAAAATCCGATCAAGGTGTAGGAGATGATGTTTATTCAACTAAGAACACTACCAATAGGCTCCCTGATCAAAATGAATTAGAGTTAGTTGTTAGGTTCAGCAAAGAGCAATTCAGTGGCAAAGTTGTGTGGGTAGACAAATTGGCTGAACAATCTCATTCTTGGAGCCAAAGTAGTGGAAGAATTCAGCTCAAAAGTAGCTCCAAAGTGAAGCATAAGGAAAGGAAGTTGCAAAGGATAAGATGTAGGGTCCAAGCTGATACTGATGGCTTTTAGCACTGAATTAACATGGAAGTTGGGACATGAGTTAGATGTTTGTGTTAGTCATGCTAAGAGTAAAGGGCATCTTCTAAGAATACAAATTAATAAAAGGCTCCTAAATACTTTGGGTCTATATTGCAACTGCAAGGGAATGTTCATGGGAAAGCAACAAGTTTTCCTTGGAAGCAACAAGCTAATTCTTAAAAGGATTGTGATGGGCGCTATCGTTTAAGAGTGGTTCCAGGTTACATACAAGTTGAGGAAATTGATCAACTTGAAAGCAATCACAAAAATGCTTCTATTGAGAAAGTCAATGAGTGATCAAGATCATTCCAGCTGATATAATTGTGTAGCTCAGCAAGGGAATCAGGAACAGATCAGTCATTTGTCTAACGGGGTTCAAAGCGGTTTTGATGTTATTATCCATAGGGGAGCAATTTGAAGGTGATGTCTGTGCATTGTATGCATTTAAAGCTAAAGAACTAAGCCAAGAATTGATGCAAAAGTTGGCATTTGAGGCTTTGACTGAGTACAGTGATGAAAGAAGGAAAGTTGTTGTTGAGGAAAGAACTCAAAGTCTAAAACAAGATGTGATCTATTGTGTAGTCATTGCTGCATCAGGTCGTAAGAATTGAAGAGGAACATGGAAAAGGATATGCAAGCTTGTGGAAATCATCAAGGTTCCAAGAGCATTCAAGTCATGATCAAAGGCAATGGGCATTTCATACTGAAACCTCTCAATTGGGAGGAGATTTGCAAACTCTTTTCCTTCTCTATTGCTGGTGGGAATGCGTGACTGAAATGGAGCTAAAGATGTGACTGGTAGTGAAGTTGAAATCTTGGATTGATGCAAGATGCAAGTTGTTGCTACCTTGGTCAAAGAGCGAGGATTTAAATACCGATCCAATAAGCATCTTAAAGCTGTACAACAGAGCCAATAAAAGACTTGAAGCTACAAACTTCTCTACTAAGATTCTTGGGATAAAGAATCTTTAAAGCGGGGGGGGGGGGGGGGGGGGGGGGGGGGGGGGGGGGGGGGGGGGGAACCATTGTCATGATTCTAGAAGATCGGCATATGAAATTGAATACTAATAAGTCAAGGTTGCAATCAAGGTTGTAGTAGTATAGGTTAAGTCATTAGATTAGGCAAATTAGTACTCCTTTTAGTATAACAAGATGTAACTGGTAGTTAGTGTCAAGTAGATTGGTTAAGTGTTTAAGTCTTGTCTAGGTGAAGTATAAGGGGTATGTCAGTTGGTAGTTAGTCTAGGTGCATTGTTTCTTATTTTAACTAACTTAGGGGAGTGATTAGTATAAGTAGGTGGTTATCTTCTCTTGTAAGATTCATTCAATGATAATGAAATTGTGTTCTTTTTCTCGCAACTCGAATTCTCAAATTCTCATCTTATTTTTCTCGATTTTCCCATCTTAATCTCACTTCTGCCTCATCTCTTACTCTATTTCCTAGGTTATGATCCAAGATTGATCTTGAATCATAACATATTCTTAGCATGAAGGGTCACATGGTTGCATGAAGGGGTGTGTACCAACCGTGTGGTGCATGTACATAGGTAGTTCTAGATCATTCTTGTAGCCAAGAGATGTATTCTTTCATTTTCTATAAATAATAAAGGAGCGGCCTTTGCCACGGGGGATAAACCCAATGTACACTAACTCTCTCTCAATTATTCAAAGTGTCCAAATATACTTGTGCGCCTAATATCTCCTTTCCTTTCATATACGCTTTTGTGTCTAATTACACATTAATATTACTTTCGCACTTCGGGCAGCCTGAATTGACTTGCACTTTTGAAGTGAATTTGAGTGGTGCATGGGTCTGACAAGGGTGTCAAGCGTCTTCCTATGACAACAAGCTCATCTCCCTAGGAAGGTCTGGCTCACTAAGAAAGGGAGCAGCATCTTAGTTTTAGGCATCCCACCCAAATGTAGAGATCCAGGAGCTTTTACTATCCCATGCGACATAAGAGAGAACTGCACGAGCCAAGCTATTAGATTTAGGGGCGAGCGTGAACCTCATCCCGTACTCAATTTTTCAAGAATTGGGTATTGGAGATCTTAAACCAACTAGTGTTACACTCTAGTTGGTTGCCGGATTACAGCGTTCACCTAGAGGGATGCTGGAAGATGTACTTGTCAATGTTGACATGTTCTCCTTCCTAGTCGAATTTATCATGCTAGACATGGATCCCATCCCTCATTAGAGGAACTATACCCCCATCATTTTAAGATGATAGTTCTTAGCAACTGCCAACGTTGTATTCATTGTAAGACTGGGGTGTTAAAAGTCTCATTTGGGAATCTTAAGGTCAAATTGAATGTCTCGAATGTAGCTAAGCTCCCGGGTGATGAGGATGATTTGATTGTTTTATGGTTAATGCTATTGATCCTTTGGTGGAGTTGGTATCTTCTAATTTTATTAAAGGAGATGAATTGTCTGATTCATTTACTCGAACTTATGTTGCTTTTGATGCTGATACTAAGGATTTGTTTGATGTATAGGATGTCTTTCGAATTGAGGCAAGGGGTCTGATATTCGAACCCCTAACTTCCTTTCGTAGTAAACCTGCTAAATCATCGATTGAGTGCGCCCTAGTGTTGGAACTCAAGCCTCTCCCTGCCACCATAAAATATGTATTTTTAGGTCCAAATGACACCCTGCCTGTGATTATTGCTTCTGATCTGACTCAGACATAAGAATTCAAGTTGTTAGTTGTCCTACAGAACCAAAAACAAGCCATAGGGTGGTCGGTCACTGACTTAAGAGGAATTAACCCCTTTGTATGCATGCATAGGATACACTTAGAGGATAATATTAAGCCTTCTAGACAAATGCAAAGAAGACTTACCCGAACATGAGGGAGGTGGTTAAGAAAGAGGTTATGAAGCTGTTAGATGCGGGTATTATATGCTCGATCTCTGATAGTCCCTAGTTCAATCCAATTCAAGTGGCTCCTAAGAAGTCAGGAATCACAATTGCTACAAATGCACAGGGGGAATACTACTACAGGGTGGAGATTATGCATTGATTATCGTAAGTAAGACTCTGTAACATGCGAGGACCATTTTTCCCAACCCTTTTTGGACCATATCTTAGATAAAGTAGCAGGTCAGGCTACTATTGTTTTCTGGATGGTTACTCAGGGTATAACCAAGTCCAAGTTCACCCTGAGGACCAAGAGAAAACAACAATCACTTGTCTCTTTGGTACATTTGCATATCAAAGGATACCCTTCTGTTTGTGTAACACACCCGCTACTTTCCAGTGATGTATGATGTCCATCTTTTCTAACATGTTGGACATTTACTTGGAAGTGTTTATCGATGAATTTTTCGTGTTTGTGTTGTCTTTTGATGAATGTCTTTCTCACTTGGATCTTGTTTTGCAGCATTGTGAGGAGTACAATCTGGTGCTTAGTCGGGAGAAGAGCCATTTCATGGTTCAGCAGGGCATAGTTCTAAGAAATGTGGTATCTAAAGAGGGTATCACTGTAAACAAGGGCAAGGTGGACTTGATTGCCAGCCTTCCTCCACCGACCTTGATGGAGGAAGTTCGTTCTTTCCTTGGCCATGCTAGTTTCTACCGGCGTTTCATTGCCAATTTTAGTAAAATTGCTAAACCTTTATCAAATTTGCTTGCTAATGATGTACCCTTTGTTTTTAATGATGAGTGTTTAGCCACTTTGTTATGAATAAAGATCAATCTTGATCCATAACCTAGGTTAGGATATTGTTAGATGAGGGAAGAAATGAAAGAGATGAGAGAAAGAATTTCTAGATATTTTCATTCATAAACAACTCATACAAGATCTTGGCTATTTATAGCTAACAAGGATGCAAAGCATCTAGACCAACTTGAATCAAAGCTCAGCCGCCAAAATAGACTGACTTGACCGACTACGACCACCAAAGCAACAACCGACCCTCTAACTAACTCTCGCGCCAAAACTTATTTGAACCGAGATAACTAACAGCACACAAACCAGCAACAAAACAGCAAAAAAGACTCAAAAGAGACCCCAAACATAACAATTTCCCCCCCTTAAAACCATACTTGTCTCAAGGATGGAACTCCAAAAATTGAGATTGAAGGAATTTTAGGTCTTCCCATGTAGTATCCTTGGGATTCAAATTGCTCCACTGCACTAACACCTCCTTTCTTAGAGTGCCTTGATGCTGCACAAGTCTTAATTCTAGAATAGCTTGCAGTTGCAGAATCAATAAACCTTGTAAGGTAGCTTGCGGCTGATCAGTAGCAACATCAGACCCCTCTATCACATACTTCTTGAGCAAAGACACATGGAACACAGGGTGCACCGTGTAGTCAGATGGTAAGTCCAATTTGTAAGCAACCCTGCCTACCCTTTCCGAGACTTTATAAGGACCACAATACCAGGCACTCAACTTGATATTCTTACGCAAGGCCAATGAAGATTGCCTATAAGGTTGTAACTTTAAGAAAACAAGATCCCCAACCTCAAACGCTTTGTCAACTCTCTTCTTGTCTGCGTAATACTTAATGCGAGCTTGAGCTACCTGCAAATTAGTCTTCAGCTGCTAAATATGCTGTCTCCGCTGTTCCAATAGTTCATTCACTTCCACTACTTGCGAAACTGCACCTTGCAGCATTCAGGAGAAGGTGGGTCAGACCCAAACAACGCCTTGAAAGGATTAGTCCCAAGAGCTGCATGGAAATGTGTATTATACCAAAATTCAATGAGGGAAAGCCACCTATTCCAGTTCTTAGG
This sequence comes from Simmondsia chinensis, assembly GCA_018398585.1. NCBI lineage: Eukaryota > Viridiplantae > Streptophyta > Magnoliopsida > Caryophyllales > Simmondsiaceae > Simmondsia > Simmondsia chinensis. Next base: position 21,911,795 of record JAGTTD010000001.1, read on the forward strand.
ATGTGTGAATGTCATAGTCCTCAAGTACTGCTCCACGCATTGATTAACGCTCCCAGTCTGACCATCCGATTGGGGATGGTAGATGAACTCATAGCCAAGGTAGTACCTAACAAGGAGAAGAGCTCGCCCCAAAAATTTCTTTTGAACAACTTGTCACGGTCTGAAACAATAGTCTGAAGTAGCCCATGAATCTTATAGATATGATCTAAAAAGAGCCTTGCTAATTTCTCAGCAGTGATGGGGTGAGTAAAAGCCACAAAGTGACTAAACTTTGTAAATCGATCGACGACCACCCAAATGACTTCCTTTCCCTCCGACCTGGGCAAACCCTTAATAAAATCCATACTAATAAGTTGCCAAGCCCTGTCAGGTATGGGTAACGGTTGCAATAGTCCTTGATAAGGCCGATGTTCACTCTTGGTCCTCTGGCACACCTCACACTACTGAATCAATTCATGGATCTCTTTCTTCAGCCCCGGCCAATGAAAATACTGACTCAACCTCTGATAGGTACCCTCAATACCAGCGTGACCACCCCAAGTAGAACTATGGGCAGCCTTGATCACTTGCTTCCTCAAATCTGAACTAACTCCCACATAAAGCCCGCCCTTCACTCTGATAACCCCTTGTTGCACTGTAATAATAGGGTCCCCATCAGCAGTAGCACGAACTAAATGAGCCCTGATCTGTTCCTTGGCAAAGGTGTCTCCAACTTAGGAAAGAACCACTTCTGTCACCCAAGAAGGCACAACCTCAGACACTGAAGCACATTCAGCTTCTTCCAAACCTTCCATCCTTCTTGATAAAGCATCCGCAGCCCTATTATCCTGTCCCTTCTTGTACTCAATTGTATAATGCAAGCCAAGCATCTTCATAAGCCCTTTTATTTGCACTCATGTACTGATTTTTTGTTCAAGTAAATATTTCAGACTTTGATGATCCATTCTTAGTATGAAATGATGCCCCTCCAAGTAATGACGCCACCTTTGAACTGCCATCAATATAGCTAAATATTCCTTCTCGTATATAGAAAGAGCTTGATTCCTCGAACTCAAAGCTTAACTCAAGTAAGCTATAGGTCTGCCACATTGTGACAAAACTGCACCAACTCCCTTGTTGCACGCATCTGTCTCTAAAATAAACGGTAAAGAGAAGTTGGGCATAGCCAAACAGGAGCAGAAGTCATGGCCTCCTTAAGAAGCACAAAGGCATTGGCAACAAGCTCATTCCATTTAAAAGCATCCTTTTTTAATAACTCAGTTAAGGGTCGTGCAATGATTCCATAACCGGCAATGAATTTTCGATAGTACCCTGTCAATCCAAGGAACCCTCATAGCTGCTTGAGCATTTTGGGAATTGGCCAATCCTTCATGGCTTGTACCTTACTCATATCGGTTGCAACACCCTTCTCTGAAATGATATGCCTCAAATACTCTACCTGTGTCTTGGAAAAAGACCACTTAGAGAGCTTAGCAAACAATTGATTCTACCTCATGGTTTGAAAAACCAGCTCAAGGTGATATGCATGGGCCTCCATCATTGCGCTATAGACTAGTATGTCATCAAAGAATACTAGTACGAATTTTCTAAGGAAGTGCTTGAACACGGAATTCATCAATGCTTGAAACGTGGCTGGAGCATTTGATAATCCAAACCGCATTACCAAAAACTCGTAATATCCATGATGAGTACGGAAAGCCATTTTGAATATGTCATTTTCCTGAACTCTGATATGGTAGTAACCCTGCCGTAAGTCCAACTTAGAGAAGAACTTAGACCCGTGGAGTTCAGGAATAAGTCATCAATTATCGAAATGGGAAACTTATCCTTGATTGTCATAGAGTTCAATTGTCAAAAGTCCACGCACATTCTGGATGTCCCATCTTTTTTCTGAGCAAATATGACCGGCAAAGCAAACGGGCTATGACTGTATCTGATAAATTTTGTCCTCAGTAACTCTTCAACTTGGCGTTCAATCTCACTGTTTTGGGAGTGAGGGTACTTATAGGGTCGCAAGTTCACAGGATCTAATCCTTCCCTAAGCGGTATGATCAAACACTCGCTGAGGAGGTAAAGAACCAGGCTGTTCAAAAAGATCTTGGTACTGCAGCAGTAAGGCATTCACTGCAGGATCAGAAACTCTATCATTTCCACCGGGTTCCTCGTCTTGATTTAGAGCACTGATGGAGTGAAGTTGGCCCACCCAGCTGTAATTTCCTTTTTTGAAGATGCCCTGAAGTTGTTTCCCCGTGATCTCTTGCATTTGTCCTTGTTCTTTGATGCCATGTAACCTCACAGACTTGCCTTCTCTCTCAAAGGTTATTGTTAGCTGAGCATAATCAAATAGCAAAGGACTGTAAGACTTCATCCATTCGACCCCTAGAACCATATCGCAACCTCCCAATCTCAGAACTTTGAAGTCATAATCGAAGCCTTGTCCTTGCATCATCCATCTGAAGTTGCTGCATTTAGTATGAGTCAAAATTGCATTACCATCAGCTACGGTTACTGCCATAGGAGTGGTCCTGATCATTTCGTGGCCAATGCTTCTTACAAATTTAGGATCAATGAAGCTATGTGTACTCCCACTATCAACCAAAATCAGCAATGGCTTATTCTTTGCTTCACCTTTAATTCGAATAGTGCTATGTGAGCCGTTCCCGATTAAAGCTTGAACTGCTATCTCAATGTCCTCCTCCTCTAGCTCTCAATTCACCAATTCCTCTTGAATGTCTTCCTGCTTATTCACTGCTTCTTCCAGCACCTCATCTTCAGCCTCGCATCCAGAAGCAGTCATCAAAAACTTTGGATCACACTTATGACCAAAGAAATACCGTTGATTGCATTTGAAGCAAAGTCTTTGAAACCTCTTCTCTTCCATACTCAGAGGTTTATTCCCAGCAGCAACAGGTTTAGGCCACTCTTCCCTAGTTGGAGAACTTCTTGCTCTAGGTTGCTCATGTGTGACTATAACGGTATTCTCAATCTTCCTGGCCTTCGAGTACGCTTGAGACAATGAAGCAGGTTCAAAAGCTTAGAGCAAACTTTTGATTCTTGGCTTTAGACCTCTAGTAAAACTGGAGATGTAGTACTCCTCAGTAGCATCAGGATAAATGGCCAACATTCTCGCCCTCAGGTTCTCAAACCGCGACATATAGTCTTTCACTGAAGTAGTTTGCGCTAACTTGTTAAAGTTCTCCACCACATCACTAATATCTTCATCTTCATATCTTGCACATACTCCTTCTAAAATTCTGACCATGTTATCAGTGGCTTAACTCTAATAAGGCTGTAATACCAAGCCTCCATTTCGCCTTTCAGGTCGACTGCTGCTATCTCTAAATTTTTAGATTCAAGGATGTTGTAAAAGCAAAAATACCTCTCGCATTTTCTGATCCAGGACTGAGGCATTGTTCCATCAAATATTTCCAGCTCAATCTGAGGTTGTCTGCTGCTATATCCCCTGGAATTTGTAGAATTCATTCCAGTATTTGAAGACTCTGGTAGTGTGGCATGCGTTGGGACTGAATTTCGCTGCATCTCAAGCTGACTAGCAGGAGCAAGCAATCCAGCACCGAAATGGTGCTGCTGCTGCTGAATTTTCTCCTCAATTCCTTCAATTTGTTGTGATTGTTTATCAGATTGTTGCGATTGCCTATCAAACATTTGATTTATGTTCATTTGACTCTATTGGAACGACATCAGCAGATTGTCCATTCGTTGAGCTAACTGATCAAATCGCTCATCATGTCCATCCCTGACAGCAATTCCAGACTCATTTCCAGTCACTACCTCTGCATACGTAGCTGCATTGAAGACAATGTTGTTATTAGTAGCCATGTCAGCTCTTGTTGTCACCATAGCGATCACTTTCCTGTCTATCTAAGTCAATTTGAAGCTAAATCAGCAATTTGAGTTCAAACAACAATCAAATCTTGTCACCGTAAGCAAAAAACTTGAATACGAAAGCAATTCAAGCTCTGATACCAAATGTTATGAATCAAGATCAATCTTGATTCATAACCTAAGTTAGGATATTGTTAGATGAGGGAAGAAATGAAAGAGATGAGAGAAAAGAGGAAGAATTAGAGATGAGAGAAAGAATTTCAAGATATTTTCATTCATAACCAACTCATACAAGATCTTGGCTATTTATAGCCAACAAGGATGCAAAGCATCTAGATCAACTTGAATCAAAGCTCAGCCGCCAAAATAGACTGACTTGACTGACTAAGACCACCAAAGCAACAACCGACCCTCTAACTAACTCTCACGCAAAAACTTATTGGAACCGAGACAACTAACAGCACACAAACCAGCAACAAAACAGCAAAAAAGACTCAAAAGAGACCCCAAACATAACACACTTTTACTGGGTTGAAAACCTTATTGTCTACAACTCCAATTATTCAACCTCACAACTATTCATTGCCATTTGAGATTATGTGCGACGCTTCAAATTATGCTGTAGGAGAATGCTCAGTCAACAAAAGGATCACAAACCTATCGTTGTTTACTATGCTAGTAAATCTTTAGATGAAGCCCAAAATAACTATACCACTATTGAAAAAGAACTGCCAGCTATAGTTTTCGCACTTGATAAGTTTTGACCTTATTTTTAGGCTCTCGAATGACTACCTTTTCTGACCTTGCTGCCATTTGATTTCTTCTTATCAAGAAGGAAACAAAGCCTAGGTTGATTTGCTTGGTTTTATTACACCAGGAATTTAACCTAGAGACTAGGAATAGGAAAGGCTTGGATAATGTAGTGTCCGATCACCTTTCGAGGATTGTGTTCTCATCTGATTCCACTATTGGCCCCATTATTCACTGTTTTCCTGATGAACAATTATTTGCTACTGCAGGATGTATTTTTAAATCCACAGAGACCATATGCCAAACCCCTTGCATCCTACCGTAGCATCCTAGCCTATCTTTCTCTATTGTGCTAGTTCCAAACTTGCCTGTCGAGCATACGAAAAGGAGAATCCTTTTCTGAATGACCCGCTACACTCCTTTGCCCTTGTTCTATGGCAAAACAACGGCTTCCCCATCGTGCCCCGTGGTATGCACACATTGTAAATTACTTGGCAATGGGAAGGCTTCCTACTTACTGGCCCAAGCAAGCAAGGGCCCGGTTCTCTTCTCAAGTAGTGGATCTCTTCTAGGATGATCCAGATTTGTTTAAGGTGTGCTCTGATAAGGTAATACGTCATTGTGTCTCGGAAATAAAGCAGGAGAATATATTGAGGTTTTGCCAGTGGTCTAGCTTGTGGAGGACACTTTGGGGGACGACGAATTGCTGGGAAAGTCCTTCAAAGTGGCTTCTTTTGGCCAACTCTTTTCTAGGACGCTCATGATTATTGTAGGGCGTGCTATAGCTGTCAATGCACAGGTGCCCTAACAAAATGTGAAGAGATGCCTCAACACCAAATTTTAGTTTGTTAAAGTTTTGACATTTGGGGCATTGATTTAATGGGGCCTTTTCCTAGTTCACATGGCTTTGTCTTTATTTTGGTAGCAGTTGAATATGTGTGGAAGTGGGTTGAGGCTATCGCAACTACGACAAACGACTACAAGGTGGTTGTAGAGTTAGTTAAGGATAATATTTTCTCACGTTTTGGTGTTCCTAGGGCAATAATTAGTGGTGGGGGGACACACTTTACTCATTGTTTAGTTGAGGCACTTCTTCAAAAATACTCAATCACCCATATATTGGCTGCCCCTATCACCCTCAAACTAGCAGTTAGGTTGAGGTTTTGAATTGAGAAATAAGTCGATCTTTGAGAAGACCGTTAGACCGGACCGTAAGGATGGGTCTTTAAGGTTGAATGACTCTCTTTGGGCTTATTATACAGCTTTAAAGACCCCAATCGGCATCTCTCCCTATTGCTTAGTTTTTGGGAAGGCGTGCCACTCACCAGTAGAGCTTGAGCACCGTGTGTATTAAGCAATTAAACAGTTCAATCATGACTTGCACATTATGAGATGCCTTCATTGTGACTAGTATATCTTCAGTGAGAATCAAACTCCTGACCCCTGGGCGATGACCGCATGGGTAAGAGAAGCCACCACTGAGACGCCCTCAATATTGGGTAGCACATATCTTAAAACGTTTATATGGGATAGAGGTGCTAGAGATGCTGCCTCTATATATTATTTTTTTCTCTTTTTTTTCATATTTTTCTTTAGATTTAGGCATAACTCTTCAAAGTCTATCATGTATGATAATCTTAATGCAATCCATTCAAATTTGAGCATCTTTTAATCAGAAAGAAAAGTAAAACAGCCATGCTAACTAATAAATTCAAATGCTAGGGTTTTATCAAGATAGTGCCTTAGATTAGATCGTGTTTTGCAATTAGAACACAAAAGCAATTGATTTTTCTGTTATTCAAATCTAATTAAAGTAAATGAGCTAAAAAGAGGAGAAAAATTCCCTAAAAAGCATGACGATAAGGTTTTTTTTTTTTTTTTTGTTTTTTGTTGTTAACATGGGTTCAAAAAAGAAAATTTTAAAAACTAATGATCTAAACTGTAGAAACTAGACAATCTTTTTGTTGGCCGATACTATCTATATCCCAATACAACGGCTCCGAACTCTGGGAGGCACTAAAGCAGACTCTAAAAGACAGAACAAGAAAATTTTTCAAAAAATTTGTTCAAAATTTTAAAATTATCTCTTCCACCCCCAAACTTAAAGTTAACATTTCCTCAATGTTAAAAGAAAATATAAAGAATTAAGCAGTAGGTGAGAGATACTTCCCAGGTTTGAGGATTACTTATTTGATGGCGAATGTTGTGACCAAGTTACCCCCAAACTTGTTTTAGCGTACATGTTTGAACAAAATGTACAGAAACATGATAAAATAATATAAAAAAAATTAAATAAAAGAAGTACGGAAAGGAACACTTGGGTTGCCTCCCAAGAAGCGCTTAATTTATAGTCGTTAGCTCGACTCTTTGAGTGGATCATTCAACGTCTTTGAGATGAATGGAGGTATCTGTGGTTCGAGCTCTCCATCAATATAAGATTTCAGCCTTTGACCATTAACTTTGAATGTGCCCTTCTTCTCATCATGAATCTTGACTGTGCCATATGGAAAGACACGAGTTATAACAAAGGATCCTGACCATCTAGAGCGCAATTTCCTTGGGAAAAGTCGTAATCAGGAGTTAAAAAGTAAAACTTTTTGTCCCACTATGAATTCCCTGTTCGGTCCCTGTAAATTTGAGCATTTTCGTAAGCTTCATTCCTGAACTCATCCATCTCATTGATTTGCAATAATCTTTTTTCTCCTCTAGCTTCTAAATTGAAGTTCAAGGCTTTTATGGCCCAGTATGCTTTGTGTTCCAATTCTACTGGTAAATGACATGCCTTGCCATAAACCAATTGATATAGAGACATTCCAATTGGTGTTTTGAATGCTGTTCTATAAGCCCAAAGTGCATCATTAAATGTTTTCGACCAATCTTTTCTAGAAGCAGTAACTGTTTTTTTTTCCAAGAATAGTTTTCAATTCTCGATATGAAACTTTCACTTGACCACTTGTTTGAGGATGGTATGGAGCACCCACATGGTGTATGACTCCATACTTAATAAATCTTTGAGTTGACGGTCACAAAAGTGTTTTCCGCCATCACTTATAATTGCTCTAGGAGCTCCAAATAGAGAAAAGATGTTTTTTTTTTTTTTTTTTTATGAAGTTTACTATAACTCTGGCATCACTGGTCTAAAAAGCAACTGCTTCAACCCACTTTGATACATAATCTACAACAACCAAAATAAATCTGTTAGAAAATGATAAAATGAAAGGACCCATGAAATCAATTCCCCAAACGTCAAATAATTCAACTAAAATGTTGTTTAGGTGTATTTCATGTCCCTTGGAAGTATTTACTGTCCTTTGGCATCGATCACATTTACCAACAAATTTGAAAACAGCTTTAAAAACTGTAGGCATATAAAACCCATATTGTAAAACCTTAGCTGCAGTTTTGTTCCACCGTAATGGCCACCAGTTTCTAGAGAGTGGCAATGGTGCAGAATGTCTTCCATTTCCTCCTCTTGTACACATCTTTTAATGATTTCGTCTGCACAATGCTTGTACAAGAATGGTTCTTCTAAAAAATAATGCTTTAAATTAGCGAAGAACTTCTTCATTTATTGATAGTCATGTCCTTGGGCAGTTCCTGTGCAACCAAATAGTTAACAATGTCAGCGTACCATGAATAATTAGGATTTTCACTTACCATCATAAGACTTTAATTCGGGAATTTTTCGTTGATAGAGGGACTTTTGTCCTCTCATTCAAGACGTGATAAATGATCTGCCACAACATTTTTCGTTCCCTTTTTGTCCCGGATTTCTAAATCAAATTCTTTAAGTAATAAAATCCATCTTATCAGTCTCGATTTTGCATCCCTGTTTTGAAAAAAAGGTATTTAAGAGCAAAATGATCAGCATAAACAATTACCTTCGAATTTAGCAAGTAGGAACGAAAATTGTCTAATGCAAAAAAAAAAAAAAAAAAAAACAACTAGTAATTCTTTCTCAAGTGTAGCATAGTTTACCTATGCTTCCATCAAAGTCTTACTAGCTTAGTAAATTGCATGAAAAGTTTTATTCCTTCTTTGCCCGAGCACAGCCCCTACTGCGTAGTCACTAGCATCGCACATAAGCTCAAATTATAAGGTCCAATCGGGTGCTACTATTATTGGTGCTATCATTAGTTTTTTCTTCAAGGTCTCAAAAGCATGCATGCAGTCAATATAAAAGTTAAAAGGGACATCCTTCATCAATAAATTGGAGAGAGGCTTAATCATCTTAGAGAAGTATGTAATAAACCGTCTATAGAAACCTTCATGACCTAAGAAACTCTTAATGGCTTTGACATTAGTAGGGATGGTAATCGCTCTATCAGTTCAGTTTTTGCTCTATCAACCTCAATTCCTCTTTTTGAAATCATATGCCCTAACACAATTCCTTCCCGCACCTTGAAATGACATTTCTTCCAATTCAAAATAAGATTAGTGTCAATGCATCTTTGCAAAACTATGGAGAGATTAGCTAAACAATCACCAAATGAGGCCCCAAATACTGAAAAATCATCCATAGACGCTTCTATGAAAATTTCCACCATATACATAGTTGAAAAGTGAAAGTGGTCTTTTCCTGATCTTCCGGTAAAGGTATTCTATGAAAAGGCATTCTTCTATAGGTAAAGGTACCATATGGACAAGTGAAAGTGGTCCTTTCCTGATCTTCCGGTGCTATGGCAATTTTGTTGTATCCTGAATAATTATCAAGGAAATAGTAATATGAATGGCCTGCCAGTTTTTCTAACATTTGATCAATGAATGGTAAAGGAAAATGTTCTTTTCGGGTAGCATCATTAAGTTTTTGATAATCTATACACACCTTCCACCCTGTGACGGTCCTAGTAAGGATGAGCTCATGGTTCTTATTTTCTGCTACGGTTATTCCCCCTTTCTTTGGAACTACTTGTATTGGGCTTACCTATGGACTATCAGATATGGGATAAATGATCCCGACATCTAATAACTTGACAACTTCTTTCCTTACCACCTCTTTCATGGCAGGGTTTAACCGACGTTGGGGTTGCACGGTAGGTTCGAAGTTATCTTCCATAAGAATCTTATGCATGCATAAGGAAGGGATAATTCCCTTGATGTCTGAAAGAGTCCATCTGATTGCTAATTTATGCTCCCTTAGAACTCTAAGAAACCTTTCCTGTTCAACATTATTTAAAAAAGCATTAATAACAACAGAATAAGTATTAGAATTACCATGGTAAGCATACTTGAGATGAGGTGGTAATGGCTTGAGCTCTAGATTTGGAGGTTCATCTTCTTCCATTCTCTGCCGAGTTTCAATAGCTTGTATGTCATCCACTCTTGTTTCGTGGTACGAATCGAAAGATTCGCAGCTTTCCAGGTGTTGGGCACATTCCCTTATCAATTCATTTTCTGTGTCTAAGGTCCCTGACTTTGTTAGGCACGCTTCAAGGGGTAACTTAGGGAATGCGTCCCTGAATATCTCAGCTACCAACCCGTCTACAATATCAACCTCAAAACAAGAATCCATGTTAGTGGGAATTTTCATAGTATTAAAAATATTGAAGGTTACCTGTTCATCTTGCACTTTTAAAATGAGTTTTCCTTGTTGTATATCTATCAGGGTCCTTCCTGTAGCAAGGAACGGTCGTCCCAGAATAAGAGGTATCTCTCGATCCTCTCCCATGTCAAGTACTATGAATTCCCTAGGAAGATGAATGTGTCAGCCTTCACTAAGACATCTCCAATCACACCTCTTAGATACTTGATTGATCTGTCCGTGAGTTGGAGAGATACTGTTGTGGGTTTCACCTCCCCTAAGCCAAGCTTCCTGAACATAGAAGAGGCATTAAATTTATACTTGCACTTAAATTGCATAATACTTTATCAAATTAGTGCTGATGCTGCAAGGTATAGTGAAACTCGTAGGATTTTTTAGCTTGGGAGGTAACTTCTTTTGGAGTATGGCATTGTATTCTTCAGTTAGTGCCACTGTTTCAAATTCTCCCATCTTCCTTTTATTAGACAGGATTTCCTTCATAAATTTTGCATATCTGGGCATATGTTCTAACATGTCAGCAAAAGGGACATTAATATGTAATTTTTTGAAAATTTCCAAAAATTTTGCAAATTGTTTGTCTGCTTATTTTTTTTTCAAACGTTGAGGGAAGGGGACCTTTGGTTTGTAGGGTTGACGGTCAGCACTTTTTGGTTCGTCTTCATTTTGAATTTTTGTCCCTTCCTCAATTTCCATTTCTTGGTTCGTGTCTGTGGACAGGTCAATTATGGGTTGCTCATTTTGTGTGGTCTTGGCTTCCTGAGTTGGTTCATTCAGGGTTTTCCCACTTCGTAATTCAATTGCTTTTACATGCTCTCATGGGTTAGTAACTGTGTTACTAGGTAAGGATCCTTGTGACCTTTCAGAGAGTTGGCTTGAAACTTTGTCCGATTTGAGTCTCAAGATTTCTAATCATAGCTTCTTAATTTTGAATTAAAGTTTCTTGATTTTGAAGATTTGTTTATGTGTTTTGCATGAAACTTTTGAACAATTCTTCGAGATTTGTTTTCTTTTTTGGTGGTGGTTGAATGGGTTGTTTTTTAATCCCTTGGCTAGTCCATGAAAAATTTGGGTGGTTTTTCCTCCCAGGATTATAAGTGTTGGAAAAGGGATTATTTTGTGGTTTTTGAAAATTTGAAACAAAATTTGCTTGTTCATGGCTTGATGTGGCAAAAGAGTTCCCTGCTTGACATTCTATGCTAGCATAATTTCCTTCACAAAATTCACATGTTAGCATAGCAGAATGAATGGCATTAACACCCATATTACTTAATTGTTTCTGAATCATTGAAATTTGAGCAGATAACGTGGTTAATGCATCTACCTCGTGAACTCCTGCAGGTTTCCTTCTATCAGCTGTTCTTACATAGTTGTTTCTAGCCATTACTTCTAGAAACTCGTATGCTTCTTCTGGTGTCTTATTGTTTAGGGCTCCTCCGGCAACCGTGTCCACCATTGTTTGGGTATTAGGTGCCAAACCATTGTAAAAAGTTTGGACTTGCATCCAAACTGACAAACCATGTTGTGGACACCTTCTTAAAAGCTCTTTATAATGCTCCCACACTTCATACAAAGATTCCATATCATATTGTACAAAGAGGTAATGTCATTCCTCATTTCAGCTAATATGGCTGGTGGAAAATATTTAGCAAGAAAATTTTGTGCCAAATCGTCCCTAGTGGTGTTAGTGCCTGATGGTAATGACATTAACCACGCTTTGGCTTTATTTCCAAGTGAGAACGGAACAGCATTATGCGAATGGCATCATCGTTGACCCCATTATGCTTAAATGTGTCGCATATCTCTATGAAGTTAGCGATATGCAGGTTCGGGCCCTCACTACGTAGACCGCCAAATTTGACAGTCTGTTGAATCATTTGTATTACCGCAAGTTTAATTTCAAAATTGTTTACTTGTATTGGTGGACATCGAATCCTAGAAATGCATCCTCCTACAATTGGTATAGCATAATATTTTAAAGGCCTTTTGTCATCATTACCATTGTTATTATTAGCCACTGTTTCAGTTCATTTTAGTTTTCCTAATGAGTCGAAGTGTTCTTTCGATTTTAGGATCAAAAGGGGTTGTTTCGTTTTCGTTTTGATTTTGCATACAAAGTGAAAAGATAACTAAAAAGTCAAAAGAAAGATAACAACAATGAGAAAGAACCAAAAATACTACAATATGATACAAAGCTTAACAAACTAAAATTTAAAGGGGGTTGGGTTTTGGGGGGGGAGGGGGGGGAGGGGATGGGTTAACACTAATGTTTCAAAAATCTTATAACTAACAACGTTAATTTTAACAAAGTGAGCTTATAAGTAAAAGAAAGGTGAAACTAAGGAGAAAATACGAAAATAACAACAAAATAACACAAAATTAACAAAACATAACAAAAACACAATTTTAAGGGGGGGTGCTATATGAATTTTTGAATTAAAAACAACTTAACAAATAAAATCAAGTGACTGAAATAAATGAAAGAAAAGAAATTTCTTCTTCAAGTTCAAACAAAATTCACAAGTTTTAACAAATGACTTCAAATTAGTACCAAAACTAGTTGGTATCGATATCACTTAAATAAAAACAATCCCCGGCAATGGCGCCAAAAACTTGATGCTTTACTTTGTGTATATGATTAGCAAGTGAACTAAGTCATATCAAGTAATAAAGAGTGAGTAGAGTATCGTATCCACGAGGATTGTTATTGAGTGAGTACCGAAATTAGTAGTTTTAGTGTTACTTGAAAACAAAATTTGTAGTTTTTGAAATGAAACAAACCAAAATAAAAAGAACTAAAATGTTTACTAATTTTTTATAAAAAGTGTATTGATTTTTTTATGGTTTTTATGAAAATAAGATCCAAGGCATCCGATTTCACCTAGTTGAATTAATACGCCTTTCTATTCTCGGTATTCAAGTTGTTATTACATGTTGGTGGTCGAAAACCCTAATTTACCAAATATTCTCTCTCAAGCAACACTTAGCATACTCTTCTACATACTAACCCGTCACTCTCGTGCATGAATTTAAATAAGAAAAGAGTTTTAAAGATCTATAGTTTTTATTTAAGACCACACAAATCGTGTTAATCTCTCTCAAGCATTCGCTCAATTTGTGGTGCTTATCACCTTAGCAATCATCATAAATCTCCTCTCGAACTCGTTATGAATCATTATAGGCTTTAAATAGTGATCAAGCATTTAAAACTCATGAAGAACAATGATAAACGCTTCAACAATGCAATAACAAGACATTGAATATGTTAAATTAGAATAGAGCGTATATTGCAACTTCGGCTACATCGTAGCCTTGGAAAAATAAAATCAGTTCATGATAGACATAATATAAAATTAAGACAAATTTCATGATTTTAAAGAAGAAAAGGATAGAAAGAACTTAAAAATACAAAATTACAAACCAAACTTCCTTCCTCCTTCTTTTTCTTCTTCCCTCGGTTTTCCTTCTTTCTTCTACTGCTTTCTTTGTGCTTTTGCTGAGTTGAGGGATGCTGAAAACACTCCCAAATGACTCCTTATTTATAGTGCTTGAAGGGGATGAATTGGAGAATAAAAATTTAATCTTGCTTGCATCTCATTTGCTACTTCATGCAGTTCATGAACAACTTGCAATGTTTGCTTTATTTTATGCAATTTTTCTCACTTTTCACCACCTAAAACTGCACTTTCAGCTCATATTGCTTGTGCTCATGGAGTATACAATGTATTTGAGTTATATTATGTGAAGAAAATTGCCACCAAAAGCAAGTTGCAACTTTCTGTCAATTCTTGTTGGTTCCTTGTATGAACCGCGAGCTTGCGATGATTTTTTCCTTTTTTTTTATTTTATTTGACGTATCTTGCTTTCACTTATTGATGTTGATGATAAAACCTACAAAATTTAGCACAAAATAAGTGTTTTTGCAAGAAAATGGCAATATGAGCGAAAAAGAGCAAAACAGAGCAAAAGCGATCAAAGTTTGATGTAAAATGGTTAAAAATGAATCAAAATAAAATAAATAATTATATTCTAAATTGACTTATCAACTGCAATAATTGTTTTTTTAAAAAATATTTTTAATCAATAATACACATTAATGTTAGTGTTTCGTTTGGGTTACACGTGATTTTTCTTAAACTACATATAAAATTAGAAAAAAATATAACACATACCGGGTTTGTTTGGAAAATCACATATAAAGCAGAAGCGAAAAACATGAAAAAAAGTACGAAACAGTGAAAGACAAAACCTCATGTGCTATAAATATCGGTGTTAGGGAAGTGTTTAATCATCAATTCGTCCAACAAAAACTCAATATAACGTAGAGAAATAGGGTAGAAACCATGAGGGAAAGAAATAGAGAAATAGGGAAGGAAAGTTTGGTTTGTAATTTTGCATTTTTAAGTTCTTTATATCCTTTTCTTCTTTAAGTTCATGGAATTTGTCTTAATTTTACTTTATATTATGTTTAACATGAACTAATTTTATCTTTCCAAGGCTACGATATAGCCTAAGTTGTAATATACGCTTTTTTCTAATTCAACGTATTCAAAGTTTGTTTATTGCGCTGTTTGAGTGTTTATCATTGTTCTTAATGAGTTTTGAATTCAAAGCCTACAATGATTCATAATGATTCTGAGAGGAGATTTATGAGGAATGCTAAAGTGATAAACACCACAAATTGAGCGAATGCTAGAGATAAATTAATGGGATTTGTGTGGTCTTAAGTGAAAACCATGGATGTTCAAAACTCTTTTCTTACTTAAATTCATGCAAGAGATTGATGAGTTAATATGTAAAAGGTTATACTAAGTATTACTCGAGAGAGAACATTTAGTAAATTAGGGTTTTCGACCATCAACACGTAATAACAACTTGAATACCGAGAATAGAATGGCGCATTGATGCAACTTGGTGAAATCGGATGCCTTGGACATATTTAAATAAAAAAACTTTAAAAAAAAATCAGTAACCTAGTTTAGTCCTTTTCATTTTATTTGTTACATATTCAAAATTTCAATTTTTGATCTTTCAAATAGTGCTAAAGCTACTAATTTCGATACTCATTCAATAAGCAATCCTCGTGGGAGTGATACTCTACTTACTCTGTATTACTTGATATGACATAGTGCACTTGTTAAGCAAACACCAAGTAGGCATCAAGTTTTTGGCACCGTTGCCAGAGATTGTTTAGATTTGAGTGATATCGATACCAACTTGTTTTGGTACTAATTTGAAGTTGTTTTGTAAAAAATTATAAATTTTGTTTACATTTGATGAAGAATATTTTATTTCATTCATTTAGTTCACTTTTTTTAATTTGTAGTGTTATCTTATTTCATTCATTTAGTTCACTTTTTTTAATTTGTAGTGTTTTTTTTTTAATTTGTATACAACACCCCCCCCCCCCCCCCCCCCCCCCCCCCCCCCCCCCCCAAATTGCATTTTTGTTAAGTTTGTGTTATTTTGTTATTTTTTTTGTATTTTATCTTTATTTTAGATCTTTATTTTACTTATAAGTTCACTTTGGAAAAAGTTTTGAGGGTTAGAATTATTATTTTTAAGATTTTCAAAACATTAGTGTTATTACCCCCCTTAAAATTCGGGTTTTGTTAAATTTTTGTATTAGATTGTTATATTTTTAAGTTTTCTTATTAATTTCATCTTTCTTTTAACTTTTTAATTTACCTAGATAAGTTTTTCAAAATTAAGTTTGTATTTTGAAGTTTTTCAAAACATTAGTATTACTACCCCGGCCCTCTAAAATTTGGTTTTTGTTAAGGTTTTGTGTTATAGTGTTGTATTTTTATACTTTCTCAATATTCTTAACTTTATTTTAACTTTTAAGTTTATTTTTTTTCTTTTCTTAAAATTTAACACAGAATGTTGCTAAAGAAGATGGCATATAACAATTATATGAGACCTCAATATCATACTGTACCAAGAACACAACTGGAAGTTCATGAAATTAATATGTTATCTGCTCAACTCTCACTAATTCAAAAACAACTGCATAATATAAGTGCCAAGGTTGTTCATACTCCTAGATGTGAATTTTGTGCAAGTAACCATGCTAGTATGAAATGCCAAATAGGTGATACTTTTTCCTTAGTGGGTTTTGAACAAGAAGACTACATGTATAATTATCAACAAGCCCAATACAACCCTTACTCTAGCACCTACAATCAAGGATGGATGAACTCTTCTAACTTTTCTTGGAACCATCACGAAGGACCTTGGTCACCCATTCATCCACCTCAAAAAAAAAAAAAAAAATGACTTAAAAGAGACGTTTAGGGAGTTCATGCATGAATGTACAAATTTTACTTAAGAAACCAGGACTATCTTTAGAAATCAAGAAGCTTCCATCCGAAATTTAGAAACTCAAGCAAGGGCTACATTAGAGGAACTTTCTGAGAGGTCTAAAGATTCCTTGCTTACCATCACCAACCCAGGGGAACAAACTAACGCCACAACATTGAGGGATGGGGACACATTAGAAGAGCCACCTCAAAGTGACATAACTACCTTGATCAACTCATTGCGACCAATGACCAAACCTATCTTGACCAACCCACCACCACCTGTGATTGAATTAGAGTGTCGAGCTTGTCTAACGAAGTCAAAGGTTTTAGGAGCCAATGATGACTTTATGAAAAAAATGCAAAAAAGATCGAAAAAGGAAATTCAAGTCGTGGCACATTAAGCTCAAGGATCCCATCATTAGAGAAGGTGGAAGTGGTCGTGTAAAGAAGGGTACAAAGAAGATCCATGGAAGAAAATGGTCATTAAGAGTGGTTGGAGGAAACTCCTTTCTCCTTTATAACACGGGATAGATCACCGCCAAAAAGTCGAACTAATGGCTATAATTTAAGCACTTCTTGGGAGGCAACCTAAGTTTTCCTTTCTTACTTCTTTTCTTTTTAGCTTCCTTTCAATTTTTCTTCTTATGTTTTTGTACATTTTGTTCAACAGGTTTTTGAAACAAGTTTGGGGCAACATTACCATCTAAAAAAATCCTCAAACCTGGGAAATATCTCTCACCTACTACTTCATTCCCTTTATTTCTTTTAATATTGAGGACAGTGTTAACTTTAAGTTTGGGGTAGAAGAGATATTTTGTCACATTTTTTAAAATTTTGAGCAAAATTTTTCAAAAAGTTTTCCTGTCTAATCCTGCATTATCTTTTAGAGTCGGCTTTAGTGCCTCCTAGACTTCGGAGCCTTTGTATGGGGATGTAGATAGTGTTGGCCAACAAAAAGATTTTCTATTTTCTACATTTTAAATCAGTAGTCTTTCTAAATTTAATTGCACATTTTGAACAATTTTTAAAACCGTTAAAATAATTTGAGACCATATCATCATGCTTTTTAGACAATTTTTCTACTCTTCTTAGCTCGTTTGCTTTAATTAAACTTGAATAACCTAAGAATCAATTGGTTTTGTGTTCTAATTACAAATCATGATATACTCTAAGGCACTGTCTTAATAAAATCGTCGTACTTGAGTTCACTAGTTAACAAGGTTGTTTTACCTTTCTTTCTAATTAAAAGATGCTTAAATTTGAATGGATTGCATCAAAATTATCATTTGCATAATAGACCTTGAAGAGTTATGCCTAAGTTTAAAAAAAATGAAAGAAACTTGTGAGGCATCTCTAGCACCGCTATCCCATATAAACATTTTAGGATATGTGCTGCCTATCATGAGGGCAACTCAGTGGTGGATTCTTTGACCCATGCAGTCATAGCTTGGGGGTTAGGAGTTTGATTCTCGCTGAAGATATACTCGTGAAGTCATAATGAGGGTGTCTTAGTGGTGGCTTATTTTACCCATGCGGTCATCGCCCAAGGGTTAGCAGTTTGATTCTCGCTGAAGATATACTCGTGTAGTCATAATGAGGGCATCCTAGTGGTGGCTTCTCTTAACCATGTGGTCATTACCCAGGGATCAGGAGTTTAATTCTCGCTGGAGATATGCTCATAAGCTGGGTTGACTGGGGTAGATCAGTTCCTCAAAAAAAAAAAAAAAAAAAAAGAAAAGAAAAGAGAAAATTTTGTGAATAACTATTAGTCTTGGGTATACCTTAAAAGTTTTGTTATGAGTGGCATGATTTTTGTCATCTATTCGATTTGAATGTCTTGAGATTAGAAAGAATGTATAAACTTAGTTTGCTTAGCCAACTTTTGAATTCGGTTACCTAGGTGATTGATGGATTTTTCCTTAGAAATATTATTTTGTCTTCAGAACCTTAAACTTGGAGCCTCGATCATTCTTTTCCAATATAAGTAGTCTTGCTTTGAGTTGTGATTCAATTCTTAAAAAAGCATGAGATCCTATGCTTTCATGTTTAGCCTTGCTCGAGGACAAGCAAGATTTAAGTTTGAGGGTATCTTGATAAGTCTAATTTTGTATAATCATTCATATCATTTAGGTTCATTTTCAAACCATTTTATATCAAACTTTTATAGCTTTTGCTCGATTTTGCTCCATGTCACTCCTATCATTATTTCTTTGCAAAAACGCTCATTTTATTCTAATTCTTGCTAGTTTTTACCATGAATATCAACAGGTTTATGCAAGATACATCAAAAAAAAGTGTAAAAAATTGGCTAAACACATCAATCTAAATGCTAAAGCAAGGATGAACAACAAACTTGTACAATTTGTTACAAATTGCAAATTTGGGTGGCAAAATGGACAAATCAAATGCAAGAACTTCTTGTACACTTCAAGAAAAATTTTGACCTAAAAGAAAAGCTGAATTTGGGTAGCAAAAAGAAGAAAAAATGAAGAAAGATGCAAGTCGTAAACAAGTTGCAAAGAAGGGAGGCAAAACTAGCAATGAGAGTGAAGCTTGTGAAATTTTCTATTTCTCAAATTTCCAACCTCATGTACTATAAACAAGGGTGTTAGGGAAGTGTTTAATCATCAATTCATCCAACAAAAACTCAATAGAAAGTAAAGAAATAGGGTAGAAACAGCGAGGGAAAGAAAATTAAGGAAGGAAGGAAAATTTAGTTTGTAATTTTGTATTTTTAAGTTCTTTCTATCCTTTTCTTCTTTAAGTTCAAGGAATTTGTCTTAGTTTTATTTTATATTATGTTTAACATGAAGTAAGTTTGTCTTTCCAAGGCTACAATGTAGCCTAAGTTGTAATATACACTCTTTTCTAATTCAAAGTAATCAAAGTTTGTTTATTGCGCTATTTGGGTGTTTATCATTATTCTTCATGTATTTTGAATGTTTGATCACCATTCAAAGCCTATATGAGTCCGAGAGGAGATTTATGATGAATGCTAAAGTGATAAACACCACAAATTTAGCGAATGTTAGAGATAGATTAACGCGATTTGCGTGGTCTTAAGTAAAAACCATGGATGTTCAAAACTATTTTCTTATTTAAATTCATGCAAGAGATTGATGAGTTAATATGTAAAAGGATATGCTAAGTTCTACTCAACAGAGAATATTTAGAAAATTAGGGTTTTTGACCATCAACACGTAATAACAACTTGAATACTAAGAATGGAAAGGTGCATTCATGCAACTAGGTAAAATTGGATGTCTTGGACTTATTTAAATCAGAAAACTTAAAAAAAAAAATTGGTAATCTAGTTTAGTCCTTTTCATTTTATTTGTTACATATTCAAAATTTCAGTTTTTGTCTTTCAAATAGTGCTAAAGCTACTAATTTCAGTGTCATTCAATAAGCAATCCTCGTGGGAATGATACTCTACTCACTTTGTATCACTTGATACGACTTAGTGCACTTGCCAAGCAAACACCAAGTAGGCATCACATACCGCAAATATGGGAAGGGCTTAAGTGGTTATCACAAATTTCCTAGTTTCTGACTTCGTTTGACCCATTGAACATCGAGAGTAACTCCCGAGATGGGCATCCACCAGGATTAGAACACACATAGGGGCTCTAGACCCATTCCCTCCGCTATTTCACTTCTTGCCTTCTTAAAAGGCCCTTAGACACATTCCTGCTCTAACAGGCGCTTGCTCTTGCCTTCTCAAAAGGTCTTTCAATTAGAGGATTTGTCAGATAATCTCACTTCTTAGCAGGCTCGAGTGAGACCACGTGTCTTTCAACACCACGGCTAGGGTAACATGCCCTTAGCTTGCCAAACCCATCAAGTGTGAATGCCCAAACCATCCTTCACGAACTATAGGTACGTTGGCATCAAACTCAACCATCACAATTGGCATTACAGCATTGATCATAAACAAAGTGATACTTTGGTTGGTCAGTGCTAACATCAATTACAAGTTACTCTTACCCCAACATTGAGGCATCTGCAACTAGCTGTTAAACAACCATCAACATATCCTTCAACAACAGCAATAATAAAACAATAGTGGAGCAAATATCATATTAATAAATTATATCTCCACCTCAAGTACACACACAGTATACACACAGTTGGCAAAACAATTTTATACCACAAAATATTAGTTTCACATATCATTACAGGAGTGAAACATAATCATCTCAGCTTAACTGCTACACCACCATCGTTAGTTTACACAAAACCATAATCCACAAAGTTCCTTTTTTATTCAAATTAGGGCAAGCCACTCATTATCAGGGCTCTCGAGCCAAGTGCTAGTAGCATAAAACTATCCGCACTGACTTTAAACAATAATATTTCCACCATAATCAATACATATGAGCTATCAATAACTAGTGAATATCAGTGGAACCAAAATAATCACAAGAGATTATGGTCAATCAATATATCACATAGGCTCTTGGGTGCTTAACAAAATCCCCACAATGGAATGTCTCGCACTACATTCCTAAGACATTTAAATTTCTACCTGCCAACTCAGACTCAAAGGTCGATTCAACAGTGCAGGTCTTAGAGGGGAATCCCATGATACGGCACTAGTAACAAGCCTAAACACATAGCCATTAGTAGAATGGTTCGCATCAATTTTTGACACCCAACTGTCATCACAATATCCCTTTAGCACAATAGGTAGTCTGCCTCAACGTAAAACCCAATCTATAGTACTTGACTAGTACTTTAACTGGTTGATTATAGCACTTCAAAACTCATTATTTGAATCAAGGTATATAGAGTAGATCTACCAGTGACATATGATATATCAGGACGAGTGTTGTTCAACAAAACATAATGCTATTTAACATCTTAGCAAATTCAGCTTGTGACAGTATCACTTTTTCTCCTTTTCAAGAAAACACTCAGGGTTATGTTGAATATTATCCAAGTGATCAAACTCTCTAAGTGACAAAAATCTCTCCTTTTCACACCAAATATTACATTGGCCTCACATAGGTCTTTCATATTAAGCATAAACCTAAGAAGGACTTTATAATATTTACAATGTTCACACTCGTGCCAAAAATTATGCATCTCATCAACATGATTATCCCACATTCAAACATCACCATAAACAAATTCATGCATGACTAAGGACAATCTAATTATGATGCCAATATCTAAGGGTTTGATAAAGATCACATAGGGAGTTTCAAACAAAGAAATTTTATTTTCAAGTTTGGAACCTCAGAACCCCTTGGTTTGTTCCATTAAGGTTTCTTCCTTAATATCATAATTTAGTAATTTATGATTTTACATCAACCCCTATCGAGGATCACTAGCATCCATACACACTAATGAATTTTTTCAAAATGGGTGTATTTATGTTTTCATAACCTCATCAAGGGTTTTTTAGAATTTTCTTCTATCATGCAAGCACTGACATTACCGACACCCAAAAAACAAAGTGCTCAATCAAAAGTCAAGACATAACTAGGAAAACCTACTTTGGCAGACACTCCCACATTAAATACAATGGATGTTTAGGATCATATTTCCGACACAGTTCATATATGGTTTCGTCTAGCCTTTACAAGGAATCTTTTAAAAGAGTAGTATTCACAATAGGGCTTCCCCACAACCTCAAGGGTAGCTTCGAGCTAAAAGATATCATGTCTTCAAGCATTTAGTTTCCTCGGAATCTCACTTGAGGGAGGTGATGTCATATTCACCACTTCTATTTGACCTAATCGCTTTGATTTGTGGTCTATGTAATTTTCAACTTGCATTTCATATTTGAAGGACTTCTCGATAGCCTGATCTTTGAACTTCAAAAGATGTACTTCTGAGCGATCTAGATTAGTCATATTTAAATCGAAGATACAACATCCTTTTATCACCTACACTCATAGTGTCCTTAAAGGTCATTCAAGAGGGCTATTAGTGCTTTCAATTAAAATCGACTTCTCTCATTCAAGCCTAGCTAGCCATGAATCTAATCATTTGTTATTATTACGAGAAGCTCAACCTATTTTATTCACTTTGCCACAAGTTAATACAAAGAATGTCTATTCCTTCACAAATTCAATATCCTTTGTTAAAATCATTGTTTGACCATTTAAACATTTTATTGTTTAGAAACACAAAATAGACTTCAAATTTCCTTGGGAAGGATACCAGCTGGTCCAACCACATATTACAATATTTTATTTTTCTTTCATCTTGAAGGATCCAGATTGCAACATATTAGGCCAACGAAATCAACATTAATTTTATGATCACTCATTAGGCATAAACGACTTAGATTGTTGGAAAACATATGGGGATAATGAGCAATCATTATATAATATTAGAATAAATAAAGGAACTTAAATTGAATTTAATTGAGGAATTTATGCTAACATTTCAAAAGACCCGATCTTGATATAACTTTTATCATCATAATATTTAGTCTTAAGCTTTCACAATATTTAAACCTATACTCAAAGTAATTAGACTTAACATGAATAGAACGATCCCAAGCTTAAGAAGCGTAAATAACAAACTTTAATAGGCAAGAGAATAAAACAAATGATATAACTAAATGAAGGCATAAATAAGATAAATAAATCGACTTTAAACAAGATAATAGAAAGAAAAGATTGACCGAAGAAATTGCCACGCTGTAATGAATCTACTGCCCTAAGTCGCTTATGCCCTCACAGAGGTACAATGAGATGAACGACACTTTGACTCTCAAGGTTAACACAGTACCTACCTCAACAGTGTACTCCAGGGAAGTGGGTTGGAGTACACCCCAACTTGCTTAGTAACGGATGAGAGAATATTTTGAGAGAGAAAGAAAGCGCAAAGTGGTGCAGTAGAAATGGGAAGCGAAATGACGAGCGGTGGTGGGGAATGCTAGGAGAAACATCTAGAGTTTTTTCAGTTTTGTAACCAACATGTACGCATAAGTAAGGGCATTGGATTTGAGTTGGACTCAAATTCAATTTAAATTAAAAAGAATTAAATCTTTTGCATTGGACTCAAATTCAATTTAAATTAAAAAGATTTAAATCTTTTTCTTACATGTTTGAGTTTCAAGTTTAAATCTTTTTATTTCATAATTTGAAAGACTTACCAAGGCAATGTATTTATAGAGAAGAATTCTTGTAGGTTAATGGAAAACTGTGGAATTAGAAACCGACTATAATAAGGAAAGTGGCGGATTGAGATATTTTTACAAGACATCAAAATTGTAGCACACTACCTCAAGTTCCAACATCTTCCAATTTCCTAACAACCAAACAAGAGGCAAATGCCCACTTTTCATGAATTTTGATTTCTTGCGTTTACTTTCTTGTAACCAAACAAGGCCCTAGTCCATGGGCAACGAAAGAACAAATGATTGAGCTTTTCACCATTAGAGCAACATAGAACACACCTCGATGCAAGTGACGTTAGTACAAATGTTTTATGAACTGGGTAACCAGAAAATCTCAGGTGTTGAGGCCGTGTGATCACTTTTGTAAGACTTATTTCAGCATCACAAAATAGTCTTAGGGATACAATGACAACCAAAAAGTATAAAGGGAGGATGTGTATGAAAAGGAATAAAGAGAGATATAGAGAATGAAGTTTGTAAGAAAACTTTCACAACACTTTGAATGAATCTTTCAATGTTTTTCTTATGATCTCTTAATCATCTTTTCAATCACCAAAGAGGGGATGTACATATAGACATAAAACACTTGAAACACATCCCAGACTTATCCAAGACCAATCGCCAACACCAGAGAAAACCTCGCCAAATAATAGCTAAAACTGCCCTATATGTCGACACACATATCAACACACAGCTCATTGTACAATTGTATGTAAAAGTGAGTGTTGACACTTGCTTCAACATATGGGGTATTGCAAGATTGTGTGTTAAAGTTGTGTGTCAACACACACTTCAACACACACGATTTTGGAGACCTATGTGTCAACACATGGTACCTGTGTGTCGACACACCGATTCCTTGAGTTGGTTCTGTAGGACTATGTGTCGATGCACACCCTATACAAACCAAAAATACATAGACCAAGTATGGAACAAATCTGAAATACTTTATTAATTACTTGATTTTGAAATTATATCAACATTCCCCCACCATTTTCAAAATATAATCATTCTCATATTACAACATCTCAAAATAACAAGAAGCCTTATTGTGCATCAATAAGGGTGTCTTTCGATTGAAACCCCACCTAGTGAAGACACGATATAGTTAATCGGTACAAAAATGGTAGACTATGCTTTGAACTATAAGTCCTATTTGACTAAACGAATACATCTCCACACATAAGATTTACTCCCCCCCACACTTCTTACAACTCCCAGATCGACACATTTGTGGCCTTGCGTCCTATACCCTTCATGGTTGTTTCAGAGCCAAACCTTTTATCAAAAATACTCCTTGAAGTGACAAACTTCACAATCCCTAAGGTGGAAACCATTGATCATGTCCCTTTGACACGCCATTCAATAAAATATGTACTCGGGTCCATTAAGAGCATAAGCTCATCCTCTTATTTTCTCTATGGCAGGTTACCAAGCACTTCACACACGGGATGGAAATTTCTCTTAGTGCTTGCAGTCATACAGATGGTAGATCTCTCTTGTTGAACCCAAGACCTGGCGTCGTACCATGCATCGAGTTGAGGGTCCATCATGGGCGACTTAAATTGACAAGTTCCAACCCTATCCCTTCTCTCGTTTTCGGAACCAAGTCTCTAGCTGCACCACTACATAATAGGGCTACAGCAACAGTTACAAATTGTTGTTGTAGACTAAAAATAGTTGCTGTAGGTCTGTGGCAACGATTTCTGAACCGTTTAATACGCGGCCGTTGTCATAGCCTATCGCAACGGTTTTTAGGACAACAGCAACGAATTATGAACCGTTACAGTAGAGTTATCAATAGCAACATTTTTTGGCTTCCATATGACAATGGTTATATTTATTTAAGGCAACGGTCTTTTTTTCGTAGAAATGCCTATAGCAATAGTTTTTTTATGAAATAACATCAATTTTTAAGTACCTGTTGTAGCGGTTTTTCTATAATGGCAACAATTGTTATGTTTTGTTTTGTTTATTGCAACGGTTTTTTCATAGACTATAGTGGTTTTGTATACCTTTTACAACAGTTTTTTCCCCTATGGCAATGCTTTTTTACTATTAAACATAACAGTTTGAAAAATCTATTACAACGATTTTTTCTCCTATAGCAACGATTTTCAGCAAACAAGCCAATGATTTGAGAAACCCATTGCAATAGTTTATTACGTATAAGAACTGTTCCATATACATTTTTAATCTTGTATTGCAATAAAATTCGTGGTCCAATACACCTGCTTCAAACAACAAATTTATCAAACTTGATTTTCCAAATAAGAAACATCCAACTTCATCCATTGACAACAAAATTACTACGTACCAATTGTCAACAAAATAACATCCATCAAGTCCAACATAAAGCCCAATTAGTTTAGCACAACAACCTACCAAAGCACAAAATAGCCTAACACACTCCATTGTCACTTTCAAAAGTATGCACTAATTTTTGAGGTTAACTACACAATAATCAGAAAACATCATTAACATCGTCTTCATCATCACCTTCAATATCATCATCATCATCTACCAGGCATGACAAAATATTAAATCAGGGGCACAAAGTTAAGAGCAACATTGAGTAAAGGACACATTCTGCCTTTACATTGACAATAAGATAATATTCACCAATAAAGTCCAACATAAAACCCAATTTAAAAGACACGGTTATTCACCAAGGCAAAACACAATGTCATACAAAATTCAATTGTGATCGGCAAATGTATGCACCACATTAAAGAGTCTCAAAGAGTTGACTAAAACATGAATGGTAACTATACAAGAACTTTGAAAATGATGCTACAAAGAGGGCACTAAATCATCCATGGATGATCCAATAATCAAACTTAAGAACTTCATAGCAATAAATCTCAAGCCACTTTTCAAAAAACCAAGAAAATCTCAAAAAAAAAAAAAGAAAGAAAAAAATCTTAAGCAACGTGAACATAAGTCATATTATAGCTCATGTGGTCTCTAATCTCTATTTGGAACCCACATTTCTCACACATTCTCTAGCTTTAATATATAAAGTAGACCACAATACTAAACAAATATATGAACTGAATAAATTGAAGCACACATTTCTCACACATTCTCTAATCTAAATACATAAAGTAGACTACAATACCCAAACAAAAGTCATATTGTATTTCATTTATCACGTCGTCTCTAATCTCTAATTGAAGCACTCATTTCTAAAATGTTCTCTAGCCTAAAAATATATAGTAGACCACAATACTAAATAGATATATGTACCGAACAAATTAAAGCACACATTTCTCACACATTCTCTAGCTTAATTACATAAAGTAGACCACATTACCCAAACATAAGTCATATTGTATTTCATTTATCACGTGGTCTCTAATCTCTAATTGAAGCACTCATTTCTAAAATGTTCTGTAGCCTGAATATATATAGTCGACAACAATACCCAAACAAAATTCATAAAATGCTAAAGTGCCAAACCTATTTCCTCATTTGATCAAAATAATTTCCAAAACTGAAAGCACATTCCATCAAACGTATTACAAAATCTTAAGCCACATGATCCTAAGAGGGGGAGAAGCAGAAACATAAATTGAAGGAGCACACCTGATTATGTTGAGAATTTCTGGCACCAAATGAAGAAGCACCATTTTGATTAGGAGCAATACCAACATCGCCAGGTGACTCAACTAATCCTTGTAGCACTTCAAGTCCAAGATTACTTAAGCCTGGGACAATAGCTCCAAGCTTTGATATAAGTTCCTTTAAAACTTCTTTTTGTAACATCAGCTTTGAGTTCTGCTTTCATAGCATCCATAATGCTAGACGAAACATGTATGTCACCCACTTTTGCCTTTTCTTTCACATCCTTTTGGCAAACACCCCTCCAAAATAGACGTAGTCGACCGGGATGTTCATCAGCATAACCTCAGCAAAGGCGTCCCCATTCTTGGTGTTTGCACCATCCTTCACATTAATCTTGTCCTGTTGTGACTGAACTTAACTCTACATAAGTGTACAAATCAATGAAGTGTCAAACAAAGTAAGACATCAGTCGTTAACTTATTAATAAATCAACTTACAATTTTAGCCACGGTGCTCCCTACATTGTCTTTGTATTCTTTACCGGGTCTTCTTTTGCGCGTTAGGACGAACATTTCTGCTAGTGAAGGAGGTTGTTTATCTGGATCAACTTGTTGCTACAAATGGCACTAAAGTAAGATGTGTATATAAAATCTTAGTCTTTTGTAATTCTAAGAGTGCCCAAAGATGGATATAATAGTCAGAGAGCTCTTTTACCTATCCATAACTTATACATGTGAAGCTTTTTCTCCCAGCCATGTGCCTATATTTCAGCCTAAGCGAATTATGACTGTTGATTGCAGCCACATGCTATAAAACACATATGATAAAACATGTCATAAATACAATTACAATAAATATATTGTGAAAATATGTTCTTTTAATCTATTATAAATACATGGGTTGGCTGAGTATTCCATCACCTAAAGAGAGCTCTCATTTGATAATCCGTGAAAACTCCTCTAGGGTGGTTAGCCCACACGAAAACAAACATAACAAGTATTACTTCATCCATATGGTCAAGAGATGAACTTCTCACGCAGTCGTAAATCATTTGTCTAAATGGTAAATTCAACCACAAATCACTGAGAGTGAAGTTTTTTACCATGTAACAAAAATTTTCAAATGCCTACCATGACCATTAATAGATTATGAACCTTATTTTGGGTAATAATTAACAAGTATAAATATCCCTATAAATCAGAACAGCAAGCACAAAAAAAGGCGATTGGAAGAAAAAATTAAAAAAAAAAAGAACCCAAATTTACACTGTTCAACGAAGCCTATATTCATGGAAAACAGCATAACAATACAATTATGAGAATAGTACATGCCATAATTTCTAATAGTGCTCAATTATAACTCACAGAAAATAATTTCCAAGGGAAAAGGTTTTACTCTTAAAAGGTGGAAAATAAATTCCCTTGTAAATTAGGAAAGTCACCATTTCAAAGCCTCAAGGTATTCATTAATTGTAAACAACTAGTAAAATAGATTTTTTTTTTTTAAATGACTCCGAACTATAAAAAGCAAAAACGCAACAATATTTATAAGATTCGGGTCAAATAAAGCGGTATTGGACATATAAACAACAGCAAAATAGAAATAATAACGGAAACGCAAGCATAAGGACGCTATAAACTCTCCTTTCAATTTTCTTCAACACAATCCTTAAAGCAATATTTATATTTTGCATGACTCAAAACAATGTATAACCTTGAAGTGAATCAAGTTGCTTATAGTGGTTGGCCGCTCTGGGGGCATGTGTCTTATAATAAATGATTTGTAATAATGACGAAAAAATTCATTCAAAATACCTACGTAGATTATATGGCAAAAATGACAAAACAAGAGCAACACACAAAAACAATTGCTATGAAAATATGCACAAAATCAAGTTAGGGCAAACTCAAATGAACTTGAACCGCAACACAAGAAAATGGAGAAGCTATTTGTGTCCACTTTAAGTTATTTATCATGAAAATATGCACGAAATCAAATTAGGGCAAACTCAAATGAACTTAAGCCACAACCCACAAAAATGAAGAAGCTATTATGTCCATTTTAAGTTATTTACCATGAAAATATACACGAAATCAAAATAGGGCTAACTCAAATGAACTTGAACCGTAACACATGAAAATGGAGAAGCTATTTATGTCCACTTTAAGTTATTTATCATGAAAATATGCACGAAATCAAATCAAGGCAGACTCAAATGAGCTTAAGCTGCAACCGACAAAAATGGAGAAGCTATTTATGTCCATTTTAAGTTATTTACCATGAAAATATGCATGAAATCAAATTAGGGCAAACTCAAATGAACTTGAACTGCAACACACGAAAAATGGAGAAGCTATTTATGTCCACTTTAAGTTATTTACCATAAAAATATGCACGAAATCAAAATAGGGCAAACTGAAATAAACTTAAGCTATAATCCACAAAAATGGAGAAGCTATTTATGTCCATCTTAAGTTATTTACCATGAAAATATACACGAAATCAAATTAAGGAAACTTAAATGAACTTAAACTGCAACACATGAAAATTACAAAGCAATTGGGCTATTTACCATGAAAATACACACGAAATCAAATTAGGGCAAACTCAAATGAACTTAAGCCACACCACACAAAAATGGAGAAGCTATTTATGTCCATTTTAAGTTATTTGCCATGAAAATATGCACGAAATCAAATTGCGGCAAACTCAAATGAACTTAAACCGCAACACAAGAAAGTTATAAAGTTATTCATGTCCATTTTAGGTTATTTACCACGAAAATACATACAAAATCAAATTAGGGAAAACTAAAATGAACTTAAGCCGCAATATACGAAAATGGAGAAGCTATTCATGTCAATTTTAAGTTATTTGCCATGAAAATACGCATGAAACAGGATCTAACTCAAACGAACTTGAACCGAAACACTTGAAAATGAGAAGATATTATGTCATTTACCTTAAAAATGAAGAATGAAGAAGTGAGTCTAACGAAAATGGGCCACAGCAACGAGGAGGAGTAGAGCATGAAATTCGAGCATGGCAACGAGGAGGAGCAGAGTGTGCGAACAGGGTTGTGAATTGCGAAAATGAAATGCAGAGAGGGAGAGTTTTAAATTTTCTTTTAACATTTCATTTGAATATTTTACTTAATTCTTCTTTCAACATTTTCTTTTGAATATTTTTTTGTTATTGAAAATTTTGGCCGGAAAATTTTGTAAATTTGGTGGTATACTACCAAATTTCATTTACCTCCTCTACTACTCATTTGCAATGTAGTTGAGACGGGTAGAATTTCATTACTAACAACGGACAATAAATATTGTCATAATAATGCACGATTTCATAATTAATTCCTAATAACTTATATTTTTCGTCATAATTGCCCTACCATTTATGACGATTTTTACTATCTGTATTAACCAATTGTCCTAAATAAGTATCAAATCGAGTGAACCATTAGGTACCGAACGAGTCAACCACTCGACTCATACTCATTTATTAGTTACATATGTATTATTTTGTACCCAATCGAATTTCAATTAAAGTACAAATTGAGGAGATAGTAGTTCAAATAGAATAGAGTACCAAAAACATTTTACAATAGCAAATTTAAAAATTTTTAAAAAAAAGCATCTAACTAAGAAAATTTTGACATTGGCACCATGACATTATATAACAATTGTAAATCGTTGCAATAAGTGTCATTTAAAAAACCGTTGCAGAAAACTGTTGTCGTATGTAATTGTGTTCAACGGTTACTTTTTGTTACAAAAACTGTTACCGTAGACGTCTTTATTCAACGGATTTAGAACCACTGCAAAACAGTTGCATAAATTTAGCTTATGCAACAGTTTTAGAACCGTTGCAAAACAACCGTTGCCATAGGCCTGTTTTGTAGTAGTGAGGCCTTTCATAAACGGATCCGCTAGATTCTGACTTGTTCTCACAAAGTCCACAGTGATGTCACCTTCTCGAATAAGTTTTCTCACTATACTATGTCTTACACCAATGTGTCTGAACTTTCTATTATACACCTCACTGTATGCTTTTGAAAGCATAGCCTAACTATCACAGTGGATATATATAGGTGAGATTGGCTTAGGCCACAAAGGAATCTCATACAAGAGATCCTTTAATCACTCGGTTTCCTTAGCCGCAGACACAAGAGCTATAAACTCCGCCGCCATAGTGGAATCGGATATAAACATCTGTTTCTTGGAACCCCAAGAAACCGCACCCCCACTAAGCAAGAAAACCCATCCGCTTGTGGATGCATGATCTTCCACATCGGAGATCCAGCTAGTATAAGAGTATCCTTCCAAAATGGGAGGATACCCTACATAAGAAATACCATAGTCCATGGTTTTCTTAAGATACTTCAGTACTCTATATGTTGCATGCCAATGTAATTTACACGGATTGCTAGTATACCTACTTAGCTTTCCAACAGCAAAGACTATATCGGGCCTTGTGCTAATCATGGTGTACATAAGACATTCAATAACTTCAGCATACTCCGATTGTGACAGTGGAGCTCCCTCATTCAGTACAAGCTTCACATTAGGTTCCATTGGAATGGACATTGGTGCATAAGCACCAAAGTTGAATCTATTGAGCACACTTTCAATATAGTGAGACTGCGTCAAGGATAATGTAGCACCACTCCTTAAAATCCTTATACCAAGGATAACCTCAGCCTCACCCATGTCTTTCATACCAAAGTTCATCAACAGAAATTGTTTAGTTTTCTCTACTTGCTCCAAATCTGTACTGAAAATCAACATGTCATCGACATATAAACAAATAATGACTCCTTTGCCATTTTCTAACTTGCTATAGACACACTTGTCCAATTCAATTATTATGAATCCGTTGCTTAAAACAACTTGGTTGAACTTTTGATGCAATTACTTCTGGGTTTGTTTGAGCCCATACAGAGAACGTATGAGTTTATATACTTTCCTCTCTTGGCCTGAAACAACAAACCCTTCCAGTTGTTCCATGTATACCTCCTCTTCTAGCTTGCTATTTAGGAATGTTGTTTTTCCATCCATTTGATGAATCGCTAGCTTTTAAATTGAGGCAAGAGATATTAGAACTCTTATTGTCGATATCCTTGCCACTGGGGTATACGTGTCAAAGTAGTCTATCCCATGTTTTTGGGTAAACTCTTTACCCGCCAATCGGGCTTTGAACTTGTATGTAGTTCTATCGACTTTCATCTTCTTCTTGAAGATCCATTTACACTCGATGGGCTTGTTCCCTCGTGGAAGATCCACTAAAATCCAGGTATTGTTACTGATGATGGAATCCATCTCATCATTCATCGCCTCTCTCCAAAAGAAGGCATCATGAGACGTCGTAGCCTCAAGAAATGTCATAGGATCCGACTTCATGACACAACAATATGGAATTGCAAGATCCATATTATTCCTAGTACCTTTTACCAAAAATGTGTAGAAACCCGGTCTGAAATATTTCTCTTTCCTTGCTCTTTTACTCCTTCGAAATTCTAGAGCATTATCAAGGATTTCTTTGCTCTCATGATGGTCTCCATCATATGACATAGGAATGTCATTTTCAACTGGTACATAATCCCTCGGTTTAGGAATAGAGGTAAACTGATTCTCATCAAAAATGGTATCTCTCGATTCTATTACAGTGTTCATATCGATATAGTCGTTTGATTTAATTACATAAAACCGATATGCCTTACTATGAGGTGCATATCCAACAAAACTACAATCAATGCCTCTTTCACCTAATTTTTTCCTTTTCGATTCAGAGACTTTAATAACTGCCCTACACCCCAAACCTTAAGATAGTTTAAATATGAGGCTCGTTTGTTCCAATGTTCATGCGGGGTGATCTTATTTTTCTTGTTAGGAACACAATTCAAAATATAACTGGCCGTAAGCATGGCCTCACCCCAAAAATCCTTCACTGAGTCCGGAATAAGATAACATGGCATTCACCATCTCGGTTAGAGTTCGATTTTTCCGCTTAGCCATGCCATTTTGTTATGGTGTATAAGGTGCCGTTACCTCATGTACAATACCCGTGGTTTCAAAATATTTGGGATCATAATATTCCCCACCACGATCCGATCTAAGTCTTTTTTTTTTTTTTTTGGGTAAGTGAGTCCTTTGAGGAAGGTCTCACAATGTAGTTCGGTTTCAGCTTTATATGCTTAATTTTATCTAGTGATTCGTCTTTAGGATTTATTAGATACACATAACAAAATCTAGAACAATCATCTATAAAAGTTATGAAGTATCTCTTTCCACTTAAAGTCGGAGTACTATGAACCAAGTCAAGTAAACTTGTTTCCCTTTGAATCGAAGGAAATGATAGTCTTGTTATTTTAGTTAGCATACATGTCATACATTTATCATCAACTTTATTATTATGAGGTATCAACAATGAGTTAGCCATTTCATGCATTCCACGAAAGTTTACATGACCTAATCTTTTATGCCATAAAAATGAAGAATCAAGCATATAAACCAAACTAACAATTTTATTATTAACATTAAGCTTGAAAATGCCCTCATACATGTATCCTTTTCTGACAAACACCCCCCTTTGGACAACAAAAACTTGTCTGCCTCAAAGATCAATTTAAAACTGAACCTATTTAATTGGCTACTAGATACGAGGTTCTTCTTTAAATCGGGGGCAAAACGCACATCGATCAAGGTAAGGGTTTTCCCGAAAGTGAAAAGTAAATCAACTTTTTCCTTACCCTTGAACGATATGGTCGCTCCATTACCCATAAACAACATAGATCCGTCGTCTATGGGTTCAAACATTTTGAAGAACCTCCTATCTTTACATACACATTTCGTAGCCCTGAGTCAATCCACCAAGAGTCATCATCTTGGACTAGGTTGATCTCCGATATCGCCATGAAATTGTTATTTGAATTTTTGGCGCGATGAGCCAAGCGTTTGCCTTTTTTGTTCTTTAGGCGAAAATAGTCCCTTCTCAAGTGACCGGACTTCTAACACTCCCAACAGACCAGCTTTGGCCTCTTGTCATCTCGTTTCTTTTGGTAGTGTCCGGTTCATTTCTGTCCTTTGCTTGATTGTCGTTCTTTTGTGACATTGATCTTTCCAATGTCACCGGGGCGATCTTTGTTCTCATCTTGTAACCTGTATCCTTCCTTAATACGTAAATGGTTAGCCAATTCTTCGATAGACATGTCTTCCTTCTTGTATTTGAGGCTTTTCTTAATGTCTCTCCACGACGGCAGAAGTTTGTCTATCAAAGAGGATACAACAATAGTATTGTCCATATTTATTTTATGTTGTTTAAAGTTGTTCAATATTCTCTCTATTTCATGGAATTATTCCATTACCGGACGATTATCTACCATCTTGTAATTATTAAATTGACTAACTAAAAATTTCTTACTTGTCGCGTCTTCTGCCATGTAACGCGCCCTAAGAGTGTCTCACAACTTCTTAGTGGTAGGCACTTTGGAGTAGATGTTAAAGAGGGCATCCATCATGCCATTGAGAATGTGCCCCCTACAGATGTAATTGTCATTCTCCCACTTCAACAGGGCACGATGCACGGCCAGCGTCTCCTCCTCCTCATATGTGAGTTCGGGGAGTGCTGTATTTAGGATATGCACCACGTTCAATGTCGTAATCAGAAAGTGCATCTTCCTCTGCCATTGGCAGAAGTTGCTGCCATCAAATTGGTCCAACTTCACAAAGTTAGCTGTCATCTCGGGCAATGATGAAGCCATCACAAAATGAAAAATAAGTCTTAAGATTGTTAGTACAAATTCCTTATTAACCGGGTAGCCAGAAGATCTCAGGTGCCGAGGCTGCATGATCACTTTCCTTAAAACTTATTTCGGGGTCACGAAATAGTCTCGGGAATACAACGACAACCAAAAAATATGAAGTGAGGATGTGTTTGAGAAGGAATAGAGAGAGATGCAGAGAATTAAGTTTGAACGAAAACTTTCACAACACTTTGAATGAATCTTTCAATGTTTTTCTTATGATCTATTAATCATCTTTTCAATCACCAAAGAAGGGATGTATGTATAGACATAAAACACTTGAAACACGTCTCATACTTATCCAAGACCAACTATAAATACTAGAAAAACCGCGCCAAATAATGGCCAAAATTACCCTATGCGTCGAAGTTGTGTGTCGGCACACAGCTCACTGTAAAGCTGTGTGTTGAAGTGAGTGTCGACACTTGCATCGACACACGGGGTACTGTAAGATTGTGTGTTGAAGTTGTTTGTCGACACACTCTTCAACACACATGTTTTTGCAGACTCGTGTGTCGATATACGGTACCTGTGTGCCGACCCACACCCTATACAAGCCAAAAATACATAAAGTAAGTATGAAACAAATCTCAAACACTTTATTAATTACTCTATTTTTAAAATACATCAACAAGTGAAATACCTCTTCTCTGTAGACGGTCCTCTATATTTAGGCTATTAAAAGCAGCCTTCCATAATATAAAACAATGTCTTTGGTTTTTAAATCCACCGCAAATTATTTACTTCCCGTGGAAACTCAACTTCCTCATCCTTATCATCTCGTAAGCGCGGCTCGTAGGTAATTGTCCATCTAGAGCACATTCCCCGCAAAACCCGACATCCCTTTGTAGGCAACAAGGACATATCTAGCATTTATAATCATCTTCCAGGTGGATGAGTCGTTCACTCTATAAGTGGCCTGCCATATATCCCAAGAAACAATCTATTTATTTTTTTAAAACGATGTTTTGCTTATATTTTTTGGTGGCCTAAATTTAATTGATACTTGAAGATTTTAAAATATCTTGTTTCTCATATTTATAGCGCCCTTGTTATAACATAATTGCAGAAGGTGAATTTATGTAATTGGAAAGATATGATGTAACTGTAGGAGCCGCAAGGCACTGGGACTGTTGTTGTTGTTGGAAAGATGTGATGTAAATTGATATAGTGATGCTTTTTTAATTTAAAATGTTGAAAATGAGGTATTTGAATAAATTTTCTTAAATGTTTTAGTATTGTTTAGACCAAGGAAAGAAGGGTTAGATAGAAAATACTTCTATTTAATAGAATAAAATAATAATACATAAATAAATAGATCTTTAGTTAATTTAAAAAATAAAAGTTTTATGGAACCAAAAATGCAAGCAAAATTTGTGTAAAGAAAAAAAAATGAAAATTACATAAAAGATTTAATTAAATAAATTTTTTAATTTAAATAAAATAATTTAAATAATAATATAAAATAATAAAAAAAATCTGTCATTATTTATTAATAATTTCAACATCTTCTCACTATTCCTTTTATCCCAATATAATTCACAATATTATAACAATAATAATAACAAACAGTTAAATAAGGGATCAATTGACACCATTATAATGTATTGTTTGACAATTATTAATTAATATATAAAAATTTTAAACTCAAAAATTATTTTTAAAGTTTATATATTAAAAAACCAATAAACTAAACCGTCATATCCAAAAAAAAAAAAATTTCCTCGTCACATCAGACATATCTCACCGTCTCTAATAACATTTCCTGATTATCCATTTCTTTTCTCTGTTTTTTCTCTTTGAAAGACAATTATCACCTGCACGAAAATCAAGAAGACATCCAGCAAAAACCTGAAATTAAACAAAATGTTAACAAAAAAAAAAAAAAAAGGAAATCTAGGGTTAAAAAAAAAAAAAAAATTTTTGAAAAGGTATCTCTCTCGCTCTCCGGATTTCATTTTCGTTTTTCCCTTTTCTTGTTTTCTGGGGAGAACTGTTTAATCGAATTTTCATATTGTAGGTCATCTTGGATCAAGGAAATTGCCTGGAAAAATTGAATTTACTTTTCGATTTCTTTGGGTCTTCTCAGGTAATCTATTTTTTCTTTCTAATTTTGGATTCTTGTTTCTTTTTTATGTTTGGATCTTTGCTGGAATTATGATGCAAAATGAGAATTTGCCTGTGGGAAATTGCGGAGATGGAACAGTTCATGTTTTGTTCTTGATTATTAACGCTTTCTTTGGATAATTAGGACTAGAAGTTGTTTACTCCAATTGTCTAAGGTGATGATTGAATTGGGTATTTTTTATTATATTGAAGGAGCTTGATTTGCAAGTTGAAAATATGCGAGAATGGCTCGTTAGCAAAGTTAAGGGAAGGGAAAGGCGTATGAGATTCTACAAAGCAGAGGGAGAGAGGGATTTGTGATCTAGTTATTGTGAATCCACTTGCATAACTTAGCTTGAATCTATGCCGTTGGATATAATAGCCACGATCTTATAATATCTCATGAGTGAGATATTATAGGATATCCCACCTAAGTGGTGGGATACTTTCCCTGATAAAAAGGAAGAGAAGTTGAGAGGGTTTGCCTATATCTACAGGCCCCTCTCATCTAGTTTAGATGTTACAGGTAAGAAAAAGATATTAGTTATCTTTCTCAAATTAAACTTCTATCTGAAGTTACCATTTTGA